>OY294020.1:17133033-17851447 GCA_958510785.1 Exephanes ischioxanthus | reverse complement strand
AGTTTCTGATAGTATGTTCAATTGGTTAAACTATAATTAGGGTTACAACCATGATTTTTTTTTGTAAAAATTAAAAAAAAATTATATTATAAATATATTACAAATAAAATTGTATTATATTATAAAATGTTGTATAAAAAATTATTTTTTTATGGTAGATAGTCAGTATTGTTGCTTTTACTATAAAACTTTATCTCAGTGTATTTGGTTTTTGGGCGGATATTATTAATTGTAATCACGGTTAAATGTCTCGAGCACGAACTGTCAAACGTCTATTCTTTTTGAAAGTCCGAACAAGACTGTAGTTATCTGGTCATTCGATAATCTGTAAGTTTGTCATTTTCGTACCGTGCTATTCCGATAATCTATGTAATATCATGTGTTTCAGACAATCCTCATCTCCATAGTCGTTACAATAGATACATAGATATCTATTGGAACATAGATTGTGGACTGCAAATGGTAGACTATTTGTGTAGGAAGTGCTGAACGAGGAACCACGTAGATAGAGCTGAAAGTCTTATTATAATTTCTTAATCAGTAACGTGACCGTAACGTAAAAAAATTGTGTATTCCTTTCCGTGGAACACGACAGGTACCTGGGTTTTTCCGTGATGCCATCGGAAAGGAAAGAAATCGCTGTTTGAAAATACGTCAAATCACTCATTTTTCAATTTCTGGCTATAAAAATTGCCGATAAACTTTTTTCCAAATTTCATCAAAAAATGTTCAGTTGTTTTTTTTTTGTACGCAATTTTTTATATTTTCGAAAATGTCTGTACGCACTCTATCGCTCGCAATTTTTTAGCTATCGGGCTAAAAACGCGTACACAGATGGAATATGATCAGCCGACGATCTCTAACAGTTTTGCAATGTACATAACAGTTTTGCTGAGTAGGATATTATAACATGACAGTAGTTCTTGTAACTTATCATCACTGGGTAGTTTACGTCCAGTCTGTAGAAATCCTATAGATACATAGATATCTATTAGACAATAAAGTGTAGACTCTACACGGTAGACATTGCAGTAAGACTATCCGGAATACGGAATGAACGAAATAAGAGCCGGACGAGGGACCAGAGAGATAGAGCTGATAGTCGAGGAAAGAAAAGCGTCCACCGGGCCGCGAGCACGGCGAGATGAGGTACCGCTGCTTTCGACTTTTGGGCAAGAGAAAAGGAGATCCGCGGCAAGAGCGGTGGGGGGGGCGGGGGGGGGGGGGGGGGGGGGGGAGAAGGCGAGCGAAAGAGGAACGAAGATACGAGATACAGAGTTGCGAAGGCAGGAAGCCCCCCCCCCGGATAGAGGATGGGTGAGACCCCACAAAGGCAGTGAGGCTCTTTTGATTCGCGAGCTAATTGGAATGCCGCGGATGCCAGCGACGATGGTACAGAGGGGCAGAGAGATAGCGGGGCGGAGGGATAGGAAGGGGGATGTTGCTCCGGATAGCCTCGCTCTCGTTAAAGTCCCGCTTCTGCTGCTACTGCTGCTGTTATATCGTTCGCATTTCCTCCCTCGACGGAAACTCGCTACGCGAGCAGGGCGGAGCTTACATCGCGTCAGGGGGTGTAGCTTCGCGAGATATGAAAAGCTCCTCTCGCTATCGGCGCTCTAACTCTCTTCGAAATATCGTCCCGGGAACTCGCCGTGCAGTCTTAATTTCTCGAGCTTCCCCGCACAACCGCTACTCATCTCGCATCTTGCACTTCACTTTGGTTCTTGCTTTTTTTTTTTTTTTGCATTGTTTCCGTATTAGCTTTTTATGACGTTGGGTCGACGGCGCCTCGGGTGAATTGATATTGGAGGGCTGCCGATTACTTTTTTGTGCCCGGCGATATTTTATGATTTTTTTAGTCATTTATTATTTTTCTGGTAAACTCGCATAGCCGCGGCGACTGGGACGTTTCTTCCTCACCGCAATGAATAATAACCGCGTCCACGGAGCGGTAATCTAATAAAGATATTAAGTTTAATTGTACAAAGCGGGAGATACCGCGAGGGCCTAGCGAGACAGAGTGTAGAGTTACGGAGCGCTCGGGATATTAATATTTAAACAAAAGCTCGCTCGTCGCCTCTGGAGCTTTCGCCTTTGTAGTCGGAGCCGCGAAGGGAGGCGGTGAAAAAAATACCGCTAACAGCTACACCCCCCGCCGACATACACCAGGCTCGCCCGACGACGAACCACTCGACAATCCGTTACGGATGATAATTAAAAAAAAAAAATGCAATACTTTCTGGCGGTGAGACTGCGGAAAATCGACCCTTCGATTTTCATAACGCATCAAACGCGAATTCCACCGTGCTTGAAATATTCCCCGTTTCCATGCAACACCGCCCCCCCCCCCCCTCCGCCCCCCCTCCTTCCCGACTGCCGCGCGACGTTCGTGATTCTGCATTTTTTTTCGCGTGGCGGAGGTAATAAAAAAAAAAAGTTTGCGCGGATTTTTATCGTTTAAAGGATTATTAAACTGGACAAGATTTTTTTTTTTTCAATGTACAGTGTCGAGAATTTATTCTCATCAGTGTCGTTACATATAGGCGTCATTGCGTGTGTTTGTTTTTTTTACAGGTATTTTTTTTTTTTAGTTAGTCTAAGTCATCAATTATTTACATACAATTTCATATCTTCGTCTACGACAGTATCAAGAGTCCGATTCATCGGCGCGACGATGAAGGTGTTACGATTCAAACATTGGTCGACGTCACACACGTACACACGCACTTGGCGATTTTTTCATCTTCTCAATACACACACAATAAAATTCGATCGTCGGTGATAATAACATTTACAAAAATATATGATACACGGATATGCGGGGGAGTTATGAGAGTCGATTGGCTGAGAAAAACTTTTGAAAATAAAAATAAATAAATAAAAAAAGTAAACGGAAAAAGTGTTGATGCGTTTTTTGGGTCGTTTTTATTCTCGTTCCTGTTTCTCGTTCGGGCTGCGAATCCTCGGTGTATCGTGGTCACTGGGCCCAGTGCCGATTCTCATGTTTCAAAGCAGCCGAGGATGGATCGTGCCGATTGTTCGCACGAACCGAGTGTTTCGTGCGCTCGCAATAGACGCTCGGCGATTCCCGTGCATTTTTCGATCGGGACGATTTGTAAATCGCGCCGATCTCGGCGTCGAGGTTTCTGGTGTCCTCGCGAGGATCGTAGATCGGCGATCTAAACTCTTTCGATTTCCGCTGCTTCGCACGGTGGATCATCGGAGGTTCCGGATCCTCGAGACCTTCGCCCTCGTCCCCTGACATTTTTTCGGAAAATCATCATTCGCCGAAAGCGCGAAGGTTCGTTTAAGAAAAAAAAAAAAAAAAAAAAAAAAAAAAATGAGAAAAAAAGAAATCGGTATCTCTTACCGTTCGTTTCTCTGACGAAGTACCGGGCGTCCTGAAGTCTGCAAGCGGCGTTCCTCGACGAGGACGTTTTGGGCGCCGACGATGCGACGCAGCGTCCGCACTTCCGGTTGCGAACGCTGTCGAGCTGTGCCGATCTCATGGAAGTCTCCACCTCGGGCCTCGTCGTTCTTGGCCTGCGACTCTGCACAGTCGGAGCCAACGATGTTCTCTCGACATCGGCGTAACGTTCCATGAAGTTTCTCGATTGACTCCACGTTTCCCTCTCCTGATGCGACGTCGGGCACCTCCACGCCGATTTTCTCGTCGGAGGTGGCTCCGCCTCGCGGACATCGGGCTCTTCGTCGTCGTCCTCGGTCGGCAGGTCCGCCGTATCGCGTTCAGCCACGGTACGGCAGTATCTGCATAAAGCCCCAAGTGAACAAAAAAAAAAAAAAAAAAAAAATGAATGAAAAACCGTAAACTCCACTCCTCCGAGAATCGAGTCCGATCGCCGCCGGTACGAACCTTGGCGGAGCAATGGCCGGGAGGTTCTTAAGCGCGCGATGATGTTGCGACGGTTCGATGGCGCCGATCCTCTGATGGCCTCTCAGCGGCGGTTCCGTCCGCGTTCTCCTGTGGATCCTCAGTCTATCGACCTGTCGCTCCAGCGCGTCGGATTCCTCGTCCACCTCGTAGTCGCCCTCGTCCTCGTCGTCGTAGTCCTTGCCCTCGAATTCGGAAGCGTCTTCGCAGTTATCATCGGCTGGAGAGTTCAAAAAATCGTTTTCTCAATCGAACCTCAACAGCCCCGTTCGGCAGTGTACCAATGATTCATGCCCCATTACCAACATCCTCGCGGTTTTCCTCATCGGCATTGTCGTCACCCGCGAGATCCGGATCGTCCGCGTACTTGGACTCTTCCTCCTCGTCGGGATCCTCCTTGTAGCGACTCTTCCTCACTATAGCGAAGTTGTTCGCCAGCAAATGACTGCGGAGGGTCCTGAGCGCCCCGAGACTCTTGTTATCCGCTCGGTAGGGCTCTTCGGGAAGCTGCGGCACGAGATACTTGGTCCGCGAGACGCTCGACATACCGTGATGCTTTCGCGGCCTGTACGAATCCGTGGTACAGCAGTAACTTGCGGTAGGATCGGTCGGAGGGTTCGATTGTCTTCTGCATAGACGAAGAGTCATTAAAAAAATAAGGAGAAAACATCCCTCACGAAGAGTCATTGAAAAAAAGGAGAAAACATTATTGACGAAGAGTCATTAGAAAAAGAAGAAAGCATCCTTGACGAAAGACCCCCCCAATGAGAATGCCCGACGGGACCGGTGTTGGCCGATGTTGGGCGGACAATGGCCGACGCTGTGCCAATACCGGCCATGTGTGGCGCTCCCACTAGGGACCTCGACCGATTTATCCTTTGAGGTTCGCAGCGACAAACTTACCTCTCGTTGCGCTCGTGAGCCATCGAAAGATCGTTGGCCTGACGGCATTTCCGGCAATTGTCGATCTCGTTGTCTCCGGCGTTTCTGTACTTGGCGATGAGGGAACTCGCTTGGGCCGATGGGTGTTTGGCCCGTCGCTTGTCACTCTTGTCCATCGTCAAACGTGTATCATAGTCTTTCGGCTAACACGGGTCTCTCTATCGATCGTCCGGGGGGAGGGGGGGGGGGGGGGGGGGAGATGGGGGGACAATATATCGGCGCGCACTTCGGAGACTTTACATCGGGAGAATTAACAGCGTAAACTCGGGAGAATCAGAACGACCGACATGATAATAGACGATAGGATGGGGAAGAAAAGTTATTGACGAGGGATTAAGGCTTGACGACCGGTGAGGGACGAAGTTCGCGGAGTTCGCGAAGCTCCCGGGAATCCTCGCCGGCAGCTATCGTGGCCGTTATCGCGGAGCTGGACCATTTGCCGCTCGTCTCGTTGCTCTCGTCCTCGTGAAGCTCGAGCGACGGCAACGAGCAACGCTGACGATGCTCGTTCACCGCCTGGCACTGCTGTTCGTGATTTACCTTCCGCCACTTTAT
The DNA here is from genome assembly GCA_958510785.1 of Exephanes ischioxanthus. Taxonomy (NCBI): domain Eukaryota; kingdom Metazoa; phylum Arthropoda; class Insecta; order Hymenoptera; family Ichneumonidae; genus Exephanes; species Exephanes ischioxanthus. Next base: position 17,846,058 of record OY294020.1, on the reverse strand, counting down.
CCGACGATTCTGAAACCAGACTTTGACCTGCGCCTCGGTGAGACGAAGAGCGTGGGCCAGATAGAGCCTCTCCGGACCGACCATGTACTGTTGCCTCGCGAACTCGCCCTCCAGACGCTCGAGCTGCTCGGCGGTGAAGATCGTCCGCACCCTCTTGGCCTTTCCGCCACCCCCGTTGCCGCCGCCGCCGCTTCCGCTTCCGGCGTTACCGGTGCAAGAGGCGCCGCTCTTCGTCGTTACCTCCTGACCTACGGATCAGTCGGATGATAGAGGGACGGTCACGAGATGAGGGACTGTTATATCGGGATACTTCGGGGCGCCGATTACCCTCAAGAGCGCTTCTCGATGGAGTCTATTTCGAATTATTCTTCCTGTATTTAACTACCCCAATCGCCTTACGAAAATTTCATTTCGCGATTCCGTGACGTGACACGAGTCTACATGCTGATTATGGTAAAAATTCGAGGGAGCTCTCACGGAGGCTAAAATGAACATCGCGATAGTCGTGGAGCTTTTATTTTGATGATAGAGTTGTGTTTTGTCCACGGGGAGATTTCAATACAGCACAATGAGGAAACGAATCTACATGGTGTAGAACGGGGCAAAACGGATCCTTCAACAGGTCGAACAAGAGCACTAAAATTGAGCTGTTTTGAAGTTTCGATGACATAAATACTTGATATCAGAGCTGGGCAAAAACACTAAGTACTCGAAGTACGTATTAAAGTATCAAGTACAGAGTCAGTGCTCCGTACTCAGAAGTTCAGCAATTCAGTTCTGCCAGTACTCAATACATCAGTACTGAACTACCCAGCGCTCAGCACTTCGAGTACTCGATACTTCAATGCGTACTTCAAGTACTTAGGGTATTTGCCCAGCTCTGCTTGATACAATCAGCAACAACAAAAAATGCTATTATCCTAGTACTTTTTGGCCCACCCTAACCCATCGTGCCGCGACAAAATTACGAAATTAACAACCAAAGACGATCGCAAGAGAAGCTACTTATAGCAATAGAATCCTTATTGTCATACATTCCTGACGAGCTGCTTTTCTGAGTTGCTGCTGCTGCTGGTTTCTCTGATGTCGTTCCCTCTGATTGTTTCTGTGGGCGAGTATCGCGTCGATCGTGAACGACTTGATCTGTTGTTGTTGCTGCTGTTGCTGCTGCTGCGACTGTTGGATCTGTGTGACACTGGAATGTCGGTGAGGCAATTGGGCGAGGTTTTGCGCCGCGAAATCCATTCGGTTAAGCAAATGATGACGCCTGATTCTGTCGTACTCCATGGTCTCCAGATCCTGGGGGTTTCTCGGTTGAATGTGAAGATTCCTGTGACCGACGGCATCGAGTATACGCGCGTTGTCCAGCAGCCCGCCGCCGCTCAGTCTCTCCCTTGGCGGTCCCGTCATGTGTCTGTCCCGCATGCGGTCCAGCGGCAGATTGAATTCCTTCATCCTGTCCAGTGGCAAATTGTAGCCCTTCGCGAGACCGAACTCCTTGATCTCCCTCTCGACGAGGTAGTTGAGCTCCTTCGGCGAGCGTTCGTAGCTCGCGTTGATGTACTTGTGTCTCGCGTCCCGCGACAAGTTCAGAAAAGCTTCTTTCATCGTCGGTTCCTTTGTCCTGCATATCTGCGAGACCTCCGTCGTTATCTCGGCCTCCCGCGACTTGTCAAGCTGATAATTCAAGACATCGCCGATCCGCTCGTCGGTCACGAAGCCGAACTCCTTCGATTTGCCGACGGAAACGTTTACCTCGTCGAATTGCAAGCCACCGCTCTGATAAGGTTTGCTCGACACCGAGCTCTTCGAGGGATTCTCGTCGTTTCGCGGGATCCTCGTGTCCCTCTCGCCGACGGACGGCTTGAGCCGCTTCACAATGTCGTAATCCTCGAAGCCGCGGATCTGATACTCCTGCGAGACGCTGCTGCTCTCGCTCCGGTCGGACGAGTCCTCGGTCATCGCGAGGTGCTGCTGTCTCGACTGGACGACGGTCTCCATTGCGACGGCTCGGCGACCCGCTCGATTTTCACCAGGTGTCTCCTGCGACCTCCCCGCGAATTAAACAAGGTCGAAAACTCGATCGGCAGAAATACAACAAACCGCGGTCACATTTTACTTCTTGATGTCGTCGTTGGTAAAAAAAAAAAAAAAAACAGAAAATCACATCGAGTGGTCGCGGTCGTTGCACTACGATGTCCCAACAGCCTCAACCGGATGGGGTTTGACGGCAACGAGAGAACCACATGTGTCCCGAGGAAGACGAACGACGCGAGGGTACCCACGAGGGTGTCGGTCGGATAATGATGTCGCGCCGACGTGGATGCTCTCTCCGGTGCACCACCGGCAGCGGTGTGTCGCTGCGGCGATGATCGCGGGTGCGCAACGAGATACCCAGGGGCTTAACCGCTATCACCGCTCGGCACTAAGGATATCCGGCTAATGATCCCGTACGTGACGCTTGGCTATTTACCCGTGGCATCCCCCCAATCAGTCGACCACCGCGCGTTTACCTCGGCAACCCCCAAATGGACCGCACGATATATCCCTCCCCCCCCCCCCCCCCGCCCCGGTAGGGGGGTGGAGGAGGCGGCGGCGCGAGTGGGGGGGGGGGGGGGGGCAGGATGGCACGGTCAATATTTTTTCCTTGGCAAACGGACCTACAGAGCTATCTCGTTGTGCCCACTGTTCGGTCGTTGCTCGAAGGAAAAGCCGAGGCCGAAACTGTGAGGATCTGGACGAAGGATCAGCGATTGGACGGTTCCGCCATCTACCCCGCCAGGGACACGCCCACGCTTCAACCGCCTACGTGGGGGTTATTTGCGGGGAGTCCGTTACTTCTTTTTTTTTTTTCTCCTTTTTCATTTTCTCTCGCCATCCACCCCGCCGCTTCGGCGGAGAAAGCGAGAACTCGCAGAATCCGTTTTACCACCGGCGCATCTAGGAACGCGGGAGGGGGAAGCTTCTGCCCCATTAAGGTTGTTCAGCAGCTAATCGTCTTACACGCCAACTGCGTGTATCCTTTATACGCTTGAGAGTCGAGTGAGACCTTCCGGTCGATTGAGACGATGGAGTTGGATCCACCTGCTGTCACATCGGGATGTCGGTCTCGCGGATTTTACGTTGACGTTGCGGAAGATCGAATATCGTTGGATAACATTTGGGATTCCGTTCCATTTTTTTTTTTTATGTAGAAAAAAAAATATGGAACGAAATGGAATTTTCCAATTGGATGAGAAGATTGTGAAGAACAATCGGCAAAGAAAATGAATTGTAGTTTCATCGCTGCAATGGGTGATCGGCGAGTATTTATCCCCTTCACGACGGCACCGCCGAACCGCCTTAATCAGCTTTCACCGACAGCTTCTCGATGAGCTTTCGTCCTCGGCTCTGCGCTCGCTCGCCATGTCAATACCCCTTCCTTCTCGTGCGAAGCCCTGCACACTTCCGGACGGCTCTGACGGCTCCATTTTCTCTCCATCTTCTCGTGCCGAACGCGCATGGTTGAAACATACATGTAGGGAAGACCGGGGCGAGATGGGCCTCCAAAGCAAATAATGCGGCTACAACGCTGCCGAAAGCATAATTTATTGTTTGTCATCCAACAATGATATTTTCAAAGTTTTATAGCGCGTTCGAAAAAGAAAAATTGTATAAGGCGAGACGCGCTACCCGTAAATTCTTCTCTTTTTTTATATCCATACATCTTCAGTTTCCGTACTTCTACCTATCAGTAGTGCTCATGCGCCAATAATCCGCCGTTGCAGCCTTCTAGTTATCTTATTTAGGGTGGCCCATTACGCCCCGCGTCAGCCTGATTTTTCGCTAGCCCCTCTTGTCCCGGTCCCCCCAATATCCCATGATACTTGTTCCATAAATCCGCCGCTGCACTGAGAAAAAAAAATGGTTGGATTAACCAAAAGTCGCGGTGACATACGTTCAAAGCTGTTATTTGTTTGGTACAAATATAGCATGGTTTTGTTAAACGATTATTTGCTTCAATTTATTCAAAAAATTTCGATTGAAACAGACATTTTTGTTGAACCAACCAAATACACCTTTGAACGTATGTCACCGCGCATTTGTTTAATCCAACCATTTCTTTTTCTCAGTGCGCGACCGGTTATTATGTCATTTCTAGGCTCACGTCTGAGACTTTCTTCTCCGGCTGATGGTAATTAGGTGAAGCTACTCATTTCCGCCTCAGGTTCTTGCGTCTAATTGTTATGAGGTTATTTGCCCCATTAAAGCCCGTGCGCATGCGCCAATCCTTTCTTATCTTTGCTCTACCAATTTTATTCAAACGGTACCATTTTTTTTTTAACAACATGGAACAATGTTTATAAAAATGTTTCATCGAATTCTCGAACATCGGGCAGCCTCGGGAACCTCGTTTAGAAAACGGCAATACCATTGCGCATTTTCTTGCCTGAATGGCGCGTTTTTTTTTTTTTTTTTAGGCGAAAGGATGGGCGATGCAAAGAAGGGTTTCTTAATGCGCCGGCAACCGCGGCACGTTCGCCGTTAGGCACGCGGCTCCTCCAACGAAACTTTAGCCGTGCACAATACCCTCATTAGACTAACGGGTTGACGAGGCGAACGCCGGGCGTGTGGGAATTTCAGCACTTCGCGCGGAAAACCTCTAAGGAGCTTGAAGCTCGTCGCCGCCGTTGGAACGAGTGCTTAATTACTCGCGCATCTGCGAGAGCGTCTTATTCTCCTCGAACTCCGCATTGGGACAAACATCGGTCCTTCGTGGCTGACAATTATAAATTACAACACAGGCAAATAACAATATTTTCGCTCACAAAGGAGAATTACAATTAATATTAGAATACATTTTCTAAAAAATTGAAATTAATATCAAAATGAATAAAACAATTTAAATCTATGTTAAAACAAATAAAATAATTAAAATCAATATTAAAATAAGTAAAAAAATGTTTAAATGGTGAAGTAATTTTTCTTCGAACTTCACGTTATCCTATCAGTCCGACGGAGCATACGAGACGCGGCGGGAGGGGCGAATAATTTACTACCCAACCGGCATCAAGGAGATACGGGACAAATGCCGCGAAACGGGTTTCCCTCGCACGAGGGAAACTTCGAGAACTCGAGGCGACGCGCTTCGGCCATTATAAAGTCGAGATTGAGCCATAAATTTGTGAAATTTACTTAGCGCACCTTAGACGCGTACGCGAGGCACGGGAACGGGGAAAATATGTTTGGGCAAAGTTTGCAGAATAGACCGACGAAGTTTTGCTGCTTGTTTCTGTGTACCGGGCGCTGCACGGTTTCGTTCGGGACGAGAGAGGCGAGGAAGGGCGAGTCGTGTAACGTCGGGGCATCGACGACAAATGTTTAAATTAAATAGGACCGTGGAGGAAGGAGGGGTCAGAGGAGGCCGCGGGGTGTTCGCCGAAAGAATTTCTATTGAAGCTCGATATAGGGACACGGCCGCAGCGGCCTCTCGTACCAAATGACTTGGCGAAGTCACCCTTATTACGACGGTTAAATTTATCACGCTAAATTTTACAAGGAGTATTTTATCCGGCGTACAATTGCTCGACCTCTATAGAAACAGAGCCCGAGGCCAGACAATTACCGGAGGATGAATAATTCTATTGCGTCTATACAGCAAAATCGGCTTCCGGTGATGAACAATGTGGAATTTTTTTTTTTTTTCTTGTGAAATATTAAGGTGAGAGCAACATGAGCGAAAGATTCATTATCAGCGGTAAAAAATACATCGGCGATGGGCTTTAAACGTACATGAGATACACTGTAAACAAATTTGGTTTGAAAAGTAATGAACGGTATTGGAAGCTTTTTTTTACATAAACTGTTGCTGAAAATTCAAACACATGTGCCTTGCAATTTCATATTAAAATTTTTATTTTTAATTAACATTTTTGTAAACGTCAGGCAAAAGATTTATAATTTTTATATTTGATTTTTTTATTTTACAAAAAATAATACAAAAATGTTCAATTAATGTAAGTAATGTAAGCAATTTTCAAGTTTTAGTACATCAAATGTACAATTAATTTTTGTAGTGTAGACTTTTCTGTGGAGTTAAAATACCGTTTTTCGTGACTAGACAGGGTGATGAAAACCCCCAAAATGCGCGAAAAAGGGGTAAAAATCGAAATAAAAAATAAAAACTTTTCGAACACACAACTTGACGTATTTCGTCGCACTAAACACGACCTGCGGTCGGTTTTGGCCTAAAATTAAGCCAAACATTGATTATCGCTGAGATCATTTTTTTTTTTTTTTTTTTTTCAAGATTCGAGTCACTATTCTATCGATATCGGCGTCTCCATTATCAGGATAACAATGCGCATGCTAATATGTATTATCGCTATATCCGACGAGATTGCACTATAAGTACCGATTGTTGTTATTTAATTTATTTTTCACCGAATTTGAGCAAGCTACAATTTGCGTAGCTCACTATCATAATACCTTTCTTCGGTATCCGCCATATCCCCCGGTTGTAACACGGGGCTACAGAGCGGTTCCTTTCATTCCGCACATGCGATATTAAAGCGAGGGCAATTAGCGTAGGGGGGTTGGACGGGATGGTTACTGCGGAATTTACAGCCCTCGATTGGCAGTGGGGGTGCCGCGGTCATGATTGGCCGTCAGCGAATTAATCCCGCAGGGGCAAGACCACACCCTCGAACAGCTCAATCCACCCACCCGACCGAATTTCGATAGCCCCGACTTGTGTATTTGGCAAATGCAGCTTTAATCTTTTCGCTCATCGAAACTCCGCACGACGAATTTAAAATCAATTTCGTCGATCAATATTCTTAATTATCGACAAACAACTGTTATTTTTTTTCATCCTGGAATAACATTTATTCGTACCAACGATTTCAACGTTGAAAATGCCACATTTTTCTAGTGTACAAGTCTTGCCAAACAAGAGTACGAATTTTCTCCCATTGTAATTGTTCCGGATGGCGTATCAATTGAAAAAATAAAAACTAAAATAACACGGATAGCCAAAGGTGGTCGATGACCGCTGCACCTATAGCAGTTCTAATTTCGAACACCCAAAGTGGCGCCATTGTCCCCGAGACTGGACGAATCTCCAAAATTCCGTTTCCGGCCCGTCAGATGGCGCGAGACGTCTCTTCGCTCGTGTGTACATAAAGAAATCACAACGACAAACACAGCGCGGAACTGCCGACTAGACCTAACGGGACAGAGTTCGTGAAAAGTTTTTTTTTTTTAGATATTTCATCGAAACGTGTACACCTTCGATCACCCCACGATAACACACACGCGCCGATCTCCGACGACGTGTGTTTCTGCGAAACGTGAACGTCAATCAGCGGTTCCAAGCTGATCTCCACAACGTGGCAACGTACAGAAGTTTCGGGAGATTCCAAATTCGTGACTAGTGCAGCAGTTCAGAAAAAAAAAAAACAATGTCAAGTGCCGGATAGAACGCCTCGCCGCTGAGGAAACCGGAAGAACGCTAAGACGAGGAAGGTAATCATTTTTTCTCAAGAAATTTGGAAATAAAAAAAATATATATATAAAAAAAAAAATGAGTAACGCGTCGATCGTTCTCGTCGGCATCGCACTGTGCTTGTGCTCGCCTCTGAGCGGCAGCCTCGCCGCAGCGTCGCCCGTAGCATCGCCCGTAGCGAATAAATTGCTCTTTGGTATAGCGTCGGATGAGGAGATATGCCCCGATAAAAATATCATCGTCGAGTCGCGTTACGTCAAGAACTGCGACGAAGCCAAGCTACCGATCGGCCACATGAATCTCACGGTCGAGGATCCCGAGCGATTTCTCTGTCTGGGGGTTTACGACAGAATCGCGACCCTCTGCTACCTCGACAGTGTCAGGAAGGGGGGAAAGACCGTTCTACCCGAAAGCTCTACGGAATTCGACAATCTGGTCGCGAAGCTCCCGGCCACCGATAAGGAGAGCTACGAGTTTTGCTCCCGATCGAAGAATCCCTATCCTCCGAGGTATGAGAAAACAAAAGTGTACGCCGAACAGCTGAACAAAGCGATGGCCAAGCCTGGGCTGTGCATAAAAATGTGCATATACGACAACGGCAATTTCAATCGGCTATGCTCCGTAATCGCCGCTATCGAGGATATTTCCCTCCGCGTCGCGCATTCCTCGGAGAAATCACCGAAACAAGAAACTAAAGATACTGTGGCAAAAGAAAAGACTGTTGAACAGACAGTGAAAGCGGAGAGCGCCGTTGAGGAACCTATTCCCGACAAGCCCAAAGAGGCTGCGGGCAAGCCGGAGGACAAGGCTGCTCCGAAGCCTGGACCGAGCGCCGATAAGGAGGAGGCCGATAAAAATAAGAAGCAGAGCAAGCCTTTGGCGCAGCCGCAGCCGCAAAACTCTGTGCCGGCACCAAAAATCGCTAAGCCGGCTGCGGTTTCCCCGGCAGCTGCTCCCAAAGAGGCTCCGAGGAATGAGAAAGAGACAAAAATCGAGGAGCCAGAAACGGCTGCTAAACCTCCTGGGCCAGAGGCCGATGTAGGCAGCGACAAGAAATCAGATGTCCAACCTCCGACATCCAAAAATCCTCTGATAGATGCCGACCATTTGCCTATCTCCAGGGAGGACGTTCCGGACGGTTATTTGGGGGGAACGGATAACGTCGGTCCGTTGCCGGATGACCCAACAAATGGAGAACAAATATCAGAGCACACGCAGGAGCAGGAAGATCAAGGTAATACTGTGAATTATTCGCGGGATAAGCTTACGCCCTTCGACGTCTGTTGTCGGCTATTAATAGTCTCTAATTAACTCATGCTAATTCTGTTTTTGTATCCGCAGATGTTGGCGAGGATACGAGCGAGATAGGTGAGAGGAATAATCCGAGGACGCTAGAAGCGACATTGAACGGCCTCGGTCGGTAACGAAAACTGTAATCCTCTTTTCTTTTCGATGGCCTTCAAACATTTTGGGATAAACACGTGTTGTCAGGGTGTTCATTTAGTCGTTGAGCAGCTGACAATAATTTGAGTTCAGCAAAGTGCCTGGCGCTATTGAAAAAAAAAAAAAAATTGATTACAGTTTTCATTACCGACTGAGCCTGCTTCGGGCCGGCGTGGCAGGAAGAGGAGGCGGATCGTTTATGAAGCTAGCTTCCCGAGCATGACTCAAAAAATTATAAATGTTCGTAGAGTCCTCCGGTGTTTATCTAAGGCGTATGAATTTTTGTAGATCCACCACTGATACCGCCTAACGAACAAGTCGACGAGAGTCCGCCAGTACCGTCGGAGAAACGGGAGTTCGTTCCTCGTATGCCGAGCATCCGAAACGACGACGATTCTCACTTCTTCGGTTACTTCACCGTCATAGGAGTTATCTGCATCGCTGGCTACGTCGGCTATCACAATAAGCAAAAAGTGAGATAAAACGTTACGTTTTGGAAAAAATTAAATTAAAATAAGAAACAATATTAATCAATAAGATCGCGCTCCCACAGATTTTGGCGATGGTACTGGAAGGACGAAGATCCCGAGGTGGCCGCGGAAGGAGGAGGCCGAGCACGGCTAACTATCGCAAGCTCGACTGCACCTTGGAGGAGGCTGTGACGTCCCAGTGCAATTCCAACGTAACCCACGTTATATATTGATGCTGAAAGATCTAAGGTTTCAACGAAACGCGTCGGTATTATTGTTCCACGCTGGTATTTATGTATCGGTAGCGTTGTCACCGGTCGAAGGTATGTTTTTCATATCCGTGCACACTTAACATACATTAAAGATAGTCTGACGTTCAATCGACGCACCGCGTCGATTCGAAGAAGAACCCCGACGAACGGCACCATTGATGTTCCTCAGCGTATTATCGGGTTAAACATTTTTTTCTTCTTCATATCTCGCAGCTGTATATCTGTATTCGCGTAGTTATCGTCGAAGCAATACCCGTGCACCGGTTCTTAGCGTAGCCGGCGTTTCTTGATGCAGTTAAAAAAAAAAAGTAGTTATATATATTTATATCACGTCGCCGTGCAATCGATTCGAATTAATGTAAATATGTCTGGTGAAATGTGAACGGATCCAAAATCAATCGGGATTCGGCGTTGTAATTCGGATCGGAATCAATCTTACAACAAACTCTGTTTGAGCAAATAGTTTCGATGCCCGATTTGACGAGGCACGATCGGTCTGTCCACAATGCCGTTGCAGTCTGAATGAGTGGGGTGTCGGCTTTTGAGCATATTGCCGTTTTATGTGTGATAACTGAATGCAATGAACAAAAAAAAAAAAAGTCTCAGTGCATAATTTAGTACGGCGTATCTTAGATTAATGCTACCGACAGTACTCTGTAAATTAATTCACGATTTTTACGCCAATAAATGCTAAGAGGAAGTTTATTTTTCCTACTCGACTAAAAAAAGAAGACTAATTTTCTCATTCCTATTATTTTTTAATCTTCATGCTGATTTGCGATCGCTCGGCGAATTAAGTTTTAATTTAGTAAATAGCACTTGACTGTTTTATTACTTTAATCAGTTACATATCGTTGTTTTGACAAGCGTAAAGAAACCTAAATGGGTGATCGAAAGTGGAACAAAAGTAATTTTACGTCGGTGATAAAGTAGAATTGGAAGAAAAAAAATGTCGACCGCAACAAATGTGGATTAACGACGTCGAGTCTGAGAAGTTATCGTGTTGCACGCACCGATTGAGCGGAAAGGCAGCGAGCGCGCCGAATTGAAAATTGAGCTTCGATCGCCCGACGATCTTGTTGTCGCACGGCTCGCTACATTAACATTATTGATATGTTTGCGGCCGGCCGTATTGACGGCTCGCTACATAAATCTTTCAAGTATCTCAGGCTAATATTCTCCTCGACCGTGAAACTAACGACTCGCAGAAGTTTCCGCGTGACTTTCACCGTCGATAGAATTTATTAATTTTTTATCGTTATTTCAATGACTAAACTGAATTAATAATCATTAAAAAAAACCTTATCGCATATTCCGTGACGAATTTCCATCGCGATTGTTCCATTCGACAGGAGCGTTTTCTCCAGAGCGATCGAGTTGACTTCGATAGGAAACTCGATGCGACTCGAACAATTAATACATCGAAACGCTCTATCATTGTTATCCTCACTATGTTTTATTGCAACTTCAATCTAACATTCGATCCTCTACGTGTTTTCCCCAAATATTGGAGTCTTATGAACTGTCCATGCAGTAAATTGCGTCCGTAGTATGGGCCTTTATCCAATTGAGATAATCGGTATTCTTTACGTAGACACCCGGCGAGTTTGGCAGAGCGCAGCCGATTCCCCAAGATACGATGCCTTAAATAGAAATGAACTGGGATTACTCATTTATTTGGCGACAATTAGGTATTTTCATTTGCATAATTAATTTTAAAAAAAATAGAAGTCATTAAAATTTCGGTGAGGTAAATTTTTGTATTGGTCAGGGAAAAGTCACGGAAAATGCAGAGAACTTTTTTCCGGGGAAAAAACGGCACCATGGATAATATTGGACGTCTTACCGATCGACTCGTACTTTCCGTCGGGCCTCTCGTAGAGAAGCGGTCCGCCGCTGTCGCCCTGCGCCGAGTTAATTAATAAGCCAAAATTATGATTTTTACTAAATGTTTATTTTTTTTTTTTTTTTTTTTTTTAGGAAATCTTTAAATACCTGGCACGCGTCCATGTGATCGGAGTAGGCGCAGATCATCGACTCCGTGAGATGATCGCCGAAAGAGGTGTTTCTGCAGGTCGCCCAGGGCATCACCCTGAGAGTGGCTTTCCGGAGATACCTCGACGCACCGCCGTCGGTCGTGACCCGGCCCCAGCCGGTCACCTTCACCTTGTGGCCCGTGTAATCGGAGCCCTTGACCGGAAGACATACCGAGCTCACCGTATCAGTGTATTTCACCGGATACCTGAGCCTTATGAGGGATATGTCGTTCGTGTCGTGAAGATAATCGCTCTCGAAGTCCTCGTGAAGTATCACCCGATCTATCGGCACGATATACCCGACCCGTAAATTTTGGATGTCGTGCATACCCAGTCCGACATCCAGGAGGCTGTGGTCGGTCCTGGAACGGCGGGAAAAATCGGAGGAGAAAAAAAAAAATTATTATTATCATTTTTTTTTTTTCGATTCGTTGCCGATTGCGGAATAAGACGAACCACTTGACGCAGTGTCCAGCCGTCAGGATGTACCGATCATTGATCAGCGCTCCTCCGCAGTGAAGAGCTCGCTTGTGGAATATCGCGGCGACCCACGGAAATATGTGAGGCACCGTGACTATTCCACCGACGATTCTGTTCGATACACCTGCGCCTGACTTGCCGCACTCTGTTTTGGGCGAAGTTATCAAAACAGTTGGGGAATTATTTTTTAATTAAACTTTTATTTTCTATATATATATTTTCATCACTCGGTGCGGAAATGGCCACTTTTCCGCCCGCTTCGCGTGCGTAAAACCGCCATTTTCGCACCTTGTGATGAAATAGTACATTACTTCACGAGGGCGAAAAACGTTTTTCTAACGAGTGTGATTACAACACTCGCCTTCGGCTCGCGCTGCAAACTCACGCTCGTTAGAAAAACGTTTTTCGCCCTCGTGGAGTAATGTACTATTTTTCCCGACTACGCTAAAAAGGGCCTATTTTGTGGCTGCAACGGGGGTGGAAAGTGCCCGATTCTTGCCGGGCGGGCAAAAAAGTAATGTCAGCGGGCAAAAAAGTGATTTCAGCGGGCAAAAAAGTGTTTGGGCGGGCAAAAAAGTGCTTGGGCGGGCAAAAAAGTCATTGGACGGGCAAAAAAAAGTGATTTCAGCGGGCTCCTAGGCGAATCATGTCGGCGAGCGCGTATTTCAAGATTGTACCGTTGCAGGCATTAAATACGGCCACTTTTTAGCATAGTCAGAAAAAAAATAGTATATGTCACTCGGGAGGAGTGCATTTTCACCGAGTGTGAAGATTCACACTCGGTGACAAAACGCACTTTCCTCCCTTGTAGCATAATTTACGAATTTTTTTATATTCTCTCATTACCGCAGTGTCGATCGACGCGCGGGCTTCTCGAGAACTTCCAAGCGTTTGCCATCTAAAAAAAAAACAAAACAAAAAACACTTGTAGTTATCCGACAGGGAGGGCCTGTCCCGAGTCAACAGACGCAAAGCTGTCTCTACTCGTTTAATTGTCATGTAATTACTCTCAACGAACGTCTAGGATAAGAAAAGCCACGATGGCTGCGAGGGCCAGGCTCGATCCCATCATCGCTGAGTGTCCCTTGCCGTTGTTGTCTCACTTCCGGTCTGCAGCGGCTACTGAGCGCGGTCCGGCGAATGTCCGAGACTATATGGATCGATCGACTCGCGAGGCTCGCGGAAATAAATCTCTCCCACCCTCCGACCATCGTACTCCCTCCCGTTCTTCGGAGTCAGTCAACCTGCGATTGCATTTGAGATACTGTTTTTTCTTTTTATTTCGCAATTATCCTTCGAGATTGTCCAGTCCCTGGGAGGATTTTGCACAAATAGAGGGGACGCGGGTATGGGAGGATCCAAGGTACGTTCCGCTCCGTTCGGGCGCTGAATCAATAGTCGATTTTTCCACGCCCGAGCTGATTCGGTGAAGAACAAAAAGTAAATAGAACTAGGGAGGAAAAATAGAGTTCGCGCCTTTTGGCAGCTGCGAGGGTAGGACGGCAGGGGAAATAAAGGAGAAGAGATTTATCTGCCCGCGGTGTAAACCTTCCCGAAGCAAGTATCGACCTCGATGACCCTAAGAGCTCTTGGCTTCTGCTTTTAGCTGGGTTACCGAAGGGACTTGGTATTTGGTGGGACGCTAGGAAATCTTTATCTTCATATATATATATATATATATATATATATATTACGGTGTGTAAAAAAAGCATTTTTTCCCCGACTACGCTAAAAAGGCCCTATTTCATGCCCGCAACGGGGGTGGAAAGTGGCCGCTTCTTGACGAGCGGGGGAAAAAGTAATTTAGCGGGAGGAAAAGTTCACTTTTCCTGCCGCTAAATCACTTTTCCTCCCGCTCGTCAAGATTCGGCCAATTTCCATCTCCGTTCCAGGTATAGAAATATGGCCACTTTTTAGCACAGTCAGGGAAAACATAGCGTATGTCACTCGGGAGGAAGTGCCTTTTCACCTCGTGTGAATTTCTGCCCTCGCTTCGCTCGGGCATCAAACTTCTCACTCGGTGGAAAGACGCACTTTCCTCACTTGTAGCATAATATACTAAGTTTTAAATTTTCCTGCCACCTTTTCAAAGTACAGATTTCGATCTCAAATTGAACCCCGCGAAAGTCGGTACCTAGCAAAAAAAAATCCTAAGAGGCGCCGCATTCGATGTTTTACCCAAAAAATGCGGCACCTCTCAAACTTAATTGTTAGCAACCGCCTTTTGCTGGATTTTCTTATCGATCAAAATATATAGTTCTACCGGGTGGGAACTTCACTTTTTGTAATTTTTTTACGTTAAACACAAAAGACTTCGATTAAAAAATTTGTCTATAGAAAACTTGTCCACTAGGGTGAATTTGTCGAAAAAAATTCTTTCCACCCTCGAAAAGCATAGATTTTAATCTGAAATTGAACCTCGCGAACGGCAGGCCTAAGCAAAAAATGTTAAGAGCTGTCGTTTAAACCCAAAAAGAAAGAAGTTGTCGAATTTTTTCGGTACAAATGTTGAATGTGGCACTTCTTAGAATTTTTACTAGGGACCGCCTTTCGTGAAATTCAATTTGAAATCGAAACCTGTATTTCGAAAGGATGGGAGAAAATTTTCTTTCATATGTCCTTTTTGAGAAACACCCTTTTATATATATATATATATATACATACATTAGATGTTTTCTCGGTTAGTTCGGTTAGTTAGTGTTCGAAGCAACACTTTGGGAAGATTTTGATAATAATTCCATAATGCAGACTTCGAAAAAATGTTCCCACTTGAATCAAGGTGTAGCGCAGCTACGTCGAGAGAAAAAAAAAGAGATCTACGGTGAAACATCTCACCGCTATTTTGCCTCGAATTTTCCCCTCGAACACAAATCCATTTGTGACAACGACGCGTGACTGCGAGGGAGTAGGAATAAAAGCGCAGGATTGGATAAACTCCCTTGCGATGTACGGACGTACATCATACGACGGGAGATCACGCGTTTATGCACTATACCAGCCGAGCCGGTAAAGCGTGACTCAGTCGGTCGTAAAAGCATCTAGCTTCTACTTTGTTTCACACCGAAGAGGGTCCGATCCCTCCAAGCTATAACTGGTATCGACATACGGTGCAGATAAGAGGGACCAAAAAATAAAACAGAAAAAATCGATTTCATCATTAGTATAATTTTATTTGCAATGAAAATTAACGCCAACAGTACAGAGAATCTCGGGTCGTTACTTTGACGATCCAAGGTACCATTGCGGCGACATCGGTGTACAGTCCAGGATAACCGGTCCCGCAGCCAACGCCAGTCGAGACAACACCTATCAGCTCGTACCGCTCTCTCGAGTTTAATACCTGAAGAGGACCACCGCTGTCACCCTAAAAAAAAAAAGAAAATACACATACTCGATACCGGTGGCTTTATAACGGGTTCGGTGTACCGTTCTCGTTGCACACAATGATGAATGTTGATAATAAGCGTCGCTCTCGGATGAGTCGCTTAAAGAAAAAAATAAAAAGAAATTATTATTACCTGACACACATCGCGCCCACCGTCGTTCAGCCCAGCGCATATCACCGTCGCCACGTTATTCCGGCATTTCTCGGGCTTGAATATCTCCAAGTTGACCGCCTTCAGGGTACAAACGTCCCATCGCGGTGTGTCCGCGAGACCCCAGCCCAACGCGGTCCCGAAACGACCTCCGAATTTTTTGGCGGTGCTCAACCTCGATTCTTCGATGAGGAAAAAGAAAAGTTAAAAATTGAAATTTTTACAACGTTTCCTCATAAAAGTTGAAAATGGAAATTCTCAAATCGCTTCTTTATGAAAGTTTTATATTGAAATTTTCATATCGCTTCCTCATAAAAGTTTTAAATTGAAATCTTCATATCGCTTTCTCGTATTGTCGTTTTATTCGCAAAGCTTCTTCTATGAGAAAACAGTTTTCATATTTTTGGCTTCCTTTCTCCATGGAATTATAAGAACCAAGCTATATTCACCAGTTTTATTTATTTTTAATAAAATAAAGTAAAGTATAATTTTTCTCTTACCAATTTTCGGTAGACAAATCGGTCTCACAAATTTGTTAAAAGTAACCCTCATGTTCAGTCGAACGAGCATTATATCGGCGTACTCCGTTGCCTTGTTGTAATACGGATGAGTTATCAGCTCGTCGATGGAAAATGTCACGGTGCTCGTGTCGGGCTCGCACAAATTATGCTCTCCGACGATTACCTTCATTTCCGACTTTTTGTAGCTATTTAAAAAAAATCAACTCCGCCAAAATATATACATACATATATAGGGGAAACCGGGGCAAAACGGGGTCATAGGGCAAAATGGGAACATAAAATGTCATATCGACGTGGGGCAAAATGGGTTACCCAAAATTATCGAATAAATCCATTCATGATAGCCGACAAACGACGGAAACCGGGTCAAAATGGGGACACGAAATGCCATATCGACGTGGGGCAAAATGGAGTAATAATGAAGTTAACAAAAATTGCCGCAAGTCCAATCGATGAGTACCCCGTTTTGCACCAGATGGTTTTTTTTATATCCTCTCAAAACCGGTGCCAATACAATTTTGGTGTGAAAAACAATGGATCTATATTTTCGGTATTGTTGTAGCAGGTTTTATTGCTTAGCGTCCCCGTTTTACCCCGGTCTACGCGATTATATATATTTTTTTAAACTCTTAAGATATACCCATGAACGAGGCAGTGCGCTGCCGAAACAACGTAGCGATCGTTTATCAGCGATCCGCCACACATCAATTCGGACTTGTTGTCGGTTATCAGGGCCATCCATGGATACTCGTTGTCCTCGACGATTCCACCACCGACCACGCGTATGTCGCCCATCGCAGCTTCGTTCCTCCGTCCGCATTCTAATTAAATCGTGTCGAACGTTCGATCAGACGTAGAGTGTTGTACACGAGAATCCAATGAGTAAAATCGATTACCGCAGAACTTGTACGCGGGACTTCCGTACGAAGTGTCCAGCAGTCTGGTCCCTCGGCGAGCGGCCGTCAATGGTAATCCAGATTTGAGTAACACAATCGAGAAAGCGAATAATATTATCGCGGTGAAATTCATCGTCGACTAATCTGAGCGAAAAACTTTTAAAAAATAAAATAAATTATAAATAAACGCGCAGAGTTGGTCGCTCGCGTTCCTCGAAGACTCGACACCTTGTGCAGAGTGAGACTTCCTTGGAGACTCGTGAATTTAATTTTTTTTTTTTATTTTATTTTTTTTTACGAAGACCATTAAACACGAGCGGAGAATGTCTTTGCGTTATCTCAGAGGCCACGATATCGCGTCCGGTGGCCCACATAGCTCAGCCGTAGGTTTTTAGGGGTCTGCCAAGGTGATTAAGCGTCACACGACCTCAGTTGGGACATTGAAAAAATGTGTATTTATTCCGGTGCTGGGCGATCAGCGGATAAGCGATCGATATGGTTAAATAAATTAGCGAATAATTTATATAAATTAAGCGAAGAAGTGAACAGGGACGATCATTATTTAGTGCAGTAGCAAGCGTCTTTGGTGTTTTGGAGTATCCAGTCGAGATGCGAACCGACCCTCGTGAATACCGCGGTTCTCGGCTGGTCGTCGCAAATATTCGTGTCAGAAAGTATGCCTGAAAAAAAAAAAAAAAAAAAATGGAAGAAAAAAAAAATTGGAATCCAACAAATAACCGTAGGAGCGGGCGGGCAAAAATGCAATTTTTCAATAACTTTAGGATGGTGGCAGTGGTGGTAAGTGTGGCAAAACGGGGTTGAAAATCATGACGTATCCTTAGGACAAGAATGGGGCATCCAAAGATGATTGGAAAATTGAGTTTTGCCCAACCGTCTCATTTTGCCCTGCTCTCCGCTACCTAACATCAATCAATAAAAGTCATACGAGAAGGTTTGATATTTACCGACGAGGTCGTAGATTCCCGTGTAGGATCGATACAGCAGCGAAGAACCCACGTCATTCTAACAAAAAAATATAATAATAAAAATAGAACGGCAAAGAATTAAAAGTTATCGCTGACCCGATAAAAAATAAATATATTTTTTTTTAAATTCTCTTACGTCGCATACGATGGAATTGCCGCCGATGATTCCTATACAGCCGGAGTCGTCGTGAAAATTATCCGGATCGACGCCGGATTTAATGCACTCGCTGTAACCGAGAATGGGAAGTCCCAACTTTCGTGGACGGCAGGTCCGAGTATCGATGTCGTCGGCGGACTTGCTCTCGGTCCATCCGAAGAGAGTTCCGACTTGCCCGAGATACGTGGAACCGGGATTAGGCAGGCAAACCGGTGATATACGTTTTTCGAATTTAACCGGTCGACTCAGGCGCAGGAGTGCGAGATCGTGGGCGTGAGACTCCGGATTGAATTCCGGGTAAGTCGTCACCGTCTCGACGCTCGTGTTCAGCGACGATACGTCCAGATTGCATCGGTCGTACTCGCCGAGAGATACCTTTATCTCCGGCGCTGTCGCTCTGCGTCAAAAAAAAGTCTTAAGTCATTGATAATGGTTGACCATACCATGAATTATTTTATAAATAATTATTACATTATGTATAAATATATAAATTTATATTATTTTAATATTTATTATATATATTGTAACGTCCGAGCGAATGAATAACGCGCGTATTTGGTTTTGGGGTGGATATTATTAATAATGATAAACGTTAATTATCCCGATCGCGTAATCTCGCAGGTCTGTTCGATTTGAAAGTCTCGTCCTGACCCCTTGACATGACGATCGATCTTGTATCGATTCTTCGATAAGGGAAAGAAAAGTTAAAAATTGAAATTTTTAAAACGCTTCCTCATAAAAGTTGAAAATGTAAATTCAAATATCGCTTCATTATTAAAGTTTTAAATTGAAATTTTCATATCGCTTCCTCATAAAAGTTTTAAATTGAAATCTTCGTATCGCTTTCTCATATTGTTCTTTTATTCGCGAAGCTTCTTCTATGAGAAAACAGTTAATATTAATATTTTTGGCTTCCTTTCTGCATAGTGTTATATTTGTATGCAGTTACCACGACGTTTAAAAAAAAAATTCAAAATCGCGTAAAATCTCGAAACCGGCCTCGATTTTCATGAAATTGCACCGAGGGAAGAGACATGACCAGTGTACTGGCGTATCAAACTTCGACTGGCTATCTAGCGTGCGATAGCCGATATATATGTCAGTAGACGTCCGATGTTTGCAGCCGGTAATCGACGTGACGTAGCTTCGGTGCCGCGAAGCAAACCTAGAAGACCGACTGTTACCGACATCTAAAAGTCACTCATATTGAGTAACCACCAAAGTGGCACGGTTCCCAATAAAGGAAAAAAAAACAGTAGGTCCCGTCGCTAATAACCATAGCAGTTGATGCGACGTTAAATAGTAACAAATAAAAAAAATATTATATATGAATCATATAATATTATTATTATTATACGAATCCTATATGGTAATTTTTGTCTCTATTCCGAGTTGACTAATTCGACTGATCTGCTGTCATACCCGACGAGTTGGCTGGCCGCGGTCATGACGTATCGATCGTTGATCAAAATGCCGCTGACGAGGGTCTTCGATTTAACGTGAACGTTGGTCAGCCAGGGAAATTCGTGGCTCTCCGTGTATTCGCCACCCAGAAGTCGAGCACCGCTTCGATTTGATTTCCCGCACACTGTTTTCGATAATATCAAATATTAAATTAACAGTCAAATATCTCTTAAAAACGATCAATTTTTCAATAAAAACAAAAAAAATGCTTTAAATTAAAAAACTGAATGCGTTCACATGCTTACCGCAACCGCCGCAGCTTCTGAATCTTCCGAAGAGTATGTCGAGCACTCCGCGAGCCTTCCTCGTTCCATTTTGCTTCGGAGCCGCAGGCCGGAAGAGTATCAAAGGAACGGCGGCGAAACAAAAAAATTGCAATCAACATGATCAGCATCGAGGATTTTATCCGGCCGAATTTTCGTACATTATCACGTAGCAAATTTACCTTCGCCTCGGCGGCAAAAAATCCACTCTGCTGAACGCCGGATTGTACGATGATCACGCAGATGAGGTACTTGACGTACTCCTGAAGATACATGACTTTTCTCTGGGTGAATGAAGCTCGTACTGCTCGCTGCAGCTCGCGAATCGACTGCCCGAGAGAGAGAGAGTCTTTCGAGCAGGAGTTCGCGGATAGCGGGACTATCGTAACCCGCATCCCAATCCCACCGTGTACCAACAAGTTGCAAAAGTATCGCGGCGAATATCCTGCGTTCACCTCGTTCCGGGTCCCGGCTCTCCCCGCCCGGCGAAGCGCGGCGATATTTCGTTTTGTCCTTAAGGCCGATCTAACGCGGTCAGTCGATGACCCAGCGAAGAGTCCCGTTAGGCGTCTGCGTTTCATCGCGCCGGAATCAGAAGCAACAGCGAGGAGACCTGCTGCGATCCGCCGACAATCTCAATACACGTTACGATAAAAATTAAAATCATTATTAAAAAAAAAAAAAAAAATCAACTATAATTGAATAATAATAAAAATCGAAAGTCGTGTAAATTGAGGGAAACGTTTATTGATGATAGAAAAAAACATCGACAGGGAATAAATTAAGTTTCGATAATGGGAATAATGATCGATGACGCTGGTCGGCTTCGGGGCGAAGGAGACATAATAAATGTTCACGTGTCCGAAGTGGAGTATTCGTTATGTCGAGTTTATAGCATGTCGGACCCGTGAACCGTCGACCAGTGAGGTGCGATATTTTCGCGGCGGGTGAGAGTGACGAATATGGACCACCCCGGTTGCCGAGCACACCGACGACATGCGTGGTCCATATTCGCCCCGTCCACCCGGCGAAACAAGCATCGCGAGAATTGGGGGAAGACAATAATATGCTCAGGGACGACGCGAGATTTTATTTTTCCTTATTTCTCGCAGAAGCATCCCTCCTTCGTGTTCTCGAGGATCCAGTCGAGGTAGCGTGTGACACGGGTGTAGACTCCAGGGTATCCGGGTCTCGCGCACCCGTTGCCCCACGAAACGACACCGATCTGCTCGTACCTCTTGTCGCTTCGCTCGGCGACGAGGGGACCGCCGCTGTCACCCTAAAAACGACGGCAAAAATCGGACGGTTGAAGAATAATAACAACAAAAAAAATAATGGTCGACGGAACTACCGAGTAATAACGTGCGACCCGTGTCACGACTCTAGGGTGATCCTCGAAGTTCTTACCTGGCAGGAGTCACGGAGCCCATCGGGGTATCCGGCGCAGAGCATATTGTCTGATATCATTCGAGGGCTGTAGCTGGTGTTGCGACAGTCCTGCAGGCTCATGACCGGAACCTCCACCTCCTGGAGGAGGCAGGACGGCTTGCCCTCCTCGTGGAGGGTTCCCCAGCCCGAGGCTAAGGCCTTTGTGCCAACATAGTCGTTATCTGAAGAAAAAAAAATATAATAATCTTATATATATTTTGTAAAGTTGTTTGTTTGTTTGTCCTGATTTTCACCGGAAATTACGTCATATTGCCGGTTGAAAATGAAATTTTCAAACCGGAAGTGGCATATTATAATGGTTCTGACGTCACTTCCGGTCGACAAATGAAATTTTGAAATCGGAACAGCAACGTATTTCTGTTAACGTAGTACTTGCGGACAGTCTGATGACCTTACGTGAGTTGAGAGAGAGTTGAGAGAGGGATTGCGAACACTTCTCGATGGGATAGAAATCTGAAAAAAAATCAACCATACGGAAGGTGTTGAAATGATTGATTTTGCATAATAATAATTTCACAATATTGTTGACAAATTAAGGAACAAAAAAAATTCTCAACAAACCACCCGGCAACCCAACTGTTTTTTTAATTTTTTTATGAAAACGATTTGTTAATTTTTCTGAATACGTATTATTTTTTCAGAATTTCGTGTATTTTTTGAAAACTGCATTTTTAGTTAATAAAAAATGTCATTTTGAAAAATTACACAATATTCAAAAAAAATGCATACGTATTCAAAAAGATTAACAAATTGTTTTTATATGAACAAAAAGTTAAGTTGCCGGGTGTATTGTTTAACAATTTTTCTTTCATTCATTTGTTAGTAACATTTTGGAATTATTATAACGCAAAATCAATGTTTTCAGGACCTTCCATATGTTTGATTTTTTTTTTTAAATTTTATCCCATCGCGAAGTGTTCGCAATTCTCTCACAATTCTCTCTGAACTGATGTGAGGTCGAACTGTCCGCTAGTACTACCTTAAATCTCCGGAAATCTAAATTTACGGTTTCCAAATTCCATTGTCCATAGCGAGGGCGCGAAGCGTCCGAGCCGCATTCACCTGCCAGTAAATAATGAAAATAAAAAAGGTTCTTTCGGTGTAACCCGTATGGTTAGCCGCATGGGGGACCGGAAATAGTAGACATGCGAAATGTCGATGTGATGCAAAAGCGAAAGTGTCACGATAGCCATAAAATAATTTACTTCTTCTCCTAATGTTTTATTTTTTATTTGCTTTTTTATCGTTTCATTGTTGCATCGGGTGTGTAAGAGTCAATTAGTGAATATCGGTTTTAAGTTGCGATAAATCATTGGCTTTGTCGTAATAAAAATCGCGGTACTTTTTTATTTTCTTGTGAGCCTCTGATTAATGGCTTTGATTGTTATGACTGAGAGTCTCGCCGTTCCTGTAAAAGGGAGAAAATGAGGCGATGGGAGAGAGAAAATTGGCGCCAGAGATAACAATCGCTCGCAGAAGGTGACACGGGAGCGTAGTCCTCGATTTGACTCGGGGAAGCGGCCCGATGTCAGGTTCTCCCTGTCGTTTCGCATCTGTGCCACCTCGGTCGTACATTACATGTTATGAAAATAAAAAAAGAAATGCGAACAGCGATCCACGTGTCCCCGGTACCCGTATGAATAGTCGTTAATTTATTACTTTTGTGCCGTAATTCGTCTCGCGTAACGAACGATAAGGCGTCGAAATGGGTCGAGCCGAGCTTGCACAACCTCGGAACGGTCTCAGAGGATCAACGCTCGATCGCATTCGTCGCGTTAACATTTATTTATTTGTTTATTTAATTTTTTTCCTCAGAACGATTTTCTCGGCAAATTTTTGTGCCGATAGAAATTCTATTCGTGCGTACTCTACCCACATCGAAAAAATATATATGCCATATATCGAGAAATATATCTGTCATATATTAAATATATATTTTTGGCAAAAATTTAAAAAATAAAAATAGGGTAAGAATGGTGCAAATGGACCACCGTTTTTGCATGACTTTTCCATATTAAATCGGACCGGCATATTCACCTCTTTTACCCTATATATCAATTTTAGATTTTAATCAGCGATTATGTCGGCTCGCGCGCTCGCGGTATCTGTGTGACTGTGAGTATCTGCGACTATCCGGGTGAGTATCTGTGATTGCCTATGAGTATCCGTGTGAGCATCTGTGAGTATTTGTGAGCATCTGTGAGTATTTGTGAGCATCTGTGAATATTTTGGAGCATCTGCATTTGTGTGAATCTGTGAGTACCTGCGAGAATTTGGGCCTATCGGTGTGTGTGTGTCCAATCGACATGAACTTTATTATTATGGAGATAGATAATGTAAACCGCGGTATTTGGATGTATCTATATTTTTTGCACATTTGCAATTTGAATTTGATACCAGTGGTGGTATAGCTATGTCGTGTGTTACCTCGCACTGTCGGCAAGCAGATCGGTCTGATGATGTCGTTGAGCGGTACACGGTCGTTAAGCTTCAGGAGTGCAATGTCATTGTCGAAGTTGAGGAAACTAAAGTCACCGGTTATCGAGCGCACGACGAATCTGGTCTCGGGCGATGACTTCTCCGCGCACCTGTCGTGCTCGCCGAACGTGACCTTGATCATGAACCACATGAATCTGAAAAAGAGACTAACGGATAAGTCTATCGTCGAGCTCTTTCAGCGCGCGTGCCGCATCAACGACATAAAAATTGAAAATTAAAAATTAAAAAAAATATAAAAAAAAAAAAATAATCGACAAGCTATGAAAAGAATTGTCAACGACGAAACACGGAATTACCCTTTGACGCAGTGCGCAGCCGTCAGTACGTAGCGATCGTTTATCAATGTACCACCGCAGTAGAACTTGTTGAGGTACGAGAGTCTCGCCATCCACGGAAATTCGTTGACCTTCGTCGTTTGACCGCCGACGATTCGGCTCTCTTCGTTTCTGATGCCGCAACCTTTTCGTCGTTTTTCCCATATTCGAAATTTAAAGATAAAAAATAACAAAAAAAAATTACACCCACGAACTAATCGAGACGCAAATTTAAACCGGAGACATCGTAACTATAAGACTCACTGCAGTGGCACGGCGCCGGCGGTGCGCTCGATGCCGGTGGCTTGTTCCCGAAGAGACCGAAGAAATTCTTCATCAAGGACTCGCCTATGCGTCGATCCTGAAATCCTCGATCACACTTAATTTTTTTTTTTTTTTTTTTTTTTTTTACTTTTCAATCCCAGTGACGAAATTCGAACTCACCTGAACTTGAGTCTGATTGGCGCCGCTAGCGGAAGTGATCGCGACGGCGACAATCGCCCACAGTAAAATCACCCGATTCTTCATTATGAAAGGTTCTTTGTTTTCGCGACGCGACTCGAACGATTTGATATCCTCGGGGGGAAAAACACTCCGCGATAGAGAAACAACTGTTCGCACGAGAAATAAATGGTAACAGTAGTAGGTACTGTTAATGTCAGGAACGCTCGGCAGTCATGTCCCCGAATCGATTAGAGCCGAGTGACCGTCCTCTCCGGCTTCGCCCAGGTGTCCCGTGATGCGAGTGACCACAGGTGACGAAGAGCGCCACGAAGGAGGCTTTCTCGGTTCGTTCGTCTTTGTTACCCCGTCGTGTCCGTGGCCGGAGAGAGGGATACACTTGGCGCCGACTGGACACTACCTGTGTTGTGTATCTCGTGTATATTCACCGCTGACCAGTTCGAGTTTGCGTTCGGGTTCACGTTCACGGACACCGCGTAGCTTGGTCACCTCCGTTCGCTGCTGTCACTGACCGCAAGGCCACGCGACCGTTCATTGGACGTGAACGCTCTTCGCGCCATCGGCTTCTAACGACGTAAGCGAAGAGGCGAGGAATAACGAAGTACGGCGACGAAAACGGGATAGGTCGTTTACAGGAACGCAATTTTTTTTGGTTTTGTTTTTTTTTTTTTTTAAGTATTAGGCAAATAGAAAGGATTTAGAAAAGATATGGGGATTAAGGCTTTGAGTGCAGATGCGGTCATTCTGGCCCCGAAGTCGTAAAGTAACGATTTTTTTTCACACACTGTGAAAAAAGAAAGTTGTTCGTCGATCCGTTTTACGGGAGTCGTACGGAATTTTTTGAATGACATGGAGTATAGAGTATAGTAATATCCGCGTGACGCGTGGTTTTTCCCAAGCGAGACCAGTTTATTCCGCATCAGGTTAAATCAGTTCTGTTGCGGTGCCGAAGACCGGTTCGCTCCTCGGATCGTCCAGTAGTCCGGGATATCTTGCGGTTATTCTCCAAACAACATCGACCGCTGGAGTTAATTTTTTTCCCCCTCGAATTTTTGTTAGAGAATTCGAACAGATGAGATTGAAGAAAGTTGATTGTCGAGTATACACAGGTATACGCCGATGGAAAGTTTCGTGTGACAACGTTACTCGCCGAGATCGTCCGCGCGCATCGTTAACTTCGGCTGTCTCCAGAGTGTGTCAGAAGCGGTCGTAAAATAATAGTTGTCCGAGGGAAACCCGAAAATTCGATTTTCGTTTCGACTATCGTCGTCGAGAAGCGAGCCTTAATGGCTCCGATAATGAAGATGCGCGAGTAGGGCACACCGCGGCAAAATGGACCACCTATTTGTATTCGTCCCGATTGTCCCATTTTGCCCCATCTCCAGTTACAGCGACTCTCCCCGGTCCCTTTTGTCCCGCGCCGCACCACCTTCGCCCGAAGCGTCTGGCACTTTCGATCGCGGTAACATCTTCGTCGTACAATGCCTCGGCGATAATCTGTCCCGGTGAACCCCGCAGCGCATTGCTGCAGCGACGCTTAACCGTTACGCTCTTCCGTATTATTCCATTTGCGTCCGCCACCGTTATCGGGCTATCAACACCACAGAACCTGCCGCTTACAGTCGTAGCAGAAACGCTCGAGACATTGGACAATACCCCGACGAAAACGCCTAATGAACTCTGCTACGGATAAATGTGTACAATTCGCCCAATTTATTCTTAATCTTCATACTCTGTACATTGACAAACGGGACTCATCTATATACGTTGTATATATACAATTTGTTTCCTAAAAAAAAAAAAAAAAAAAAAAATTAAAAAGACAAACAGATCATCGTCTCGAAGTAATCATCGGCGTAGCGAATCGTCCCGACTGCGTTATCTCCTCGTTCCCCGTGGTTGTCCTCCTTTGCCTCACTACTTGCAGAGACACGTGTTGTTCATGTTGGTGTGGATCCACTTCAGATACCTCGCGACGCGTGTGTAGACTCCGGGATAGCCGGGTCGTCCGCAGCCGACACCCCAGGAAACGATTCCTGCAAAACACGCGTAAAACGGTATAGGGGATGGTCGTTCGTTCGTGTGTCCTCTAGCGCCGCCTCCGAATTCGTGCGCAAATCAATGAATAATTTACCGGCCAGCTCGAGCTTATCGCCTTCCTGTACGAGCAGCGGCCCCCCGCTGTCCCCCTGACAAGAGTCCCTGGTCCCCTGTCCGGCGCAAATCATATTGTTCGTTATCCTGTTCGCTCGATATTTCATCTGTCGACACTGCTGCAAACTCAATATCGGCACTTTCACCTCGTGAACCGCACCTGGCAACATTCCGCCCTCTGTCGTGCGGCCCCAACCCACCACCGTGCCCTCTTTACCCGCAGGATCCGACCCTTCAAAAAGAAATAACAACAAAAACGATAATTTATAATTTATAATTTATAATTTATAATTTATAATTTATAATTTATAATTTATAATTTATAATTTATAATTTATAATTTATAATTTATAATTTATAATTTATAATTTATAATTTATAATTTATAATTTATAATTTATAATTTATAATTTATAATTTATAATTTATAATTTATAATTTATAATTTATAATTTATAATTTATAATTTATAATTTATAATTTATAATTTATAATTTGATGGACATCGAAAAGTCATTAGTAGTCGGATGCTCACCGGTGACGGGTAGACAAATGGGCTTTATGGTTTTCGAAAATCTAACGGGTTTTCGAAGCTTAAGTAACGCGACATCGTGATTGTAGGAATTCATGTCAAAATTCTTATGGCGAATGATCGCGCTGACGGCTCTCATGACAGCGACTCCGTCGGTCGTCACGTACTGATCGTGATCACCGAGGACCACCCGAATCTTGGAGCGTTTTAATCTGCGAGAAGAAACAGCATTGTGAATTTTGAACTACGATAGCGATATCATTGACGAGCATATGGAAAAAAATAAAAAAATAAAAAAATAAAGTGGACCCGGACCTTCGCAAGCAATGAGCAGCGGTGATGACGTAGTCGTTGGTGACGAGACTAGCGCCGCAGTGGAAACGGCCGTCATAGACGAGACGAGCGACCCACGGATACCGATGCGGCTCGGCCGGTCGACCGCCGACGATACGATTTTCCTGACTGTGCACACCGCATTCTGCAATTCAAGCGTTCGACCTTGGATCATCCTCTCGCGCTTCTCCGATTTTACGATAATAAATTTTGTTATTGTAAAAAAAAAAAAAAAAAAACAAAAGCAAAAAAAAATCGTTCGAAACGCGACGAAACTTACCGCAGCTGCAATTTCGAACCTTCTGCTCGTCGCTCTCGGTTGCCTCCCCGCTGGTGATGTCGATACCGAAGATCTCGTCGAACAAGAATCGCGACGTTCGGTTGTTGGCGAGTGTCTAAAAAAAAAAATTCTCACTCATTCGCTAGATAGATAGATAGATAGATAGATTTGTTTATCGCTTACATAGAGTACAGCTAGGTCTCTTATAGCGAGGGGGTTTATAGCTCTACTTGTCGTAGGAGTATAGATAGATAGATAGATAGATATTGCTCATAGAGAGTACATTTGGGACTCTTATAGCAGGGGGGGGGGGGGGGGGGGGGGTTACAGCTATCATGTACAAATATTTTTAAAAATTCTTAAAATATAATCACAGCTTATTCATTTAGAGAGAAGGCTCTGAGCATGAGGCTTTTTTTTTACAAAGTTGCAGATTGCTTTGAGCGTTTGTACGGAGTCGGAGGCAAGCAAATGCTCGAGCTCTTGTTCGACATTCTCGGTACGCATTTGGGTAGCTATGTCGCTTCGGGCTCATTTCGCATAAGTTCGCGAAAAATAAGAGACAATTGCAAATACTTCTCGATGGTATAAAAATCTGAAAAAATGCATGCATTCCAAAGGTACCGAAAAGATTAATATTGCATAATAATAATTCCAAAATGTTATTAACAAGTTAATCAAAAAATGTATTGTTTAACAAATCACCCGGCAACGGAACTTTTTTTTTTTTTTTTAATGATTCGTTCATTTTTCTGAATACGTATGAATTTTTTCCGATTTTTCAATTATCTTTGATTTTTTTCTTTTTAAAAGAAAAAAATGTGTGAAGAAACACAAGAATCAAAACGAATTGAATAATCTGAAAAAGTTCATACGTATTCAGAAAATCAAACGGATCATTTTCATTTTAAAAAAAAGTTGGTTTGCCTGGTAATTTGTTAAGCAATTAATTTTTTGATTAATTTGTTAATAACATTTTGGAATTATTATTAATGCAAAATCAATATTTTCACTTCTTTTTTCAGGTTTTCAGTAATTTTTTTAGATTTTTATACCATCGAGAAGTACTTGCAATTTCCTCTTATTTTTTCTCGAACTTATGCGAAATGAGCGCGGAGCGACATAGCTACCTTAAACATGGGAGATAAAATTCTCTGTGAGGGTTGTACACTGAGAAAAAAAAATTGGTTGGATTAACCAAAAGACGCGGTGACATACGTTCAAAGATGTTATTTGTTTGGTACAAATAATGCATTGTTTCGTTAAACGATTATTTGCTTCAATTTATTCAAAATTTGTTGATTGAATCAAACATATGTGTTGTACCAACTAAATACACCTTTGAACGTATGTCACCGCGCATTTGCTTAATCTAACAATTTCTTTTTCTCAGTGTATAGTGGGTCTGCACATAAAGTGCACTACCGTCTCCTCTTCCAATAAGTTAACATTTTGACGTATTTGGTATGGGCTTAATTTACCTACCCTCTAATTCGCTAATCGATAAAGAGTTTTCGTTTCGAGACAAAATAATTCCTTTAATTTCCGTTTTCACCGTCCGCGTCCGTAGAACGGCGATCGCACCGGCGCTCACTTTCTAGCGAGTCGGCGAACGCGTCGATCGGCAAACATACTCGCGGGGCAGCGCGCGGTCCCCGCTGAGATCGGCCGAGAAGAACCGGCGTTATGACGATCCTCGAGGAAAGGAGATGCAGAGAAAGTGACGATGACTCGGTATTGTGTGTCAAGGTCCGCGTTGTGTGCGCGCGCCTCAGTAAATCAATCACTATTCCGATCGACGAGCAGAGCGCGGACCGTAACACTCGATCTTACGTGGACGCGGATATTAATGCGTAATCTTTCGGCATTGACTAACAGCGTGCGACATACGACTCGCAAGGCTGGATCGCGAGGATCGATCGAGGTTATCGCCTTGCGTCGAAAAAAAAGGCGGTGCGCGATCGATCGCCCGACAATTATGCCGTGAGCGGCTTAGGGGGAGAGCGGGGCAAAACGGGACAGCGGGGCAAAACGGGATAATGAGACAAAACGCAATTTTCCGATGACTGTTAGATGGTGGCGATGGTGGTACGTGGGGCAAAATGGGTTTGAAAGTCCGGATGTATCGTTGGAACAAAATGAGGCATCCAAAAATTATTCGATAATTGAGTCTCGCCCTCACGGTCCCGTTTTGCCCCGCTGTGCCATTTTGCCCCGGTCTCCCCCTACCGTCGCGAGTTTCCTCTTTTTCCGAACGCAAATCGGGACGGCCCAACGGCGAAATAATTAAGCTACGAAAGTAATTTTTTTTTTCAAAAAAAAAAAAAAGCCAATATTTTTTTACTCACGTGAGAAATCTGCGAATCCGTGAGATCGAGACCGCGAAAATTAACGAGGTAAGATTGGGCCTGCAGGAGGCCGATGAGAAGCACCACCGTTATCTTGAGCAGTCTCGGGAACGTCATCTTCACGATTGTCCACTTGTCTATCGTATTGTCCGTTCGCTTTTTAGAAATTTTTAAATAATGTTTTAAAAATCCGAGGTTCTCAACGAATCCGATTCCTCTTGCTCTCGAGCACTGCGCACTATCCTTTTCCCGAACTTCCTCGCGGCTCGCGCATCATAACCGGCCCGACGCGAAGATTTTTTTTTTCACCATTTGTACGACCGACGGGGAGCGTGTTCGGAAAAATGAGTGTCGCTCGATGGACGGACCACGAAAATCCTTGCGACGCCCGGTGTCGATCGTCGCGATATTGTCCGGATGTGTCGGGCGATATCACCGTGCGGAGTTACACGCTGCTTTCACTGGTCTCATAAACCCGACAGACTGATCGAAGTCCGGGCTGTGCGACGGCTGTGCGCTTCGCGCGAACTCGAAGAAAGTTCTTCTTTCTCCGCGTGACCAGAGAGCCGCCTGTCCTCTGCCCACCGCTCACACCTCTCTACCCCTTGAGAACGCCTCCTCTTCCGTCGATCTTTCACAATCGTACGAACAGCCTGCAGCCGCGTCGAATTAAAACAAAAAAATTATATTAAATGTAAAATTTAAAAAAATAATAATTAAACGGTGCGACGGAAATGCGATTTTTCTTTCGCTCGAATTTGGGTGTCGCATCGGCTTGCGCACTGTGACATTAATCTGCGGTAAAACGTCGGGAAGAGCCGAACGCACAGGCACACCTCGGTGCCGACGGTGCCCGAACAGCGGTGGAAGCGCGGCGCTGAATCACATCTGAGTATACTCAGCATCAGGAGCCAGCGGAGTTTGAGAGCCCGCGAAGGTGGAGCGCGCGGCTCGTGGACGCTTGTCTACGTTATCGGCGTGTCCCACCGCGAGGTATCGGCGATCCCAGCTGGACCTACTTATCTCCTCGCCTCGGCCGCCCCACCATCGAATTCGAAACTCCGACGATTTCGTAATCCACGAAACCGGGTGCGGGCTGGACTCTGAAAAAAAATAAAAAATCAATTTCACCTAGCGCTCCTTGGCGGATGCAAATTCTCGGACGGCCGATTGGTGAAGAAGCCGTTCGTCCTCCTCGAGGACCATTCGCGCGTCGAAACACTCAGAAAAAATTATTACTTCACAGGTCTCCGGCAAATAGCCGTTCATTTTTAATAAATAAACATAACACCTATTTTTTTTATTTTCATACATATTTGTAATTATGACATTTACAGTTGACTAAAGTTTCAAATAATTTAATTTTCATTAACTAAACTTTCAATTAATTAATGAAATTTTTTTTCTTAATTTCTCAATTAATTTAATTTTCATAGTAGTAGTGCATTTATTGACAGCGCAAGACATTGAATAGTTTTCGATACATAACAGACATAAATCACATATAAACGCAGCCATTTAGACATCGACCGAAGTCCTTCAGTCAGTAGTAGTAGTGGTAGTAGTGAGTTTATTGACAATACATAACATGTAATAGATTTTTTTGTATCTAATAGACTTTTCTCTTCGCACCTATATTGTATATTGCCAATTGGCCATCGACCGCAGTCCTTCAGCCACGAACATTACAACGTTGTTTTGGCGTTTCATTGCTTGCGTGAATCGTTCAGCCATTAAATGTTATTTAATTGATTTTAATAAAAATTCAATATTTATTTACTCGTCGCCTCGTCGGAATAAATAATTTTTCTGGTTGGAGGGGGATGGCTCTCACTTTCGGGCCCGAGGGGGCGGTTTGCGGATGGGATGCCGGAAACGGCGATCTCACGCCAGTTCCTTCTGGGATATTACCATTTCGCTGTGGATCGTAAACTTTCGTAATTTCATCGTTACCCGCGTTCCTTACGGTACGCCCGAATAGATATGGCGTGTGTACGCAGCGGCGTCTCGTAAGCCACAAGCATTGTCCGTAACGGTTCGATGGTTTCACTAACCCACATTCGTTCGTCGAAAGCAAAACGTCTCAGATTCGTGACCCGGTTAAAGTCGCGTCACTGGGTACAGGCCGAGCATCTCTCGGATCGGAGCAGTCATCTGTTTTCCCGACGAGCATCGACGCCGTCGTTCCGACACACGCGGTCTTGTTCTCCCGTCCGGTCCGTCGGACGCACATGCATTTCGAACTCTGTTTCCAATAATTGATCATCTCCGCGCACGCCGGCTGACCCGATTTCCACCGAAACAGGAAAGCAACGGGCGAGCGCGAGCCGGAAGAACGCAGCGTGGTGCGAAATTCATCGCTGGGGCTGGTCCATTGTTCTACTATTTCATTGCAACCCTCGTTTCACAGTGCGAGAATCAAAATTAGAACTTTCGCGTCGATGCACTCCAAAAAGCAAATTAGGGTCAGTCATACTCGGATCGCGTATCTTCGGCCTTGAAACCTGGGAAACATGATCATCATACATTATCATACATTACTTACATTCATATTGACGAAATATGGCAATATACACAGTCAAAAAGGTTTGAACATTCTTTAAACGATTCTTGTCAATGTACGCTCACAATTTATTTTTATTGTAAATTTAAGTCAATGTTTTTTTTTAGTTAACGAAAAATGTACAAGGCTTTTTCATTGTAGGGTAGAGCGGGGCAAAAAGGGACAGTGGGGCAAAACTCCATTTTCCAATAATTTTTCCATACCCCATTTTGCCCCACAAAAAAAAAAATTAATACATAATTACTACAAAAATGAATACAAAAATTATTGGAAAATTGCGTTTTGCCTCACTGTTCCATTTCGCCCTGCTCTCCCCTGTATGTCAAACATTTACATGTACACAATCATCGTTCTTGTGATCGGCCGACCGGTGCGTCGTTGCGGTACTTTTAACCAACAAAAATCCGCGAGACACATTCGGCAAACCGAGAGGCTTACGAAAGTGCAATTGTTTTCTTATCCGGAGGCGATTATTGCGACACTGTTGCACGGCGCGCTTGTTGCGACTGCCGTTGCGCCGACACATTGACAGCAGAGCACACGCTGTGAGCTGTGAAATTGGAGGAGCGTCGAGGCGACGAAAGGTGGAATCGCCGTCCAAAGTCGTCGAGGCGATTGTCGTCAACTGGAGTTTCACGTTTATTTGAAAACACAGAGCGACGGGAAGAAAAAAAAAACAAAAACAAAAACAAAAACAAGTGTCCATCACAGTGTATACATCTAAGCGTTGAGAGTAGGGCTTAAAGATTAATCGACTAGATATTCGTTATTCGTGATCGGTACGAATCAACAAATGGCAGTGGGACAGCGGAGCGTGTCCGGAGACGGATCGTCACGGCGGTCGGAAGGAAATCGGTCGTCGGTGATGATCGCCAGCGACAGTCGATCGAGTGATATCAATCGGCGCTTTTGTCAAACCCGAGTCGGCGGTGGGCAGACGCAATCATCGCCGAGCTTGTCCTCAAGCCATCCGAGATAGTTGGTCAACTTGGTGTAAACTCCGGGGTACCTCGGCCTCGCGCAGCCCCGTCCGAATGATGTAATTCCTGGCAGAAGGATTTTTGGAATTATTGAGGTGACGATTATTACGAAAAATTGGCCTCAGGCCCAATGAGGCTCGATCTTCATTTTACGCTCACCTATGACTTCCATGTGGCCGAGGGGACCCTGAACGAGCAGGGGACCACCGCTGTCGCCCTGCAGAATCGAACGTGTCGATTAATGTTCCGTAAAAATAATGGAAATCCTGGAAAATTGTACTTACCGAGCATGAGTCGAATCGGCCCTCGAGATATCCGGCGCAGAACATGTTCTCGGTTCTGCGAGTTTTCGGATATCCCGACTCGTCGCACTCCTCCTCCGAGAGAACCGGCAGCCTGACGTTTCGCAGAAGCTTGCTCACTTCGGAGCCCTCCTTGATCCGGCCCCAGCCTACGGCCATCGCGAGTGCGCCGGTGTAGTCGATGGCACCTGAGAACAATGCGATGAATCAACTCTCTTGTAAATCGGGACGGCAAGGCGTCGACAGTGTCCTCGGATCTTGACGGGAGTGACTTACGATTCTCGGGCAGACAAGCCGTTCGCACGACTCCGTCGAGGGGCACCGACCGGTCCAATTCTACAATCGCGATGTCGTTGTTGAGATTGTAAGGGTTGAAGGACTCGTGGATCGTCCAGGACTTTATGCGTCGGCGATAGAGGCTCGACGAGCGCTTCGTGATGTCCTGGTCGCCCATGTGCAGCTCGAAATGCTTTCTCTCGTAGCTGGAATTGGTTTTTTGGGATTATTGGGCAAAGTGACGTAGCATCATGGGGCAAAATGGGTTAAATCGGAAAATGGGAAAAATGGACTTTCTCCGATTGGACGGATTTTTCAAATCGAATCATAAATAAATTTGGCAGATACGATTGATATACTCATGGAAAAAATTGGCAAAAAGGACTTCTCCGATTGGACGGATTTTTCAAATCGAATCATAAGTCAATTTGGCAAAGGAATCGATATACTCACGGGGAAAATGGGCAAAAAGGACTTCTCCGATTGGACGAATTTTTCAAATACACTGATAAATAAATTCAGCGTAAAAAGATCGACATACTCATGGGAAAAATGGGCAAAAAGGAATTCTCCGATTGGACGGATTTTTCAAATCAAATGATAAATAAATTTGGCAAAACAAGATCGATATGCTCATGGGAAAAATGGGAAAAAAGGATTTCTCCGATTGGACGGATTTTTCAAATCAAATGATAAATAAATTTGGCAAAACAAGATCGATATGCTCATGGGAAAAATGGGAAAAAAGGATTTCTCCGATTGGACGGATTTTTAAAATCAAATGATAAATAAATTTGGCAAAACAAGATCGATATGCTCATGGGAAAATTGGGAAAAAAGGATTTCTCCGATTGGACGGATTTTTCAAATCAAATGATAAATAAATTTGGCAAAACAAGATCGATATGCTCATGGGAAAAATGGGAAAAAAGGATTTCTCCGATTGGACGGATTTTTCAAATCAAATGATAAATAAATTTGGCAAAACAAGATCGATATACTCACCCGTCGAGGCAGTGGGCAGCGGTGAGTACGTGGTTGCGAGTTATCAGACTTCCGCCACAGTGGAACAGGCCTTGCTTTACCATACCGACCATCCACGGATACTCGGCAATGTTGCTGAGGCTTCCGCCGACTATCCTCGTCTTTCGGCCGACGCCGCACACTAAAAAAAAAAAAATATCATCGATGAGGACTTCTTCGAGGAGATCCAATTTTTTGTTTACAAATTTCATTTACCGCAATCGCTGCAAGTCCTCGGTGTTTTGAGGAATGCCATGGTCGACCGTGAGTAGTCCGTGTAAGAAGCTTCGTCGATAGGTGTTCTACCGAACCCCGTCAAGTTAATTCCCACTCTGACCCGATGGCCCGCCGAATCGTCCCTCCGGTCCGGAAAACTCTGCAAACGATCAACCCAGGACGTTTTAATTAAAGAACAAAAATTCCGACGAATCTCCCGATATTCCAATTCGTCCCGGGCCGCAGGTCGACCACGCTCGGAAATTTGGAAAATGGAGTCGAGACCCTCCCGTACAAAACCCGCGAGCACTCCGGAACGAAACCGTACGATCCGCCCGTCAAACTTTCACGTTCGCGTTGTAGGGCTTTTCACCGATTAGTATCGAAAATTCACTCGACGTCCCGTTAAACCGCATAATCGTTTTCACATTATCTTCGCCGTGGCCGCGTAGCGACGACATAAAGTTAACTTACCAATCGCGGAAGAGCCTGACCGTAAGCGATGACGGCGCAGAGAACAAATGCAGCGATGCACCCACCCGAGATCGTCGTTGGGCTCTTCATGGTGTCGATTTGACGAAGCACTTTTGATCGACGCCTCGACGATGATGACGAAGAAACACGCGATGGATGTCGGAGCGATCGTGCAAGAAGAACGTTCGCTGTTCAGGATGTCGGACGGCGCACGTGGGTGACGAACGCGTGTCTGGCGCGAGGCGGTGCCGTGAAAAGGTGATGATCCAGGGGAGTTTTGCCGTTTTATAGTAAATTATAACTAATAAACGGCCGGTGGAATCGGTGGGGGCGACGTCACCTTGGCCGGTGCGTTTGCATTGGCAGATGTGCCGTCAGGCCTTTAAATCATCGGGTCGGCTCGGTGCGCGACTCTGCTCGTCTGTTGCTATCGATGCCCTGTCGCGCCCGTTCCCCGACGGTTCTGCCTCTCGTTGTCTCACACCCGGTCGGGATTATGTCGCAATTCCGGCCCGCCGCGGCTCTCCTCCGCGCGACGATCGAACCGCGCCGCGAGACAATTCCAATGTCACGAGAGAGGCTGACGAACGACCCGAAAGAGTGTAACGCGCGCGGTGTCGAAGGACCTTGCTAATCGGCAGTAGCTTCACACTAGCTCAGTGCCCCGCCTCGAGCCACACGAGCTCTCGACGCACTCTTCCAGCCGATCAATGTCATCATTTCGTAACCCGGAGGAACCGATTGAAAACGAAAGTTGCAGTCTCCGGATACATTGCAGCTGGCGCGTTGCCGCAGTGAAAGCATATATATAGTACCTCTCGATGAGAAAGAAAAAAAAATGAACATTTTTTTTTTACTGTACGGAGAGGAGAGCGGGGCGAAAGGGACCGGTTTTTACCGATTTGGAGAACGTAAAAAAGGGGTCATCGCGAGTGGAGGACACTGGTCCGTTTTGCTCCGCTGGCAATTGGACACACGCGGCCTTATCATCTTTTGTCGTAAAATTGTTCTTGGTCACATCCAACGGGACCGATTGTTGGCAATTGCGAAAAGCGGCCTCGCCAGAAGCTATCGACCTCTTGTAGCTTGTGTCATGCAAATGAATGGAGAACTTTTTTGTTCGAAAAAAATGAACATTTTTTTAAAAACTGTACGGAGAGGAGAGCGGGGCGAAAGGGACCGGTTTTTACCGATTTGGAGAACGTAAAAAAGGGGTCATCGCGAGTGGAGGACACTGGTCCGTTTTGCCCCGCTGGCAATTGGACACACGCGGCCTTATCATCTTTTGTCGTAAAATTGTTCTTGGTCACATCCAACGGGACCGATTGTTGGCAATTGCGAAAAGCGGCCTCGCCAGAAGCTATCGACCTCTTGTAGCTTGTGTCATGCAAATGAATGGAGAACTTTTTTGTTCGAAAAAAATGAACATTTTTTTAAAAACTGTACGGAGAGGAGAGCGGGGCGCAAGGGACCGGTTTTTACCGATTTGGAGAACGTAAAAAAGGGGTCATCGCGAGTGGAGGACACTGGTCCGTTTTGCCCCGCTGGCAATTGGACACACGCGGCCTTATCATCTTTTGTCGTAAAATTGTTCTTGGTCACATCCATCGGGACCGATTGTTGGCAATTGCGAAAAGCGGCCTCGCCAGAAGCTATCGACCTCTTGTAGCTTGTGTCATGCAAATGAATGGAGAACTTTTTTGTTCGAAAAAAATGAACATTTTTTTTAAAACTGTACGGAGAGGAGAGCGGGGCGAAAGGGACCGGTTTTTACCGATTTGGAGAACGTAAAAAAGGGGTCATCGCGAGTGGAGGACACTGGTCCGTTTTGCCCCGCTGGCAATTGGACACACGCGGCCTTATCATCTTTTGTCGTAAAATTGTTCTTGGTCACATCCAACGGGACCGATTGTTGGCAATTGCGAAAAGTGGCCTCGCTAGAAGCTATCGACCTCTTGTAGCTTGTGTCATGCAAATGAATGGAGAACTTTTTTGTTCGAAAAAAATGAACATTTTTTTTTAAACTGTACGGAGAGGAGAGCGGGGCGAAAGGGACCGGTTTTTACCGATTTGGAGAACGTAAAAAAGGGGTCATCGCGAGTGGAGGACACTGGTCTCATCATCTTTTGTCGTAAAATTGTTCTTGGTCACATCCATCGGGACCGATTGTTGGCAATTGCGAAAAGCGGCCTCGCCAGAAGCTATCGACCTCTCGTAGCTTGTGTCATGCAAAAGCGTGGAGAACTTTTTTGTTCGAAAAAAAAATAAAATGGTTCGTTATAATGAGCCTATCGGTGAGACTCTGTTTGTAAACTGTTGCGTTATGGTTATGAGCGACCTCGCGGTCTCCTAGCTATTCTCTCAACGCCGAGTCGCCTGAAAAATAGTCGGAACGGCTGACGCTACAATCGGGTCAATGCAATTAGTCGGCTGCCCTTGGTACTCATAGGCGACACACAGTCACGGTGTAATTTGCATGAATTCCTCAAACTCTGAGTTTTCTGTCCGTCTTCGTTCGAGGCCCCGATACGATCGTTCGTACGATTCTGCCACATCGTCGAATGGATTTCTCATCGACTTCCAAATATCGTTCGTCAATCGTGGCCTTGTCCTTCGCTCTTCCCGATCGATCTTCGTTCCAGCTAAAGACTATTAAAGGGCGCCGACCCCTCGCAGCCATCTGTCCGCTTTCCCCAATACTAAAAAAAAAAAAAAATCGTTCCAAGAAAAAAGTGGAACATACGGAGAATTATTTTTTCGACTCTTCACTCGTGCTGTTACTGGCTGTTGCACGGGGCTGGAGCTGGCAAATATTCATGAGAAACCTTGAGCCGCGCCGTGAACAAAATAAAACGAAGATTCCTTTCGGCACCAAACTCCGGCTTGACCTTCGGCCAGAACTGACGTCGGATTTCCGCAGGAAAAGTAACCATAATTTTTATGAAACTCAGGTAAACGTACCGATGGCCGGACGTTTAAGGGCGCAGTCCCAGTGCCTGGACATGCATGAAAAATCGTATTTTCGTAACACGTGCATGAATCACGACACTTTAGACGGCAGTCTTGCGAGCCGAAAGTGGCCTATTGCATGCCGGTCGTGAACCTGTGGTGAAATGACAGAGTCGCGCATGCGCAGTTCGCATTTCGTTCACTTTCGTCCCTTGGGATTTTACTTTCGACCTTTTCGTCCCTGGACATATAACCTAACTTTTCAGTGTTCGTCTCGCGCGACTGCCATTCCAAGTGCCGCAGATTCGTGCACTTGTTACAAAAAGTATGATGTGCAACGGAGGGTCGAATTGGCGATTGCGACTCATGTGATTGCAGCCCTCGCTTGGCTCGGGCAGCAAACCTCACGCTCGTCGCAATCGCCAACTTTCGACCCTTGTTGCACAATATACTATTCCATCTCTCTTGCACTCGTGTCTTGTCCGGCCACTGGGACGTGTCCGGTCATTGGTACGTTTACCTTACCACTTTTACCGACAAACGAAAATTTGCAAATTTCAACTGCAATTGCAAATAACCTTATCTTGACATTTGCCAATTCGGCGCGTGGCGTGGCGCGTGTCGGATCGACGATAAAGCGTGGGCGTGTTTCAAGACGCGCGCGCGCCTCTGGCGCCCGAGATAATTCTCACGCTACGGAGTTTATCAGACGATTTAATGTAACACCCACAGCCTTGTTCTCGAAAACCCGAACTTCGGCCTTATAGATTAGTCGAAATGATTTTTTTCCCCCACCCGCGTTCGATATTTGCCAAGTTCCGAGCCCGTGACCTATATAAGCCGGTATACGATCAATTGACAGGCGACTCACGGAAGAGAAAAAAAAGTGGTTGACGGGATCGCTGATAGAATGGCGGGGTGGCCGTACGGAGGACGTGCCGATCGGCAGCTTTGAACCCCTCGTCAAAAACAGTAGGGTGATCGGGGTTGATGAACACTTCCATCGACCCTGTCCAACCGAGGGATAAGCATCCCTCAATTTTTCGTAGATTCGTCTTAAAAAAATATATATATTTATATATAATAATAATAATAATAATAATAGTAATAGTAATAATAATACATATGGAATCTGACCCTGATGACGCGACAGCCGTAAATAAAGCAAGGCTCTGCGATAAGAAGACATTCGACGTTGTCGATCTTGCGCCTCGTCGGAGCGAATCTCATCGAGAAATTAGCGAACGGTGTGCGAGCATACCAA
This sequence comes from Exephanes ischioxanthus, assembly GCA_958510785.1. Classification (NCBI taxonomy): domain Eukaryota; kingdom Metazoa; phylum Arthropoda; class Insecta; order Hymenoptera; family Ichneumonidae; genus Exephanes; species Exephanes ischioxanthus. Next base: position 17,805,630 of record OY294020.1, on the reverse strand, counting down.
GTCGAGGCGAAACCCGCATGAGGGTTACGTGACCCATATACCTTGACCCGAGGCAGTGGGTTACAGGTGTCAGAAAACCGCGTCGCAGAAAACGCGAGCGTCCTGGAAAAAAAAAGTTTTTTCTTTATCTCCTCACTCGTTCGGCCAGAAATTAATGGGAGATAGGAAGCCTCCGGCGCAGTCTGCTAATATGGTTCACGGTTAAACGCGGGCTTTCCATGGCGGATGAGTGTGTTATTCGAGACTGTAAGGTCAGCTCTACCAAATATGCGCGCGAGGACTGGGGCGAACTACGTCCACACATATATATATGTGGCGCATTGCATACCACTTCGACCCGGGTAACCCTACACATTTTATATTGAACCCCGATTTTTTATGACTGAACTAACACTCAAAATCACGCAGACCTCTTGTTAGATTTTTTTTTATTGCTTATAATTATTTGTGATTCAAGAAATTAATTGATTGATTACCACAATCTGAAAAATCTTGTGTAATATATTGAAAATTTTAAGATTTGAGCCGGAGTGGGCCACCTATTTTTTTTCTAATTTTTGCAGTGAAAAAAATTCGAAAAGTGAAAAAAAATTGCAAGAAAAAATCAGTCGTATATGGATTATCGCTCAACCATTATTATATGGAACACTGGATTTTTGGGAATTTTTTGAGATTTTTCTGAAGGGTTTTAATTTTTATTTAAGTTAAAAACTAGCATACGAAATTCCATCTGATATGTTATAATTTCATCAGGGTGGTTTTCATGGCATATGAAATAGATTTTGAAATTCATATCGAACAATTACTTCACTTCCAGTTCGGAAGTCTAATTTTCGTCCGGAAGTGACGTATTTCCGGTATGACGTGACTTCCTGTCGAACGAGACGTATCTCCGGTAAGTATCCGGAAATCTAAATGCTTGGTCTATAAATTTCATAGACCATAGTGAAGGCGCGTGACACCTGAGCCACGACAACCTGCTAGTATACACTGTAAACATAAATTGTAAATTTAATGTATTGGAACTTGAAATTGACTACCATTACTTACATTAATTGAACCTTAATGTACTTTGCTTGTAAAATAAAAGTACCAGTATTAAAATTACAAATCTTTTGCTTGAAATTTACAAACATTTCAATGAAAAATAATAATTTTATTGTAAAATTGCAGCGCACATGTGTTTCAAATTTCAGAAACAGTTTATTTAAAAAAAGCTTCCAGTACTGTTCATTAATTTTCAATCAACATTTTTATATATATATTTCCCCCTCTCGTATCTAAAAGTCTCACCGCCGCCGCCACCATATTAAGAATCGCGAGGGGGGGGGGGGCAGGTTCACAATGGAGATAGGGTGGCCCGTTTTTATGAATGTGACGCTTTTCCCCCGTATCGTTAGGGAAAAAGGCTTCATGATACACGGAGCCTCTCCTTGTTCAACTATAGGCTGCAATATTGTAAGTCCCCTTAGAGGGCGGGGGTCAAGAAGGGAGAGACAGAGAGAGAAAGGGTCGTTTATTTCGTGCCCTGGGGCAAAGCCCCCTAAGAGCACCGTGTAAAGTCACAACATACACACTGTAAAAAAATGCGTATGAAATTTGTTTGCCTACCGGACTGGAAGTTTTTATGGAAAAAATATTATATTAAATTTCATGTACAATTATGATGAAAAATTAATATTCGGGGTATTCAAAAACATTGAAAATACTTTATTGTGAATTGTTTACTTTAATTTTACAATTTTTATTTATTTAGCCATTCTTGCCTTTTATGGCATTAGTATATAACATATGTTTTACATATACACTGTACACTTTGGTCTTGCCGTTGCTTACATAATGACTTACTGTCTATGTTTTACATTCATTCCTTTCACTCACATCCTCGCCCATTTCCATAGACACTTCGGGATGACTTTCACCTAGCGCCCTTAATTTTACGGCTTTTTCAAACTCCCGACAACACTCGCACAAGATTGGTATCACTTTCGCTCTCAGCAATCTACTCCACTCCTTCCGCTCCGTCTCCATACCAAATAGCTTCTCGACTTCCTCTCTCAATTCTCTTTTCACCTTCTTCTTCCATTCCTGACACTGCCTAATGTGTTCCAAGCTTTTCTTTCCTTCTCCGCACAGTCTGCAGCCCTACTCTCGGAATCCCTTATTCCCTGCTCTACCGACATTTCCACATCTCATCCTGGCCCATTGCTCTTTATCTCTGCCGTGTATTCCATTCTGCTCCCAATAAACGGCTACTCCTAACGTGTTTTTCCGCCATTTATATTCCGGGCAGTACGCTCATCTTTAAATTCTTGCCCAGTCCTCTTGTATTCTCTGATCACTCATTGTCCCACAGCCTTCCCACATTTTGCTTTATTCCCCTCCACGTAATTTCCATTGACTCTCCTCCATCCCCGATCTTCTGAACGTTGCTTCCATCTCCTTTCCCCATTCGGAAGTATTTCAATTCCTCCAACTACTTAACTCTTCCTTTAAACAAATCTTGGGCCATCTCATGTCTTCCATCCTCAGTATCTTGCTCACATACTTACTCGCGCGTACTCTGGCTTCCATTTTTATTTTTTGTCTTCCTGCCTCCATTCTCCATATATACGCAGGAGTATTTCTGTCGGTCCCCATCATCATCTTGACGTATCTTCCAGCCACTTTCTTAATCTCCTGTCTTTTCCGCCGCCCCCGCTTCTTTAATTTTACTATAATAGTACTTGAATTTTAATTATTTATTTTAATTTCAATGTAAAAGTATATTAATTTTTCATCACAATTACATATTAAATTTAATGTACCAGTTTTTGCATAAAAACTTCCAGTTTTTCCAGTTCGAACATTAAATTTACTATTTTTTACAGTTTATATATATATATATATATATATATAGCGCATAACTTAACTCTACGCGAGTGAGAATGTGTGGTCGACAAAATAATCACCCCTACGCAACAGGACCGAAATAATCCGTTGATTTTATTAATTTTTTCATTAAACCAACCGGCAGTTTTATCACAGTGAAACTTCGTTCATCCGAGACCCGCGGAACAAGGACTAGCTGCGTATAATCAGGAAATACCTACAAGACTTCGTTAATAACGAAAGCACGCAAGAAAAAAAAAATCAAGTAAGAAAACAAAGTTATCGTCTCATGTGTCTGAGGTAATATGCCGATAAAGCAGCAGTGTCCCGTTGTCGAGAATAGTCGTACACGATTTTTTTATCAGTTCTCCGGCTTTTTGTACCCGGATAAACGAGGTTTTACTGTACATGGAAATTTCATCTTCTTCGACTTCGTGTGCGAGTCGATGCTCCGAGTCAAGTTTCCATATATCGAAGATTCGATTCGCTCGAACGGATTAAACTGGGTCACAGTGGTTTCGGGATCCCCCACCGATTCATACCGCTAAAAAAACAAAAAAAAAAAAAAAAAAAAATCAAACAGGAGTGGGAATTCTCTCGCGAAGTATCGCGAAGCCCGAGCCTCCGGGGGACGTCGCCTACCGAGAAGTCTAAAGGTAACAGTTGTGCGGAGTATATCCGTCGAGGAACTGAGCTTGGCGCGAGCTATCGGCGTTCTCACACGTTCTCTACCGGTGCTGAAAAATTAACATACCGCTAGCCTAAATTTTCACCCGCGGGTTCACCTGTTCGTGCACTATTCCGTATAAATAAAGATGTGGCACGGTCGAGGAAGGCCTGTGTGAAAGTGACCGTCGAGTGGACACGGTGTACACCGCCACGTTCGTTCACGACAGACACGTTGGAATAAAATTACGATAGGAGGGCGAAGGATCGCGCTTCTTCTACAGGCCGTTTTTTTTTTTTTTTTTTTTTTTAATTAATCATTTGCACCTCGAGTTGCGATGCAGTCAACGTCGATTGTTTTCTGCATGCTCGTCGTCGTGGGGTGCAACGAAGTGCGAGTTCATGGCGCGGTAAGTGATGCAATGTTATCCTACATTTGTTATCAATGTGGATTTTTTTTTTGCTGCTTTTGATATTTGAGATAAAAATTTATATATAATTTATATTAGATATTATTTATATATTACGAATATATTATTTTTATTAGTAGTACTAGTAAATGCGCTTTATTAACCTCCGCAATACATGGTTCGGTGGTGATGCTTGTATACACGTGTGATTTTTTCCCCTTCAGGCTAATGGGCCATTGATCGAGGTCCTTCAGCCCTATTATTTCTATTATATTTATTTATATTAAACGGAGAAAAATAATTGGTTGGTATCAAATTAACTTGTCGATCTACAAACGAAGCCTACTTAACCGTGCAACAGTTGGTCGATTCAATTAATTGTTTTTTTCAACTGTAGCCTTGAGCTATTAGATATTAATGATATATTACGGATATATTATTTCTGGTAGTGGTAGTAGTAGTAAATGCGCTTTATTACGCTCAGTAATATATGGTTCGATGGTGTTGCGTTTATCCATGTGTGTTTTTTTTACCCTCAGGCTAATGGGCCATTGATCGAGATCCTTCAGCCCTATTATTTCTATTATATTTATTTATATTAAACGGAGAAAAATAATTGGTTGGTATCAAATTAACTTGTCGATCTACAAACGAAGCCTACTTAACCGTGCAACAGTTGGTCGATTCAATTAATTGTTTTTTTCAACTGTAGCCTTGAGCTATTAGATATTAATGATATATTACGGATATATTATTTCTGGTAGTGGTAGTAGTAGTAAATGCGCTTTATTACGCTCAGTAATATATGGTTCGATGGTGTTGCGTTTATACATGTGTGTTTTTTTTTACCCTCAGGCTAATGGGCCATTGATCGAGGTCCTTCAGCCCTATTATTTCTATTATATTTATTTATACTAAACGGAGAAAAATAATTGGTAGATACCAAATTAACTTGTCGATCTACAAATGAAGCCTACTTAACCGTGCAACAGTTGGTCGATTCAATTAATTGTTTTTCCGACAGCAGCCTTGAGCTTCTCGAGTGCGTCGATGCTACCGGTGACATTGAAAAAAAAACCTGCCAGAGATAACGTATCATTCGGTCTCACCTAGTTTCCTCGACCGATCCTAACACCGCGGTCGACATTGTCGACAAACTTCCGCCCCGCGCCTCGTACTATCAATTGTTTGGCTCGTTAAAACCCCAAGCGACAAGCATTTAACAAACGATCTCATTGTCTCTCCGCTCCTCGCTTCTGACCGTGAATCAGTGCTGGCACGACACGCTCGTGACTCATTTCGTATCTGTACCTAAGAAGCTTCGATTGCAGATGGAGCCGACCTCGACGACCGAAGAAAACACGAGGTTCAACGGAACGAAGCAGGCAGTCAGTGAGCCGGGTAACAACAATTTCATCGAGTGGTTCCTGCAGATACTGGGCCAGAGGCCGACGAGTACCGGGTCGCCCTTTGCCACTGAAAAACCGGGCTCCTGCCCACCTTGCCGTCAGTTCAACGTTCACATTGATTTTTTCTTATAAAAATAAAAAAAATTTCACTTTTGTAAAAGAAAAAAAAAATATATAATAATTATAAAAATATTGGTCTCGTAGAATGCGGCCTTACAAACACGCAGCGTAGAATCGTCGGTGGCGTCGAGACGAAGAGGAATCAGTATCCATGGATGGCGCAAATGTTGAGACGTGGCAGTTTCTATTGCGGAGCCACTGTAATAAATTCCGGTTACGTGGTGACGGCCGCTCATTGCATTGATCGGTAATCGCGAAAATCCAACGAGCTTCCACATACTGTGCAGGGGGGGGGGGGGGGGGTGAGCGGGGCAAAACGGACCTCGATACGACATTTTTAATTTTCACCTGCCGTGAGAGACTGGTCGAAGTGGTTCATTTTGTCCCGCTCCAGGTTATCGCACTCCGAGCGAGGATTAATTCCGCCATTTTTAATTTCGCAGCTTCGACAAGGACGAGCTAACCGTTCGAATAGGCGATCACGACAGATCGTCCAATATCGAGGCTAAAACGATCGATTTCAAAGTCGACGATATCATCAGGCACAGTGGATACTCGACGGTAAATTACAACAACGACATTGCCCTCGTTAAAATCAGAGGCGCCATCAATTTTGTGGGTCCGATGCGTCCAGTTTGCCTCGCGGAGAGAGGTAGATTTTTTTTCTTTTTTTTTTCTCAATTCCAACTATCGTAAAGAGCAAATGTAATAGCGGGATTTTCCATTGCAGGAGTAACTTACGCGGGAAAAATTGCGATAGTTACCGGCTGGGGAGCTGTAGAGGAATCTGGACCAACGTCCAACACCTTGCTCGAGGTCAGCGTACCCATCATGACGAACAACGAGTGCCGGGCTATGAGATACCCCGCCAGACGGATAACCGACAACATGATGTGCGCTGGTTACACCCAAGGCGGCAAGGACTCTTGCCAGGCAAGTTTTCATCATTTCCCACCTACATCCAGAAAAATAATTTATTTGACGGATACGCGCAAATAAATATTTATTTCGTTTAAATAAATATTCTAATTGATTTAAATGAATATTTTAATTGATTTAAATAAATATTTTAATTGATTTGAATGAATATTTATTTGAATCAAATAAATATTTGTTTAGACCAAGTAAATATTTATTTGCGGGACGCCCGTCAAATAAATTATTTTTCTGGGTGTATAATACGATCCGTTGCAGGATTTCTTCTTCGCGCCCACCTATTTGTTTAAGCTTGATCCCTCAGCAACCAAGCATGCGAGGCTTTGCTTTAGGGGAGAGCGAGGCAAAATGGTCCATTTGAATTCCATTTGGGACGCGAGTTTTCTTCTCTGTCCCCCGAAAAAAATCATGATAACAAAAATGGTCAATTTTGCCCCGCTCCACCCTACACTCGCGAGACTGTCCACGAGATTTATCGATGACCTTGCTGAATTTCCCTCAGGGCGACAGCGGCGGACCTCTTCACGTCGTCGACGAGGACAAAGTTCACCGGCTCGCCGGTAAGTCTCGAATTTATCATCCGTCAAGTAATTTTACGACTGCCGTTAAGCTTGATAAAACGTGGATTTACCTTATCACCGTTCTTGAACGAAGGCGTGGTGTCTTGGGGCGAAGGTTGCGCCCTTTCTGGCTATCCAGGAGTTTACACGAGAGTCAACCGGTATCTCACGTGGCTGGAGAGCAACACCGTCGGGTCTTGCCATTGCGACTAATAGTTACAAAATAATAATAACAGTAAGAAGAAGAAGACTCATTCATGAAAATACTCGGAAAAAGAAGAAATATGCAAAATCGTCAACGGCGATAAATTGTTAATTTATTATTAGTACAACTTCCCTCAGGCATTTTTTTTATTGTCATTGCCTCGTACTCGACAAGCTGTATTAAAGCTGTATTATAATAATTCATACGCCGATTGTTGTAAGTCATTGTTTATTTATCATACAACATTCTTTCGTCACATAAATTGTACATTATTAACGTCTATACACTGCTAAAATTATCTAAGAGAATACTCTGTCGCCGGAGAATATCGTACGAAAATGATAAGAAAAGAATTTTAAAAATAATAGACGCGTTTTTATTGGCCAGCCGTACGATGTCGAAGGCACGCTTTTAAAAATTATTTATGTAACTCATGCATGAAAAGCGCTACTTTCCGTGCCAGTCGAGAGTTGCGTAAGTTGCGCTTTGTGGCCATGAGTTTAGTAAATTCCCGGCGCATGGGCAAATCGGCTCCTTTGCGTGCGATTTCTGGAATTTATTGCACGCTGCTCGTACTTTATGCACGCTGGCTGTACAGCGCTACAATCAGCAGGCACAGAGTAGCACTTCTCCTGCATTCGTTACATAAAATATTATGCGATACTAGTGCCGTGTAGCGAACATCGCGGACTGTGCAGTAAGTCGTACTCGCGCGGCTCGCGCGACTCACACAGCGTGCGCATAAAGCTCGCTTTACCGCACTTGTATCGCAAAGTGCTATTCTCACACTCGGTGCTAAAATGTCAGTTTTCTGCACCGTCAGTGCATAAAAGTCCCATTTTCACACCTCGTGATTAAAATTGGGTACAATACTTGCGCGAAAAACTTTTTCTGAACTCGTGTGAACATCGTTTTCACACTCGTCAGAAAAAGTTTTATCGCACTAGTATCGTAAATTACTATATCGTTTCTATGCTAAACACGTATGCTACGAGTAACGCCGAAGTCTCGACGATTTTTTAATAGTCGAAGGGGTACACTTTTCAGTATCTAGTCAGAACGAATAATTGCTCAACTATACATGTCTTGCAATTATTTACAGTCACGTGAATAAATTATTCATTCGTTATGAAATGCCATGTTTTTTTTTGTATGGTTTTTGGGATTTCTTTTTTCTTTTACTACTATTTTTTTACTCGGGTGTGGATAGAATACCGCCGCACATATCCAGCGCACCTTCGCTCTTCCCCTCGTCGCTGCTCTTGTCCTCGTTCCCCTCGTTGCTCCCGCTGGCTTCGCTTTCCTCGAACGCACCGGGAGCTCGATCGTTCTCGAGCAGCCAATAAGTATTCATGTTTCCTTTGCCCTTAAAAAAGAAGAAAAAAAAAACAAGAAGATAGTTAACGAAGGTTCTCATGTAGCGCCGCAAATGGTAAAAGTTTTAAAATCTCCCGCGGGCTCGTGCCTCTCGACCCGTCCCGCTAACGGCGAAGATACTTTCACGAGACTCTCACCTTGACCCAGACTTCGCCACGGGCTTCCGTGTCGTACAACTCCTTGGGCAGCAATGCCTCCGTGACCGGTGATATGTGAACCTTTCCTGGCTTTTAAAAAAATAGCTTCAATCCATTTCTTTTTTCTCGAGTCTCAACACAAACTCTACAAATTTTTTAATATTCATAAAATTGTATCAACGAAAAAAAAGGAAAAATATGAAATTGACTGACCAAGCTGGTTGTTTGCATCCGCGAGGCAGTGTTGACCGTATCGCCGAAGAAGCAGTATCTCGGAACTTTTATACCGACGACTCCAGCCACCGCGGGTCCCGAGTGAATACCTAAAAATAAAATATACATATGCTAGTGGAGCTGGTGGCTCGCGCGCTTCTCAGTCCCTTTAAAGGACGTATAAAATTTTACAATTTTAAGCCCCACTATTACGTCCCTATTAGTGACCCTCTGACCCTTTTATTGACACCTGACCCCTCTAACCCAATTATTTGCCCCTACTTGACCCAATTATTAACCCCCCTCCGACCCAATTATTTACCCCCACCTGACCCAATTGTTTACCCCCACCTAAACCAATTGTTAACCCCCCCTTCGACCCAATTATGCCCCCCCCCCCCACTGACCCAATTATTGACTCCCGCCTGGTCCAATTATTAACCTCCTCTGACCCAATTATTGACCCCCACCCCCGTCGATTCTTGTACGCGACGGCGACAGCGTCGGCGAAATCGTTTTATTGTGTAGAGAGACATATATATATATATCTTGTCGTACAGGCGGATACCTTCGGAAATCTAAATTCCTGGTTTATGCGCCACAACAGCTGCTAGCAGCGTATAATACGTTATCTCGGATATACGTCCTAACTTGGGAATAGGTTTACCTATCCGAATTTGTATGTCGAGACCCGAGGTCAGTTTGAGGGAGCGAACACGTTTTATGAGGTGGAGAGATACATCGGCGATGTTCTTAGCGTGATGTTCGGTCCTGTCGGGTGCTCCGCTGGCTGCCATATATATACGACCCACGGTTTCCACCTGAACGATAATCAGAACAGATAATGTTGTGGCCCATTAATTGTAGGGTTGAATCTGATAGGACGGTATTAGCGAAACCTCTTTGCCCCTACCTTGTAGACGTTATACTTATCCATGAGGGAATCGAAGCAGGAGAAGACTTCGTTCATTGAGGAAACTATGTCCATCGCTCCTTCGATCGTCGAGTAATTGAAGTCGCATAGTTCGCAAAAAAGAACACTTATCGACTCGAACGACTGAAAAAAAATAAAATATATATATATATATACTAGGTAAGTATATAATAAATAATATATATTTTTTGTTTCAGAAAAAGGACTTTCTTTATTTTCCTCCCATCCTTTCAAGGTTTAGATTTCGATCTCAAATTGAACGTCACGAAAGGCGGTCCCTAGCAAAAAAATTCTAAAAGGTGCCGCATTCGACGTTTGTGCCCAAACAATGCGGCACCTTTTAAACGCAATTGTCAACGACCGCCTTTCGCGAGCTGTTTTTTTACATCGGAATATATACTTCTACATACGGGGTGAGAGATGAACTTTTTGTCATTTTTTGTAGTGAACCCAAAATGCATATTCTTCAATTATTATTTTTTCTCTGTATATAGTAAACTGTAAAAAATGTCCAGTAGTGTAAATTTGTTGAAAAAAATTCTTTCACCTCTCCTGAAATATAGATTTCAATCTGAAATTGAACCTTGCGAAAGACGCGCCCAAGCGAAAAAATCCTAAGAGGTGTCGCATTCATCGTTTGTACCGAAAATATTCGACAACTTCATTATTTTTGGGTATAAACGACGAATGCGGCATTTCTTAAGATTGTTTAGGATTGCGGTTCGCAAGCTTTAATTTCAGATTGAGAGGCTGCTGAACCTTCCTGTTTTACCAACGAAAATAGGCCATTTCTTAGTTTTCACTATTCATCGTTACTATGCGACGCGTATGCTTGAAATCTTGTAGGAATGTATTAATAACATAAACGATTCGGCGTGCGCTCGAATTTCGGTCGAAATCTTCCGAAAAATAAAGAAAATCGAATATAATAAACTGTCGCGGAAACCAACATGGCCGCTGAAATGTTTACAGCATCTGTTCTGTTGGATATAAAAAATGCTAGATCTTGCATACGTCAAAAGGGCGTGCATGCCGATTCTGAAATTCTCCGAATATTCGAAAACCGTCGGAAAGGTGCTCACGCAAAAGATAATCACGCATAGTGTAAACTGCGATCATTTAGTCTATCGACTTGCGACGGATGATGAGAGCCGATGAACACGGCACGAATGTAGTGTAGGGCACGATGCAGAGCCACCTGTACGTCAATCGTGACACTTCGTTCACGCACTTTCGCAAACTATACTATTCGGTTTTCTTAGTTCCTGGTAAGTTTTCAATCAAAATTCGACTGCACACCGAAACGTTTATGTCAATATCATAATCCTGCATGACTTGACGCATATGTGTACCAGATTAACAATGCTAAGTCGGAACTGAAAAATTGTCTAGGTCCGTCGGTAAAACAGATAAAGCAAGTTAAAAAAGGAAAAAAAACAGCTCCAGCAGCCCCTTAAAATCTGTACTTTTGGAGGGTGGAAAGCATTTTTTTCGACAAATTCACCCTACTGGACATTTTTAGAGTTTTTTTTATATACGAGTTTAAAAATCGACGTCTTTTGTGTTTAATACAAAAAATGACAGGAAAGTAAGCTCCCACCCCGTAAAACTATATATTATGATTGATAAAAAAATCCTGCGAAAGGCGGTCGCCGACAATTAAGTTTGAGAGGTGCCGCATTTTTTGGGTAAAACGTAGAATGCGGCAACTCTGAGGATTTTTTTCTAAGTACCACCTTTCGCGAGGTTTAATTTGAGATCGAAATCTATACTCTGTAATCTATAAAAAGGTGGGAGGAAAATAAAAAATACCTTTTTTAAAACACCCTAATATATACGCACATTGATTTTGGGTAAAAGTGGTGTATATGGCCCACCTCGATTAACACGTAAATCAATAATATATGGACCGGGCCATATTCCCCACTTTTACCCTATCCATATTTATTATTTGGATTACACACGGTCAAGCGGGGCAAAATGGACATTATCTATGTCCTGCAAACTTTTTTTTATGGACCGTTTTGCCCCGTTGTCCTCTGTAATTTTTTTTATCGTGATTTTGATTACCTCGCATGTACTGAGAGGACTTGCCCCGGTCCGTAAGCGATCCGCCACCGACTTCGGTATCATAGAGTACAACAGCTCGTCGCTCTTGTTCTTCCACCGATCCAGAAGTTCGTAACTGAATTCCAACTCTTGGGATCTTTTCTCGGCACGTTCGAACATCATTTCGAGTCTCGAATATTAAAAGTTGGTCGATCATCGATTTATCATTAAATCTCTTATGACGAATACGAGATAGAGAGGGATAAACGGACGGACGGACAGACCGAGATGACTTTCTAATTTCTAATTACCTTCCGCAATGTTGCCAGCCAGCTAGAACCATTTCCTTACTCAATCCGTGCGAATTGAGGTCGTTTATGTAAAGTCCCATGCTCGAGAGCTCGTTGAGACTGTTTATCCTGCCGCGCGCGGTGCGAGTAAACGCAATTGCAATTGTTTCCCCGATTTACGTTCATTTGCGTAATTTAAATTCGTACGAGATTATTGGGATATACTCACAGCGGGCTGCAGAGGAACACGATTGACTTTATGTCCTCGATATACCTCATTTGGCCTTTTAGAAGAATACTCCTCGCTCCCTGACTACCCTTTCTGTCCAGTCCCGAACTTCCCCCCGCGACGTCGCCGGCGCTGGATTCCGGATGATTCTCCGTTGACCTAATCAACTCGAGCTCGAACATCACCGAGTGCAAATTCCTCAACTGCGAAAAATTTATTCAAAAAATTAATAATATTTTTTAAATTTCTTCTTCTACATCGAAGTAAGGTAAGAGGCCCAGTTTATGACACTTCTACGCAGCTCTCTCACTTTAAGCGTGTAAAATCATAGGGATAAACAAGGAGGACCAAGAGTCGCAGTTTGTGACCCCCCGAACGCGCGCTACCCATTGGTTGCATATCAAATGGTGGGTGAGCCGACTATGCTAGAAGTACCCCCGTCTCAAACTGGGTCAGTGTCAGAAACTATGGGCCATTACCTTATAGGAGCGAAAGTGGCGAATATCGACAGGTGCACTGAGAAGAAGCATAGTGTTTCCTACGATAACGAATAGTTCCCAGGGTAAACGTCTATGTAATAGTTACTGTTAGTCCTCATCCCTACACAGAGAGAAAAAGTCAATTGAGTCAACACATTGTGCGCTTACGGGTGGCGAAACAAATGTTTGGTTGATCGAAAGGGATAAGTATCTCGTTGATGAAACTAACTGACCGTCGAATCAAATGTTTCTTTACTTACTATGACAATTATTTCGTTCAGTCAACCAAAAAATTTGTTTCGCCAACCGTAAGCGCTCATTTTGTTGACGCAATCGATTTTTTTTTCTCAGCGTATATTCGTTACATTATATTCAATTGATTAAGCTATAATTATGGTTGGATAAATGTTTTTCTGTAATGACAAAATATCGTAACTACAAAATATAGACCTTCTTGGGAACTATTTTTTATGGTAAAAAGTCAGTATTGTTGCTTTTACCATGTAATTTTTCCTCAGTGTGCATGTTGAATTGATTTACGTCTCAATCGAGATGGTCCATATTCACCACTTTTTTTCCGTTGAATTTGGTATCGATATTAGATCCTTACGTTTGCCCAAGTAAAGAAAATGCCTTTCGGACGTCGGAGCTTGAAAATGTCCGCGACGGGCATGTTGAGAATCGACTGGGAGCCACCCCACGCCTGCAGCAACTTTTCCCCAGCTCCCAAGATCCTCATGTCGTGATTCATGATAACGGCGAAGGGAAAGAGATTAAGAAACAGGGTAGCGGACACCGGCGGAAGCTCGCGACCCACAGGTGTCCTCAAACGACTGTTATTCGCCACCTGAATCACGAAATAGCCTTCCTATTTTAGTTATCAGTTCACAGAGATGTGATTTGATTAACATAGTCCTCCCTTTAAGTTCGAGAAAGTAATGATAGAGGTCACACACACTTCTCCATGGATTAAAAAACTGAAAAAATCGAGCATATGGAAGGTGCTGAAAAATTATTATTCCTAAATGTCATTAACAAATTACTGAAAAATAAAAATTCTGCAACAAATTACGCAGCAACCTAATTTTTTTCTTTTGTTACGAAAATGATTTGTCAAGTTTTCTGAATACGTATGAATTTTTTGAGAATTTTATGTGATATTTGAAAATTGCGATTTTAAACAAATTTTAACATAAAGAAAACGCAATTTTCAAACATTACATGAAAGTCTAAAAAAAAATTCATACGTATTCTGAAAAAAGTAACAAATAATTTTCATGAGAATAGAATTAGGTTGCCGGATAATTTATTGCATAATTATTTATTTCAGTAATTTATTAATAACATTTTCAAATTATTATTATGCACAAACAATCTTTTCAGCTCCCTCCATATCCTTGATTTTGTTCAGATTTTTATCCGTTCGAAGTGTTTGGAATTCTCTCTTATTCCTCTCTCAAACTTAGGCGACGTCAGACATAACGAAAGGACGACCGTAAAAATGTATCCTACAAAAAAAAAATTGACTCACGTAATCACGATTATCGAAGTCTATCCGAAATTTCACCATAACACTTCGACCTCCAGGCATGTTGTTCGAAGTTTCGAGCACCCTCATGTCCAAGCTCGTGTCATAGAGATCATTTGCTATTTGGTATAATTGACCTGACGAATCGAACAAAAGCAAAAATTATATATACATCTTGTAATATTTCTATTGCGATTGATAAAAAAAAAAAAAAAAAAAAATAACGTGCCATAATCGTACCCATGAAATAATGAGTGAAACCCTGTCTGGTGCTTCTGTAAACGAGCACCACACCGTGAGGGTCGACGTGAGTGATGTACATTGAGGGACTCTTCATTTTCGGATACGTGAATCTCATCTGCATATGAATGTTGTCGACGCTCTGAAGAAAGTCGCAGAAGTGACGTCCTGTTGCCTTTATCGTGCAGTCGTACCTGCATCGAATCCTCAGAAGTCTGGTATTTTTTTCATTTCCTTTTTTCCATTTATTTATTTATTTTTTGTTCTGCGATGTTTATTATATTCCTCCATACCGGCGCGCGTACAGCGACGAGTATAGTATAACGGACTCATTATTTTCCGACGATAAATCATGGCCGACGAGATGTTCCGCACACCCCTGTCGCATATACGTTAAAATTTGCCGAGCATGGACGCAGAGATCTCGGAATACACGTAACGTAAAGCCCTCGGGGAGATAATCGCCCGGAATAACGACTATCCGGTCTGCTCTGCTCTACTATTCTGCGGGGGAAATTACTTCAGCTTTTTCTTTGTTTTCAACCTTAAGGAGGTTGAAACGAACCGCTCCACGTCAGTCAAATGAGTGTAAAATTTTCGAACATTCGTACGTAGAAATTCATACGATTCAACTTTCAATTGTTTTCATTCAAAGACTAATCCGAGCTTCTTATCGATACGTGTATATAAAAAAAAATAAAATACACGATAATATTTATCGGGTAAGGATTGCAACAGTTTCACCTCAGGAATTATGTCCGATGTGGCATTATTTCATTAAATTATGTTTATATAAAAAAAAAAAAAAACCATCTAATATATATGATAACATTTATCGGGTAAGGATTGCAACAGTTTCACCGCAGGAATTATGTCCGATGTGGCATTATTTCATTAAATTCCCACTGTGGATAACGTGCGAGACGATAAATTTACTGTCGCGACGGATTTTTTTCTACCCTCCGAGGGCATGAGCGTTCGTTTCTTCTTGATCTGTATTAGAACGGCTTAATCGCGTACAATGATCGTCCCCCGCACGAATTATGACCAATTCAGGGGAAGTTAGCGAATTAAACCAGGGTCGACAACATTTTAATTACGGGCACACCGACGGGGGACGTTATATCGTACAGTCTCCGAGGGCGATGAATCTACTCCGCGGAGAGGTCGATCGACCGGGTACGTTCGGTAATTGGGCCTTCCGGCTTCCTCTCGCGAATCGTCCGAGCCGCGATTGATCGAGCCACCGCTTTCGTAACCCTCTCGCCTCCGCCGAATTCGAACAAACAAGAAGAAACACACAGAGATGTACCGACTCATTACCCAAGATTGCTGAAGAATCTGACGAAGCATTTTCCGAAGAAACGCATTGTGTTGTTGACGGTGTCGCAAGTTTCCTTCGCCAGAGCCGCCGCGAGATCAGTTATCAGTGCGTCCGGATATATCTGCCTCGTGTTGAAGACCATGTACTTGATCCCGGCTTTGTCCAGTATGCGCATCCATGTTTCCTCGCCGTATTCCAGCTTCGAGAAAATAATGTCAGTTCTTTTTTCAAAATTTAAAAATCACAATAATGTGGTGCACCGGAAAAAAAAAATTACATTGCTAAAGCAACAATACGAACTTTTTGCCATGAAAAATAATTCCCGAGGGGAACGTCTACATTTTATAGTTACATATCTTAACACTATCCTTTTTCTCAGTGTGTACGACAATTCTGTGCACTGCCGTTGTGTGCAAAAAAAATATTTTTCGATCTAAAATACGTCACTTCTGGTTTGATCATCTCATTTTTCGACAGGAAGTGACGTCATAGCGTAAATACGCCACTTCCGGCTAAAAAAATCTCATTTTTCGACCGGAAGTGACGTCATAGAGGAAATACGTCACTTTCGGTTAAATAAATCTAATTTTTCGACTAGATTGACGTCATGCCGGAAATACGCGACTTCCGGTTTTGAAATTTCCTTTTTCTCCCGGAAGCGACGTCACACCGGAAATACATCACTTCCGATCGAAAAGTGAGATTCTCAAACCAGAAGTGCCGTATTTCCGTTACATTTGCGAAAATCGAGATTTCCGGGCTTTAAATTCCGTAGTCAATAGAGAGGGTGTGCTGCGTCCGAGCCACAATGACCTGCTAGAATTTAATAACCCTAGTGGAAGTGGTGCAACCACGGATTCGGAGTTGCATCGTAGTCGCAGTCGCACTAGGGTTGACTAGACATGCATCCGCGAGTTCCAGTGACTATGACGAGACTCCGGGTATACTGAAATGAAACCGATCACTTTTTTCAAACTTTTAATCTTTATGCAACTCTTTTTCGATGGACTCGAGTCATCCCCATGCAACTAAAAATCGAATAAATTAGACTATACAACGATGGTTGCGAGGGTTACAGAAAAACGACGCTAAAATAAAGGTTATCCACGAGTCTAGAGCAAGTTACAAATTTGAACATTGTGCATTAGTCTATTGAAGTCTGTCGATGGTCACCTCAGTTCCGTTAGGGAATAAAAAGACAGTCAGAGAAACATCACAGTAACGATGGAGGAAATCGATGGACGAAATCTTATTAATTTAATATCAAGGGTTCTCGTGTTACAATCTCATATCGAGGACGAAACTCAATACACTCTTATCCCGTCTTTCGCTAGTGACTTCGCCGAGGTTGCTTCGCGACGTCAGAGACCGAAAGAAAATAAAAATAAAAAATGATAAAATAAAAACAATCGTCCGGGGAATATGCGATTCGTCTGCTCCGAAGCGAACGTCCGGCTTTCAATTAAATTCGACTATGCAATACCGTACACAATTTCAATGATTCAATTAATTATAGTGATGCCTCTCTGTTCAAGCGCGTAATCTACCGTCGGCCAATAGTCCGATTCCGGGTCGGTATAAGATTAATTAATCAAGCCTTAAAGCCTGCGACTGTAACTGCACCGCCTCACGCGAAAGGGTATACGGAATGCATTAATTACACATCGGAAGGACTCTTGTTCTGTCGGGAGCCCGCGAAGTGTCGTTGCAAGAGTCCGAGAGCCTCGATGCACAAGAGGCGTAGAAAAAAAGAACCGAGCAATTAACATAACGCACAGATACCCCTGCCCGACGATAAATTATGCCTAAAATATAAATCGAGGATCGACTGTACGTGATGGGTTGCTTTCGACGGCTGTCCGGGACGACTTTTATCGTCTCAGCCGAAAGGAAGTTCCTCGAACGAGCGTCATTCGCTCGATTCCAGCGTACAGCTCACGCACGAGCCACGATCGACTATGGTCGTCAACGTACGTGACGCCGATTTTAAGCAAACGCATTAATGTCGCGGCGAAGAACCACCCGGCTCGGTTCGTGAATTAATATTGTCAATGTATACGCCTCGGAAGCGGCAAGGAATTTCTTTCGTTGCGCCTACGACAGTCGTTAATGACGTTGAAAACGCTTCCGACTGCGTACGCTCGATTTTTTTTTTTTAATTTGATGATCGTCCGTTCGTACATTTCCGCTGTGAGGAAACAAATTTTCTAAGTTTAATTATACATTTATTTATTTAGCTTTAATTTTAGCAACGATACTCTTGAGCCGGTGCTTTCAACACCAATGACACAGGTACGAAGCGCCAGGTGGCAATTACGAGCTCAATGCAGAATGCCACAAGGATTTCACGGCCGGTTTGGGTCGGCTCTATTGAAATTGGCAATTTTGCGAATTTCCGAATGGGTTCAATGGCGGTGGCTGGTTGTGAGCTTTCAGCGATTTTAAAGCCGTATGAATTCGACGCGTCTCTCATTATTGCATACAATCCGCGACAAAGTTTCGTTATGCATCGCCTGAATGCTCCTGCGCTCCTCTCGTCGTTATAAAGTCCCGTCAATAGCTTAAGCCGTTTGACGATAATTATTAATGCTCCGTCGAGCTTATGGAAACATTTGTTCGGTTCGTGTAGCATTTACTTTATGGCGCATCGGCAAATGTGTGGCTCACATCCTGACTTTTCGATTTCACTATAATTGATCCAAAAACATAGC
The DNA here is from genome assembly GCA_958510785.1 of Exephanes ischioxanthus. NCBI lineage: Eukaryota > Metazoa > Arthropoda > Insecta > Hymenoptera > Ichneumonidae > Exephanes > Exephanes ischioxanthus. The sequence goes on along the minus strand of OY294020.1, from coordinate 17,786,942 downwards.
TTCCTCTATGAGGAAGCGAAATAATTATTTTTATCGAAGCAGGGGAACGATGAAAATGTTGGATTCATCAGACCCGTGTGTGGTTTTCCGGCGTTGGCGGGAACTTTCGCGGGCACTTTGGGTCGGCTCATTTGAAATTAGCAATTTCGCGAATGCCTGAATGGGCTCAATGACGGTGTCTGGGTGTGGGTTTCCGGTTAGTTGAAAGCCCTGTGAACTCTCTGCTACTCTCGTAATTGGCCATACTTTGCGACAAAGTTTCGTTAAGCGTCGCCTGAATGCTCCTCCGGTGCTGTCATCGTTATGAAGCCGATTCAGTCATTTTAAGCCGTTGGACGACGTTGGACCTGCCTTTTCGATTTCACTATAATTGATCCAAAAACATAGCTACCTCTATGAGGAAGCGAAATAATTGTTTTTATCGAAGCAGATGAACGATGAAGATGTTGGATTCACCAGACCCGTGTGTGGTTTTCCGGCGTTGGCGGGAACTTTCGCGGGCACTTTGGGTCGGCTCATTTGAAATTAGCAATTTCGCGAATGCCTGAATGGGCTCAATGACGGTGTCTGGGTGTGGGTTTCCGGTTAGTTGAAAGCCCTGTGAACTCTCTGCTACTCTCGTAATTGGCCATACTTTGCGACAAAGTTTCGTTAAGCGTCGCCTGAATGCCCGTCCGGTGCTGTCATCGTTATGAAGCCGATTCAGTCATTTTAAGCCGTTGGACGACATGTATTGACCCTCCCTCGAGCTTATGGAAACATCTGTCGGGTTCGTATAACATTTACTGTATCGTTATGTCGCATCGACGCATGCGTAATCCACATCCTGACGTTTCGATTTCACTATAATTGGAGTAAAAAAAAAAAGTTGTATATTGAAATTTTCATATAGCTTCCACATAATATCCCTTTGATGGCAAAGCTTCTTCTATAAGAACGCATTTTCTGTAATCTTGGCTTCCCCATAGAGAAAGCTTTGCGAATGAAGGGGTATTATGAGGAAGCGATACGAAAATTTCATTTTTCAACTTTTTCCAACGTAAACGTCGTGCTTGACTTTTGGGGAAAACGGTTGGCCGATTCAGGTTCAGTGGAAAAAAATACATGGAATTATGTGCTCCGGACCATTTGTTGAAACTTTCGATTTTCACTCAAAAAAATCTAAATGATACTACTTTATTTAGCTGCTTCAACCCCGTCATATCCATCATCTCATGTATTTCTCGCCGTAGAACGTAATAGACACCTGCATTTCTCCGTGATACCATCGAGAAGCAAAGCAATCACTGTTTGAAAAATTAGCAAAATTTGTAATATTGGCTATAAAAATTCCCGATAAACTTCTTTCGTTAGTCGTCGTAGCGGGACTATATTTTATGTATTTTTTTTTTCACGCTGGTAACGAATCTGCAACTAACTTTGTTTATAAATGAATATTTAACACGAATAATTGCGTATAAAGTTAAGTACTAATCCTTCATGAAATTTTGACGATTTAGAATGAAAAAAAAAACAACTACAAACTTCTTGATGGAATTTTGAAGAAATTGATTATTGACCTGTGTGTGAAATTTCAGCTCGCTCGCTCGGGGCATTCCCGAGTTATAGTGATTTGAGTTGCTCGCGTCTGACACACACACACATATAACCAGATATTTTTTCTATATATTATTTTTCGATGTTTTCGAACATTTTGCACACTCTGATACAAAAATCTCGACATTTTTTTACCAAAACAGAGCTTCCTCTATGAGGAGACAAAATAATTTTTTTTTACATGATAATGATGTCGGGTTCGCAAGACCTATGTCTGGTTTTCCACGTGGTCTTCCACGTGGTCTTCCACGTGATCTTGGTTGAGGGGAAGACAAACCTTTGAGGTAGCGCGTGGAACACATGGAAGAAGACTTTTTCATTCCAATGAAACTGCATAGTAAAAGTGTTTCCATTAAGTTGATTAATTGGTCGCTCGGACGAATTAATTCGTTGCTCCGGCGAATTAATCACGCGGAAGCTCGCGATGAAACTTCCGTCAGCTGCGCGGACAACTTTATGTGCGGAGGGGAAACGGCGGCGATTCAACCCCGGAGAGTTTTGTGGGTAATTTTCTCTCCGATCTCGTAAGCGAGATAACGATGAGAAAGAGGACTAAGTATAAAACAGAGCGCGGACCAACATCACGTGCCGAATACGGAAATTATACGCTCCCTTAAAGGCATACAGTGGTATAAAAGTTTGGTCGCGGGAATTGCGGCAAGGTATTAGGGCCGACGGGACGGATAGCCGGAGGGGAATTTTTTGTAATCCTATTACATTGAGTGGAATGGCATGAACCCACGAAACCCTTCTTCTTCTCCTTGATCCCCCTTCAAATTCAGTTATTCCGCGGAAACTTGAAGATTAGGCGCTTTTCTCTTTTTTTTTTCTTTTTAGAGGCTGGGGAAAGAGAGAATAATCGACTCCAACGAGCCAGCAATCTCGGAACAGGTTTATCTCTTATCGTTAGTAATATTTTATTGTTATGGATGTTCGTGGATCTTGCGGAATTTGTAAGGAAGGCCGAGATCGGCTTAAGACACTCCCCACGATATAAACGCAGTATAAACACAGAGCCGAAGTAGGGTCAGATGTTGACGATTGGAAATTATTTTATTTACCCTGTATATCAATTTTTTAAAAATATAATGATAACATATCCTCGTCTTAACCGTTTATCTATATTATCCTTGTCTTAACCATTTAATGCATTAATGCCCAATGTACGATAATACTGACGAGGGTAAACCAGCTATTTAAAAAAAATATCTTTAATGTTTTATAAAAAAAATATTTCAAAGATTTCCCGAACGGTATGTATCGTAAAAAAAGTTCTTCGAACATATTAATCATTCTAACAGTATTAATTTTTCAAAAATTAAAAAAGTGACATTAAAAAAAAATATATATTTTCCAAAACAAAAATTTCATCATGAAAACTTGTCAATCTTTCGATAAAAATCATTAATCTTCACGATGCCTTTAAAGATACTTCGGATTTGAGTGCTTATCATTACGAACCTGGACGAAGTGTTGCACGCTCTCCAGAAGCATGCCGTACATGATTCCGACTGATAACAGTGGGCCACTCGGTGGTCCGCGGAGATTTTGAAAATCGAATTGAGCGAACTATCACTAAACCGCACTCTACAACTTATTATTCAAGCGAACGATATGTTATTCGTATTGGTACATCGATGTCTATCGATGGTTAATCATTGATGTACACGTGTTTTATTGAAGCGTCGATATGTTCTGCAGCACCGGCTTCTACCGATGGAAGCGAAGTGAGGTTTTTCAAAAGTTCTTTGCCGGGCTCCTCGCTGCAGCTTGGTCGTATGTGTCGTGAGGCGAGTCGCCGAACAAGTGTCCAGAGAGGGAGAGATTTCCACGGCACAACAGCCCGCCTAAGTTTGCCGGTATATAGCTCCGGCCGGCGAGGGTGGAAACCGCTTACGGGACATTGATAACGGGGGTAGTTCGTCTCGTGCGTGCGCATCTCGTAACAACTGCGTTGATGCTTAGCAGTCGGCTCGAGAGGACCGTAATTGGAAGTTCGCGTGCTGTCGAGCATCGAGTTAGGAAAAACGACACAGCTAATAAGAGGCTAATACGAGAAGGGTTTGGCCTTTTGGAGCATCGATTCAACGAGAAGAGTCCTGAAAGTTGAAAAGTTTATGATTAGATTAGTACTTCTCCGAGGGTATCGGTGCTTACAGGTTTAAAGAGATGAGGAACGATTTTTGTATATAATGTTTTTATTTCGGCTCTCCTGTACCCTATTTTCTCCGCGACTAATAATATTTCGGGCAAAAGGATGTAAGGTTTTCATGCATATATATATATACTAGTGGTAATGTTGGCTCACGCACTTCGCGCGTTCGCAGTAACTGTGTAAGTATCTGTGAACATCTTTGAGTATCTTTAAGTATCTGTGAGCATCTGTGAATGTGTGTGCGAGTATCCGTGTGAATATCTGGGCATACACTGGTAAAAAAATGCGGTTGAATCAACTAAAGATTGTCAAGGACGTTCAAATGAACATCTAGTTGGTTGAACAAAATATTTTGATGCCTCAAAAATATTTTGGTGAAATCATAAAAAAAAAACAAGAGTGAACTAAGCGTTCCTTTGGCTGTAGCTACGGAATATTTATTCAAACGTCAATGCCTGAATCTTCAGTTGATTCAACCGTGTTTTTTTATTAGTATATCTGTGAGTATCTGTGAATACTTGTGAGCATTCGTGAGAGTATGTGTGAGTATCTGTGAGTATCCGTGCGAGCATCTGTGAGTATCCGCGTGAGTGTTCAATCGACATGAACTTCATTATTATGTAGAAATATATAAGGTTACGACCGAGCGAAATTGACACGCGTATATTTGGTTTTGGTGCGGACATTATTGTAGTATATTGCGATACTAGTTCGTAAAAGCGGACTTTCGGCGAAGGTTGGGAAGTGGCTGCACGAGCCGGATCGAGCGCTACAACGGTTGTAGCGCGAGAGACGGCGAGTGCAGCCGCTTCACAACCGCCGTCGGGAGTCCGCTTTTACGTACAAGTATCGCATACTATTTTATGTAACTAATGCAGGAGAAGCGCTACTCCGTGCCTGCTGATTGTGGCGCTGCGAGCAGCGTGCAATAATTTCAAAAAATCGCACGCAAAACTGCAAAACGCCGAACTGCGCATGCGTGAAAGTAAATCGCACGCGAAACAGCCGATCTGCGCATGCACCCCGGGAAATTATTAAACTCATGGCTCATGGCTGCAAAGCGCCGCCACGCCACTCTCAGCAGGCACGGAAAGTAGCGCTTTTCATGCATGAGTTACATAAATTACAATTGTCAAACGCCTGCTCTCTTCGAAAGTCCCATCCAGAATCTAGTCATCTCGTCGATCGATAATCTGTACGTTTGTCATTGGTCATACCGAGCTATTCCAGTAATCTATATAATATCATGTTTCTCAGTCAATCCTCATCTCCATATTCCTTAAAATATATATCCTACGAATCCCTAATCGGTTTTCCGATAGAAAATAGGGAAACCGATTTGTTACCGACTGAGTCTGTACAACATGACCTCAACATCGGCGCCTGTGCCGCTGGTACAGTCCCAGCGGTTATGCAGCGACGCGACAGTCGGCAGTTCCGAGAGACGACCAGTTTTTGTCTCACAGTGTACCGACGGACGTGGTGGACGTGGTGCTGAATCGAACGGCGTCGCGTTTCGAGTCGGCCGATGTAAAAAGATAGTCTCGAGTCACGTCGATCCCTCGAAATGTGATACTGCTCTGCCTCGATTCGCTCGGCTTCGATCCGGGCTGGCTTTGGATATAATCAGCGATCGGGTGATCTTGGCTTACGTACGACCGGCAACAAGTTTGTTACAGTCGTGGCGGTGTCGCGGAGAGGCGTTGCTGCAGTTCGAATAGAAAAAAATAAATAAAAATAACAAAACACCGTTTGTGCGCTGCTGCGGAGCTCGAATCGTCGGCTCACTCTGTTGACACGTGCGTACGGGTGCGTAAGTAACACACAGACGAACGGACGATTAGAACTGGGATATAACACTGCGGACTATGCGTTGACGAGTGAGTGAGTGCGTGCGCGCTGTGTCACGGGCCGTACGTTTGCACACTGAATTATTTAACATGGCCGCGGAAAACAGAGAGAATTTGCCTGTGTCACCGTCCGACAAATCGTTTACCGGTAGCACAGTGTCCGAGGATAATGATGAGAAAAGTGTGTCGCGATCGCCGTCCACGTATTCCATCAGGGAGGATAAGTGGCCGGATCTCGTCGTATCGAGACCCAGGAAACTCGACGCCTGGTGGTCACCGAGACGTGAGTAGAGTCAACTGTGCCGACGCATGCATAACACTTTTGGGCGGGCGATTCAAACGTTTTGTACGCTTGCAATCTCTCCAACTTACTATTTCGAGTGATCGAAGAGATTACCCGAGTGAAAATCAATAGTTCTGAAATCTGATGGAATAGTTTTCCATTGTCCATCGAGACACCGTGAAATATTGTTGCTCGTAGAGCCAGTAAATCTTGGTTGTTTATTTTTATTTTTTTGTGAATGCTGCGAAGAATTGAAAGAATTAGAGCAATTATAGTTTCACAGAATAAAATTTGTATATTAAGCAGTATATAATATAAGAGTTTTTCTAGTGTTATCGCAACCATGAACTCGTGCTAGTGTGTGTTATTGTTTACATTCAGAGGAGCGCGGAGGCACGCATCTCTGCAATACCGACCGAGCTCGCGAACCCGCGAGCGTAGCCGCGGGTTCGAGCGGTGGCAGCACCTGTCGGTGTCTCGGCTATCCTCTTCCCCATATTGATTATCGTAGGTGGCGGTAAGGTCGGCAGGAAGATCAATAGCCCAACTGTACGCCGGCCCTTGTCGCACGTCTAGTCGACGAGTTTTTATCATTGCAATGTGAGCTCGCACCAAATTTCTTCCTGTTGCGTTCAGCATCGAATCACTGAAACTAAAAAAACAAAATAAACCTGCACAATTAATAATTCAACAAGACAACGGCGTCGTCGAACGTCGTTTAACTTGATTCATCAACCCCCCGGTCTAAGCTCCAACAATTTCTCGCGCACGACCCTCGCGATCGCCTCCTACGCAGTGCCCCGGTACATCGGTCCCGAACACTCGTTGACGCGTTCGTGGAATTTCTTCGGCCACTGATGGAAACGGAACAGGAAATCTCACATCCACTGTAAAAAAAAAAAAAAAAAAAATCGAGAAACATAAACCCGGTGCGATTAATGAAAGTGAAAAACAACAATCTTGCGTAGCTTCGACCGCTCGCTTCTCGCAACACAGAGACAAGTCGTCGTGGGTGTAATTATTGCGACGTTTTGCGTTACGTGTCAACTCTACGATATAGTAAAAAATCGAAAATAAATAAAGACAAAGGAACAAGGGCAAAAGCGATAGCGTCGATTTTATCAGTGAGGCAAGAGAATAGAGAGAAATCGTGAATAAGAAAAAATAAAAATAGATAATTCAGCGGCGATCGAGGTGTTCGATCCTCGTGAGTTTCTATGCGGCAGGAGGGCCAAGCCGGCTTGAAGCTTCGGCCCCCGGGCGAACTCCAGCACGGCGAAATCATGATAGAGCAAGACATGGCCGGTGCACAGGACACAATATATCTGTGCAATTTTCGCGTGTCCGTCGACGGCGAGTGGCTCTGCCTCAAGGAGCTCCAGGACGTTGAGTTCTCGATGCAAGAGTCCATGCAGCGATCCCCCTCGCCGCCCCTCCCCCTCAGCGGTATACCACCGTTGCTAAACGAAAATAATCATCGTCACAGAATCCGTCACGATGGCCATTGCCGTCGGGAGCCCGACGATGAGCCAGAGCTTTGCGATATCCTTCCGCCAAGATCACCGCCAATGCAGCACGTCTCCAGCATGTGTTTGTATCCGGCTTCACGCACCTCGAGGCGCCTAACACGTTTTGTCGCGCTTCAACCGTCTCGAGTCTATTATTATCTTCGATACTCCGCGGAAGCGATCTTGTCGCTGTTTATTTACGACCGATAGCGACTCGAGACTTCGAGATTATTGTTTCTTTTTTACACTCGATTAAATGAGGCGCCTTCAATCGTAGACTCGTTCCGTCATAACGGAAATAAATCGCACAATAAAAAAACGTAAGGAACGTTCACAACTTCGCTCAAGTGTACTTCGCAAATGTGTAACTGTCGCTTTATAAAGGGGGTCGGAGCGCTTTAGACTAGTCAAATGAGTGTTACATTTTCGAAGTCGTTTGTACAAACTTTTAGGCATGTAGTGATTACAGTGGATGGTTGTTCGAATGCAAATAACCGCTATAAACAACTGCAACAGTAATGCAATAGCAGCAGATATCCGTACAATAGAAAAACATTTTATTGCAATGGATTTTCAAAAACATTAACTAGTTTTTGCTAATTTTCAAAAAAAAGTATTCATTCGTTCAGTTTTTTGAAAGAATAAGCCGCCATTTTTTGCTCGATTTTGATGTCTAACGGATGATTCTCTTCGTTGAAAGATGCGCTGCGAATTCACCGTCTAGTTATTCGATATTGTTCTCCGTTTAAAAGTGACAGCTGTTTGTTTGTGAAGGAATTTCCTCGATGGACAAACAAAAGGCTCTCATTTTTTAAACGAAAAATACTAATGCATATCTAGGTGGTGAATTCGTAGAGCATCTTCAAAGGAAGAGGATGAGCACGTAATACATCAAAATCGAAAAAAAATTGAGAATTATTCTTTCAGAAAACTGAACGAATACGTACCTTTTCGAAAATTAACAAAAACCAGTTAATCATTTTGCAAATCCATCGTAATTAATGTTTTTATAGGTTAAGGGCACCTGCTGTTATACAAGTAACCATCCACTGCAATCAATAGATACGTAAAAGCTTGTATAATAGACTTTATAAATGTTTCACTCGTTTGACTAGTGCGAAACGCTCCAACCTTCTTAAGGTAGTCATTTCGAATCGACCTTTGTGAACTTTGAGGGTTCAATTTTTGTAACATTGTAGTTAAAGTCCTTTTCAATGTGATTACGAAGTTTCAGGATTGGTTGCCGACTAATTTTTCGAAAAACATAATACAAAAAATCGAGCTTTATCCATGGGCTCTTATGAAAACTCAACCGAAGTAACACTTCAGAAGAAAAATGAAAGTGTATACACTGAATTTTCGCGGCATATGAAAGGTGCTATGGATTTCTTAGAAATTCACAATTCAATATAAAATTTAAAAAAGACCATTACCGACAGTTTCGAGGTTAATTATAACTTAAATGAAGTAATTATTCCCAATACAGCGCCGTTACCCTTTAAACCCGAGTCAAATCAACGTTTATAATACCCTATTTTCGATATAATTGATTTTGTTTTGTATTACTAAATATCTAAGACTCCTTTTTTTATTTGCACTGCGATTTATCGATTATGAATAAAAAAAATTAGCTTGGCGATTTACGAAGTTTTCGAGATAATCCGTCAGTTGACTTGCATGCATCGCAAGGACCACCTTAAGGGGAGGCTAAACACCTATGAGTGCGAGAGAGACAGAGTTAAAATTTCGAATCCATTTTCCTTAGAAACAATGCTATAAAATGAAAAACGAATTGCGAAGCTCATTTCGTTCCTAGAATCCGCAGTGAGGCCCGCAATTCGTTTTTTATTTTATAAAACCGTTTCGGAGAAAAATTGATTACAAATAGTTTGAGGCTGGGATCTTTAGTTCCAGCTTAAGGTAGTACTCGCGGTAGAGACCCGCCAAACGTGAGTTTCAGAGAAAATTTCGAACGCTCCTCGATGGAATAAAATTTTTTAAAAATTCGAGTGTATATTTTTCACAGCTTAAACATAGAATAAACGCGATTTTCAAAGATTACAAAAAATTCTGAAAAAATCCATACATATTCAGAAAAATAAACGAATTATTTTTATAAAGGAAGATAGTTAAGTTGCCGGGTAATTTGTTGAATAATCATTTTTATCTTCCATTTGTTAATGACAAATTGAAATTATTATTTCACAAAAGCAATCTTTGCAGCACCTCCCAAAAGCTTGATTTGTTTCAGATTTTTATCCCATCGAGAAGTGTTTGAAATGTTCTTTGAAACTCACTTTTGTCGGGACTGTACCGCAAGTACTACCTTTATAAAGCAAGTCTTACATATCTGCGAAGTACACTTGGGCGAAGTTCTGAACGTTTGTAACTTTTTTTGTGGTACACGATTTATTTCCGCTATCACAACCGAGTGTGCGATTGAAGGCGCCTCGATAAAATATCAATCGGCGAGAAATGTGCTTTCGTCGCTAAAAAAAAAGGAAATGCACGCTTCTATCGCAAAAAAAAAAACTCAGCGACTATTACTTCCATCCACTTGTCGATTAATCTGTGCTTTGTGTGGAATTCCCGGCCGATTATTCACTGTCTATCTCTTTTGCAATCTACACTGAGAATAAAAAAATTATACTATCGATTAAATGTGTGTTTTTTTTTTTAATTTCGTTATTTTTTATTATAAAAAAAAAAAATAGAATCGCTACGAACTATTTATTTAGTACGAGGATACAATGCAGTTAAATTTAAAAAATCCAAGCTTTTATATAAAATGTAATTCGCGTGAATAAATTCACTTTTTTTTTGCTACATTGTATCCTCGTAGCGAAGTGATATGTTGCTGTGCCTATTTAAAAAAAAAACAACATTTTATTGATTTTTGCGATTTTTTTTTCTCACGGTACTGTATCGATTTTTGTACACACGCGCTTTGTCACGCCATTGTCGTGCGATATATCGTCGAACATGTCCGCATTAAAACCAACGAACGATGGTGATTTCGTAAACGCGAAAAAAAAAGCAAAACCGTGGCATTGTCTTTGTTTTTATTGCAGCACGCGACCCCGTTATAATCGAGAGGAGCAATCTCGTAAACATTTCGAAACTGATAGTTAAGGAGCTCATCGAGACGTCGCTGAAGTACGGCCGGATGCTCGATTCCGATCACATGCCCCTTCAGCACTTCTTCATCGTTCTCGAGCACGTTCTAAGGCACGGCCTACGTCCCAAGAAGGTAAATTAACAAACCCCTTCAAAAATCGGCAATTAAAAAAAAAAAAAAAATGGTGAAACACATTCGTTTTCAGGGTCTCCTCGGACCGAAGAAAGAACTATGGGACATTCTCCAGTTGGTGGAGAAGTATTGTTCCGAAGCGCAGGACATCACTTCGAGCATCCGCGATCTACCCACCGTTAGGTATTTCGTACTCTCCATATAACGAATACAAAAAACCATGTCCCAAGGACAGAACAGTCTGAGACGAGAAATGATTTTTTAGGACGGCGATGGGACGAGCTAGAGCGTGGCTGCGAATGGCTCTAATGCAAAAAAAGCTCGCCGACTATCTGAAGATCCTCATTGATCACAGGGACGATCTTCTGTCCGAGTACTTTGAGCCCGACGCGCTGATGTTGAGCGACGAAGCTATAGTCGTGATGGGGCTGCTCGTTGGTCTCAATGTGATAGACTGCAACTTCTGCGTCAAGGTTAGTTTCGTCGACGTGCCGAGATACATATATTATAAACGAGAGCGGGGTCGGAGGAAATCTGATTAGCGAGCGGTTAAACTTACCGGTCGGGGATTATGTCCCAGGAGGAAGATCTCGACTGCCAGCAGGGCGTTATCGACTTCTCGCTGTACCTGAGAAACAGCAATCACATACCCGGCGACTCGCCCGACGAGGAAGTCGAGAACGACAATATGACGACTGTCCTCGATCAGAAGAATTACATCGAGGAGCTCAACAGACATTTGAAGTAAATGGACAAACTTTTTGTAAATAAAAAGACATCAAAAACAAAAATCGTTAAAAGATCGTCTCGAAAGTTACGAGTACGTAGTTCAACGATTTTTGTTTTTCGTAAAGAGATCATTATTAACCCCGGGATGTGCTCTTGGGCGTGATTACAGTGCGACCGTAACGAATCTCCAAACGAAGGTGGAGTCTCTGACCACCACGAACGCCCTGATGAAGGAGGATCTCTCGATATCGAAGAACAATATATTGACGCTGCAAGAGGAAAATCGTCAGCTGAAACGAGAACTCGGGATCGAGGTCAAAGACACCCACGAGGTGATAAAATTACGTCTTGGAGATCGACTCTGCGTTCCGTATTCCCAAAATCGTATCTGACAACTTCGTGTTTTCTTTTATTTTAGAACGGCAAAGTACCGATCAAGATCACTGAGACGACTTCGGAGATCGAGGAGCTCAGGAGTCGTGTGGAATCGGAGAAAAAGCTCCGACGCGACGTCGAGAAGGAACTCGAGCTGCAGGTCCATACGACGAATACGTATCGGTAGATCGGTAAAAAAGAAAGACATCGGGCTAACGAAGATCTATATTTTCGTGAGCAGATCAGCATGAAATCGGAAATGGAGGTGGCGATGAAGCTGCTCGAGAAGGACATTCACGACAAACAGGACACTATTATATCGCTGAGGAGTCAACTGGAGGATATCAAACTGATTAATCTGGAGATGTACAAAAAATTGCAGGTGATTTATACCGAATGATTTTTTTTTTTACACATTTTTAAATTCTTATAAATTCCCTGTGCATTCCGTCGCAGTCACGAATTGACTATGTATCGTTTTCATAGTAATTAGAATCGTGGCAAATTGTACACGCTCGAGTGTGTTCAATTATTCCAGGTTCCGATTGGATGTCTCGTCGATCCCACGATTTTTTTTTTTTTTTTTTTAATGAATCGTCAGTGTTCTCATTGTCATTAAAAACGTATCTGCATGTCTGTTAATGTTTTCGCTTGTAGGAGTGCGAGTTTGAGCTGACGCAGAAGGGAGAAATGGTGAGCAGACTTCACGCAAAGACGAATCAGATCGGCAAGATACTAAACAACCTCGAGAAATACAATCTAATGAAAGACCTCGAGGGCGGCAGAACTCCGTCGACGCCAGGCTCGGCCAAGTCATTTGTAAAAACGAGTCCCCTGTCGCCGAGAGCCCCGCCGATCGGCGACAGACCGTTCGGCCAACGATCGTTCGACGATCAAGCCAACAGAAATCGGCGCTCCGTCGATCGGGGTTCGATCACGCCGTCGGCTAAAAGTGAAAATAAAACCATCGAGGAGACCCTCCCGAAGTCGTCGAGCAATTGACCTGTCGATTTCACCGACTAATGAATGTTCTCTTGTTTCTCAAGTTTATTTTGTTATTATTTTTTTAATCGCGCGATTCCGTTGTATTTAATTGCATTGCTTTTTCTACGGTGCATTCTTGCAGGCCTAGGATTTGTTGATACGAAATTTATATCGAATTCAGAGTGATATATCACGGGCTCGACTCGGTCCTCGGGGTGACCCGATTAATTCTCTAGTCATTAAAAAAAATGTTCGCTCAAGAATAATTCGTTTCAGGAGTGCGAGGGTTCGCTTAAGCATAAGACAGATCTGATCGCTAGGCTGGAGACTAAGACGATCTCGATGACCGACACCATCCAAAAAATGGATGAGAAGTATGTCTTGTTTACGTTACATTTTTTTCTTTAAATTATTTTTTTATGTATTTTTTTTTTTTTTAATAATGATGTAGATCAAAGGCTGCGTTTTTTGTCAATCGACAGACGAATTAATCGTTCCTAAAACACGTTACGCGCGAAAGAGATTTATACTCGAATGTTATGGTATCGTAGCGGCATAGAAAAAAAAAAAAAAATGAAAACTATCGACATCCGTTTTGTAATTTCTCGCGACAAGAATCCGAGAGACTGCATAGCATTTTTTTTCGGGTGTGTATGTCACACTGGCAATCTAATCGTTTGCGCACGGTGCACAAAGCTCGCAGTTAGATCACAATTATCGTAGTAGAGCTCCGCATTGGAGAGTGTAGGCTGAATTTCGTTTGTTGGAAATATAAAAAAAGACGACTACGTGAATCGAGATGGAAATATTCGAGGCAGTGCCTCAACGAAGTTATTGAATTATAATGGCAATAGATAGATCATCCCTAACCAAATCGTACCTTATAATCGACGATAGATGATAACACCTTTGGCCAGAAAGCAAATAAAAAAAGCATCAGGTAATTAATAAAGTTCGGCTTTTAAATGTCGTTCGATAATTTTTTTACAATAACTAGCAAGCAATGCAAAACAGGCTGGTGTCAGCGATCTGGCATAATTTCGGTGTTCCGCGCTACGGAATTAATGCGAGATTCTTGATAGTTCACATATAAAAAGATATTAAAAAAAAAAAATGAAATAAAATTACGAAATATATCAAGTACCGAGATAAACATTCTCGTATCTGAAAAATATAACATAATCAAATATCTCGCTGAATGAAGTGCCACGCTGTATACATTTTACGATAATGCGACTATACGGTATGTAATGGTATATATATAACGACGCGACGATAATATATATATACTATATACGCATATACATCATTACTCACCAACGCCCACTACGTGTGCTTGTACTGTGAAAGGAATAAATTTGTGACGAGTACGCTCTCTTGTCCTCTGCTCTATTCTCGTATGTGTATATTTGATTATACCCACGAGACCAGCCCGTATATTTTAAGCGCGTTTCATCAGCGTTTCCTTAAAAAAAAAAAAAGTAACAAAAAAATTACGAGTCTTAAGGTAAGTTACGAATACGCACGCTAATCGACCAAAATATATACGCAGCCCGGATGGGTGTGTTGGCATCGCGATAACGACGGCTGAGAATAAAAAGGACTTAAATCCAATTTTAAAGTATCAAATTACTTGTAGGTTGTTATGGTTCGGTCGCTTCGCACCCTCGCTGTGGATTATGAAATGTAGACTTCCTGAGATTCACCGGAAATACATGACCACCGGTATGAAAATCTGTTTTTTCGACCGGAAGTCACGTCATACCGACAATACTTCACTTTCGGTTCGGAAATCTCATTTTTTACCGGAAGTGACGCAATTCCGAAATAACGAGATTTTCTAACCGGAAGTGATCTATTTCCAATATCGTGTCACTTCTGCTCGAAAAATAAGACTTTCAAACCGAAGTGACGTATTTCCAATATCGTGTCACTTCTGCTCGAAAAATAAGACTTTCAAACTGAAGTGACGTATTTCCGGTATGACGTCACTTCTGGTCGACAAATAAGACTTTCAAATCGGAAGTGACTTCCCTCAGATGACGTCACTTCTCTCTTTTCTCTTAGATGACTTCCCTTAGATGACGTCACTTTCAAACCGAAGTGACGTATTTCCGGTATGACGTCACTTCTGGTCGAAAAACAAGTCTTTTAAACCGGAAGTGACTTTTCGATTAGATGACGTCACTTTCAAATCGAAGTGACGTATTTCCGGTATGACGTCACGTCTGGCCGAAAAACAAGCCTTTTAAACCGGAACTGACTTTTCCCTTAGATGACGTCACTTCTGGTAGAAAAATGAGATTTTCAAAGCGGCAGTAATGTATTTACCGTCGGTTGTTGTGCACAATTCGTCGGGGGGGGGGGGGGGGGGGGGGGGGATGATCCCTGGATTCTTGAAAATTGGGACAAACAACCAAACAATTTACCCAAATATATATATATAAGATACTCCCTTTTGATTCTCGGCCGTCGAAATTATTCTCCACGCAGTGAAAGTTATTTAAAAACTCCATTTGCCTGGATTTTCGCCGCGAACAGATAGGGATGTGAAAAAAAAGCATTCGATCCACAGTATGGACGTGGACGAGTGGCGTTAATGAATAATCATGAGGGAAGCTTAAGCCCCTAGGAAAAATCTCCGGGGAGAGGTCGCTTATTCCGAAAATTGCTTTTCCAAGCTTTGCGCGTCCATCACTAGACGAGGTTTTCCTCTCCGCCCGTAGAGAGCAAAAATAATATTAAATGAAATAGAATTCACAAATAAAAAGAGCCCATAGGAATGCTCGAAAAAAAAAAATGGCAGTCTCTTGGATTAGAAAGTAACAGCAGTTGCTTCGCATTTCGTAGGTCGCGCTTCGAATGTATCATCCAAGCTGCAGAGTTCTGCAAGCTTGATGCGTTGCCGTATGGAAGCTCGGTAATTATCGATCCGCCGAACGGTCGGTAGAAAAGCTTACGATTCGGTCGATGCGACAAATTCACCGGCTGTTTCTCATTGATCGCCGCGATGTAGTAAATTTTTAAAAAATTCAGCAAAAACAAATAAAAATCTCACTTGTACGATTTTTTCCTGGAACATCGCAGATGCAAGAAGATGGACGGTGCGAAGAATGGTGTCGAGGAGAAAGTGAGAGTCCTGGGAGCGGAGGTAGCCGAGAGGGAAGCACGTGCCAGCGGGGTCGAGAGAGAACTACGCGTCGAACGAGAGTGGCGAACGTTTCTTCAGGAGGCCTCGATAACGAGCGTCGAAAAGATATCGCATCTGCATCAAGAGGTCGATCAGCTGAAGCAAGTCGCCGAGGTGATAGACCCTTTAATGCGCCACTCACTATATTTGGCATGTTTATAAAAAAATCAGCAATAAAAAAAATGTCCTCCAATTTCGATTAAAAAGAATTCTCGAAAAAAATGTGATGATTTAATGCATGGATAAAGAAATACATTTTTCTAAAGTAACCTCTTTTCAAAGTAATCTTTTTCCAAAGTAATCTTTTTCCAAAGTAACCTTTTTCCAAAGTAATCTTTTTCCAAAGTAATCTTTTTCCAAAGTAACCTTTTTCCAACGTAACCTTTTTCCAGAATAACCTTTTTCCAGAGTAACCTTTTTCCAGAGTAACCTTTTTCCAGAGTAACCTTTTTCCAGAGTAACCTTTTTCCAGAGTAACCTTTTTCCAGAGTAACCTTTTTCCAGAGTAACCTTTTTCCAGAGTAGCCTTTTTCCAGAGTAATCTTTTTCCAGAGTAACCTTTTTCCAGAGTAACCTTTTTCCAGAGTAACCTTTTTCCAGAGTAACCTTTTTCCAGAGTAACCTTTTTCCTGAGTAACCTTTTTCCAGAGTAACCTTTTTCCAGAGTAACCTTTTTCCAGAGCAACCTTTTTCCAGAGCAACCTTTTTCCAGAGTAATCTTTTTCCAGAGTAAGCTCTTTAAAATGTAACTTTATTCAATTAGTTTAACTCGGAAAAGTGTCCGACAGTTCAGAACAATAATTTCTGTCGACAGCAAAGCCGCCTTGGACTTCGAAGGATTGAATTAGATTTTCATATTGCGATTCTGTATTCCTGGCTCCGAGCCCCGCTCTCGAACTTACGAATCATTAACGACCCGATGTATTCTATTTTATGCCCAACGATAGAAATACGTGTCACTCCAGGAGGAGCACTACGCTCTTCGTGAGATCTGCGCCGAGCAGGAGAGAACTTTGGAGGAGCTCGGGGGACAATTGAGCTCTGCAAAATTAGCAGCCGTCGAGCTTAGAGAAGCCGCTGACAATGCTCAGAATTCGGGAAATCAGGAGGCCAACGGTGCGACCTGGGCTAACGATCGGCTTGTTACACACTGCAAGGGCTGCTCGAGAGAGTTCAACATAGCGCGTCGTAAGGTAATCAAACTTTTTAATTGCGAACCAGCGCTGCACTCTAACGCTAGATTCTCTACTGGCTCTTACTTCGCCGGAGATCCTGACCCCCTTAACCCCGCGCGAAGCCTTCGTCCTTAATCGTTTACCGGTAATTATACCCGACGTGAGAGGCAATCCCCATCGGGTTGTTCTATTCTGCTGCTGTTCTGCAAGCCCAAGCTCATCCCCTCTCCCAATTCTGAGAGTTTTCGGACTTTCCTGACCGAGTTCATCAAGATTTCGTACCCTCGGACAAAATTTTCCTCGTTGGCTGAATCATTGTTTGGTCGACGGATACATTTATAAAAACGCTCCTACTATCTTTACGAACTAATCTAATCCAGTGTAAGCTCAAAATAAAATTCGAGGATATTCTCATAGTTTTAAGGAACTTTAGAACGGCCGATTTCTTCAAGGACTCGACTATTCAAGGACTTCTCAAGGACCGCATGGACTGCATAAAAATGCTGCGATGGATCCTGTTTCCAGAATCCAGAATTACAAACACTTCCCGATCGGATAGAAAACTGAAAAAATGAAGCATGTGGTAGGTGCTGAAAATACTGTCTTTGCATAATAATAATTTCAAAATGTTATCAACAAATTACTGAAAAATAAAAATTGGGCAAAAAATTACCCGGCAATCTAATTTTTTTGTTACGAAAATGATTTGTCAATTTTTCTGAACATGTATGAATTTTTGCAGAATTTTATGTAGTGTTTGAAAATTACGATTTTAAACAAATTTGAACATAAAGAAAACGCAATTTTCAAATATTACATAAAAGTTTGAAAAAATTCATACGTATTCCAAAAAAAGTAACAAATCATTTTCATGAGAAAAAAAGTTAGGTTGCCAGGTAATTTGTTGCATCATTTTTATTTCAGTAATTAATAACATTTTGAAATTATTATTGTGCAAAAACAGTTTTTTCATCACCTTCCACATGCTTGATTTTTCTTCAGATTTTTATCGGAAGTGTTTGTAATTCTCTCTCATTCCTCTCTCAAATTTAGGCGGCGTCAGACATAAGGAAAGGACTGCCTTAAGGTGGCTATGTCGCTTCGCGGTCATTTCGCATAAGTTCGAGAAAAATAAGAGAAAATTGCTTCTAGAGAAAGCTAAGAGAAACTACTTCTCGATGGTATAAAAATCTGAAATAAATTATGCACTTTAAAGGTACTGAAAAGATTAATTTAGCATAATAATAATTGCAAAATGTTATTAACAAATTAATGAAACAATTACCCGGCAAACCAACTTTTTTAAAAATGAAAATGATTCGTTCATTTTTCTGAATACGTATGCATTTTTTC
Source organism: Exephanes ischioxanthus (assembly GCA_958510785.1). Classification (NCBI taxonomy): domain Eukaryota; kingdom Metazoa; phylum Arthropoda; class Insecta; order Hymenoptera; family Ichneumonidae; genus Exephanes; species Exephanes ischioxanthus. The sequence goes on along the minus strand of OY294020.1, from coordinate 17,768,494 downwards.
AGATGTTCAATTAGTTTTGATTTTTGTGTTTTATCACACATTTTTTCCATGTAAAAAAAAAACAAATCAAAGCTAATTGAAAATTTTTAAAAAGTTCATACCGATTCAGAAAAATGAACGAATTATTTTCATTAAAAAAAGTTTCGTTGTCGGGTAATTTGTAAAACAATTAATTTTTTGATTGATTTGTTAATAACATTCTGGAATTATTAATTTTGATGGTATAAAAATACCATCGAGAATTATTTGCAATTTTCTATTAATTTTCTCGAACTTATGCGAAATGAGCGCGAAGCGACATAGCTACCAGTTCCCGAGCGCGCCACGCCGCACGTACAAATTTCCATCAGTGATAATAGATCAGTGTTTTCCGCAGCATGTTTCCAAGCCAACGTCCTTGGTGCAGGAAGGTCTGAATTTTTCAGTATACGCCTCGGGAAGCACGCGGGACCGTAGAGGGTTGCGTTCCCTCGCTCTTACCAAATTACATTATTGCACGATCACTCGATGACTCGATATATATTCATGTTTACGTGTCATGCATGGATGGGCATGCATATTCAGGGGCGTGCGGTACTTTCTCTCTGTCTCAGCTGGAAGGGTGGCCGCGTGCTCCCGAGTCCTCTAGAGCTCGACCGTTCCCGGTGCCGGTAACTTGATAGAGACGTTGCGAATACGGTGACGCTGCTGAGGCTATAAAGTACGCTTAGTCCGAGCCGCGTGTTCCATCTCGCGTTTTAACGGCCCGGGCTAACCGGGGGCTAAGTTTATTGCATAATAACAAGCCGTACCAGCGTCTGCCACGTCTTTGTTGCACTATTTTTTTTCTTCATTTTCTTTCGTCTTTTTTTTTTTGCATACGTTGCGAAGTGGCAAAGAAAGCGGAGTATTACCATACTGTTTAATATATAATAGGCCGAGAGCGGGACGTACCGGAGGCCGGTGGTCTCGGACGCGCGTTGCGGTAAACCACCCCCCAATACTATAGGCGACCCGATAGAGGGGCCGCAAGCCGGAGACTCGGATCATCGTCCTGGCCGGAAGTTGCGCGGCTTTCCGCTCGTCCGATGCGGCCGGAAGTTCGTTCTAGTATGAAAAACAGGAAGAAGGAAAAAAAAAGAATGTTGCACTAAGAATAGGGCAAAAATGGTGAATATGATCCGTTCTATATATATGTCACCGATCTATGTGCTAATAGGGGTGGGCCATATTCATCACTTTCAACTTTCCGCAACTATACGATGATGCAACGAGTAAAGACCCGGTATTTACGACCGCGAATAGACGACAATCCGGCAAAAGGGATTATTTAAGCGTCAAAATTGATCGACTGACAGGGCTAAATAGGGAAGCCGAAACTGAGACTAAATTGGAAAGCGAATTAAATATTTATCGCTGAACTCTTGTTGAGCTTGAATCGGTATCGAATTTGGCGCAAAACGGCGAATAACGTTTCATCGCGTTATAGGTCACGGTATTGTTATTAATATATGTATTGGGGGGGGGGGGGGGGGGGGGGGGCAAAACGGACCGGTGTTCTCCATTCGAGATGAGGCTTTTTTCAAAATTGGTAAAAAGTAGCCCGTTTTGCTCCACTTTCCCCTATACATGTGACGTTTTTCGGACTTTCCCGCCACGGCTCTCGTTCGATCGCGAACCACCGATCCAGCCCTCTCTCGCCTCTCCTGATTTATGCTTTCTCGTAAGTATCTATAAGTATCCGTAACCCACGGCGCATAAGATAAGGGGAATAGGGTGGCAAGCCGCGGAGTGAACTGCTACGAGAACGTCTCTGGCTCTGGCGGTACTCCAACTTCGGGGTTTAAGCTCGCTGCATACCGCAACGACGACGGAACGGGGGGGAGTTTCGGTCGTAAGTCACGCTCTCGCGGGACGGTTCAATAATTAACTTTGCCGAGGGAAAATCGGTTATTTGTGTCGTCGATTCGCGGGACTCGATCATTTCGCTGTGATCGATAGAACGGAGGATGGGGCAAAACGGACCATAATCCAATATTCGCGATTGCACGTTTTTTATGTACCGCAAAAAGTGCATAAAAGTAGTCCGTTTTGCCCCGGGTTCCCGCTTCGCCCTTCTTTCCCGTACTTTTTCGTTCCGTACTATTATCATTATTCCTGGATATTTATATGTTATATATATATACATATATATAGTGACCGTAGAAAATTGAATAATCGGAAATTCACAAACGAGCGTTAAATCGTATTTTCGCAGTAAGGAGATTTCAATTTAGGAGTGTTTTATCGGTTCTATTTTCACTACCGAAAATACATTCGCGAGTCTCACTTTACATTAGTTGAAAGCTTTCGTTGGCTTAAGCTCTAACGCGTTTGTTTTGATAATCTGCCTCTGGAACATGACGAAAAAAAACAACTCTTCGGTGACGTTTTGAGAAAAAAAATATAATTTAATTTTTAACAGAAGTGACGATCTTCGACGTATTTCGAGATATTCATCGTGATTCCAAAAATTGTTAAGGGTGCGATTAACGCTTTCTCTTTGCACCTCTGTTCCAGCATCACTGCAGAAACTGCGGCAAGATATTCTGCAACGCCTGCAGCGACAACACCATAGCGATGCCGAATTCGGCGAAGCCTGTTCGAGTATGCGACGAGTGTCATGTCTTTCTCGTTGGACGTTACTCGGTGGTGAATTGATCGGTCCTTCCTGATCGGGCTCGAAAGGCGACTTCCACCGGATGATCCTGCTACGACTCCGGGAGATAAACGGAGGAACGGATACTCGGCACAGTAAACATACCTTTAACCCGAAGAGAAGTATAAATAAATAAATAAAAGCAACAAGACGAATGTAAAAAAAAAGAAAAACGAAAAGAAACAACTATCTCGCAATATAGAGAATAGCTATTTTTTGCACAGCTTTTCCAGATTATTTGTAAAGTTTAACCATCAACGTGTGTATATAATACTATTTCTTAATACCGATAATCAACGAATTTAATTCAGCCTGTTTACGCTCGTCGGAAATTAATAGTAACAAAGTGTTTCGAGATACCGCGAGAAGATACTCTTTTGTTGTTGTTGTTGTTGTTCATTCGAGTTACAGGAGTCGTACAGCGTACCCAGTTACTGATATAACTGTGAAAATGTATTTTCGCAGCGACAAACCAGAGTCGTTGGACCGACATTGCCTGAGCGGTGAGAAGAAAAAGGGGACCCTCGTAATGCGTATCATAGTTTAACAGTAGCAGTATGTATAATGCACCAGGGGCGGAGGGGGTGGGGGGGGGGGGGGTGTTTCGGGACGTAAAGGCGAGGTAGTAACGGCCAGCAATGAGAAACGCCTGTGAGCTCGATGCTCGGAGAACAACCCCGACATTACCACCCTCGCCTTTCTAATCTCAGGCGCCGCGGCTAGTCGCAACAACACCACTGGCTTCCACCATCGTCGTACACGCCATCCATTCGACTCAGCCAGTTTCCCTCGTCGTTAGACGCCCGGCGCAGTGTTGCATGTATACACGGAGCGATCGGGGGCAAAACGGGATATCCGAGAGAGAAATTCCGAGAGAAATTCCGTTTCGGGGCAAAATGGCCCACGCCTCAACCTCACCGACACGACCGGAAATCAATATTTTTTAACTCCGATTCGGGAGATACATCGAAATAAATCGATGTTAAGATGTTGGCAAAACAGTGCGCGGTCATCCCATTTTGCCCCGGTCAACCCTATATATATATATATATGCGAACAGCGATGCCACTAAGGCCGAGAAGCTTTTTGCTCCCAGCGATCTGTATCGTCCGGTATGAGCGCCCGTATCGACGTCGTACCGCGTAATAAACTAAGCCGCCGTAACAACAGAAACCGTGAAATCTCATTGCGCAACGCTTACCACCAATGTCCCGCAGAGATTTGCAAGTGCGGTGGAGATTCCAGGAGGAAACATACCAAGGCGCGTTCACCCTAGGGGACACTGTACGCTAATGATCTCGGTAACGATTTCCGATAAGTTACACATTTAGATACCATTTCGAGCACTCTGCCGTTAGACCCGGGTGAGAATGATTTTCGGCGACTCCGACAAGAAAATCGTTAACCGGGACGGTTTGACAACCGATGCAGAGATATTAAAGATAACAAGTCCTCGTTTTGCCTCCAGTAAGATTTTATAAATCCTCACGTTATAAATATTTCGTATGCATTATTTAAATAGAAGTGCAGAGCGGGGCAAGATGGACCGTCGTTACCAATCTCACGCGGGACACGAAGAAAATGCTCATCTCGAACAGATGACCCCGGTTCATTTTGCCCCGTTGTCCCCAATTCCACAATCCAGTTATCAAATAAATGTATACTTAAACTTCCCAAATAGCCAACCGTAGCACAGGCAGAGAGGGGCAATTGCTTGCCATCAAGCTTTGCTGTTTGCTTGTCAGCGATATAGCAACGATAGTTTCTAGCACGAGATTGCAGCGTATTGGTAGCAAAGATGCAGCAACGTTTGCTGCATCATTCGCTCATTTGTAATTCTTAGCAGCCGTGAATGAGATCAAAATTCCTCCTCATCGGAAGCCAACTTCTCATTACACATTTCCTCAATCCGTGTTATTGTTGTTGCTAACGCTAATGAAAGCTTATTTTTTCATGCGATGAGTGAGTTCGATAATGGGTTGGTAATGAATGGGTTTGTTTCCCTAAGTGTTTCTAATATTTCACGAAAAATAACCGTGACTGAAGCAAATTAATCTTCGTAGTGAGTCGCAAAGCACCAGCAAGCCTTGCTGACAACTTGCTGACAATATGCTCCTAAGAATTTTCGGCATTGAATGCTGGCAAAAACATCGGCAAATGCGGACGCACATGCCGCAATTTTGCCGCCATCACATGCGGACACATGCTGTCCATTTGCTGGCGGGTTGTTGGCAAAATGCTATCTGGGTTAACTTCATAAATAAACAATATCAGCTCGGGAATTTAACGCGAAGGCGTCGCCGAATTAATCAGCCGGTTCGTAAAATGTTATCGCAGCCTCGATGCACCTGCCTAAACACATGCGGATCGATGTGTCGGGCATTTAGTAGTGTAACGCTATAAACCGGATAACGAGTTCTCCCCTCCTAACAGAGACAATTGGGAGCTACACGACTGAAACTTTTCACCCTCCCCACTCCGACTGTTTCACGGCTTGTTAACCCGAGGGAGAGAATAAACGAAACGAAGGCGTAACGAGGCTACGAGGCGCCGCGGCGAACAGGCGCGAAACAATTTCGTAATAGCGCGAATGGGGAATCTTAGGAAGAGTACGTTTCTCCGGTGCGGCGAAAAGGAATACCGGGGATGGTCGGGGGGTTAAATTGTGCACTAGTCGAAAGTAGTGGAGCTCTAAGTAAAGAGCGTGACGAGAGAGGCCGCAGCGACGGGAGATCCGGGTTACAAGTGTGTTCGGGGCGGCCGGCGGCGGTGAATCCGCGGGTACGGCTCGCTGTACGATTATTTTGTATGCTGTGTGTGATTCTTGTGTAATACCTGAACGCACACAGACACACAGGCACGTAAATCGTTCGGTTAAAATCGGATGGGCGTAAATGCGGTGTTAAAGCATGCGACTAACGCCCTTTTGATTCTCGGCCGATGGCACGTGTGTACATCGTGCTCGTATACGTAATACGTTTCGGTACAAGCCGGTATGTACAACCTCACGAGGAGGGCTCGTGCTCCTCGGAAACTCGTCGGCTGTCCGCGACTTTCGAAAGCTCGTTAGCCGCGAGCGAGCTTGTAAACGAGGGTAAATTGAAATCGATTCGAAAGGGCTGAACTGTGAGCGTTATCGATCGAATGCGCGGCCGGTCGTGTATTATAGTGGTGCATTATAGTACCGTGAAGGAGTAGGGGGTGGCAAAACTCGTGCTCCCGATGGCGGTTTATCGTCAACGCCGGTCCTTTCTCTCTCGCTCGAAACCGTACTCGCCGTACGAGTGTGAGAAACTCTCGCCAATTCGCGTTCCGGCGAACGGGAACGAAGGAGAAGGAGGAGGAACAAGAGCACGGTTCGATGGCCCGACACGCTCGCTTGTCGACGATGGAGAACCATACGGGAAAATCCGACGTGAGCGGCGCATCGTATCCGGAATACGTCGAGCCATTCAAGACTCTTTTATGATATACAAACAAAATATCTCAATCGATCGACACTTTTCTTTTAATAAAAATATTCGAAAAATGGCAATCTGGAAAAAAATTAACTTTTTTTTTTAAATGACTGAATGTCATAATACCCACAATGTTAATTGATAATAACAATATCAATTTTATGTTATAATATTCGTCAAATTTTTATGTACATATTCTCGATCGAAATTGAACCTCTTTTATGCTGGATAAAAAAAAATTCTCAACTCATCGAAACTTTTCTGCGAATAAAAATATTTGAAAAATGGCAATTCCGAAAAAATTCATTTTTTTTTTATTTTGATGACTCAATGTCATAATATTAACCATGTTAATTAATGATAACAATATTATTGTCACGTTATAATATCGGTCCAATTTTTTATCTCAAGTTTTTCGGCCGAAACTGTAGAAGGGTATTTCAAAAAATAAATCTGTCTCACCAACGTGTTGCCAATATGGCACACCGGCGGCATTGAAACGTCGGGGTAGAATCTGGTTTAGCTTTGTGCACGTGAAAATTATACATTGGCACATACCCACGTGAGCCGCGCGGGAACGAAAGTTGTTTAAGCGCATAGGCAAAGGTAGAGTTTTGTTAGAAACGTCGGCTCCAGGGGCGCCGAGGCTCTTTCGTAGATCGATAGAAGAATTGTATATAGTGTATTGCATTTCCCCGCTATAACGTCGTCCGTATTACGGCCGAAGAGTACTGTTCACCCTTCCTTTTCGTACAGCCATTCGCCGGCTTCTTATACCGCGACGGTTTTGTGAATAAAAAATTCAACCGTTTTCCTCTCGGTTGCGCTCAATAATGTAATAAGGTTCGACGACGAGGACGACTACGACGTCTACCGGAAGAAAATCTCGCACCGCTATCGCACAGGTGAACCTTCCTGTGCCATTACCCATGATACACTTTCTGCCGTAAGATGACGAGCGACCTCAATATATATATAAAAAAAAACCTTGCATTATTTCGTTCCTTATATAATATTCATAGGGTACAAAAAGCGCACGGATGGAGCCAATAATAGCTAAGAATATTGGTCAGTAATCGTGAGGGGGAGGTATATTCGTTTCCGCCCGGTGATATTTTAGTCACGTCTTCGTTTGTTCGGTTTTATCAACGGCTCTCGGGTACCTAGGGAAAAGTGGGGCAAAACGGACGTTTTACTATTCTCACGGAGCGTGAAAAAAAATCATGAATTTGAAAATATCTGCATCGGACTAAATTTCATCAAGTTATTAACGGCTGTGTTTTCATCGCGCAAACTGTGCGCGACGAAGTTCAAAATAATATTCTACAAGTGAACTATTTTTTTATCTTTCCGAACCAGCGCATTGACATAGACTTGCCAAAGACGAAATTTGATTTCATGCAGATATCTTCATGGTCGTAAGAAAAACACTTCTTAAATGGAGGAGACTGGTCCATTTTGCCCCACGGTTTCATCTTGCCCCGCTCTCCCCTAGACAGCTCCGAAATATCGAGCTTTCACAATTAACGTTATCATCGAAGATAGGAAATTTCCTTCTCAATTTTCCAATCACTGGTAAACGTTGATATTATTTATCTTCGTATCGAATCGAATTGGTTCAACGTTTGCGGTATTATTCATTTAAAAAAATTACCTCGATAACACACACGTGCGATCGTGTGCGTGCCGGGTGATTCGATACGTATAACTCGGTATGTTTTTCACGTCTGGAATTTTCACCGTCCTCCTATATCGAATGCAAATAACAAGCGTGCAACGAACAATTGTACATAATGACGTTTGACCCGCACGATCAGATTCGATCGGCTTGCGTTGCGACGTTTGAAATTGTATCCACTTTATGCATATATTATGGCGGTCCGTGTAGTTCGTGTATTATCATGCAAAAGTGCCAACTCGATCCGGCTTCGAAACGCCGAGTGTACAGCGCAGTCCCTGCGCATGAACGAATCCATTAATAATAAAGTATTGTTTTGCACACGTTCGTGGTTGGTGTATTTTTTTTATTATTATTTTTATTGTCCCTCATAATTCTCTGTTCCACCGCAGTGGCACGAAACACGATCGTTTCGCGGCTCGTTCCTAACCCCCCTTCCCGCAAATTCCCGATAAAACAACCTTTCTATCTGCGACGATTCACCGTGTAGTAATAATCAGGTGTGAAGGAAAAAAAAATGCTGGACGTCGATTCTACAGGAGTTCGGAACACGCGACGATGCTCGGAAATTTAATTTTCTCGATACCGACCGCATTGTCGACATAACCATTCTACGTAATTCATCGAACAATATTCATATGTCATCGGCTTTAATTGGGGTCAATGATTTCATGCAACAGAAAAGACAACCTATTTTATTTGAACAAACCTGTCGATTTCGAGCGAGCGAATGAATGAAACTATAATGAATTTGGAAATATGTGCCGTTGGTAAGTGTTGGTAAGTTAAGCGACCCACTTTCCGTCATCTTGAGGGCAGTGAACGCGATTTTCCATTATTTGTGGACGGGTTGTATTGTCGGTTCGAAAAAAAACTTTTTTAACCTATTTAGCACGAAATATTTGGCAAACGTTTTCATATTTTGGAATCATTTTTAATATTTTCAATCTCTCAAATCTTACGAAACGTTTCTTAAATATTTTGGAAACGTAATTAATCTTTCGATACATCCGAGATATTCGGAAATATTTTTTATTTCATGTTTCACCGAAATATTTCTACGAACGTTTCCGTGTTATACGGGAGTGTATATGGAAATTGGACTGGCGATGCAATCGTTCACGTTGTCCTGAAATGTTGAAACAAACATTTCACCGAAACATTTCTGAAACATTTCAATGTATGATTTATGAGCAGACAAAAAAATATGTTTCAAATGTTTTAAGAACATTTCACAAATATTTTTTAATATTCATAAAGTATTTTTGGTTTAATAAAAATATTGAAATTTTTCAAAAATATTTCCTATAATAAATATTGCTATGTGGGAATGTATGCATCGAAACCTTCCGAACGTGATTCAGCAATTATTGAAGGGAATTCATTGGGAACTAATTATTAAATGATCGTTTCAGTAATGCCTCTCTACTACCGTGAGTTCCGTGACTTTTTAGGCCTCATACTCCGTCACCTCACGTAAGGTACACGGCCCAGTTTGTGACACTGTTTCAGTTTGTGACACTGTTTCAGTTTGTGACCTCTAGGATAGTCGGCTCCTGTCACCATTTGATATAAAGCCAATGGGTAGCGCGCGTTCGGGGGGTCACAAACTGCAACACTTGGTCCTCCTTGTTTAACCCCATGATTTTACACGCTTAAAGTGAGAGAGCCGCGTAGAAGTATCATAAACTGGGCCTCTTACCTTACCCAGTTTCCGTCCCTTAAGGTCCCGCTATGATGATTATGAAAACTGCAACATAATCATGTCGCAGTTTTCGTCATCATGTACCCAGTTTCTGTCTCTCGTGACACAGTATATCGGGTCGCCGAGTACCATCTTTCTATCCTTATTAAGAGGGGATGGCACCGTTGTAGAGATGTTATTTTTCAATCATTTTACGGGTCAAAATGATACGGAGACATTAACTGCAATTTATAATAACAGCTATGCAACAAGTGTCGGAAAGTACAGCGTAACCTAATTTGCCTGACGCACTTTCCATCATGACAAATTTAAGAATGCACGTAATAAAAAGAACAAATTAATACCAATATAATTGATAATATTGTACTGACATCATTGGTATAACTTTTATGTTGTTTAATACTTGCCGTTGGTAAATGTCGATAATATTACTTGGACTTACACTGTTGGTATAAATTTACGTTGTTCTATAGTTGCAAATTAATGCGTTCGGAGAAGTCGCGATGGGGTTCAGCTAGAACGCCCCGATAGCAACCGCGTCTCGGAAATACCGAACCGCCAGTTGCGCCGCACACTATTACGCACGCCTAGAACAACAGCTTAACAATTTGTATGGTAATCCCATAATAGATGTTACATTGCTGTTTCGGGCGTGCGATTAAATTGCTAAATGTAAAATTGTATAAAAGCAATTTTTATGCTCTGACCCTGCCCCCCTTCAATTTCAATAAGTGCGCCAATTTTTTTTCGAAAACTCTTCGGAAAAACCGAAGACACGTATTTTTTCATTTGGGCCTCCAATCGATATTTCCGATTAGATGATTTTTATAAAAATTACATTTTTTTCGGTAATGCTACGTTTTAAAACATGAATATCTTGGAAGTTTTCAATTGTATCGAAAAAATTTTCAGACGAAATTTGCTCAGTTTAAAGTGAAGAAAATTATGCAGATTTTTTTTTAGAAATCTTCTGATCAGTCCAAAGTTGTGTTATACGACGTTAATGTGGAAAAAATAGTTTTTCGTCAACTTCGTCATGACGAATATTAAAAAGAAAAACATAAAAATTCGGTATTAAATTGGGCAATTTTTGAGACACCGCGTGTGCTGCGTTGTACCTTTCATTCTATTTGCTGCAACTGGAGTGTTCACTCTTCCGAAAGTGAATAACTTTTAGTAATAACTTTTCCATTGACAATTGGAATCCAATGCCAATTGGTTAACTTTAATCTGAACAAATTTCGTCTCAGAAATTTTTCGATACGATTGAAAACTTACAAGATATTAGTGTTTTAAAAAGTAGCCTCACAGAAAAAATTGAATCTTTATAAAAATCATGCGGTCAGAAATATCGATCGGAGGCCCAAATGAAAACGTGTCTTCTCTATTTCAAAACAGTTTTTGACAAAAAAATGCCGCAATTATTGAAGAGGGTCGGGGTCAGAGCGTGAAAAATTCTGGTTGGAAGCCCCACATACATATTGCTGCAAAAGTCAAGAGTAAAATGCCGCGTTTCTACATGCCTTAAATTTTGTTGTTGTCTTAATCGAAAGCTGTACTCATTATTACTATAGATTGCTTTCGATTACGGTAACTGGGACAGTAACGGAGACATGGCCTCTGATATTGTTTCGATCCAACGTAATTTCCATCTGATTTGCGAAATCCAGTCCGATGCTGAATACTCAACGGCGAACCGGACGTGGCTCGTGCAATTATTAAGCGACGAGAAGACTCCCCCCCCCCCAGCCGAGAACAAGAGAAAACAAAGAAAAAGAAAGAACGAAAAAAAAAAATAATAACAAAACATATTCACCCTTTCCGAACGGAAAGCGCGCGTCTGAGTTCCGTCATATCTGCGACGCACGCGCCCTCGGTTGGCGGGAGAGAGCGGAGAGACTGGGCACTCGGCCGCGACGGTACACGAGCTTCAGTTGACGTTAGCGCGTTGGACACGCTGCACGATGCTCCTACGCGCGTTTCCGGTTCTGTGCCTCGCGACGTGGACCAAGGCTCTCAACGAACCAGCACCAGGTAAAAGAACAAAGAAAAACCAAATACACATTCACAATCGTTCCGATCCCACAAGGAAATGATTAATCGACGAGCGTCGAGATATCCAAATCGATGTAATAGCACGTGCCGTAACGGTCGCTCAGTAGGCTACGGTTTAATTCACCGGTCACGAAAGTTGTGCGGTGCGAAAAATGTTTCGTTGTACGAACGCGTAAATACACGAACGCCGGGCTGGTTTGTCGTACGAAGATCGTGCGAGTATTAGCGCCGAGCTTCGGGTAAATAGAAACGTAGAGTGAGCCGAGCTGGCAGGACGGTTATGTATCGTTTGTGTCCCTTCGGTGCGCCTTGTGGAACTCGGCGTCGACGATCTCTTTCTCTCTCTCTCGCTCTTTCTCCGTGCCGGGCGAGGTTGCAGTCGCGCTCACCTGGCAGGTAATTAATTATCAGCCTGGAAGGTAGAGCGGCCGAGAGTACTGCAGCTGGCTGGCGTTACGAGAAAGTCCAACGAACTCAGTGCAAGCTCAGCGCCTTATCCCATCGCGTGATAATCACTCTCGAGTGTTGGCCGTCGCGAGCTCGGCATCGAAGGCCCCCCCCTCGAGGCACGCGGAATTTTCTCTTACCCTCCCGCCGTCGGTTTAGCACAGCGCAAATACAGGCACTTTACTCCTCAAACGAGACAACCCGACGATATTGCGCCGAAGACTGTTTCCTCGTCCACAGTCACCGGCGCGTCGGCGGTGGAGGGGAAGGTCGCGCGCCTCGCGTGTTTGCATTATCGTATCGTTGAGGTTATACTTACGCCCGTGCAGGCACCGTGACTAACGCGCCAAAATGACACCAAGATTTTTTTTTCCGAGGTGTCGCTTTGACGTGTAACTTTAATTCGGACGGTAAAGATAATCGCAAAGCGTCAAACCGATTGTGATCCCAACTTTCTGGAGGTTGGTTTTTGGTTGATATGTCAAAACCAACCGTTAATACCGACCGTTATGTGTGTCGGATAGAAAGTCGGTTTACATTTTTATTTTCCCAAAACAACCTAATTTCCGACTCTTTATCGAGAGCACCGATAGAGCTCTTGGCTCAGGGTCGGAAACCGGGTTGTTTTAGGGAAATCGAATCAGAGTTGGTTTGGTGCGCGAATCGACCGGTTGGTTGTCAGGTTGGTCGGAACGCGAGGGTCGGCGTTAGCGGGACAGTGAATATCGTAGATTCAATGTCGGGAAACTTCCAACGCTATTTCTTTTTTGTTTTCATCGATTCTGTCGGCGACGTTGGAGAGCTTAAGGTGTGGAACACCCTCCCGCCTATCTGCCCGTGCTCGGCTCCTAACGAAAATTGTAACGCGTGCCGTTTTGAGACCGCAGGCCCCTGAGCAAAAAGAAAATCGTCTTTCCCTGAGTCTGCCGACTCTTAAGGGAAAGACAATCTGCTTTTTCGCCGGCGGATTGTGATCTCAAAACGGCATGCAGTACAGTTTTCACTACTAGTATTTCACGTCACCTTAAGGTCGAACAATTAAAATTGACATGAATTCGTAATCGCAGCGAAACGGATTTTTTTTTTCTTTTCTTTTCCACATTTAAAATGACATATACTTCCGGCGTATAGCGAGTGTCTAGCCGCTGCAGGTGGTCACGCGTAGCCCGGACGGGCGCCACTCTCGCTTTTCACGGCGCAGTAACGGAACAGCGAAGCTGTTCGTCCGCACTCGGATCCGTGGCGAAGGATTCGCGGAGCGGCGATAAATCGGCTTTTACGTCGGTGGCGTCGAGGAGCCTCTCCGGACACTCCGGCGCGTCGGGAGGTATAGTTATAGGTGGCCCGGCGCGCTCTCTGCGACAACGGCTTTAAGATTGGCCTAACCTCTTCGCCTCTCGCTTTCTCGCTTGCGTTCGGTGTCCCGTCGGTGGCTTCGCCGTCGGGCTGTTACCGCCGAGTATAACAATCGTTATTCACGAAACGGCTGCGAGTAATAGACGATTCTGGCGAATTCGCTTTATGTACCAAAATTGATCCCATAGCCGTTTCAGTGAATCACTCGGAAACGCTTTTCCTGCCGAGCCTGCATGTTTCTCCTCCTTTGCTTTCTCATTTTATCTAGTTTGATCGTTACTCGCATACGTGTGTGTGTGTGCGCGCGCTTAGGGTTTTCTGTTACGTACGTATAAGCGGATGAATTGAATTATTACTTCACGGTCGTAACCAGACATATGAATACGTAAAATAGCGTCGGCGGTTTAGGTTCCGTTTGTATATATATATATATGTGTGTATATGTACACATCGCCTATAGTAATATCGACAGAGCGGGATGGAACAGCTGTGATGGCAACCGCGTGAGGAGCGTGAGTCGAATCGATTCGGTTTTCGCCATTCGAATAATTTGATGGTTATCCCCATTATCTGGTGCCTAAACACGATTCGGGTCACAGCGCGCCGATTCTACTCCCGCGGGCCACGGATGCGCATTGAATTGTTTGTTTATAAATCAGTTTGTGTCATTAAGTAGACCGAAAGAAATGGATTTCCGTCAATACGAGCAGGGACGACGATAATTGCTCGCCCATGAGCGACGATAATTATCGAAGTGTTAAGTATCTCGAGACAATGGCGTGCAAATGCAATGATACTCGCTGTAAGCGGTTGTCATCTTAGCAGGAATAGTCGAAATTAAAAATGTTTCGAGCACTCGATCTGTCATAAATTATTACACAAAGATTTATTATTAGATACATTTATCATTTGTTTATTGCTGATATCTATCGGATTGATTCTATTAGAAGCGATATGAACATTTCAATTTTCAGTTTTTTTAAATACTTAAACCTTTCAATATTGTCTCTGAATTGGTGATCCAAAGTTTGTGCCCTCGCCACGCGGTCATACGAGTTGGATGACTTCTGAATGAGAGTTAATCTATCCCGGTTCGCACAGCGATTAAAATAAAGTATCATTGGTAGATCTGCCCGTGCCTTTTCGCATTCCGTGCAGACGGCCGCGAAGCTTTCTCTCATTACCCACGATTATTGAATCGTCGGTGTGACGACAGGGTAACTTCGCCGGTGGCTCATTCACTCTCCCTTTCGCTCGTCGATACCGTTGTCATTAACCGGTCTCTCGCTCGACCGGCCGCTCGAGAATATCGAACAAAAGTTGATTGCATCGTTCGTTCGGGTCCCCACGGGATCGAGAGGGTCTCGCGGAACGGCACGTGTATACCTAACATGATTTTGCCCCCCCCCCCCCCCCCCCCCGTCGTCGGCAAAATCCCTCGGCAAACTTCGTTTACGAGCGTTCATCGATGACTTCGCCGACTCGAAGGTGCGCCCACCGTTTCCTGTTATAATAATGATGACTTCCGTATTTGAGTATATCGAGACTTCGTCGAGCCGTGCCGGCAGTTCTCCACCCCCTTTTACAATTCATCCCCTCCCCCCTCCCCCCGGCACCTCCGTCATCGATTCGACCCCGAGAGCGCTCTCGATGGCTTCGACGCCGCTCGGGTTACCCTCTCTTCGTGATTGGTAAGTGCTTACATATTTCATGCAGGAAAAATGGTTTCGTCGATATGAATACGCGCCGAAACCCCTCTAACCAACGTTCTTTCTGCCTCTCTACTGGTATATTTCCGAATGGCCGAAAAACGAACAGTCTTTTGCATTCGTCGTTCTAGTAACCACTGATGACTTCAAACGTGGTACGAGCGATGGGATCAAAAATTTGCGAAATCTAGAGCGCGAACACACGTTTTTTTAAAAAAAATTCAAAATCTGATAAAAACTGAACGAACGTTCCAATTATTGGGTAAATTGTAACAAGTAACAGAGGTAACTAACTGCTCCGCTTGCGTTCCAAATTTTAATCCGATTTATAAAGCGCAGATTTTTAAAGGCCACACACATACACACGCGCACGCACACATCCGTCTAGAATTTTTTTCAAACGTGATTTTTCGACGTTTTGGAACATTCTGAAGATGTTCAGATGAAAATTTGGAAAACAAAAAAATCCATGAAAACGGAGCTTCCTCTATGACGAAAAAAAACAAAAATCACGACTACCGCACGGTTAGTCCTAGAACACCAGACACGGGTGAACCCGAGCCCTTTCAAAGAATTTTTTGTTTGTTTTGTAACGTTTGCTTTAGATAGTCTTCTATGATACCTGCGATATCGCGAATTAGGGGAATCATGAAGATTTTGGCTCCGTCAGTTCTCACGCGTGGTTTTGTAGTCCCGAAATATGCTTGGGTGCTCCGGGCTTGAAACAAAACTTTTCAACCAACGAGCAAATTATGGCTTTCAAATGTGAGTACGTGGAGAGTACCTAATCGATTAAATTACAGAAAAACCTGTCGCCAGGTCGATTATCAAACACGTGAGCTCCAGCGTTGAGAGTGAAGGTATGTACAAAGGGTCGAGTAGAAGGGGCGGGGGGGGGGAGAGCTGGAGCGCGTGAGGGCGCACACTGTCTATATTTGCCGGTGAGATTTCGCATTTGATTGCACCTAATTCGCAAACAGGAAACCACTGTACCGCGAACCCGACGGTCCTCCCGACTGTTTGCACGGCCAATCGGTATTAAAGCGGGAGGGGGGTGTGGAGAGCACGGCAGCGAGTGGTTGACGCGAAATCCCAACGTGTCAGCTGTAACGTGATTGTATATGCGTATATATATCGCACGCCAGTGTACGCAGACCGGTATATAAACACATAGGGATCGAGTGGGGGCAAGATGGTTCCCAATTTTTGAAGAGATTTTTCGATTTACGTCCCGCGATGAAATTGGTATATAAAAAATTGTCCATTTTGCCCCGGTGGTCCGTGATACCCCACTTTTCCCATACTACGTTGTATCTCACCTGTCGAGGATCGAGAGCGGTTCTACGGGAAGTGAGAGAATCAGAGAATCAGAAAACTCTCACGAAACTCCGGTTGGATTTGAGGAGGCGGTGTTGGCTTTTTCATGCCCTTCGAAGTCTCCCGCTCTCTATCGTTTCGTGCTTTTCCACGATCTTCGCTTCGCGCTCGAACGCAAAATATCGAATGTACCTATTCATACATAATACACTGGACGAGAGTCGATATGCCGAGCCGCGCATCCTCGACGACAGGCGAATTATTCAAATTTTTATATCGTTCGTTCTCTCGCCGAAGGGCAGACGGGGAAGGAAAACGCTTTTGCTGTGAGCGTGCCTTAACGACGGGAAAGTTTGAGTTTTCAATGCGGTCACCAGTTCCGATATTTTTCGAGAGTTTGCGATCCTATTCCATGCCGCAGCGATGTGCGAGTGGCGATGCCGAGGGTCGCCGAGACGGACGAGCGAGCCATCAGCCGGTGATCAAATCGGCATCGACGAGTTACTTTCATACCTTCATACTTTTATTTCTCCCTTTCTCTCATTTATTTTTATTTTTTGCACTTTTGTGAAGATAAACAACACATCGCGACATATCGAAGGTGCAGCGGGCGGGAAGTGGCGAAGCTTTCGATTTATACACGGAGAGAATTTTCTGGAAATGGCTACTAAAAAAGTATAGGAATGATTCGCATACTGTGGTAAGAAAGTTGGAATATAGTGCAAATCTAGAAATATTTGCTACACAGGAAGAGCACTTTGTGAGCGAGATAGCATACGTTGAAAAAAAAAAAAAAAAAAAAAAAAACGGTCGATGGATGGATTCGAACTCAAATCCTACGAGCCTCTGGGCAATCATTCTAGCTGCTAGATAATTTTGTGTTGTGTGAATTTGTGTAACGTTTGGGCAGATCATTCCGCCTCATCACAGCTCCGAACCGAAAAGTACACTGTAATGGGTATTGGAACGATTACCAGACGGTCGAGAATCGGTTCCTAGATGCGTATAGCATCTACCACCAGGCAATCCAGTTGCCAATTATAGCGACAGTTCCGATACTCCGACACTGCTCAGTTGCATACCTATGATAACGCCACGACAACGTATAGGAAAAATCGCGCCAGTCGCAATATGTTCGCAGTTTCGTACACGATATCTAGCAATTACTACAATACTGTGACGGCGCGATTGAATATTTAACGTTGATTTAATTTATTCGATTACACTGAGAAAAAAAATCGATTGAGTCAACAAAATGAGCGCTTACGGGTGGCGAAACAAAATTTTGGTTGATCGAACGAAATAATTGTTGTATTAAGTAAAGAAAAATTTGAATCGACGGCCTGTTAGTTCGATCAACGAGGTATTCCTTTCGATCAACCAAACATTTGTTTCGCCACCCGTAAGCGCACATTTTGTTGACTCAATTGATTTTTTTTCTCTGTGTAGCCAACTCGGTTTTAGGAAGAAAAGAGTCGGTTTACACTTCGTGAACTGCTCGAATCGTTTATTAAAGTACAAACTGGCAGAGTGACGTTGTCGCACAGAACTTCGGTGACTTTCTGACTAACTAGCCAAGGAGAGGGTGGTTCTTATAGGTTAGTCCGTGGGAAACCGTAGTCAGTGGGGAGAGAATTTGGGAGGCGGAGCGTTCTGACAAAGGCAGGTGTTGCGGAAGATGCCTGGAAGCAGCTGTCTAAGATTCTTGGAAGGTCCGTCGATATTGAGGAAAGCGGAGTAGCCTGTCTGGATGTAGGTTTGCGCAATGTACGGGCAGATCTGTGGGAATTGGAAAATAGGCATTGATAGGCCCTTCCGGGAAAAGGGTAGGATGCGCGTGCACGTCCTTTCGTAAAGGTGCGGCGGCGGGAGTCGGAGAGCGGCCGGTATCGTGAATTGTAACAGCGAGAGGGATGAAGGGTACGCACATCGAAAATGTGATACTCGGGCTGGACCATCGTTACAATACCTTTCTATCCGTGTAGGCTAGTAAGAGGCAAGTCTATGCGCGTATCTATGAGGAAGAAGACGGAGGCTAGGTAGTGTAAAGCAGAGAATGTAGACGGAGATTTACACATTTTTTACGGTATTTTTTCCTTCGAACGAGAGTCAAAGTCCGGACGGAGGGGTACGAAAGGTAAGAAAAAGTGTGACGCCTCAGGACACCCGGATGCGCGAGTCACCGTGGATCGTAGAAATTTCGCTCTCCTCCGATATGCCGTTGGCCTCCTCGTCGGAATCTCGCTGATATCGGCTTGCCGCCCATTAAATATCTGCGACGGAGCGTCGCATCGATCTTCGTTCTCCGGCAAGATACGAGGTGATTGACACGGCTCGGCAAACATAGCAAAAGCGTACCCGGCCAGATTCGCACGCAGCCTCCGCCGAGCGAGTTTCCCTCTTCCGCCGTTTTTTTTTCTGCAAAAGCGAACGAGACATCCTCCGCCCCACGAGCGAACTCTCAGCATAAATAATACAAGATTTCTTTTTTTGTGCGACCTCCAGTGACCGTGCGTCACGTGCCCGAGGAATTATAAAACGCGCTTTACCCAGACCATTCCTGCAACTTTTTTTTTCTCTCGACTGTATCAAACGAGCCAGTCTACGCCGTACACGTATAGATGGTGACTGGTCCATCCAGACTGCCTCCTCCTTGCCCGGCGCTGATCCACCTGTCCGCGCTCGCACAACCCTGTTTCCAACGTATATACATTTGTCCATGTACATGTACATATGTGTGAATATGCTACCTGTCGCTCGACTACGACGATACGATCTCTTGCGGGGGTCGAGTGTCGCGCACACATTTGACCTCTCACCTACCATACTCGACGACTCGAGCGAGTAAATTACAGAGAACGAGCCGGTGGCCGCACGGCCTTGGCTTCGGCCCGACTACCGTGCCGAAGTTTCGCGCTAACGAACCCCCCCCGACGTTCTCGCGGGATTCCCTGGCTCGGTAATCTCCCCTACCACCCGCTTTTTTTATTCCCACGCCCGAGAGAAAAGGACAACCGCGAACGTATGCCGCAGTTTAGATCCTGCGGTATACGATCCATTGCTTCCTTTTATGATGATCCATGGTTCATTTTTACCAATGCTGGCGTTCGAGGCCTCCCGACCATGTCTCGCGAATCGCAATTCGAATGCGGAAAGTAATGAGCCGTGTTTTCGAGCGTTAAACCGGTGACTTTGGTCCGGTCCATAAATCATTGATTCACGAGCTAATTGGGGGTGGGTCTATTGGTTCAACACTTTTACCCTGCGAGCGTGAAATTTCGCCGTAGGTGTCGTGGAGGGTGCTAATGATCGAGTGGCCTCGGTCAGTCAACGATCGATTCTCAATTATCGCTGCTGTCATCGCTGCGTTATCGAACGCAACAAGCGCTCTCGGGGAGTTTTTAATTTTTAATCTGTGCCATCGATTCCTTTCGCCGACGTATGGTGAAACGAGGGATGATGCATGGTCAGCCTCGTTGTCATAATGAGATGAGTTGTTTTTTTTACTCCGCTCGATGTATCACTTGCGGAGCCGTTTCATTTGGTGGTGGAGGAATCAATGCGACTGTTGCTTCGTGCACATTTTGCCGAACAAATATGCACTAACAGGCGAAAAATGCCTTTTACTGGTAATGGATTGGGAAGAAAAAAGAATCCTCGAAAAAAAAAAAAAAAAAAAAAAAAAAAATGAACAAGGCGAATATACATACATCGAGAACATTTTTTTTTAGTCATGACAGCGAAAGTGTGTTTGCTGAGTTGATTCTGTTGTTACAGCAAAAAAAGAAATTGTATTTGCAGCAAATGTATTGTCCTTCCAGCAAACATAATTTGTAATGGGAAAAATTTGTCAGCCATAGTAATAGTCGCCGAGAAAACAGAGAAACCGATTTGTTACCGACCGAGTCTGTATCGCACGCCCTTAAAAGAAAGACCCAGTTGATTTTAATTTTCCCTCGATCAACTGAGTTTTCCTTTCGATCGACGAAACATGAAACGAAAAAACATTATCTCCCCGGTAACTGCACAGACGGTTGTCCACACCGGTTGCCTTTCCGTGTCTCCATTTACCCCAAGCGTTCTCGCTATCTTTAAATTCAGAACATAAGTGCGTACCGCTCCAGTATTTTTTATTTATTTTTTAAATTTATCTCGCGTGCCTCGCTCGCTCGCGTCGTCTCTGGGCTCCTCGTATTTATCGCGGGGTCGCCGTTATAGTCGTTAAAAGGCTAAATTACGAGGTGGGTGGGGTCCGCCGGTGGGCGCGAAACGCAGGGGTGGATGCGAAAAAAGTACTGCGAAGACTCACCGGGGCGTCCGAACGATCGCGGCCAACGCGCCCGGACGTTCGCACGCCTGGGAGTCCGGGAGGTGGGGTAACAGGGGTAAACTGCTGGCCCGTTTTACGGCCGTTTTATAGTATCAGGCGCGAGCGCACGGGGTGGGGGCGAGGGTGGGGGGGCAGATGGTGCGCTCCACCGTAACAGGGGCGTTGATAGTCTTTACCTTGATGCGTTGGGTTAACAGCAGTTTTCACCCCGTTCGCCTTCCCCCTCTGCCCCCCCTCCCCCCCTCCCCCCTCTATCTCTCGTACGCCTTTCGCCACTATCACCGCAGTCGTTCCGTCCCTTGGTAAAATGAATGAGATGTAAACAACTTTTCTTTCGAGAACCACGAGCCCAACGGGGCGCTACCACCGGAACCGCATTCGCCACGACTTGGCAAAATCGCTACCCAGCAACGCAGACTCCAATAATCCCTGAGATATATTTTTCATTCCTCCTTTCTCCTCCTCCTTTGTAAACTGCTTTGTAAACTTAAAAAATTGCGACCCTACGAGACTTCGGCATTGTGCCCGGGTAAGATCGCGGTTTCCGGTTCCCGGTTTCCGGTCTCGAGTTTCCGTCCAGTATCGCTGTGCCAGCGACACGTATACACGGATTTTCAGCAACTCTAATTTAGCCCGAAGCGCACTTCGATTCGCACCTATACACCCAACTTCCCTTGAACGGCACGTTTCGAACAAGTTTCCCATGAAAGTTTAGCGACTCATTTGTCTCCTCGGATTTGCTCATTGAATTCCGCTTTGCGTTCATCAGGCTTCGCTTTTAATTTTTCCTTATCGGTCTCGTTTGATAGGCAATCAGGTACGATCGCCGAGGCGTGGAACTACTCTTCGCATCGAATCTGGAAGTCCCTCCGATCATTTGCCGGTTTTAACAATAGCTTTTCAGGATTCGCGACGATGGTAACAGCTGTTGCTAGGCTACTGGTGTCCGTACGGCGATCCCCTTTCCTTCCGGGAGACTTCGATTGTCCGCGTGACGCGGAGTTTCTCAGCCGGGGCGAAGTCCCGTTCTCTCGCGGCGCGAGCCGGGGCTCCGATCGATAGTTGGAATACAAGACAATTACCAATCATAGTAGGTCCCTTTGTAATCCACCTACCCGTCGCTATCTTACGGACGTCGTTACTGGAAAATTAGCGGCGGAGTCGTTTCTTTGCTCATTCTTTTTATTTGTTACGCTGTAAGCCCGGACCGGTACTGGCCGACTCTGTTCATAACTGTACAGCAGCGTTCGCACGCTGAAAAATACATTTTGGCTGGCAGGTCATTGAAATAAATGATTTTAATTCATAATTAATGCCTATTAAAATAAATGATTTTATTTGATAATTAATGTTTATTAAAATAATAATTTTTTTTTACTTCCGACTCATAGTTCCGTATCAAATTTCGGGGTAGATAATTCCGACTCATGAATCTAACAAAATTATCCTGGAACAATGACCAAATAGCATTCAACGATTTCTACGATACCGAGAAAAAAAATATATATATAAAATATTCAAACAAAGCGGTTGAAGCGAATTTCCCCTTCGACCGCTTTCTCAAATTCCTCTTTTCTCTGATTGAACCGAGTTTTCCCACGTTCTATGTGGCTCAGACTCCCCCTAACGCCCCCCCCCCCTTCGTTTGCTTTAAATCGCGAAATAATAAAAGGTATAGCGACCTTAAACCGCCCTTTCTCCCTCTCGAGGGCCCGCTTCAGACTCGCAGTACTTCCCGCTCGTTCGTCGAACGAGACCGTCTCTCACCTACATCCGAGCGATCCGTGCCCCCGCCCACCCTCTCTCTCCCGCCACGCTGCAAAATTCAATGGACGCGCTAATACGTTTTTCTCAAACAATTGCGGCCAAAGTCCGTTATCGCCGGGAGCCCGCTCGCCCTCGAAAATAAATGAAAGCTTTCCAACATTTCTATAGTCCGTGCAGTACAGTCGCGCGGATGTACGTAAATACAGTTCACTCTCTGGTAGCGCCCGCGATTCGGTGCGGTGGAGCGTGGTACTACGTCGGTAGAGTGCCAACTACAGGACTCCGCTGAGCAGGGTAAACTGTACAAGACGGGGACAAAACGGATCTGAGACGAAACTTTACTTTTCACGTCCCACCAAAAATTACATAAACAACAGTCCGTTTTGCACCGGGTGTTCCGTTTCGCACCGTCGTCCTCGGTGATGCTCCGGCTATTGGTCGCATCTTCCTCCCTGCTCCAGTGACTCCATCGAGAGCGTACAGCAGTATGCACAGTACAACGCCACACAGGTGCAGCCTGGCTATACGAAATGTATCCCGGCGTGTTCGTGTGCAGCCGAATTTAACCAATTAACCGGTTCGGGTTTTCTGGGGCAAGTGTTTAAAGTTAAGGGGTTGCGGGGTTTGCCGGTCGGAGAAGGGGGATGGTGAGCGGCGTCAAGCTGAAGCCGCAGGTGAGCAAGCTATTCCAGCAACGCTACAGTAATGCTCCAACTTATGTTGTGGTGGGGGTGTTGGCGCTGCTCCGCTGGTCTAGTGCCAGTTAGGAGGGTTTCGAGCCCGGCACACGCACGCCGTATCTCCATTTAGCAGGGTGCATATTCTACGGCATACATACATGAACTCCCGTCCTCCCATCGACCGCCAGGGAGAATCGTTGGCCGGGACGGTGTGACGGTGTGAGCTTCTCGAAACGCCGGTCCGTGCGGCTCGAAATCAATGAGGGGTGTTTTGGCCGTATAACCGGTCCATTATCTACATCATTAAAGGTAGCCCCGGCAGCGTCGCCCCAGCGAGACTGTTACGGTCGAGCCATCCTGACACGGTTTATATCAAATTCTCCACCTCCCGACCGACGGACCCACCGACTTCGTCTTGCATACCCAATTTTACAAGCTCACCCGGCGGGCTGTCCGCGTACCGTTAACCACTCCGCGCCGTACCGGTGACACGCTTCGTACGGTAGGGCGTCGAGGCGCAATTAATAAAACGCCGTGCGACAAACTAATTGCCCGAAAGTCCTTTCATTTTAATTGGTCTATCTATAGGGGGGGTTATTAACATTACACTGTCGAGCGTCGAATGATCAAAGTGCGTTCCCGCAATAAATGGTCTTCCGTGGCGTTAAATTATTTCCCTTGAAATCTCTCAATTCTCTTGAAGACCACTCCATATACTATCGGGATAGCTTTTGGCGCATACGTCGATACATTTTCCTTTGGTATCCAATGTGTACCCGAGCCAGAACCCATTGTCGTACGAAATCCTTCGGGCAATGTCTTGAACGATTTTTTTCCTTCCACCCAATTCAAATTCCATTTATCATATCCCACCGGAGCTGATATCGAGACGTCCTGCGGTCGTTCATGCGGTGCACACGAGTCTTCGCGCTCAAAGGAACCGGCTTTACTCTGGGGCACCTCATTGCTCGATTCGCATGCTCGCTCTCGAAGCACATGCACAGGAACTCGTGTGTCCGTATCACCTAATGGGATCCTTGGTGAAATGCAACCCACTATCCTGTTCAGCTTGCAGCCAACGATGGTTCGGTCTGCTCGATCAGTGCGCACGACCACTCGGGCTGAGGAAGCATACCTCACTCGTGACGATGCGGCGGACAATCGGTTCTACCGCACACTCTTCACCGTTTCTCTGGAGCAGAATTAACGATGATTTTTACCGAGCCGCGAACAGAATCAACGGATCGAGAGATGTGAATCGAGGGCGGTATGGAAGGAATTTAACCGCTCGTGTCTCACATCGGGCATTGATGTCCCTCATTGTCTATGATATCTTCGCACGGTTCCACAAATATACCGTGGAGAAACGCGGTCGTCGGACGGACCGGGCGGAAGAACGTTTCCCACATCGTTTTTGTGTGTTGAACGGCGCTGGACGAGCTCATCCGTATTTCAGCGGTATCGCCCAGCTGCACAATGAAAGCAAAAAAAAATCGCTTGCGGGCTGCCGAAGAAAAAAATGTTTGTTTCAACTCTACTTTCAATTCTTACAATTCCATATGATATTGAAACAACGACGGCGAGACTGTCAAGGTGACATGTTATCGTTTTAATCCGGTATGAAATTGTACAAATTCAGAGTAGAATTGAAACAACTTTTTTATTTCTTTGGCAGCCCGCGAGCAAATTTTACTTGAATCAATGATATATATATTTTTTTTTTCAGTGCATCCGTTAATCTGGGCGTTAAGGTTCCGTGTGCGCTTTTCGCGTAGTCCTGCGGTCGACGGTACCGGAAGCAGACCTCTGTGATTGCTATAAAATCTTAGACTTTTCCGGCAAACGGAAATTAGTGTCTGGCCCAACACACCACTGTGGCCTCCTCCCCGGCCCCCAACGGCGGCGACAGCGGCGACGCAGTCGTTTCTACCCTCTTCCTTACTCTCCCAACCCTCGCGAAAAATCGTGTTTCTTTTTGTTTTTTCTTTTTACGCTGTTCTCCGGGCGAGCTTAACGGTCGTGAAGTACAGTACTCCGGAGCGTGAGACGGTGTATAACTCGGAGGCCTGGAGGGTTGCCGCTCCCTTCGCCGCCGCCCCCCCCCCCCCCCCCCCCCCACCCTTCTGCTCGTGTTTGCACCCGGAGTTCAACGGGCAGCGTGGTTTTGCCGCTCGAAAGGAAGTCTGAAAAGGCGGTACACGGAGAAACTGCCTCGCATTCATGCTGGGTGAAACGAAGCCAGCACGGACGGACGGACGGACGGCCGGACGGACGGTCTGGCTTCCTGACGCCACTAATAATTATTAATTTCGCGCGCAACGCCCCCCCCCCCCCCCCCCAAGAAAGATCCGGCGGCGAAACACGATAGGTGCGTTCCAACCTTGCTTCTCGCGTAGCTTTAAGGAGCTGCGAATATTCTCCGGCGAGAATCCCCGCCCGACGTCCTGAATTTCACCAGGCTAAGTAACAACGCGATAAAGTGCCAAACGTGACGGCGTCGGGTTTCCCACCATCCCCTCCCCTTTGCGTTTTTAATGCAGCGAAAGAAAAATGGGGGCGATAAAGTGAGTCGAGGCGAGAGACGAGATCGCGTGTCGCAAATTATCGGTATCCGGCTCGGCGCACGTCGTATACGAAATCGATTTTCATTCGATAGATGAAACCGCCTCGTTGCTCGGCGTCGTATCGCTCCGATGGTGATGACGGCTCCCGACCGCGGTTCTCGGCGTGTCGGTGTACCTACCGGTTGCGGTATTTCCGTGGCTCGGAAATGTTGAATAATTTCACGACACCCCTTTATCGCTACCGTAATCGCGAAGTCAAACAGTTATTTTCGGACGCGAACAAACCTCATGAAACATTAGGGATTGCTCTCAAAGCCGTAGGTATCGCTTTTTCGGTTGCCGAGATTACGGATTCGCGATTTAGCTTTCATGAGTTTCGATCACTTTCGTGCACTTAGAGAAGGATCTAATCAAAACTATCGATCATCTAAGTAAAAATTACCTATGCTCATGGTAGTAGGGCACTAGAGTGCCACCTATGGCGGAAAGTCTCAGATTTTCCAAGAATTTTTACGATAATTTCTACGAACAATCTTATAAATCCGGTACTTCCTACTCGATATTATAATATATTATAATATTATAATATAATGTAACATAGTACACTGAGAGAAGGATCCAGTAAAAACTACAGATCATGTGAGAAAAATTACCATAGCACATAGTAGTACGGCACTAAGGCGCCACCTATGGCGGAAAGTCAGATTTTCCAAGAATGTTTACGATATCTACGAAAAATCTTATAAATCCGGTACTTCCTGCCATAGGTGGCGCCCCAGTTCCCTCCTATTATGAGCTATGGCAATATCTCTCATGCGATATAGTCATATTTATTAAATTGAAAATGTACAGTATAAGTTCCTTAGGTATGACGCATATCGATTTGGGAACCCAATGGCATATGATAATCATAATTCCCCGCAACCGGCGAAACCCCTGCTGGCGTTAGTTAATTTACATGTTCCGAATCGGGTGTTACGCAATGTACAGGAGATATTGTTTCATGAGAAGCCTCACCCGACAAATACGGCGGCGAACTCGATAATAGCGCGTTTGCGTCACACTGGAAACAGGTATTCGACACTTGCACCCAGAACAATCATTTATTTGACGGCCACCGTTTATTTGGTTTAAGTCAAAATATTTATTTGTTTTAAATAAATATTTATTTAAATTGAGTGAACAGTTACTTAAATGAAATAAATATTCATTTAAATCCAATAAATATTTTACGTAAACTAAATAAACGGTGGCCGTCAAATAAATTATTTTTCTGGGTGTGGGCTCACGGGGCAGTCTTTCAACGCCTTTGTGACGATAGCTAAGACAACCATAGTAAAGTACGAGTAAATAGTTCGGCTCAAGGAGAAGCTCCCGTGATCCCATGTTCTTCTATATTTCCGTGTATATTTTTATCTACTCTGTAACTAATATCATCCAAAATAATTGACTTACCTAACTTGTTCACTTGTAACTAGCATTATTATTTAATTTTGTATTTGTTTTGAAGCCAGAAGGGAACACATGTGACGAACTAAGTCATATAAATATTGAAATGTTCTATTTTGATAAAACTGTAAAAGGAGCAATCCGTCGATAAATTTCAATATCAATTATTATATTTACTAGATCCTTCTCTCAGTATGTGCTTTCCGCTAAAATCACTAAATTTTTTTTTTTTTTTTGGAAATTAAGACTTTCCTGAATCTGTCCGAGCGATGCTCGACTCACAAACGTACCGGAAACATCTTTCTCTCATGAGGAACAATTGTTAACAAAGTTGCTCCATTAGACGGTGATTCGTCGGTGATGAGTCAGCGATCGAAACTTTTGCGAACGCACGGAGTCCTTCCGGTTCGCGTCGTTCCTTTCCGCCCTGCGAGTTATGTCTCTTTCTCGCCCTCGGTGAGAGATCGGATTGTCGTCGCTCCTCGCGTCAAGACTCCCGCGAACTTCTGATTTGCTCTTGACAAAGTTTAATTCGTCGTAAGGTTATTGAGTTGGGCGAAGTGCGGCGGAGCGAAGAGCCACAAAAGTCAAGCACCGCGGAGCGAGGACGGTTGTACAAAGAACTCCTTTTAAGCGACGTTTTCGTGCAGCCTTCCATGGCTCGCGATCTTCTTTGGTACTTCATGTTTGGGCGCTCTTCAGCCTCTTGCCCACACTCGACAACGAGCCCTTTTACCCGGACGACATTCAGAATACACCTCTCCTCGAGTGAACCTTAAAATAAAAGAAATAAATAAAAACATATAAATAAAAATTCTGTGAAAATCTTGATCAACTCTTTCTCTTCTCTTTACTTCGCCTCGGGTACAAAATATAATCGAGATGGGACATCCTCTCTGATAATCCTCTCCTATCAATCGTGGCACGAGTCTCGAGTAACAGGTACACGGCTCGTGTCAGGATAAAATGTCTGAGATAGTACTTTCTTCATTGTCACCGGTGAAACATTGTCCCGCTTTATCCTTCGGGTACAGCGCAAGAGGCGATGAACGGACGGACAGTCGCTCGTGCCGATAATTATTAATAGTTCACGTGAAGGGTATTTTACCTCCGATGATCAGTACAGCAGTTTCTTGTTCGCTGTGACCGATGACATCAACACTTTCGACGTCATCCCGTAATTCGACTGGAATGCTTAACACAATCAGGCAATAAACTTAAAATTCTCATCGTTCGGTAGTTTACACAATCATCGTGATGTTTTCTAACACGCACGAATCTGAAAATTCAGCAGTAATAATAAAAGCTAAGAACTTACGGATATGACTGCGTAAAGCCCGTTTAGATCTTCTTTCATATATGACGCACACCCAGAAAAAAAGTTTATTTGACGGCAACCGTTTATTTGATTTAAGTAAAATATTTATTTGATTAAAATAAATATTTATTTAAATTAAGTAAATAGTCACTTAAATTAATTAAATATTTATTTAAATCAAATAAATATTTTACTTAAACCAAATAAACAGTGGCCGCCAAATAAATTATTTTTCTGGGTGCAGTTAACGGAATAATGGAGCCTCTTCCCTGCCAATAAATGTCAAAAATGGCTTAAATTTTTTTCGACAAGACTACCACGTCGATCGTGACAAATCTGTAAATCCCCCTCAAAGGGAACAGAACATTCCACTTACGAAAAAAATAGAAAATAAATCTAGTGCACTGTGCCCGACTATTCCCTGCTCTTCGACCGAAGCGGTATCGCGAGAAATTTAATTCTCGAACTTTGTCGCTCGGAGTTGAGAAAATTGTTTCACCGACGCATAATCTCTCGCGAAGGAAGTACCGCAGGACGTCCCGGTTTATGGATGTACGTCATCCAAAATTTCCGAGGCTCGCGGGGCGCCTCGCGAGTCGCGGGCTCTCAATGAGATGCATTCAAGTTTCCGTCGGCGAGCCCGCAGAGAGACGCGAGCCGAGCGCGTTGCCGAATTAATTATTATTCATACACCCGAGGCACCCGAGGCCTCTGTCTCTCCTCATATAAATTTTCTCGCGCTTTTCTTCCCGACATGAGCGAGGCGATGTCGGTGCGTGTTTGAATTTTCCCTGACGGCGACGGGACGACGAAGGAAGTAATCAGAATACAAACAAACTCGAATCGTTGCTCGCGGCTCATTCGAGCAGGCATATTCACTTGGTTGACGCTCTCTCGTCGAAAAGCTCTCTCGCTGCGCCTCCTCGCCTCGGTCCGTTTCGCTCAAACGTGCTCGTGTCTCTGTCCTCTTGGCCGTATATGCATATAATACGAGTAATATAGCCGGGGGGGTTTGGAGTGCGTTCAAATTGAAAATTAGTATTCATTAGCGCGGCTCGCGGTGGGACCGGGGGGGGGGAACGTCACTCGGAGGGAGATCAAATGAGGATGAGTGGATGAGGAAAAGAGGTAGGGCGGGGAAGGACCGGATGAGACGAGGGAACAGCGCCTGAGGCACGAGCCGGAACAGCCGGAACTCCTCTGCGACACCTGTACAATCATTTCTCATTTTTTTTTTATTTAATCTTTTTTTTTTTTCGTTTTCTTTTTTCACACCCCCAAGCAGCAAGAACACCATTGTCTAGCTGTCGCAATCCCTTCGACAATATCTCGGGCGCGCCGATTATTATTACTCCCTCGGTGCAATTATATCCACTTGCTGTTCTTCTTCTTCTTCTTTGCCCTTTTTTTCCATTTCGTTCTTAGAGGGAAGTAGGAAATCGTTAGACGAACGCTGCTTGTGAGGGATGCGGGGTGTTTGGACTGAGTGGGGACTTTTAAAATTCCACCTTCCGTGCCCTGTACAACGAACTTGGCGGGGCCCGGGTGTGCTCCGGACTGGCTCTTCCACTCTCGTCTTATCCGTTCGCTCTCGCATTGCTGCTCGGGACTGCTCGGTAACCCGCGCAATTACCGGCTTCCAGGCGAATTAATAGAATTTTTAATTAAAATGCTCTGTAATCGTCCCGGGGAAGTAAGGTTGCCAACTGCCATCGCCATAATGAGGGAGAGAACGCCGGGCAGGGTCGTGCACGGAAGTGGTGGAAACGGAACGGGGGAATGAAATATAGATATGAGTTATATAGAGAGGAAGCAATATAGAGAGCAGCGACGTATGAAGAATGATCGGGGCGAAGGAAACTGAAAGACAATATTCGAGGAGATCGGTACACAAATAGGTTGATGTTTATTTATCCAGTAGGAACATCGCCTCGCCTCCCGCAGACGTAACAATAAGATTGAACGTCAGAATATCGCAAACGCAAAATACAATCAAGAAACGTGATCAAGAAGGAAAAGATAAATAACGATTGACGGAAAAGATCGCAATTGAAACTCTGAAGGAAACTCAAGTGAAAATAAAAATTAAAAAAAATGAAACGTCCGAACAAGACGGCGCAACCTATATGGAATTGAAATACAGGAGATAACGCAGAAAAATGCGGAGAGATGCAACTAAAAGTATAAACGGAAATGTCCAAACTTAAGAAATAATGAAAAAGAGTAACCTATATCGTGTTGTAACTCGTGTGTATCGTGAAATCGAGATTTCTGGCAGTGAACTGCACGTTGGTTTGTGCCAGGGATGAAAACGGTTTGGTTATTACTTGGATCTGATTACGAGCGACGCAGCTAATTTAATTTTCCGCAATTCCGTGAACTCTGTCGGACCCGCGCAAATCTCCCAATTGAGAACAGTTTGCCCTCCGGTTAAGCCATGAAATTTAATACACTCGCCGACGGGAACACATGTAAACTTCCGTACTCGCAAGATTTTCAGACCGTGCTCTTTCTCGTCGTCCGATATCCGAAATTGGTCGATGTATGAACCGCGTATACATGGTAAAATAATTAACGGATTCGGTTCTGGATGGGCGAGTGATATCTTTTCGCGAGCACGGTATTTGGGTAATATGAATCGTTGTGCCATATCGTAATATCGCACGGTAGTGGGAAGAAGGATCGGCTTCGGAAAAATATTTCACAATCGTACTCGAACTCGATACAGCTCCAGTGAGTGAGTTCGAGTGAATTTGAGCGCACATCGGATTTCGATTGTTTACGACATCGCGCCCTCTCCCGTCGCTTCCGTCACATTCCGGGGTGCTCGATTGTGGATCCGACAATTCTACTGCCGCGCTCTCTGCATGACCATAATATTTTACTATATTTGGGTGTGGCAACGTAACGCCGCGCGCCTCGTAAATCGCAAAAGTCGCGGCGATCCGGCCTTCCCGGTACGGACAGCTTTTCGCGTCGAGAAATTACACCGTCCAATATATCTAATCGAACATCGACTCTCGTTAGTATATTGCCCGATGGGGCGAAATCTCCGCCCACGGCATCGCCGAGCGGTACACGCGTTAAAACCGCTATATCTATGGAACTATGTGTACATTTTTTATTACAGGATGTTACATAGATTTTCGATGTGAATGAAAGCTCCGCGGCTAACGGCGACTCCGAAAGTCGACACGGTGCTCATGCTTCCCGGGCTTGTATCGTTCATGCTTGAGCCACATATTTTACGTCGTTCTAGCCCGTTCCTCCCGCCCCTCACCGGACCAGATACGCCGACGTGAAATAAGTTAAAGTGCATTGCGTGCAGGGCGTTAATTCGTTTCGCGAACAATTAAGGATGAAATCGTGATGGTTCAATCGCGGTCGAGACTCTCGAATGTGTGAACGCGTCGATGGCGTATCGTCGTAATGGTTACCGATGTTACGGAGAAAATACTGAAATTCGAAATAATTCAAAGATTGACCAAGTGTCGTTCATTTAGCAATGAACGCCGATACCGAATATAGCCATACCGCCGTATAACTATACAGCCGTACAGCCACACAGTCATACGGCCATGTAGCTATGACGGTTTACTGACGAATGGATTATCCAACCCGCAGTTGCAAGACATCTGCAGAATTTATCAGACTCCCTTGTCGGGATATACTTTTTTTCGCGCACTCTAAGACGATATATCGATCCTTTATACCACCATTCAAGATGAGCGGATTTATGTCTCGTAGTATTAGTATCAATAAGTAATGCTCCGCAGCGGTAAGTTTTGCGACGGGATGACACAGAGAGTTCATGAGAGATCGCTCACGTGTGACGGAGAAGAAATAGAGAAAGAGATCGATCTGTATCTATACGGTCCGTGAAATAGGTAAAAGCCTGTGCCCGTGGCCTCCTCCGTCCCTCCACAATACAGTAGAGAATCCGGCTCGGTTAAACTACGAAGAAAGGCTCGCGATAAGAGCTTATCCACGTGCCGGATTTATAGCCAACGAGAGCTACTGCGAAAACGCACCAACACCGTTTCTACACTCCGTATCCTGTATATATAGAGCGGCATTAGGGGGTAGTTTACACTCGCTGCGGTTACCGCCTCGTTTTACGTGGGAGCGTCATCTCACACGTACGCTTTCCCAGCCCGCGGCCGTTCCGATGTTAATTAGCCCCGCGGAGCGGCTCAGCGGGATCGCGGGCCCCCGTATAACCGCGGCTCAGGATTATACTCTCGCGTCCCGTTGGTGTCCATCGTCCGCTACCGCGAACAATGCCGAACGAAGTGACGACAATGATATATCTGGCACGTCATGGCTCTCCGGATAGTGTCACGCGATGGAATAATAACCGCTGGCTGCCGTGCGCTTCGCGTCACCCATCCTCACGCTCAACGCCAACCCCCCGACGCCCTCTCCCCCCCCCCCCCCCCCCCGCGGGAGATACCGGGGAAAAGCTCGAATTGCCACTTAAAAAAATATATCCTGCGAACCGACGCCGAGTAACGTCACAATCGCTATCTCTATCTATATACCTGCCCTTTTGAAATTCGATTACGTGGCGCACGTTTCTACTTAAATGTAAATTAACCCGGCTTCTCCGACAGGGGTTGATTTTTAATTCAAACAAAACTACTCGATTAGGATTATTATTCAACGCTCAGGGCGTTATGTCGATAAACAAAAAGGAATTTAATGAGTGGAGCGTGGGATTTTGAGCAAAGGTTGTTACACGCGATATCGGGGATGCCTGCTTGGCGGACAGTTCGCCGTAACGGTTATTAACGAAATCTCGAATCGGAGAGATGCCCTTGCGAGTACTCCGTGAGAGTCCCGCCTTATTGGCAATCGCAATCTGCATCACGGTTCACCGAACGTGTCCGGGACGATGCCGATACCTAGACCGAGCTATTCTCTACAGCGGAGTTCCAATAACATTTTGTACAGCGTTGCACTCACACACACATATACATGTATAGCATACATATAAGTGTGTAGAAACAGCGTCAATATCGCGGAGGAGTTCGCCTTGATAGTTTGTGTCGTGTAACGGCGATTGCACACACACACACACACACACACACACACACACGCACACACAATCTCGCCATGCTATCAATATCAGGAATTCTCGTCGTAGCGCATGTTACTCGACTCAGCGAGAATTTGGTCTCACATCCGGCGATGTTATGGCTGTGAGGAAACATGAGTAAGGTGAAGGATTGTGACAGGGGTACTTCTGACATAGCTGGCTCCCCCCACCATTTGATATGCAGCCAATGGGTAGTGCGCGTTTAGGGGGCCACAAACTGCGACCTTTGGGCTCATTGTTTATCCCTATGATTTTACACGCTTAAAGTGAGAGAGCTGCGTAGAAGTGTCATAAACTGGGCCTTTTACCTTAGTTCGTACAGAATGAGGAAAAACTACCGATACCTTGATGGTCAAGAGTGTAACCAGCATCAAGCGATTATCAGTCGGTCTAATTCGCAGAGTAGCGTTCGAAGACGAAGGATGGCGATGTCGAACAATCGGTCGCAACAGTGGCTCAGCTCGATCGAGATCAAAGGTTAACTGGCCGACGCGTCGAGTACTGGGTGGCGAGATATGTGTATCGCTTAATGCCTGCATCAAGGAAAGCAATGTACGAACCAGGCAGTCCGTACGTTCTGTTCCAGAAACTGGGGCTACTCGATGACTTGTCGCCGTCTCTCACTTATCGATTGCGGCACTTTGTGCGACGAGACACGTCCATGGACCGCAAGTGAATTGGCTGCTTCACGGTCAAAGGGAGAGAGGATCGTAGGGGGCCTAGAGGATCCTTACGCAGTTTGCCTGATCTTCCTGCCGTTTGCCTACTCCGTGTACTTGTTACTGGATGTTGCCTTGATTAATCTGATTAGGCGACGAATCGGCTTTCTAGACGGTAGTGGCGTAACCATCGCCAGTCGCTCACCTAATCTACATAGGTATATTCTGGCCACGCTAACTGATGCCCCTATACCTCCCTTTAGCTTCACGCATTCCCTGTTGTCGTCACGGCTCTTGCCTCATCAATTTCGTCTTACCCCAGAAACGGATACACACCCAGCCCGGTTATCGCCACAAATCCGAGCCAGCAATCTCAAATCCGGAGGAATACCCCGAATTGTTTACCAGATAATCTCTCGCTTGACGGGGATTTTTGAGCGGAAGTTTCGTGACCGTGTCCACTATTTTCATTCCCAGGTGAGATTTAACCATCGGTATCCAGTGGCGCTTCACAAAAAATCATCTGAAATACAAAATCAAACATGATATTCAAATACATACCATTCTTGTCTTTAGCTGATTTAAAAAATATCGATTTTTGACAAAATGGCAGACGCTTGAACTCAACGTAGCGATTTTCAAGAAAAAATTGGTTCGTATTTTGCCAAAAAAACAAACTAAGAACAGAAATAAAGAACATTCTTATAAATTTACAAGGACCATGCATACGAACATTGTAGCAGTTTGTTTGAGAAAACCCTCTACCATGTGCTGGGCTCGCTGCCGCAGCTATGCACAACTGTGCGAGCGCTGGCGCGTATACTCGAGTCCAGAACGTACTCCCGCTTTCGCGCTCTGTCCGTTAGTTCTGCTCCTTCGATTCAGCATCATGCTGCATATCCTTCTTTCACGGTTAAAAATGAGCCGATAAAATGACACGAAAAATGATGACAAAACATTTTGCTCCGAAATTCAAGATAATATAAGCATACTCGTAAATTTAATAATCCTTCCATCTTTCGTCACTCATAAAATCATAATATTTCTACGAACGCTCCCTCTCCCTCTCGTCGCTCAGTTTCATGAATATACGGATGAATCCCTATCCGTGAATATACAAATGGGAAATGGGAACATATAAATACAAATGGGAAAAATATCACAAAATGTTACTCAGCTTACAATTTCGCTGCCGCTTCTATGTTAGCTCTTTCGTGGCTCTCTGGGTCTCACAGATCTTTGAGAAATGGAATAATATAATCCAGGCTTTGTTCGTAATTAAATTGATCGGCCGGCCGCACCGATCCAGGACGTCCAACACGAGGCTTTCTCGCTATGTCCCGCTGAACCTTGTATCTATATGCGACAGTGAGCGTGTAATCGTCTCGACGTTCCCGGAGCGAAGGAGACCGCGGCAAGGTTTGCATTTCACACCTATGTGTGTCCTCCGTCGATGTAATTTCGATGTTCGAGTGTCTCTATTGTTTCGATATTTTTGTCGTTCGAAAGTCTAGAGGTTTGAAATAAAATTTTTTAAACATTTCCTTACACGGTATGTGTTCATCTGTTTCTTATTCTCGTTATTGGATTTGTAAGTTTCCTTTTTTATAGATCGTGTGTAAGAAATCATTGTGCTAATATATTTTGTAGCAAATTTACACCAGAGAGGCCAGTTAAAATGTCTAATTCTACAATTTGTTTTGCGACAGTGACAATGATTTATGCGTCGCACATAAGACACTGCTGAATAAGCTATTTTACATAGCGATATTTATAGAAATATTTGATTTCGCCGCTGTTGCCGGATCTGGTAGCCTGATTGAATTGCTACTCGAGATACTGCTCTGGCCAGTTCAAAGTAGCAAATACAAATGGTTCAAAAAATGTTGTATGACAAATATAAATGCGTGCACTTTTCCTGACTTGGGCTTCAACTGAAACAATACAAGTTGTAGTGATCCGGCAAATCCAATGAATTTCATATCGGGGCCGGATCCGACGATATCCAAGATAATACATCCGGCGTGGTTTACTGCAGCCGGC
Source organism: Exephanes ischioxanthus (assembly GCA_958510785.1). Lineage (NCBI taxonomy): Eukaryota > Metazoa > Arthropoda > Insecta > Hymenoptera > Ichneumonidae > Exephanes > Exephanes ischioxanthus. The sequence goes on along the minus strand of OY294020.1, from coordinate 17,732,184 downwards.
AACGGCACATTGGCAGGTAGAAATCCGGCACATCTGATGTCGCCTGCCTTATTGGTGCATATCAGATAATAACCCAGCAAGCCTAAATAACCCGCCTGACTCATCTCTGATGTGGCCCTGATGAAACATATGGTAGCCGGAAAATTTTTCTGCTCGGGTCCGGTCGAAAACTGAGATTTTCAAACCGGAAGTGACTTATTCCCGTATAATGCCACTGGCGGTTAAAAACCAAGATTTTCCAAACCAGAAGTGACGTCACTGAAAAAAATTGGGCTCGGTGCCCTTACCGAGGCACCGATTTTCGTACTATCAGAGAGTTTACGATGTATCTATTACACGGGATCATGCGCCACGATGAACATTTGTCCGTCAAGCTGAAATGTTTATCCAACAGTGTCCTCGCTCACCCGCAGAAACGCACCCAGACGGATAGTGTTAATTAATTAATTAATAGAATCATAGTATCTCGAGTCCGAGTGGAGAGCCGAGCATCGCAGGGCCACTCGACTCGGGTGAACGGATTCAGTAGTAGTCGCATGGCTGGCAAAGTTTCAAGTACACCCAAGCGCAGTCAATTCACTTATGACTTATTCATTTCGTTGCTCTCCTAGACCTCGCACGGCTCGCAGGGAGCCAGGATAAAGTGGAAAGTTGAACGGGAGGGAGAAGTCTCGTGATGCCTCGACTGTAACGTCCGTCCGGCATGTACAGTGGAAGCTTTTACATGTTGCTTAATGTAGGCTGAATAATGTTTGTACAGAGGTCCTTCCTCTCATCCGGTCCAATCGCAACACCAGGATTGTCTCCACCACTTGCCTTCGCAACCTGAAGGTAACGTAGGATATTGCTGTGCATATTCCCCCATTTTCTTTCTTCGTCCCGTCTTCGTTAATTCTACACTCCAAATGTCGGTTCTGATAAATTCGGGTAAGAGTGGAAATTAATGCGAATCCTTGACCGCGAGTTTAATCTTTTCGTATGATTCGGGGCTCAAAGTCCCTCTTCCACCCGATCTTCCAATTTAAACATTCATCGAGAGAAAACCCGCTGCCGGGAGAACCGCCTAGAGGGTAAGCCACCGTTGTAATTAACGTCGCATTCTCAGCTTGAATCGAAACGATAGCGTTGCGTCAGCAATCACAATGGAGCCGTTAAGTTCCATGACAATAATTGGACGAGAGACATTCTGGGGGCCGGTCGGGGCTCGCGCCGAGGCGTTTCGTTTCGACGCCCTTCGGCCACTGTCTCATTATACCCGGTGTCATTCAACCCCCCGAATTATCCAGCCAGATGAAAATCGGAAATGGGAGGAATGAAACGCCGGAAAAAAATAAAACTCGCGAATATCATTTGCGAATGAGGGATCTCTAGTAGGGCTCCCGGTAACGCCACCAGTCGGCAAGAGTGTGCAATTTTGTCGATCCTCATCAACATTACCGATGCTGCGTGAACTGCGAATCCCCCCCAAATCGGAGCATCACATTGGGCAAAAAAAATCACTTGAGAAAAGGTTTGCGCACCGTTCTCCAAGCTCTCTTTTCTTACGCACCGTTCTCCAAGCTCTCTTTTCTTACGCACCGTTCTCCAAGCTCTCTTTTCTTACGCACGGTTCTCCAAGCTCTCTTTTCTTACGCTCCATTCTCCGAGCTCTCTTTTCTTATGAACCGTTCTCCAAACTCTCTTTTCTTACGCACCGTTCTCCAAACTCTCTTTTCTTACGCACCGTTCTCCAAGCTCTCTTTTCTTACGCACGGTTCTCCAAGCTCTCTTTTCTTACGCTCCATTCTCCAAGCTCTCTTTTCTTATGAACCGTTCTCCAAGCTCTCTTTTCTTACGCACCGTTCTCCAAGCTCTCTTTTCGTGCGCACCGTTCTCCAAGCTCTCTTTTCTTACGCACCGTTCTCCAAGCTCTTTTTTTTACGCACCGTTCTCCAAGCTCTCTTTTCTTACGCTCCATTCTCCAAGCTCTTTTTTTTACGCATCGTTCTCCAAGCTCTCTTTTTTTATGCACCGTTCTCCAAGCTCTCTTTTCTTACGCACCGTTCTCCAAGCTCTCTTTTCTTACGCTCCATTCTCCAAGCTCTCTTTTCTTACGCTCCATTCTCCAAGCTCTCTTTTCTTATGAACCGTTCTCCAAACTCTCTTTTCTTATGCACCGTTCTCCAAGCTCTCTTTTCTTGCGCACCGTTCTCCAAGCTTTCCCCAAACCAACGAAAAGTGGGACCAGACGGAATTGGACAGAGGGAAAAATGATAGTCGCGAGGATTGGCAGGTTGTGAGATAAGAATGCAGCTCATCGGCACACTGCCGACGCTAATGGCGGGATTCGAGCGATTTTCTTGTTTAAGCGGAAATGTCGGGTGGGCGGGAGAGGGGGTGTCTCTTCACGATACCTCGCGGTGCTCGGTGAGCCCGAAGAAAATTGGTGGGATATATGACACGTACGAAGGGTTGAGAAAGGAACATCGCTGGAGCCACGGGTGATAGATAGTTTGCCACGGCGACGTAGAAAGAAGACACAGAAGAGTTTCGCAGACGGGCAAGCGAGAGTTCGCAGGTGTGGCGACCGCTGAGAAAATAGGAAGATGCTCCGGGCGCGGTGACACCCGCAGAGGATTGATCACGCGATATTGGCCTTCGAAGGCTCCTGGTTCCGGTACCGGGGCCCCCAAGTCGGCTCGGGTGAAACCTGTCGGAAAATGTCATATCGTCTCTCGCCGCGCATGCGGACACCGTCGGAGTGTGGAAACGTGGTTGCGTACACCCGCCTCGTCTCATCCCTCGCTATTATTCTCTTATCGAGAGCAACAAAAGAAAAATCAGTCACATCTCATCCCCGTCATTAGCATTCTTAGATTCTAATGGCCAATCAATTGCGTACGCTCGGATGGTCCGGAAGTGCCAATCGATGAGGTCGATCGGTTCCGATTGTTACGGCAAACGACGCAAACTCGATTACCAATATCAGTTTCGTGAAACTGGCGGCCTGTACATTGCCGATTGAAGCTTTCCTCGGTACCGGAGTGGAGTACGAGAACGTGATCCGGTTTAAAAATTCGTTGCGCCAGTCGTTTCGTCCATCCGTCCTGCTAGCCCCACCGCCTTTTCCGGATATACTCGTTCGTTACTCGCTCCTTTTCAACGGCCACTGCAAGAGCGTAGACGGAGAAACCTTTCACTTCCGGGATTATCGTTTGGACGCGCGTATTCCAGAAAGGAGCCAAAGGCAGGCATTGCGCGGGAGCTTGCCATTTCCTTCCTCTACCCCTCACAGTCTCTCTCCACCGATCCGGAAGACGACAAGGGAGGATATCAGGCTGCCGAGCGTCGCTGGTCGACGAGGAAGCTCGCTTCACTGTCCCGTGAGAGGAGAGGAGTGGCAGAGCCAAAGAAACGAGATCGGAGAAAGAACGAATAAAAAAAAAGGCGACCAAGCATGATAAAGCCATGCAAGAGAGGGTGGTCAGATTAAATCACTTGCTCGACGGAAACTCGAAAGAAAGGTACCTGCCGGGCGGAAGAAGAGGAGAGCGCTTCCGTTCTCCCGGCGAAACGATTTACGAAGAACTGACTACCGTTCGTGCACATGGAACAAGGATGGGTGTATATGTACGTGGGTGGGTGGATGCGTATGTGCTCTGCCGTTAGTAAGCGGAACGCCTTCGAGCTTGATCTTTTACATACGTTTCGCAGGAACGCAAGGAAAGTATAGGTTGAGAATAGGAGGGCGCCGTCTTAAAGGAAGTATTTGAGGTCGTAGAGGATAAGAGATGCACTTTGATATCCTCGAATGCTCTGTTGCCAGTAAGAGATCCAGTTTACGAGTTTCTTTCGCAATACAAGAAGATCCAGTGCGATACATTGATATGTCTACGTTCAACATGAGCCAGTGGACGATTCGAGGCAGCGAAGACCGAGGTAAAACGAAAATGCTGCAAACTACAGACAAAATGGGATACCACAAAATTGTCGGAAAAAATAATTTTAACACCCGGGGAGACGGGGGCAAAATGAGCACTGCACGCAGTGCGGGGAAAAATTGGGTGCGTCCTTAATCAGCACGCGTTAAGAAAATGTTGGTACCCCATTTTTAACCCGCACTACAATTCATCTCGTATGCTCGGAATAATTATCGAAAATCTAGATTTTTGGTCTCTCCCGTGTCCAATTTCCGGTGCCACCGATTGCCCCTTTCATGGAAAGGATTACCGAAAACTTTTTATCCCTGTCCCATTTACTTTGACGTCCTCGAGGCCTGGGAACCCCGGGACTCTGTGAAACTCACTGAAGTTTTCGGAATTAATAATGCAAAAACTTGTCCGAGAACACACCCGCGCTTCGGATCCCGGTATATCGGTTGCTTTCGGTTGCTCTGTGATTCTCTCTGTCTCGCTACGCGCTGCTGTCGAGGGTGATTCGTTTGTTCTGGTAATCCGATCGACGCTCGACGAACAGACAGAGCGAGAGTAGTTGCCTTCCCACACGTGTTTGATACCGCAGGAATAACGTGTTCGAGACCGATAAGGGGGATAGGCCAAGCGCCACTCAAGCTGGCACGAAAGTTTGAATATTCCGGGTACCGACACAGGAGAATTTGTTCCAACATCGCTGAATGCTCGCGCTCGCCGAGGAACTCACGTTGATTATTCAGTTCGCTTTTCTTGTTAATTTTTATTTTTTCGCCTCGACCAAAGATTGCGCGATAACGAGCGAACTGGGACGAAGAGTGCGGCTTCTCTTTTCGTATTCACTTTTCGCTGTCGCAAGAGAGTACGCAAACCGTACGGTAAAAGATTTTCAAATTTTTTTGGCACACACGAGTCACCCTCCTCCAAAATACTCGAGTTTTTCATTCAGCATTAACATTTTATCTTATTATCTCCTCTCTCTGATTTCAGATCTGCCGAGGTTCGGCAAACCACTCAACAACTTGACGATATCGGTCGGCCGCGAGGCGATATTCACCTGCATCGTGGAGAATCTCGGACCCTACAAGGCAAGCGACACACGTTGGAGTCTCTTAGCGACTATAAATTGTGAAGACAATTTATAGTCGCAGGCATTATAAAACATTAATTAGTTTTTTTACTTCATCGTCAATTATTAAAATCAATTATTATTCAGGTCATTTTGTCAGATCCACTCGAGTCCACCGATCAAGCGAAACGTTCCTCGTGAATGCAATACTGGTATTGGATTTTTCGTTTGGATTCCGCGCGGTTCTGAAAATATGACGATTTGATAATTCATATTTTCAGAACCGTGAGATGTCCAAACGACAAGAATCTTTTTCCGTCCGTGATACGGAAACTTTTCGAAGAGTTCAATATTTTCGGTTAAAATTGGATAAGCTTAGAAATTCCTCGTTCGTTCGATGAACGCGGTGTCTGCCTGGAAAGGATTATTTTTACCCGAGTGACAAGAGAGCGATGCCGGCTCGGAGATACAATAAATTAGCGGTACGTCGGTTGTATATCTTGTCGGCGTTGAAACTCGATTAGGTTGGAATAAAATCTCGCGTGGAACGAGAAATGAGTGGGACGAGTGGGTTCAGCAGTTTGTTAAGCGGGTAGGTACGGGGCCCTCTCACTGCCGGGCCGTCGAAGGCTCTACGTCTTTTCCTCGGCTCCCTCGCCCATCCAACGATTTTGCACCCTCGCGCGCCCTCCCGCACCCTCGCGCTCGTATATCTGTATCCTATACATCGGCCCAGCGCGGGCCGCGCAAGCCAGACGTAATAGACGTCGTGCCTGCTTGCACAACCGCCTTTCCGCTCCTCTCTCCAGCCAGTCGCCGGGTCTTGCCTCCCCCGACGTTTTCACCCACCCCGTTCGGAATCCGTTCCAACCCCTCGCTGAGTCGATCTACAGGCCGCACGAGAGTTATAATATACCAGCGGTGAAGGATCCCCCCCCTTCCTCCCCTCGCCCCTACACACCCGCCGGCACGAGCTGCTAACCACTTCTCGTTCCGTACTGTTTGAACACGCTTGTCCCCATAAACCACCGGATTGTTTTATAGTTCCAATGTACATTAAAATGATAATCGGCGAGAAAAACGATCACACCGAGGAAATTAACGTTCCGCTCAGTCGAGTTTTTCTATCCGTTTACAGTGGAAAGAGGATAAATGAAGCGACGGGGGTGGCAAAGGTTATTTACAAAAACGAGCTGGTGGCTTGGCACTTGGACTCTCTCGAGCCAGCCAAGATTAACACGGATCCTCTCTTCGTCTCTCGTTGAAGAGGGTACGGTTTTTTTTTTTTTTTTTTTTTTTTTTTTTTTTTTGATCGTGGGATTCTTTAAATTGCTCGTGCCGCTGGTGAACCGGAAGCCGAGCCCGGTTACGGTGGTTAATGCAGGGAACTTTTACGTATCGTTCGAACGCGGAGGAGAGAGCTTAAATCGAGAAACGGGAACAACGGTCAGCGTGATGAGCGGTCATCGGGAGCTCTACGGCAATCGCAGCCGTACACTGACAAAAAAATACCGTTGAATCAACTGAGATTCGGGCAGGGACGTTCAACTAAATATTTTGTAGGTACAGCAAAAAAATTTGTTAGTTCAACAATTTGTTGGGTGACTTCACCAAAATATTTTTGAGTCATTAAAATATTTTGTTCGATCAAGTAAATATTTATTTGAACGTCCCTGCTCGAATTTTAGTTGATACAACTGTACTTTTTTTTTTCTCAGTGCACGTCTGACAAGAAACTGCTGTTTCTACTTACAGCCTACTGGCGAATGAAACGAGCGAGTATGTTTTACTTAGGGGAGACCGGGGCAAAATGGCACAACGGGGCAAAACGGTACTGTGAGGGCAAAACTCAATTTTCCAATCATTTTTGGATGCCCCATTTTGTCCCAACGATACATCCGGATTTTTAAACCCGTTTTGCCCCACGTACCACCATCGCCACCATCTCAAAGTTATTGGAGAATTGCGTTTTGTCCCATCATCCCGTTTTGCCCCGGTGTGCCATTTTGCCCCGCTCTCCCCTAAGGTGATGTATAACCCCCCGCCCACCTACCCCGCGCTCAGTTGGTAACAAAAACTGTTGTGCATGCCGTTTTGAGGTCGCAGATCGCCGAGGAAAACGAAAATTGTCTTTCCCTGCGTCTGTCGATTCTCTAGGGAAAGACAATTTGCCTTTTTCCTCGGCGGTCTGCGGTCTCAAAACAGCATGCATTACAGTTTTTGTTACCGACGGCGGTATTTCACATCACCTTAAGGTGATGTGAAACACGTTCTCAGCCTGTCTCTCTCGCTCCGCCGAGAGCACCACTGATGCTATCTCTCACGCACTCCATAGTGTTTCGCATCACCTTAAGGAGGGTCGAGCGCGAGGCTCGGAGGGGATAGGAAAGGTGGGGCGCAAGGTGCGGGGCAGGTCGTGTGCGAATGAGAGGTCCGCCATGCGGCCGCTCACTCGCACGTGCCAAGCGTGCTGAGATAAAGCTGTAAAATTCCATGTGAGTGCTTATTGTTGACTAACGGTGAAGAACAAGTGTCTACATTCTTGTACAGAGTTTCCTGACAATATTCTTTACAGTTTCCAATAATTTGTTTGCAACGCTTCCACATGAACTACCCTAGAAACATTAAAATTCATCGGTTATTTTCAATCTGCCATAAGTATCAATGTTAAATGGTGCAAATAAAAAAAAAATATATTTCTCGAAAACTGAAGATGAACGCATTCAAACTTTGCAGTTACACTTAGAACGGCTCATATCAATGCGTAAAAAAAAAATCAGCATATTTTTCTTGATGACCTTGTAACGCTCGACCCTCCTTAAATATTTTCCTAACACGTGCACGTGAAATCCCGCTTTCCGTTCCTGTGAAGAGTGCGCAGAAAGGCACTTTTTCGCATCGCGTGCGGGAATAATACTGTGCATGCGTACAAATGCAATATGGTCTTTTTTCGCGCACTAGAGCGGAAAAGTGCCTTTATACGCAAACTTTACGGGAACGTGAAAGCGTGATTTTCGTGAATTTGTTAGGAAAAATTATGTGAATGGCATGGGCGTGGAAACGGGAGTTCTGACTCGTGTGAATGCCGCACTCGTCAAGAGCTCCCTTTCTACGCTCTTGCCATACAAATAACTATTATCGCTATTATTGTTGTTGTTTTTTTTTTTTTTTGTCAACTGCAGATAACGAACGCGACGTAGCACATCGTACCTCACATAATGTATCGTCGGAAATTGCTGGAGCGGCGTGAAATAGTTCCATTAACAAAAGTCGAAATAACTTCACGCCAGCGGAAGCGAATGTACGGACAGAAGCGATTTTCTTGAATTGTAGAAAGATTCGTGGTAACTTTGCGAGGTCGAGATTTTTTTTCTATTTCTTTTTATGGAAGTAAACCTAATTGAAGGAGGGTGCTTTAAATTCAACACCAGTCTCCGCTCTCCAGCGACTGGTCCATCTCGCTTTTTCATCGGGCGAGGGAGAGCGTCGTCGCTGCTGCCACTGCTGCGCTTTGCCAGAGGGGCCAAATGCTGATGCTGTGGCGGATTATTATTTCTTTTCGCCCTTCTTGCCAAATCGGTGCTCGCCGGGGAGGGAAAGGTCTCGACCTCTGACTCTGTTTCGCTCAGGCTCTCCGTAATTTTTAAGCCCCGGTCCCTTCGGAGCCGTTGCTATTCCTGAACGACTTATTTCGCTAACGACGCAAAAAGAAGGAAGAAAAAAAAAACAGAAATAAAATAAAACAAGATTCAGTTTTCTTCGACCGCGAGGGTCTAGAGCGTTTCCGCCGTGCTAGCGAAAACTCGCGGGGAAAATCTGCGCTAAACTATTTCCTCGCGGTTGCCATTCGAATGGATATTTAATTTTCTCAGCCGAATCTCAGACGGCAAGGTTTTCTTCTGGATTCCCCCTGTACCCGGCACAGCGAGGATCCTCCACCGACCTCCTGCGGAAAATTTCCGAGTTTCATAATCCGCGCTCCGCGATAGTCCTTTAGGCAGCGAATTCTTCCGCAAAGCTTCTTCCTCCTACATCCTGCCGGTGGATATCCTCTCGATAACCGACGTCGACCATGCCACAGGGGAGAAAGAGGCTAATCCCAGTATCCTAATCGCGCCGGAGAGGAGGTTTCCGCCTCTAACCCGCCCCCCTGTACGCTCGGCTGTCGGTCCGTTCGCCAGGGAATTCCCATCCGGCAACGCTGCAACTTGAAAATAACGAGACGGAAACATCGGCCCCGGTCCGTTCCGTCTTTAAAGGGATGCTGGATCTACCTATTTTACCGACCAAAATAGGGGATTTCTTAGCTTTCACTATTCGCCGTTACTACGCGACGCGTAGGGGAGACCGGGGCAATAGTGGCACAGCGGGGCAAAACGGGACAATGAGGGCAAAACTCAATCTTACAATAATTTTTGGATGCCCCATTTTGTCCCAACGATACATCCGGATTTTCAAACCCGTTTTGCCCCACGTACCACCATCGCCATCATCCAGAAGTTATTGGAAAATTGCGTTTTGTCTCATTATCCCGTTTTACCCCGCTGTGCCATTTTGTCCCGCTCTCCCCTATGCTTCAAATCTTACAGGACTGTATTAATAACATGAACGATTCGGCGTGCAAGCGAATTTCAGTGGAAATCTTCCGAAAAATAAAGAAAATCGAATATTATAAACCGTCGCGATAATCAACATGGCCGCTGAAATGTTAACAGCATCCGTTCTGTAGGATATAAAAAATTCTAGATCTCGCATACGTCAAAAGAGCGTGCATGCCGATTCTTTGAAGTTCTCCGAATATTCCAAAACTGTCGGAAAGTTGCTCATACAAAAAATAATTACGCATAGTGTAAACTGCGTTCACTTAGTCTATCGACTTGCAACGGGTGATCAGAGCCGCTGAAAATTTTCTTGTATCCACGCGACAACGCTACGAACCATTAGAAACGAAAATGTATCGCTTTTTCTTCATCACATCTACATGGTTCAGGCTTTATAAACTCTTTAATAGACTTTAATAGAAAAAAAAAAAAATCGAAAAATTTACAGATGCTGGATTTTGTCTCATGAAAAGTCCATGAGGACTTGTAGGAAAACGATCGGCATACGGAACCTCACATCTGAAAGAAAAGTCGAAACATTTCCGTCCAGTACGTTATCATAAGTAGCCTCCAAACGCTCGGCCCGCTCCTCATAATGAGAATCTATTTTAACAAGTAAAATTTCCTCCACCAAGTGAAATATCAAAGTTACATTATTTACCTATTTCCGGGCTGACGCGAGAGCTACTTAGACAGCAAAAAGTAAAGATATTCTCGTTTGCCGAGTGGCCCATTCCAGAATCCGCGCGTATGCTGGCACGTCGGAAGCTAAAGGGCTCAGCGAGGCGTGTATATCGCGAGGAGCCAAACGCCCGGGATTTTCGTGTGTCCGTTGGGGAGTGGATCCCGACAAGCGGGATTTCGTGCGAGGTGCAGCAAGGTTTGAAGCCCGACGAGCATTGCCTCTCGCAGTGCGGGCCGAGGCATCGGGACACACAGAGAGGGCGAGGAACGGCGTACAGAGGGCGCCACAGAGGCGCGCTCCGCTACGGGCTGCCGAGGTCGTGGTTGCGGTGCCTGTAGCCCCCCGGAGTACTGTGATTACTCGTGCAAACGGACCGCGATATTAATTATTCGCGATACCGTGGTCGTCGTGAATAGTCGGTGAGAGAAAGGCACGGTTGGCTCGGCGGCGCGGTGATCCTGACGCCGCGATCTGCCAAAGGATCCGGATCGCGCACCAGCCGCGATTTTCCTTCCGCTGTGGGTAACGAGACGTGTCTAAGACGAGAGTCGGATATAGAGACCGAGTGCCGCGGTCGATCTTTCTCTCATCGTCGCCACTTCTACCCACAGCAATCTCTCCTCCGCAGGAATTTTGCCCGAACGATGAGAAATACACGTACCGACAGATCTTCCGACCGCCGAGTGTCCTTCGACTCCCGGCAATATTCCCGGTTTATCTGCCACTGTTCGATGTGAGCATCCAGGAATTACCGGGTAAAGTATAAAAATTGAAGCGCTATGTTACGCTCGAGGTGGTCGAAATAATAGGCCAATGTCTCTCGATATCCCTTCAATATTTTAGTGCTCACTTTGTGAGAATAAATGGTCCACGGAGGCCCCCCCACCCCCGAGTCGGAACCGGAAGACGAAAGAAAACGGAATCGCCTCGGGTCTTAATGAGGATATACATTAATTAAATATACAGCACACCCGAGACAAATTTTATACGTCATTCATGCTCCGACCGTCAATTAAATTCCCTCTTTTACCCTCGCAAAAAAAAAAAAAAAAAAAGAAATGAAAAGACCATTATGAATATATTTAAAGACTAAGAGGAACCGTTTGTCGTATGGAAACCGCGAAAGAAACGGAAAGACAGAGCGGACGATGGAGGAAGGAGGCCGGGCAGAAAAACGAGCAAGCTCAGCAGCCCTGGCACGTATATTACCCGGAGCACGCTCCCTCTTACCTATTTCCCCGGCTCATCTCCCGAGAGACATCGCCACGGTGCCTATTATATTCCGAGTAAAACTCGCCCCCCCCCCCCCCCCGCCCTCCCCTCCAACAGCATTGGTTTCCACGTAGCCCGTTGCTATTATATTATACGCCCGCAAATCAGAATTATGATAGCTAAACTGCCCTGGGTACGAGGAGGATGCTGATACCTCGCCGCTTCATCTCCTCCTCCTGATCCGATTTTCCTGCCTGTTCGTCATCCTTGCCTATCCGTTGGTGTATGCATACCGCAGTGGCTCAGTCAGACTCGGAAGTCTTGATAAAGACGACGTAAGTAGGTGCCGAGGCTGCGAATGATTGCGGCTGTATAAAATGAGTGAAATGAGAAAATAAGACGAATATCCTCTCCACCGAGAGGACAAGATTCTGGGATGTGCTGTTGGGAAGTGGATCTCCTTGTGCACGATAGTCACAGCTCGGGTTCGTCGCCTGGATACCCTCTCCGGCGACGAAGTGCAAGTGGCAGCAGGACGAGATATTAATAACGCGATAACGTTAATTGCTCCGACTTCCCCTTGAACTCGGTGTACCTTACCCTGTTAAATCATCCTCCCCGTGACTCGGTTTATCATCAACGAGCGAAATGAGTTGGTTCAAAGACAAGCTAACTTTCCACCGTTTCGGTGCTCGTTACTTTACCGCTATCCGAGGAGGAATCGCTGTTTCCTTATTATTTTTTTCTTCCAGCCGTCACATTACTCGCCACATTCCTCAAAGCCTATAAAACTCCCGGGAGCTGCCGTTTGAACGGTACACCGCCAATCGCCATTCCCGAATTGACCGACAGTCCTTGCAGGTTATACCCAATGCATCGGGTGCACCAGTTTCACGTGGACTCTGGGCATTGTGATCGTCCAGCGCGAAAGAAGATCGGCAGGGAGCGTTGAGCCAATCGCAAGCCGGACTCCCTGCCAGGAAGCAAAAGAAGCGAACACACATGGACAAGGGGCAGCCGAATGTGGCCTGGGAGTCGGGCGGGTGGTATCGAAGGTATAGGTCGTGGGAAATCGAACGATGAGGCAAAGTGCCGGCTGCGAAGAAGACTTCCGCCCTCTTGTCGTGGAATGGAAGGAAGCTGCGAAAAGAAAGTAGGGTAACGTCTTCCTCCTCGTCTTCCACACCCGATATGCAACGTTGCAAGGGGTCGGTACGCTTGGTACTTACGTCTCCGGATGCCACTTTCGGCAGGCGATACGTACCTCGGGGTATCGTCTCGGCAAACGAACGGTGCCAGGAGTTCCCATCCAGTTGAGAACAAGCTACGGCACAGGTGTCGGTAGTCCCAACACCGGGCATCCAAGCTCTTACCGTCTCGCGAATAGTCCAATCGAATCGAACCCCCGTTTCATTCCAGTCTCTCCGACTGCCAATGTTTTCCTGTCGCTCTCTGGTCCATCCGGTTGACGCTGGCATCGGTGTCGGTGGCTTTTCGTTTCGACGACGAAATTCGAGACATTTCGGGGAAACTTCAGTCGGCCCCGAGGACGGTCGTAACGTCGGTACCAACGGCGAATTCAGCAAACTACCCGGCACTCCGGTGTACAACGACGGTTCAGGATGCGCCAGGAACACACCTCGTTTCACCGCTTGCATGGAGTTAATTGAACGTTATCCCCGCGGTACTCCGGGCAACGAGTTCCTCCTCCAATGGTCCTCCGTGTTCGCGCGATGCGGAAGTGGGGAAATCACTTCGCGTGGACTTTTCGATTCGTGATAGATGTCTATCGGTTTTATGGGCGACGAAGCGAAGTGGACGGATGAGCGAAATAGCCCCGACGGATGAGTGAACGCTCGAGATAGACGAGCCAAACGAGATGGAATGGAACAGAGAAGGTGGAAATAGGCGGAAAAAAGCGTTTATCGGCGGAGCGTAACTCGGCTGGATTGGGGCTGAAAAAACTACGGGACAGAAAAAAAAAAAAAAACAGAAAAAAAAAGTGGAAATGGAAACAAAAATTTGGTAACATACTGGCGATGGTATTTAACCAGCGGCGTGCGCCACTATCCAACTACGAGTGGCGAACGTTCGGGTTTCTATTTCTCTTTCGCTAATCCATCCGTTCTCTCTCCGTCAAACGTTGGTCCAGCGATTGCCTTAGCGTGTGCAGCGCGCACGCACGAACGGTGCCAGTTACATTTACGACGGATTAATTTACGGTGCCCACAACTTTCCAGACCATAACTGTAGCGACAATCTCCACGTGGGAACTCGCGAGAAGAGCGCAAAATTACTTCCCGCAGAGTTGAACGGGGTTTCTGGCGCGCTATTCTGGGCGATATTCCTGACGCGCATGCTCAAGGCGATCAAACTTCATTCCGTATGGTATTATGATTGGTACCGAAGTGAAATTCTTAGTGCCCACGACAATTCCAGCCGAACAGCAGCCTAGTAACTTGTCGGAACGCGTATTCCATTAAGCTGCTTAAAATACACCCAATTCGAGTGAATGTATCTGCGGAATTCACGCTGAACGAATTGTTGAAGCGAACGCTGGAAGCGAGGCAACCATCATTCCCTGCGATCCCCCGAGTTCGCTCGCAAGTTAAACTCATTATTATTACCCCAACGCTAGAAATTTACAGCGCACAGTAAAACACGACCTCGTTTATCATATTACATTGCATCTGCAAGTTTCCGTATCGCGCTGCATGTTCGATGGAAAAGTTATCGTTGTAACGAAATCCTCGATGTTATATATTTTGAAAAAGTCCGTCGGTTAATAGAGTATTGCTGTATTATTGTTACCACCATCATGCTGCATGCGAGCCGTATCCGGTCCGGTGTTCTATGTGTCTTCGGGCGGCGGAGCGGCTTTTTCGCTTTGTATTAATGGATTCACGGTAGGATCCTGAAAATAGCAATGCAATAGCCGGATCGGTGAATAATGCGTTTACCGGAAACTCCCGTATCTCCGTACTTCTTTATTAATTGAGGGAAGAGCGAAAGTAATTCTGGGATGCCATGGGATCGCAGGCGGTGTTCGAGACAACGGGAGCCCGAGTTCGCTACTCGCCGACTTCCGTTTTACAGAGATTTCTTGGGAGAGAGCTCCGAAGAACTTTGCCAGGAATAGAGGAATGGCTAGGGATCTCTCAGGGATCGCACGTTGGAAGTGCCAGAAAGGAAGAGTACTGCCGAGCTTGATACTGGCGATATTTCTCGTGCTCGCGGAGAAGAGGAAGCGCTGACAGCGACGAGGGAGTTCTTGCGGCCCGGCGTAAGATCCATGGAGACGGTCTGGCATGAGAACAAGAGGCGGAAGAACCGCGTTGAAAAATCTTCGAGCTAGCGTGTTCCGGATATGAGTGATGATCTTTTCTGGGCGATATTATTATTTCGGCGCGTGTTACAGGATACAAGACCCACATCCAGAACCGCGAGTGCGGGCCGCGGAAGAAGAATGAAAAGGTATGTGCGAGGGAGGAAACAATGCGTCGTCGCGAGATCCTGGGTGGAAGTTTTCGGCTGACGGGAGGTTGGGAGGGGGTAGATGATGAGACAACACTCTTGTTGGTTCACCGAAAGAAAAAGGTTTGGTAATATCAAACTAAGCTGCAGTTGCGGGTGGCGAAAGAAATATTTGGTCGATTGAAGGAAACATTTAGTTGATTGAACGAATATTTAGTTGTTTGACCGAATATTTAGTTATTTGACCGAATATTTAGTTATTTGACCGAATATTTAGTTGCTTCAACAGATGGTTACTTGGATTTAACAAACACTTTGTTCAATCGATCAAATATTTCTTTCGCCACCCGCAACCGCAGCTTAGTTTGATATTACCAAACCTTTTTTTTCTGTGTTGATATACTATTGCTAAGAATATGATTATGGTCGAGACGGATTACGAAAATCAGTGATACATGAACCGGTTCGTACCCACTACTTTTATCCTACGCTTATAATTAGTGAGGTCCCCCCCCCCCCCGTAATCCGTGGTAATGACGGGTGGGAGGGGGAGGCGAAGACACGACCCTCTTGATGGTTGATGTACCATTGCCAGGAATATGAATACGGTCGGGCCGGATTACGAAAATCAATGATACATGAACCGTACCGTATTCACCACTTTTACCATGCGCTCATAATTAGTTAGGTTTTTCTCCCTTGAAATCTGCGGAATCTTCGTAGTTGTCCACGTCGTAATTCCATTCGGCCCGAAATCTTCTTTTCTCGAGGTATTACGAGGACGAACCCGACCGGTACTTGTTGTAGCCGTTAGCGGATTTCCTCTTTACTCGCAATGCATTAAAATACGCCGTTAAGGGGCTTTGCGATTTCTGGATTTTTTCGTAATTTTTCACGAACTTTCCATTATGGTTTTTTTCTCGGATTTTCAGGGGAAAAAAGCTTTGTTACTTACATTAAGAGAGTTGCTTCTAGCGTCCTTGCATCGCGCATCGTTTGCAATAGAGGGAGTAAACCCAGAAAAAAAAATTATTTGACGGCCACCGTTTATTTGGTTTAAGTAAAATATTTATTTTATTTAAATAAATATTTATTTAAATTAAGTAAATAGTTACTTAAATGAGATAAGTATTTATTCCAATCAAATAAATATTTTACTTAAACCAAATAAACGGTGGCCGTCAAATAAATTATTTTTCTGGGTGTAGTAGAATCTTCGTGACTGACATTTTGCTCAACGTTATTCGTCGTGTCGTCGACTTTCTCCTTCGCCCCCTACAAATCCCGCACGCTCCGTGACATTTTCCTTTGCATAGCGGTGTGACATTACCCCTTGCCGAAATGTCACCGACGGCGATGACGCATTCGCTCAAAACTCCTACCGCTTTCGCGGGAACGACGCGACTTCCGGTCCGGCGCTGGAGACATCTTCGTAAAAAAACACAATTTCCACACCCTGATAATCGTGGATGGAAAAGAAAACCTTTGGAATTTTGCCGAGCATTATGGGGATGAGCTCGGTATATCTCGGGTCGCGAGACGCGAGACGAGCAAGAAAACTGCGCACCAGCCGCTCCCTTCGTGGTTCCTGAAATAATTTGATATCGAAGCCAAGATAAAGCAATAAATAATGCGCCCTGCAGCTTGGCTCGGGCGCGTATAACCGGAAATAGGAAAAATTTCGTACGGCGAGCGGGAAGACCAGCGAGTTAACGGCAACGTGTACACGGATCTCCCAAGAGCGCCCAGCATTTTTCGTGGTCAGTCGATCTTGGTACGTACCATTGGACGATGCGGTCTAACTTGCACCCTGGGACAGGGTGGCCACTCTCCCCCAAAGGAGAATATTTATTTTATACCCGTGAATTGATGGTTCGTTGTGTCGTGCCCGCCCTCCATCCTCCGGCCACGAGGCACGTTTCTCGTCGTTTATAAATGAGATGACGCGCGAGAACGGTCGTTGCCGCTGGCGAGGGAATACCGACGAAATTTTTATCAAAACCCCTCTCGCGTGGTTATAATGCCCCCCTCCGGGACGAAATTGAATGGAGAATTTTCGTGACGTTAACGAGAGCGAACGTGTCAAGTACAGTACAAACGCTCCTCGGGTTATAGCTGGATTAATCGCCGGGGAACTGTACGCATATAAATTTCTTTCGTCATTGCCATCATTACTCTCCCTCCGTCCTCGTTCCGGCGGATCCGTCCGAACGGCTCCGCGCCCAAAGCGAAATAATTACGTTCAAGATGGAACGCACTGTTCGTTAGGCTTTTACCGCGAGTGGTCGGTCGCCCGGACGGCATGGGAAGAGGGATCCGCACCCACCGGAGAGTGGTTTGCGAACGGCAAAGCGGTTCGTTTGAGATACCCTCTCGCGAGCCCGGCTACGCTGGAGGACCCAGTGCACTCACCATTTTCGGAATATATTTCTCCATCCTCCCGTATACACCTGGCACACACAGATACACACACATACACATTCGCGAGCGGGCGGAAAGTTATATAGTATTTAACGATGCCCAAAATGATTACCATTGCTTTGTGGAGAACGGAGATTCTCTTTCGTACGCCACAGATGGAGCCGTTAACAATCGCGCACATATAGATCGTCATTCTAATGCCCACAAAGTCGAATTAAATGAACCCTGTCAAGGTAAATACGATGGAGACGAGGTTAAAGTGGTGAATGTTACGGTCTGATTTAACATGAAAGAGCCATGCAAACGCGGTGATCCATATATTCGCAACACCTCGCCATAGAACCAATTACGAATTTCTTCGAACGGGAAGCCTCAAAAGTTTCAGGAATACTCGAAAAAGCAAAGTTGCCATGAAAATTATCTTTGGTAAAGATCTAGGGCTAGAACTGGTTAATATGGACCACCCCGATTAGCACATAATCCGATACTAGGACCGGAACATTTTGACCATTTTTACCTTATGCTGTTGCTCGTTCTGCACTAACCTATATCGCTGATGGAATTTTGATTTCGAGATAAATAAACTCTCTTTCTCTCTGCTGAGCCTTTCGTCTTTTTTCACATCCGACGATTGAATGCCGTTGCATCAGTGTCTGCACGAGAGGCATCGAGGGGTGCGGAACCGCCGCGCCGAAGGGGATCCAAGTGCGCATCATGCCTCGCCGTTCTAGCTATCGTTCTCCCATACCCGCGATAAAATGATTGCTTTTTTAGCGGAAGAGAACGTAGCCCCATTGCAGTATCGATCCGTCTAGTCCTGGTACATTTTTTCCAATTTTTCCCGATTCCTGTTTGTTTGTATGGAGTTTTCGGTGTGCACGTAACTTTGCGGGAAGCGTATGATTAAAGTGATTCGACACTGATCTTCGAAGTGCCTAACGCGATTCAACTTCACGCTCTGTGACCAGGCCATATTAAGCGACCGCAACAGAGCTTACTAATGCCCGGACTAATGATCGGTCATGTATAATTACTTACGCGCTGATCGGGGTGGGCCATATTCATCACTTCCATCGTGCAGAACGTCCTCTAGCCGGGTAAGCTAGAGGTGGCTGAAGCAGCCGGGCGATAACAGTAAATTCTCCCCCGATGAATTTGAACTTGCGGGTGCGCCGCCGCAGTGCAAGACAAGACCCTTTCCAAGATGAGCTGTAAGTTTGGGTAACGAAGACCATTCTTTGTCGATCATGAAATTACGTGGCAAAAAAATAAATCACGATAACCCCGGGAAAACGATGATCTGTAATAGGTAGCCGAGGAATATAGGGGGTCAACGACGTGGAAAGAAAGCCAATGTCAGGAAATACGTAAGGTGGAGAGAGCGAGAATGGAGGCGACGTTGAGGCGCCACAAGACCACCTGGGCGTCGCGTTCTGTCGACGGTCTTCGAGGATTCAATCAACCCGGCGCATTGTCGACGTCGTGTGGCTTAGACGTCTGTCTGCAAACTCCATTGACGTACGCGGCTCCTATATATCGTTGGTTGAAAGAGGATCTGGAATCCCGTGCTCGCCTTATGAAAAATGATGGCTGGCAGCGTGTGCGAATTCCGACCGGGCAGCATGCGAGCTTTTGCCCCTTTAGCTTCAAGCAGGAAACGGCAAGGGAAACATCAGGGTGGGTTCGCGCGGACCATCCGTTCCTACGCAACTGCACCCCCATTAGCGAGGCTCCGTTTCGTTGTAAAGGATCGTGTCCTGTCGGTGAGAATCTTCCAGGGGTTTCGGTGTCGGGGTTACCCCGGGCGAGAGCCGCGATCCTTCGCACGCGATTAGCTCCGCTTCGAAGGCAGTCATCATCCATCAGGATCTGGGATTGGGTGTGTCTTGTCGACACGTCGTTGCCAGATTAAAACAACCTCCACAGAAATATAAAAGAGTAATCTTTTGTTCAAACCGTGAATACGGAGCGTGTCTTCATTAGTCATTCGGCAACCGCATGAAACGAGTATCGGACAAAAAAAAAAAGCGATCCCGCTGCGAGACGAATGGAGTGCCACACGTCATATCGTCAATTCGTTGTGAATACAAGCCTCGCGTGGTAGGATTGTGATTGCATTGCTCCGGAGCGAGAAAATGAGGTGCGAGTGTTTGGGGTCGCACGAGTGGAGGGCCGGGAGAGAGACCATTGATGCTGATCGATGAGGTGTGCATGAAACATACGTACACGTATACAACAGCGCACTGCAGGGTATTTACAATCTCCTCGCTCGGTAATCCCCACCGATACGTTGAACTGCGAGCATCGCGGCTGCCCTGATCAGGAAACGATCGCGAATTATCGAGAGCCGATTAACTCGATGTTCGTCAAAGCGAAGCCCGGGTGTTTATTAAGGGCACCTGCCTCACTAGACTCGCTGGACACATGATTGGAGCTGTTGTTGCTGTTGTTTCGATAGTGGCGAACCAACGACTATCCGATGTCCCCTGTTTTCGCCTTGAGATCAACAAACGGTTGATTACTCGTGTACTCATTTGCGTGCAGTTCCCGGGGAACAGAGTCGCGGTGACACAGCGGGGGAGTGAGGGACGAGCCGAAAAAGGCCCGAGCGGAAAAGGTGTAACGTTGTTATAATCAGGGAACCGAGAGCGAGCGGGAGAAGGTGAGGGAAATGCGACGGACGATGATTATACGGATTACATCACCCCCGGCTAATTGCCTGCCGGCAAACCCCCGCGGTCCCTGTTCTGCTTGGGCCAAACTCAAACCGACCCTCCCGGAACCCTCTCATCGTTACCCTTTACCCCTCTCCAATGTACACCCTTGTGACGCCGCTACCGTATGTGTGCCGTCTATGTGTACATGTGACAACTTTGACATCGTACTCCGATGCTTATCGCCCGAGCGCAGCGGGGCTCTCCGATAACACAGCGGTATTAACCCGTGACCTTAGCCATACTTCCCTGTAACATCGATCTCAATGCCCATTGAGCCTTTGGCGTTGGTTCCCTCAGTAGACCGGTTCGATAAGCCGGGAGTGGCGAATATGCCTCACCATGATCAGGACGTCGATCAATGATCCATTGACTAGACCACGTTTACCACTTTTAGCGTAGATGTCGTGACAAACATTATTGTGTAGAATTCTATTTGCGTGAGTGCTCGAATGACTTCCCCAATGAGGACAATTGTCGCAATTACCGGCGAATCCTTGTATCTACTCGCGTCAATTCGGTTTCCCCGGGAAACTACCGCTATTAGCGACTCTCCGCACCACCATCTCCCAAGTTCCCTCAATTATACCCTCAAAGCGAGAATTTCACCCTGCTATCATTGCCAAGGGGGTGCGTTTCCCATTCGTCAGTTATAATATTCATCGTCTCGCTGTGTGTCTCGGTATGTATCCCTCGCCACAGCACGAACTTTGCACGGGACTTCTCTTACCAGCCGAACGTTCGATTTGCCATAGGTTCAATTAATGTCGCAACAGAGTACAGCAAACATGTACCGTACGCGTTCCTACTTAGACCTTCAGCTAATGGGACTCTGAGTGGGTAGTGGTTAACGAAGTTACGCGTTCAATTACGAACGCATCAGCCCGGAGAGCTTTGAGTAGGAGCACCCAAAGTTGTGCATAGAATCGCATGGTGGCTTTCCAGATATGAGAACTTTTTGACAAAACTGTTAACAATTACATCAGCGAGACAAGAAATTGTGGATAAGAGTGTCGCGTTTGAATGTCATATTGTTTGGCTTTCAGGGTAACCGTTTCGTCGTACAGGCTTTCCTCGGATGGAATGAAACACTCTCGTTTGGAGGACTGGATTTAAAAGGGGCTGTTTTTCCGTGGTTTCCGACGGAGACAACCCTCTGTTCTCCCGCACAATCGTGTTTCTACCCGGCAACGCTTAAACATCGTCCCAGAGACCGATTGTTCGTGTACAACGCGTGTATAGTTTTTTTTTCTCTACGTAAACTAGGCTATGGAATTCTTTACTCGCCATTTTCGCGAGATCCTCCATTGTGACTCCTCCCCGTCCAAGGGGGTTCGCGCGGAACGTCGGAAGGCAATGTGTGCGCGACGAGATGGATGTTAATTCGCGAGAAAAAGGAGACGAGAGACAAGACGACGGATGTGCGACGACAGAAGCGCGGCGGAAACCCGACGAGTGACGGAATTCAGGATGGAAACATTCGTGCCGTCTCGTTGAATAGGGACGAAACTTTCTCTTGTACAGTCGGAGGGAAACGAATCATTTGTAAACTGAAACGGTTAGGCTAGGTTCGGCAGAGGCTGAATAATTACTCGGCGCAATTCACGGTGTGCCACAAAGGGGAGGAACCGACGACGAACGACGGCAACAGAAGCAGAGCCGCCAGGTTCTCGTCCGCGGGATTCCCCCGAGCAAGCGCGCGCCATGCGTTTCATAGCTTTCCAGGGTTACTTCTCGCGAGCTTTCCGCTTCCTCTCTTTCTCTCTCTGCAAACCTGCGCGAGCTCGGCACACACAATATACCTTCCCCCATTACTAGTCGCTACTTTCTGCTCCGGCTCAACTCTTTGCGTTATGTTTTACATACCACTTCTCCCATCACTGAGAGAGCCCTTCTCGAATATGATCTAGCTCCTCTCTAGACTTCAGTCATGTTGCATTGCAAATTCAATCACGTGGAATTTGTTTTTTCCCGACAAATTTATATAGATGCATATATAGATGATTCTCTATATACATCTATATAAATTCTATTGGAGAACATCACAGATCTACTAGCAGGTTGGTGTGGTTCGGACGCTTTGCGCTCTGGCTATGGATTATACAGTTTTGAGGCCGGTATTTTAAATTTCAGGAGATTTACCGGAATATCATGATTTCCGGTTAGAAAATGTCATTTTTCGATCGGAAATGCGTTCAGTTGAAAAATGAGATTTTCATACCGGAAGTGACGTACTTTCTGATTTTCGAGCACTTTTCCTATACGTTCGTCAACTAAAACCGCTGAGATCTTCAGCGCATTATGAATAACGCGGACAATGCCGTTCTTCTCCAGAAAGCCGACGAGCGAGTCTCTTCCTTTTCGTAAAGCCTTATTCTCCAAGACTTCTCCGTCTCGCGCGTATCATGAAAATCTCATCACCCTTTTCATACATGGATTCGAAAGGTGCTCGAGTGAAAAGGGTCAGAGCTGAGAAAATGCAAAGAATAATCCGTGCCAGTCGGCGTTTACACTGTGCCACCAAAGACAGAGCAAAATTTCAACTGTGGCATCGGTACATTTGTGCCTGTCGTTGAATTCATTTTTATTCCAAAGCCGTGACGGAATCGCGGTACTGTATTTTTTTTTACTCTTCAGACACCCACACGGGGTCGAGTGATCGCGATAAAAAAAAAATCTCGGTTTACGTAGGTTCCGAGAAAAGTGGATAGAATCGGGTCGCGTTCCTTCAACCGCCTGGATACAACGTACTTGTGACAATAACCTTCGCTCATATTTTCCCATGCGTTCCGTTGCACTGAGCAGTTATTCTCAAACGTGCTTGTCCCGATTGAATGTGATGGTTAGTCGGGAAGGGAATAGGTGAATCAGATTGCAATTATTTTCGATCCTCGACAACTTCTAAGAGGCGGAATAACGAGATGATATTCCGACGTGCTGTTCCATAACGCGGAAGATACGATTGTGCGCTAAAATGTTATTTATTTTTGCTTCCTCATAGAGGAAGCTATGTTTTCGTCAAAAATTGTTTTTCGAGATTATAATGTCAGCGTACTGGAAATGTTCGAAAACGTCGAGAAATGTAATTTTTAGGTGGCGTCCGGATGTGTGCGCGCGCGCGCGCGCGCGCGTGTGTGTGTGTGTGTGTGTGTGTGCGCGCGCGTGCGTGATTCTCATGAAGATTGCGGCCCGTTTCGAGATTTTACGCGAATTCGATTTTTTTTTTTTTAATTCTGTGGTAGCTCTAACTTTCGTAAATTTTGAGCTATCGCCCTAAAAATACATATAAATACAATACCATGAATAAAGACCTTTGGTATTGAATTTGACCGAAATCTACCTAAGGGATCAGATTTTATCGAATTTTGATTTTTTTTGAAAAATTACTAAAAATGGTATGATTTTAGTAAATACCCGAGTAGAAATATTCGAGCGTTACATCGGGCCCTGATAGGGTCCTGATAAGGCCTTATCAGGCCCTTATCAGGCCTTCTCAGGACCTTATCAGGGCCCGATGTAACGCGTGAAAATTTCTACTCGGGTATGGAGGTATCGAGCTTTTTTTTACAATTTTTCTCCTCGTTAAATCTTTTTACATAATATATTGCATAACCGTGAGCGAAATTGTATTCGTCATTCACCTCGAGTCGCTTCGTCTTTTAAAGTCGTTATGTCAAAGACGGAGACGCTGCGGACGTTCGTCGTCGACTTTGTTTCTCTTCGGGTCGTGCCGTCGTTAAGAAAAGACACCTCGTTGTCCTACGAATAAAATAGGCTGTCCCTCGCTCTCCCCCTGCGTCTTTCGCTTTGCTCGACGTGTATCCAGAATATAGTCTCGTAACTGTGCTTATTTTATTGTCGGGTGTAACCGACAAGCGCAAGATGGTATTACCGCTGAAGGCGCGCCAACGCTTTGCAGACGTTCTATAAATCGTCGTTCCCTCGATTCGCCGGCGGCTCAGCTTTTGTCCCATGAAAAAAAAAAAAAAAAACGGTTTGCGTCTGTTGGCCTCGAAGTCTGCGCTTCATGCACCATGTATGGCACCAGCGATGTCGTCGAGTGCGAGTTACATCGGTGTAAAAATCTCAGTTTGGCAGTGTTCATATTTTTTTATTTTTTGTAGGTGGCGTGGCTGCGGATCGACACGCAGACCATCCTAACGATAGCGAGTCACGTTATCACGAAGAATCATCGGATCGCGGTGACGCATAGCGGTCATCGTACGTGGTCCCTTCACATAAGGGAGACGCGAGAGGACGACCGTGGATGGTACATGTGTCAGGTCAACACGGACCCGATGTCGAGCAACACTGGCTTCCTGGAGGTTGTTGGTAAGAGAGCTCACCTGTGACAGACAACTGATAACTGACTGGTTGACTGATATTGTATTAAATTTAATGTAATATATAACAATTATATATAATGTAGGGGAGAGCGGGACAAAATGGGATAGAAAATCGCGATGCGTTGATGGGCCAAAATGGGACGTACTAATATCCGACAAAATTGTTGGATAATTGCGTTTTTAACCCTTCTTGGGCAAACATATTTCACCGATCTCGATGGTCACCCTGGGGCGATTCTACCCGGTCCATTTTTTAACCAGTATTGTGACCAAACTGTCGGTCGGAAAAATCTCAAAAAAATACAGAACATTCTTCAACAAACCAAATGGTGACATATTCAGAAAAATTCATAAAGAAGAAGAAACGAAAAAGTGTTTTCACTAAAAAGTGTTTTCACTAAAAAAAATCATAACTCCGTGAATTTGTAATATTTTTGCTTAAAATTTGAACCTGATACTCCTCAGATATGGTAAGGTGGTCGTCGGGTGTCGCTTACCCAGGGTGACCATGAAAGGTTAAAAACACAATTTTCCAATAATTTCCGGACATCTTATTTTGCCCCATCGATGCATCTCGATTTTCTGTCCCGTTTTTCCTCGCACTCCCCTACATAATAAATATATACACTGAGAGAAGGATCTAGCAATTATGACTATATCGCTTGAGAAATATTACCATAGCACATAGTAGTAGGGAACCAGGGCGCCACCTATGGTAGGAAGTACCGGATTTATAAGAATTTTTTGTAGATATTATGGTAAAAATTCTTGGAAAATCTGAGACTTTCCGCCATAGGTGGCGCCTTAGTGCCCTCCTACTATGTGCTATGGTAATTTTTCTTACATGATCTGTAGTTTTTACTAGATCCTTCTCTCAGTGTACTATATCACATTATATTATAATATTATAATATATTATAATATCGAGTTACATTTGTAATATACTGTTCTCCCGCTAATAGCGAGACCGTCTCTTCGCCCTACACCGTCGCGCCGACATTAGAGATACCTTTATATATTTTTACCTCCCCAGTCAGTTGCGTAATTTCTGCTTACATCAACGGCGAAACGCAGCCCGTGACGAGTGACTCACTGAATATTTACTAAACAACTTCAACGAGCCCGTCGAGCTGGAGAACTCGCGCGACAGACAAACTTAAACTTGCATCCCCCTGATATTATACCCTCCCTTCGGCCCTCGCTCGGTGTCCGGAGTTCGCTCCCTCGTCCGCAAACCGTATATACCCCACACCTCCCACAAAAGTTGTTTCAAACAACTCTCCCATCTGTCGGATTCCCTACCTGGGGGTTACAAGGCTCTTTCGCTGAGAGTATAACGAGTCGGTTTTACATTGCCCAAGAATTAAGTCCGTACCGTCGACCGAGCATCCCTCTACCAGGGTGCGCCTACTAGAGCTTTATTTTTCAAGCCCCGCAATCGGTCTTGTCCCTCGAAGAGCTTTCTCGGTCCTGTAATAACACATAACCGCTTGTCACTGCTCTGTCATTAGTCCGTTGGATGGTCGTCTGTACATACATCCATACATACATATATACAATATATATACATACAGGATATGCATAAAGAATTTTCCTTATGTACAGCAACCTCGGCCTATGTCGCACGGGCCGTAAACGAAGTGTGTCTGGCCAAGATAGAGACCTTGCGTCCGCGGCACCCGCCCATTTTCCCGCGCGTTTCTCCCCGATTTGTGGCGCTGGGATGCAAATATATGCAAAGTATGCCGTATACATGAACAAAATGTACACTCTATATGTATGTATACAATATGAGACCGAAGTGGAATGAGAAGGAAGGGGAGCGGGCGGGGCGATTGCACTCTTGGAGGGCTATTAAACACCTTCCTGGCGACGTGCCCTGCCGTTGCCTCTTCTGCGGCCCGAGTAGCCCCTAATAACAACATATCCACTCGATGCCCCACTTGCTCTCTCATTCGCCCCTCCTCCCATCAAACTCTCTATGATCTTCTCGTCTTTCGCTATTCGCTCTTTTATTCGTTCGTTTTTCTGATAGGTTTCAGTCCGGTCGAGATTCGGGAAGGTGGCGCACGATCGAAGGTGGCAATTCGCGTCCGTGTACGTGTACTTCCATTTCTACGGATTCGGTGATGGCAGCTCGAGATCTCGGACTCGGTGCGGTGGAAAAAATAAAAAATAACCGCTCGTTAAATTTATCCTTTATCGGTGACGAGCGAGTTGCAGCCGCGGGACGAAAGAAATGAATGGGCGGACGTGGGAGGGCGATTCGGGTTATCGAGGCGATGGAATAACTAATCGCCGAGCGAGCCTTCGCTATAACGGTAGTTTGGTTCCTACTCTGCTGGCCGCTGATTCTAACGGTGAGTTTTTCCCCATCTAGAGCATCGATCGAGACCGCGAACAACGCTTTCTTTCTGGTCTCGCCGGGCACAAGGAGAAAAGGGAGCAGAGACGGGGACAGCCGGGGCGAGCTGAATTCCATAAATCATGGAGAGACCGGCGAGAGAGACCCTTCGTCACTCACCGCTGAGGGTCTCTTCGACGAGGAATAATTTTTTTCGAGCTTCGCTCGAACGCGTGCGGACGATGTGCGAACTTTCGAAGTCGCAAGCCTCGAGGGTATTTAATCTGCCTCAATTAAATTGCAGAGTTTGCCCATTACAGACAACGTTCGGACGAAGAAATGTTTCCAATATTTTTCATTTTTTTTTTTTTGTTTTTTTTTCGTACTCCCTGAACCGAGTTTCTAAACACTCGGAGTTTCTAAAGTCAATTTTTGTAGCAGATTTCGCGATGCGTACCGAAAGATCTAACTAGACGGGCGTGTTCTACGAAAAAAAAATTACACGAGATAAATATGTTGTAATGGTTGTCAGGTATGATTGAGGTGAATTACCTGAAGTCCGAATGCACCCAGAAAAAAGAATTATTTGACGGCCACCGTTTGTTTGGTTTAAGTAAAATTGGTACTTAAATGAAGTAAATATTTATTCAAATCAAATAAATATTTTACTCAAACCGAATAAACGGTGGCTGTCAAATAAATTATTTTTCTGGGTGTGAATGGTAGCCATCGTTTATTGAAGTGGGACGTGGGTGAATGAGAGTGCACGTCACAACGGTTCGGGACTCTGAGATAAACTGAATAAAGGGCCTGACGGAAGCAGGACCCTCGCCTATTGCTGCGCGCGACACAGTATTCCTACGCGCGATAAGACGGCCGCTGCCTGCACGTGACGCGTGCAGCGGCTGGACCGTTGCTGTGAGAAAGCGGACGGTCACACGGAAAATGCGGTCTCGCGATTAAAAGTATACGATTATGAATCTAAGATCTGATGCCGCGTGAGAACACCCAGCAAAAAAGTTTATTCCAATCAAAGAAAATTTATTAGGGACGAATAAAAATGTTTATTTGATTCATAACTTAATAGAGCATTTATTAAATTCTAATATATTTGTTTGTTTGATAGTATTATGCTTTTTATTGACGTGTTCACGACTCTATAATGCGCGTTGCTGGATAATAGCCGTGTTTTGTCTTGGTGCCAAATATATAATTTCTTTGGCGCGAATAAGTCAATCTATTCAAAATCGTATTTTCAATGATTCGATTTCTTTGTGTCGAATAAACATTTATTTTAAAGTATAAATCAATAAATAGTCAATTCGAATGAATTTTTTTACTGAAAGTAAAGAAAAGCCATTATTTGAATCTAATAAAGATTTTGTTAAGGCAATGAAACATTCCTTTTATCTTAATAAACGTCATTTGAAAATCAAAATTTATTTGATTTGAATAAATCTTTTTTCTGGGTGAATGAACGACTACGGGATCGCAAATTGTGGGACCGTTACAAGGTGAAAAAGAGCTCGACAAAGAGGCTGCATTGTTTTCATTAATCCAATCAGAGACAAAAAAAAAATTTTTTTTTACGAATTTGTTTCACATAATTCCGCGTAGGCTTCCAGTCGAACGTCCAACAGCGGCTTCATCCGTAAATCAAATTTCTTTTGGAATGGTTGCAAAAAATAAAAATTCTTCGACTGTGTTTCCCCGTCGATAAAAAGTGTGCCATCGTGCGTTCGGCCTCGGGATTTTTCATCTCATTTATACGCGTCGGGAGAACTGTCTCTTGACGATCCGCACAAAATTAACAGTGCTCCCCGTTCCTCGTTCGGGGCTTCGTTCCCCGTATCGTTCGACGAATACGCGCGTTGAACAGAAATTCCCGCTGTTTCGTTCCAACGATATCAAATAGCTTTGTGAGGTTTCCTTCGCGCTTTCCCCGGAATCGTCACGTCCTCTTTGTGCGAGCGAATTCACCGACAAAAGGGTGAAAAATTTTTCCGACCGTGTAATTCCTCGCCGCTCCTGTGAGAGAATCCATATTCGCCGTCCGAGGCTTTTGTTCGAGATGCAGAGTACGACCAAACCCCGCCTGGTAAATTTTTCAACGCACCGAGCGAAGAACCCGCGGAAAAGAACTCTTTGATTCCCGTTAAGAGGCGCAGAGTCGTGCGCCGCGTCGTTTTACATGCCGAACGGCGCAGGCTGGGGCCCTTCCGTTTCTCAGCAGCCGACACGATCGTCATTCACCCGGTACCGATCGATCCCCGTTTGCATGCCGTTCATCGATGGATACCGAGTTTGTCTTGCGACTGACGAATGGACGAGCTTCCGTTGATCCTTCGGCGAGCTCGTCTGGGATCGCCTTTATGCACAATTTACATCGACGAGGAGGGGGGGGGGGGCTCGCGCAGCACCGATTGCAAAGAAATCTCGTTTTGTGTTCGCGAACAAACGATTCTACTTTATCACGATTTCGCAGTCGTCCTCGAGCCGTTATTGCTCCCGGGTAAAATGCCATCGGCTCTCGGAGGTTGCCTCGTTGGCTTCGGACGAGATACGTTCGGATCGAGCAGTGCGGCAACAACCGCGGGGGGTAAGGGGAGGGGGTGGTTTGGGATGGTTATATTTGTGAGCCTGTACCGTGGAGCTGTGGCAACGTCCGTCGCAACAACTCCCGATCAACGAGTGATATCCATTGCCGGTGAATAACGGAAAGCGGCGAGTCAGGGTGGCCATGTACGCGTCGCCCTTCGTCCGCTGGTTCATCTCGCTCGTTTCCATCCCGTGCATCTATGCACGGTTACAATGCAAAACCGGCTCTGCAGATAGATGTGTGTATTGTTCCAGTGCCTCCGGATATCCTGGACTATCCGACCAGCACGGACATGGTGGTGCGCGAGGGCAGCAACGTTACGTTGCGCTGCGCTGCTACGGGCACCCCAGAACCCACCGTCACGTGGCGTCGAGAAGCCGGCGGTACCATCACCCTTTCGAGCCTTCGCGAAGGTGAGTACATACTTTTCTTTCCATTAACGGCCTTAATAAGTCATACATCCATTCCCACTCCCAGGCGCTACCGTAGCAACGTGTGGTCTCGAATTCGTGTCCTTTAGTCCCGTTTCGGCACAGTTACGGGCGGTGTAACTTATAAAGGGTTAAGTTTCGTCTTAATTTTTTTTATTTTTTATGGTCAAAAAAAAAAATTTCGAGATTTAATGAAAACGTGTTCAGAATGTTCCAAAACGTCGAATCACATTTAGAAAAAATGTCCGGATGTGTGTTTGTGTTTGTGTGTGCGTGTGCGTGTGTCTGTGTGCAAATCGGCCGCGAATTCAAATCGCCATAACTCGAGAACGACTCGACCGATCAAGCTAAAATGTTGCACACAATATGTGTGGTTAATAGTCAATGTTTCTGCAAAATGTTTATATTGTATTCCTCCTCTCGTATACCCTGGCGGGTTTATACGCGCTCCTCCTCTCTAAGCCGCATCATGTTTCACCGAACTTTACCGTATTCGCCAAGGGCCCAGGGAAAATGCGGAAAACCTGTGCCGGTACAGTCGGTGCCTACCTAAGTTCCCCCGGTGACAATGCGAACACGCTGAAGCACGATCACCGGAGGTGCTTCGGGTACGCCTGCACCTCTCAGCGACTAAACTCGGCGGACCACCCACCTATCACTGAGAGATGTTTTTTGGGCACTTACTTATCAGAGGTAAATAAGTGCCCAAAGGTTCCCTCGTGAGAACCCAACCACTAGGATCACAGAAAAACTCATGGAAAAATTTCCAGTGGTGTCAGCCGGGAAACGAACCCGGGTCACTGAACACTGCTCTCCCTTTTGTTTATTTATTTATTTATTTATTTATTTATTTATTTATTTATTTATTTATTTATTCATTTATGTATTTATTTATTTATTTACTTAATTACTTTGAATTTACGCAAACAATCTAACTGTCGAATAAAAGTTGCAAACCCGCTTATGCAGTGCGAGCCGAAAGCGCAGGAGTTGCTCCGTTGTTCGTGAGAGGCCAAGTTTCGCGATCCTCTTACCACGTAATTACTCAGCGCTATATTTCCGTAGTACAAATTGCATCAACCTTCGACAGACTGTGGGCTCTCCCCGCGTTCGTCCCCGCTTCCTAGCGTCGAAAGAGAGAGATCCACAGAATAGATGAATATCTACTTTGTTGATGGCCAAAGAGACGGGCGGAATGAGTGGCTGAGATGGATTATACGTCGCAGCCTCCCCGGAAGATTAGCCGAGAGAAGTTGGTTTCAAAGTACGAAAATTAATCCATTAGAGAGCGTCTTGCCGATAAATGAACGAACGAGACTTCGGATGTTTCGTTCGCGGGTTTGCAGAGCCGAGGGATCTCGCATCAGCATTGTGCAAAACGACGATTTCACCTCTCGGCGGCGAAAATACGAAAACTCGATTCTTATCGCGCGATGAGAATTGCCAGGATTTTCATACGGAGAGGGCCCGTCTACGCCGTCCCACTCGGCCGTATTCTTTCCTCGAACGCGAGGTGGCAAAGAATTCTCTTGTACATCTCTGCCATGGGCCGGAGCGCGAGGAGGCTGTCGCGAGAAAAGTGTCGGAGCTCCGCCGAATAGTTCTGGCCCACACCAGGCGGGATGCTGTGCACCCGATGTAAAATATTTCCGACTCGACTAACTCCCACCGTCTCTCGCGGGTTGCGGTAACACCGACGGGCTGGATGGCTCGTCCCCACGCACACTATCCACGTGTACAAGGAGATTCCGGCGTTTCGGCGACGGGACCGCGAGGGTCTCTCGGTTTCCAGCGATAATTTATTCAACGAACGAATCTTTCGTATTTCGTCTCGCATCTCTCGTCTCCGTACGCGGTGGAGTCCAATCCTCGGCACCCCGCGAGAACTCCCACCGGCGAAAATCTTCCCGCTCGGGAAATTCACATCGCAGCATAACTCCTCGCCCTCCGGGGGGGTTTCTCGCTCGGCGACGATGAACAACCGAATGATGTATCGCAATTGACGGGAATCTCTTTTCGCACTTCGCTGGGTAACGCGACGAGCTCCCTGCTCAATTTCAGGGAGAGTGGGACGAAATGGACTCGCGGCCTTGTTTCGTGTGTCTCGCGAAAAATTTATAAAAGCGGTCCGTTTTGCCCACCCTTCCCGTATCTTAACGCTCCAATTGTATTTGGCGGTGGAGTATAGGAATGATAATTTTTTTTTTTCATGGACAACTTTATCATTGTTTCCAGACTTCGCTAAAATAACCACATTTCTTGCGTGCTATACGGGCGAAAGATCGGCTGTTATTGACCGATGATCGTTATTATTACGCCGTACTGTTTCATTACTTAAATGCGGTTAAAATACCATTTTACATCATACGTCTTATATACTAGCAATAAATTTGTGCAATTTACAACCGACCGATCTCTCTTACATTGTTCATTGGTCGATGGGTTTCATATCGTCCATGTAATCGGGCCCAGTCCGTTATTAAATAAATAAATAAATAACTCCTAGGGAGTAACAGATCTCGTTACTCCGTCTGGAGGCTCTATTACTCCCGGGCAAGTAATGGTCATTGGCGAATATGATGATTTTGCAACGCAGGAAATGTGGTTTTCGAAAAATCATTCATAGCCGGATAGTACATGAAGATATTCAACAATGCAATACGAGATTATTGGAAGTATTATTATCTGTAGATAGTATTGGACAATATATTATCAATACTATAAACAGATAAATAGATACCTACGTTTACAATAATTAGTCCTATCCCTATACGAATTATAAAATATGCTACTGGATAGTATTTTTCTGCTATCCAGTGACATATACCCGAGTAGAAATTTTCACGCGTTACATCGGGCCCTGATAAGGTCCTGAGAAGGCCTGAAAAGAGCCTGACAATGGCCTGATAAGGCCTTATCAGGACCCTATCAGGGCCCGATGTAACGCTCGAAAATTTCTACTCGGGTACTTCTTTCAGTGTATGCTATACGGAAGGGAGCAGATTTACACCTGTTGTGATTTCTGACCTCGCCTCGCTCGGGCAGCAAACTCCACGCTCGGTGAACATCGCGCACTTCCCTCCCTTGTAGCATAACTGTTTTGTGGAGTGAAGCAGAGGGTAAGTACCGGCAAAAAAGAAACAAAAGACGCGAAGATCATCTGGCAACAAGCTGGATACGGGATCATTTTTTTTTTTTTTTTTTTTCTCTTTGGTCCGGATGGTGTCTCGCTCAACAGCGTCATCGGGAAGACGAGAAGAGACACGGGCTATTTTCTTCAACAGGTGTCGGTGAAAGGAGTATTTTTAGCTGTCCGGGTTCTTCGACCACGAGAGCCTTTCTCGTCGAACGATACTCGAGAAAAGTGGTCGAGTGACAGGGAACGTTAGTTAGTCGCTCAGGCGAGACGTACATTTCACCGCTTCTCTCTATTGAGTGCCTGACATACGAACTCTCGTGTGTGTGCTGCCCAGTTAATTTGTTCTCATCGATATAATTAATGCTGCGATTATCGCGTAACAATTTTAAGAGTATATTACTAGAAATAGGAAGAGCGTGATAAAATGGACCAACGGGGCAAAACGGTCTACTTTAACCAATTTTTCGCTGCACATGAAAAAAAAAGTCTCATCTCAAATGCTTCATTCGCTTCGAAATTAGTACATCAAAATTGTTTCGATAATTGTCTCCGAGGTGAATTCGAGTTTCTGACGTATGTGCATTATCTGTCCCATCAGTGACGAGTAGCGAGGGTGCAGAGTTGGAGATAACACGAGTGACGCGGCTTCACATGGGTCCTTATCTCTGCATAGCCTCGAACGGCGTGCCGCCGACAGTCAGCAAACGAATCGTCCTCATCGTTCACTGTAAGTTAAAGGTTTAACGTTTTTTAATTTTGAAAAATTAACGATAGAGTTGAGAGTGGGGAATATGGACCAGTGTCCATACATCGTTGATTTCCTTAAAGATCGGGGTGTGCCATATTCACCGCGTGCACCCTATTTCATTCAATTTCTCATAGCAACTATTGTCGTCGCCTCTCTGATTTCGCTTGATTATCGTTATACGACATGTCAATGCAAAATCGTTTTGTACGTGCGTTAAAACCTGTTCGACAGTTGCACCGATGGTATGGATCGAGAAGCAGCTCGTTAAGTTTGAAAAATAAACGATAGGGTCGAGAGTGGGGAATATGGACCAGTGTCCATACATCGTTGATTTCCTTAAAGATCGGGGTGTGCCATATTCACCGCGTGCACCCTATTTCATTCAATTTCTCATAGCAACTATTGTCGTCGCCTCTCTGATTTCGCTTGATTATCGTTATACGACATGTCAATGCAAAATCGTTTTATACGTGCGTTAATACCTGTTCGACAGTTGCACCGATGGTATGGATCGAGAACCAGCTCGTCGGGGCTTACGAGGGTCAGACCCTCATGCTCGAGTGTCACAGCGAGGCTTATCCGAGACCGATCACGTACTGGACAAAATCGAGCAACGAAACTATCGTCAGCGGTAGGTAAACTAATTGCAAAGTTGTTAACTGCACGTACAGTACAAGAGAGAACAGAAATTAAAATTAAAGCGAGAAATTAATACATATATATATAAAGTGATTAATTTACTAATGGGTTTGATATGAAAATTAGATAATAAATCCGTAGCTGTTACAGTTTACTCAATGTGGTCAGAGGAAGCGAAGGGTTGGTTGGGCTATGCTCGTCTGGCGTAAGCCCGCAGGTTCCCATCTCCCTACGTACGCCGACGACTCATTCCGTCTCGCATGTTCCTGCCTTTTCCACTGTTATTTCCAAGTTCGGAGTGCGGACACAACCACGCGAGCCCTCCCGAAGCCAGTGTAATTATCTCGGGCTTACATTATCGTCGGGAGAGTTTACCGGACGCGATATTTAATATCCCGTCCATCTCAAGTACAAACTTTCCCTGCTCGAGAGTGTCGCCGTGATACGGGAGCGACAGATGGGTAGTTGGCGAAGTAGTTAAAAAAGTTCAATTACCAACGTAATTCACTGGTCGTCTGTTTCTCATCAATTCCGTTCCTCCTCGCCGAAGGAGCGTAACTCCAGTTTGTCTACCGTTCTCAATCTTATTAACTCTCGACTGGCAGCTTTAACAGAGCCGGCGAAAGAGTTACGCGCTCCCGGATAAGCGGTTCTCATCTATCGCGCTCTTCATCCGTCGAATTTACGGCGACACGTTTCTCTCGGTGCCTATCGAGAGACGGATTAAACATTATAATTCTTAATCTAAATTTATTTTTAATTTTTAATTTCTTTTTAATTTATTTTTAATTTTTAATTTTTAATTTATTTTTAATTTTAATTTTTATTTATTTATTTATTTTAGTTCCTCGACCCGTGTAACACTCGGTTCCACTCACGAGGCAGCGAGGGTGAAACGTGCTGCTTCTGCTGCTCCAATTGCAGCGAATTTCAAGCGAGGCCCGGTCGCGATAACCCCTTCACAAAGTTAACCGCGAGCGGCAGCGACGTTAAGCGTGCGGGCTGTGCGTACGGGATAAAAAAGCTCTTTCCAACCTACGTTTCGCCCAGTTCTGGCAACTAAAAGTCCCCGGAGCAGCCATGCATCGCGGCTCCCGCTGGAGAGCCTCGCTCGGTACCTTGGATTTTTTTTTTTTTTCAGAACCCTGAACTCAGTTTCGACCGGAGATTGCATGAAATTTCCTCAAACCAGACGTACCGACATTTCTCGGACGATTTTTTTTTTCCGTTTCCCCTCATATATATATATATTAGCGCCATCGCTTGCCGGTATCCTCCTCTATCCTTGCGAGACGAAACTTATCCCGACGATATTTCCTCCTCTTTTTCTCCGAACTCCGATCGACCGTCTTACCGCGAGAACTCAAACTCCCTCACGTTTCATCCCCCGTCGCCGGGGGAACCCTTTCCCTCATGTATCCACCACTCGTCGAGAAGTTTCATAACGCTTAAGCGGCTTGGAACATAAACAGCTAGTTTATTGCTTCCGGCGCTTCGCGGGTTATCCACTTGTTTATTCTCGTCAACGGCAAGACCTCGGCTCGATACCTTCATATATATATATATATATATATCCATATATATTTTGCCCCACAGTTCCTCTGTACCCTCCCGTTCGGCCGTACCCTATAAAACAACTCTTCTCGCTCGAGTCCGTTTGCCCTTTGCCCCCGGCCGACAGCCTCCCGTTTGCACCCTGACTCGCCGACGCGCGTACAAATTAGGTTTTTAACGAGGGACAGTTGTAATTACGATCCGTCGGAATTGCGTGTTTCATACGTGGCACGCACGTCCACCCGTCGCCACGCAGGCGGGGACCGCCGTTGAATCGGTCGGCTCTCTCTCTCCCGCGTATCCACGTGTTACGAACCTTCTCGCATCTAGCTGCTCGTGACGCTCGCGTATTTTAATTGTCATCCTGATTGTGTACCGCCGCGAATCGTCGTTTCGTACCGAGCTTCATTCACCTGCACGCGAATTTTTTTTATTATACATATATATATATATATTGATATCGCGTACGCCAATCTGCTCGCCGTTTCCACCTCCCCCGGGATGGTTCGTGTATCGCGAATTGCCGGAGCTGTGACTGTACTCGTGTCTTTGTTATTTCTGCACGGTGGAATTTACGCGCATGCTGTAGCGATTTGTTTGTCAAATAATCAAACGTCGACTAAGTCATATTAGTTCGATGCAAATTTCACAGTAAATTTTATTTTTTATTTTTATATATCTCACTTTCCGAGCGGAAGTGACGTATTTCCAGTAAATATCCGGTTTCTAAATTCCATAGTCCATAGAGAGGGCGCGAAGAGCCCGAGTCACAAAAAACTGCTAGTAATGTATTGTAACGAATATAGAGACGAGGAGTGACTGCGACACACGAAATCACATAGATGACTGGAATAGCTCGGTAAGACAAATGACAAACGTACCGATTATCGATCGACGAGATGACGAGAGTCTCAACGTGACTTTCCGAGAGAGAAGACGTTTGAGAGTTTGCGCTCGAGATAATTAGCTGTGATTGTAATTAATAATATCCGCCTCAAAATCAAATACGCACTTTGTTTATTCGCTCGCGTTGACACACACGGAAAATCAATTGTGTCACCAAAACGCTTAACGCGTGGCGAAACCAATGTTTGATTGACCGAAAGGGATTTCTCGTTGATCAAACTAACAGGCCGTCGAATCGAATGTTTCATTACATACTACGATAATTATTTCGTTCGATCAACCAAAAATTTGTTTTGCCCTCATTTTGTTGACGCATTTGTAATAAGCGCTCGTTTTGCCCTCATTTGTTAAGCGCTCATTTTGTTGACTAAATCAATTTTTTTTCACAGTGCACAATATATATAATTAATAATGATATATACAATATATTTGCAGACGCCAATTACTTAGTGGAAACCACGCCGATGGGTTACGAGAGTACGATGAAGCTGACGATTAAGTCCGTGAGAGCGCAGGACTTCGGATCGTTCAGATGCGTCGCGACGAATTCGCTTGGTAAAATGGACGGCAAGATAAAGATCTACAGTGAGTATGTTAATTAATTTTTTCAAAGAATTCCTCTCATCGACTCGAAGAATATTTATTTCGGGTCCGTGTTCCACGAGGTATTCGAGACATACCGATAATGAAAAAAAATTGCCATTTTTACCAACGACACCGTACATTTATTAATAAGGGCAGAAGTGACGAATCCTCGAGAATGCATTTATGCAAATTAGCACGTAAATCAATTACACCCGGTCTGAACCATCTTCCACATTTGTCCGATTTGTTAATATTTCGTCGAGACTCGAGAATCGCAATATAGAACGTAATTACCCCCGATATTAGTCGGGCTTCATAGCCCGCAAACTTGTAGCTCCTGATGGTCGATACAATGCGCAATCCACGACTTCCATCCTGCGACGATTCCTCCGGCGTTACGGAGCACCCCGTTAAATTTGGTAATTGGAACATATCCATATGCAGGGCGCGGAGTGACGGCGGCGTGGTTGACATTACTCGTGGAAGGAAACCGCACGGTTCCAGCGCAGGATAAACCGTACAGCGATCGCTCCTCGGAGGCGCATGCACACGCTAGTTATTGCCGTGCTCGCCGTCCCTCGCTCTCCGTAAAATCACCGGTTCCGGTGTTTCCCAACACAGACAGCGCCAAGTTTCGCCGTATACTAATTTGAAGGATAACTTGTCCGGGCGACGCGCGTCATTCCTGGCCCGGCCGTCGAGGCAAGTCACGATTGCACTTCGGAACAGAGAAACACACCGGGTAAGCGTCGGTACGGTTGGCAAAGCGATGCATACACAAACTCGGAGTGACTTTTGTCAGCGTCCTGTCGTTCTTGAATCCGGGATGTACACGAGGAGGTGTGCGGCTCCGAATTAAAAGGGCACGGTATCTGCGTCGAACCGGGGGGACCGTGGGGCAAAATGAACAGGCGGGAGAACATGAACTCGTTCAGAGATAAAATCAGATTTTGAAAACGTCGATCCTGAACTTCGTTCACGATTGTCTCTGCCATCGTTGTCCGTATTTCAAGAATTAATATTTTATCAAGAAAACGACGAAAGCACAGAAGGCCGGGCGTGATTTTTTCAGAAGCCCCATTCATTAATTTTCATCGCGATTACAGCGAAGGTCCATTTTCCCTCACGGCTCCCATATGGGTTATGCCTTTTCGATTCACGATCTCGGTTTCGAAACACATTCATTAATTTTCATCGCGATTACAGCGAAGGTCCATTTTGCCCCATATTTTTTGTGGTCCATTCTGCCCCACGTTCCCCTATATGGGTTGCGCCTTCTCAATTCTCAGTCGTCCATCCACGCCTGCAGTCGTTGGTGATCCGCCAGTCATTGGTCACTCCTCGCATTGGCCGGTTGGACAATGCCGACCGGAAGGGGCCCAGGATTGTCCGACGACGAGCGGTCTCGTCCCTCTTGGCCGCCGCTTCTGCCGATGATACTTCGCCGATCGATAGATCCTCATGTCCCAAGCTCTGATGCAAATTCGGCCTTGTGTACTCCGCGAGAGACTCGAGCAGCCAGGAATTGCCGGATGTGGGCTCCGCATGTTCGACGGAAGCCCTTCCATGCCGCGTCTGCGAATTGAGCCGGGCTAACTCCGTTACGTCGTGTCGTACTCTGAGAAACGGTTATGTGTTTCGTCGATGTTGGGACGTCACTCGCGGCTGGGTCACTCCGTTTTCCGGAATTGCGCCTACACAGAGGGGTGTGTATGTCATGCATGCGCGGGGAGAAAGATCGTCGAATGTTGGGATGGGGTGCGAGGGGGGGGGGGGGGGGGGGGCAGAAATCGATGCACCGAAACATGTGTCCCACGCTCTCGTAAATTATCTGTATCTGTATCGGGGAAAAAGAGCGATGGAACGCGAAGAGAGAGGTAGGGGAAGGAGATCGTAATTTTCCGATATCAATCATCCGGAAATCGGTGAATTCCACTCCTCTCGTTTCAATACCGTACGCGAGTGAGTGAGCGTTTTTTGTAAACTTTTTTTTCGCTGTTGCTTCCTCATAGAGGAAGCTTCGTTTTCGTAAAAAAAAAAAAAAATGAGATTTTAATGTCAGAATACTTAAAATAGTCTAAAACGTCGCGAAATACGATTTTTAGCTGGTGTCCGGATGTTTGTGTGTGGAAATGGCTTGAGACAGCGAGTTGAAATTTGGTACACTAGTAGATGGATCACGTCGCTTCGTTCAGTGCTATTTTCGTGAACATTGAGGCCCAATTGGAGATATTATGCGATTTTCAATTTTTGGAAATTCTCTGTGGTAGCTCTAACTTGCGTAAATTTGGAGCAATCGTCCTAAAACTGCACATAAATATAGTATTATGATCAAAGACCTTTGGTATTGAATTTGGTAAAAATCCATCGAAGGGGTAAGATTATATGGGATTTGGAGTTGTATTTTTGTCCGACACGAGTTTATGTATCAAGTGTCGCCCTAGGAGTCAAATAATTCGGAGACTCGTCATCGGTGGGGGAAAAATACATAAGACGTGGCCACAAAACGGTGAATATTGGATAATTGACTTAATAATTAACAAAAAAAATCTTTTTCCAAAACCCTGTATTTTCGTTAACTGAATTGGGTGCACGGATCTAACAAAGCGAAGACATCGGTGTATATTTTCGCGTTGAACCTGAATCGGCCAGTCGTTTTGCATAAAAGGCAAACACGACGTTGACGTTAAAACAAGTTGAAAATTAAATTTTTCATCTCGCTTCCTCATAAAAGTTGAAAATTGAAATTTTCATATGGCTTCCTCATAAAAGTTGAAAATTGAAATTTTCATATGGCTTTCTCATAATGTCCCTTTATCTGCGAAGTTTCCTCTATGAGGAAGCCAACATA
The DNA here is from genome assembly GCA_958510785.1 of Exephanes ischioxanthus. Lineage (NCBI taxonomy): Eukaryota > Metazoa > Arthropoda > Insecta > Hymenoptera > Ichneumonidae > Exephanes > Exephanes ischioxanthus. Next base: position 17,691,958 of record OY294020.1, on the reverse strand, counting down.
CAGAAAATACTTCCTCATAGAAGAAGCTTCGCAAATAAAGGAACATTATGCGGTCATATGAAAATTTCAATTTGCAGCTTTTTTTTCTCTGCCGAATGGGACATTGGATTGGAGAGGACCGTCGGCAGGTGTATTTTCTTCGTAGTCATGTATTTTTGGTCACTTCCAATTAAAGACACCGGACCCACAATTGGAGGAGCTCGTACTTATCTATCGTTCTTTTGTTTTCCTCGCCTATTTATGAATTCGTTGCGCTGTTCTTGACTTGTCACACTTATTACTCGTTAAAACAACGAGCGATTCGACTGATCGAAGCTCCTATAAAAAAAAATTCCAGCTTTTTATTTTAAACATTTTTTATTTATTTGCGGATCGAAGATATTGAATTTCGATCATTAACGACCCGAACGTCGATGCAAATCAATGAAAGGATTTGCGGTACTCGAAGCACACAGTCCGGGCAGGGTGTATTTTTCGTTTTATTTTTATATTTTTCCTTCTCCCGAAACCATTACGCCTGTAGCCAGAAAATTCATTCCATACTTCATGCGCGTACGACTCCCTTTTATACCGGTCTCCCCTGTCTCTGTCTCCCGCACTCAATACAACCTCCTCCGGGCGAGTAATTGGTTCCGCCGTTAATTGAACCCCAGGACTTCTCTCTCGGCTATTGAAAACCCCTTGGCCACGGAGATACGTATTTACAGCGGCTCGTTGTTTTTTTAAGCCCCCCCCCCCCCCCCCTCCGCCCCCAATCCCAACCCCTTTCTTCTTGACTTGTTTTTTTGTTCTCATTTATTTTTCCACGACACACGATTGGTGTGGGAGGGGAACGTATTATGCAATCGAGCGATAATAGAGCGAAAGGCTGAAAAGGGTGCGAGAGCCACGCCAGTCCGGATTAGATGAAAGAACCTCTCCAGCGCTAAACTTCTCGAACACGATGCCTAATTAATTTCGGTTTTCATTTTTCAATTATTTTTTTGTTTTTCGTTTCTTCGTACTCTGTATCAGTTCGATACGCGTTGCGGGTTTCAGGTGTTTTCCACGGATATCGGAATATTCGTTACCACTCGATAAAGCCGTTGAAGCGGGCGTTGTGTAAATGAATCGCGATAAAATTGATAGTGGCCTCTTCTCTCGGCCAATCGTTTTTCATTCGGGTTCGCGCCCCGTAAAGTTCCGATGAATTATCGTCGTTCACTTGAGTATATTCGCAATTCGCGATGATGAACTATTTCCTCTTACGTTATCGTCGCGCGGTTTCACTGTGGCAGGTGTTCGCGCGACGATCGCGACGCCGGCCGTCCGAGGAAGGCCTTTGATTGAAAATAGGATCGAGGATTAATATAAAACGAACGACCCAGATTCGTGGCAATGGCTACTCTTTCGCAGCCGAAAAAAAAAAAACAGTGTCGACTGAGAACGGTTCTGTATCGATTATGGAATATAGAAAATCCACTCGGTGGAGTTTTATTGAGTTATTGAAACAACGGTGGAATGCCAGAATCGCACTTGGAAGGATCGATCGAAGGTAAAGTTTTATTCGTTTTTTTTTTCCCCCTCAAGAATGGCAGCTCTTGCTTATTCGCAATATCTTTCAGTCTCATGATTCCCCGTTTCCATCGACGATCTGTCCGCAACAGGGAGCTCTCTCGGTTCCGCGAAAATATGGGAAATTCCGTTTTTCAATACGTCAAAGCTCGATCGCGCTCGCTGCAGGGATTTTTGCGCGAACCAAAGTTTCGTATTCAATCTCGCTGGGATTATTATTTTTCGTAGTTATCTACGATTCTCTGGGATCCGAACAGGGATAACTGGGACCGACGGGCGACGAACGTAATTTTTTTGTTTTTTTTTTCGGCGTGTTCATTTATTCCCGGTAGAAATGAAAACACAATTTTCGCCCGAAATCCACACCCTCAACCCTTTGAGCCATATATTTCTACAGTATGAAAACAAAACCTCGGTATTTCATGTCAAGAAGTTAGTTTGAAAAATTGAAAACTGAGCGAAAGACGGTGGGACATCCTATGTCCCACCGTGACGCAAAGGGTTAATTCCCTATCTGGGAGATCGTCGTGATCCTTCGCGAAATAAAAACTCACAGATTTATCTTTAAATCCAACAGAGCTGCCGAAACCGCCGTCAACCGGGGTACCAAATTCGAGAAGGAACTCGAAGAAATCGTGGAACCACGATCGCGGTAACGACAAGAAGACTTCCGACATGACGGACGAAATGGTGCTGAACGAGATCGAGGACGACGAAGACACGATGGATTTTCAATCGGCAACTTCGTCCTCGTCCATTCATCGGCGTCTCTTCGTTCTCCAGCCGCTCCTCATCGTGTTTGCGAGTCTTGTCGAGAGGCAACTGTCCACGACGTAGGTGTTCACCGACAGTGATTTCGGCGCTATCTTCGCGTCGCGAGACAACATCTTACCGTGCCATCCGGACCGTCGCGCTCGACGCAATTAAACTTCAAGACGACGAGCGCGCCGAAGCCAGTTAACGGGAGGAAAACTTATTCGGTTAGGGAAACACGTCTAGGGTAACGCAATCGAATTCAAATGCGATTTCAACTGACTGGCTATCCCCCGGATTGTTCCTTTTTCTCGCGGGCTACATTGACGCGGCCGCGCTACTCAATCAGACTTTCCGCTCCTCGCGCTAAGTATCCCTCTCCGCTTCGCAAAGTGTGAACACTCGCGATAAGAGAAACCGGGTCCGATGTCTGGAAAGTTTTCCGACACGCAAAAAGGGAAAATTAGTTTCTTATCTAATACGGAATAGTATCCAAGAATCCCAGCCCTCGCCCGCGCCGCTGCTCGTTGGAAATTGTCACTATTGAATTGTCCACCGATTGAGTGAAAATTTCACGAATCACCGACCGTCGTCTTCCATTCTCAGTAACGCGAACCCGCGCTCTCCCGCACTTCTCTTTTGCCAATCTTCATCGGTAGCTCCGGAACCGTTTCGTGGTCATTGATTCGGAACTGCGAGGGGTATAAGCGATAACTGGTACCGAAGTATACTGGATAGTGGATACATCGAGTATCGAAGTACTGAGTATTAGATACATCACGTACGGGGTATTCGATACGCCAAGTACCGAAGTTCTGAGTATTGAATACGTCAAGTGCCGAAGCACTGAGTATTCGATACATCAAGTACTGGGTATTCGATACATCAAGTACTGGGTATTCGATACATCGATTACTGGGTATTCGATATATCAAGTACTGGGTATTCGACACATCAAGTAGCGGGTATTCGATACATCGATTACTGGGTATTCGATACATCAAGTACTGGGCATTGGATACATCAAATACTGAATATTCGATACATCAAGTACTGAGTATATGATACATCAACTACTTGAGTACATGAATATATAATACAAGTATTTGAGGTATTCGCCCCGTGCTGATCCCATAACCAGCAAGCGAGAGCTTTCGCGAGAAAGAATTCGGTATCGTATGGTAATACTTCTATCTAATCGGGTATACCGTCGGCTGCATCGTTAGTTGCCGAGGCTTAGCTGCACGTGGCCCGCAAGGAATTCGATATCGGGCGTTCGCGTGGCTTCGCCGTACTCGCGCCGAACGTTCATTGCCGCGAATTATCTTTTCGTCCTCGAACCACGGTACATACACCGCGAATATTTAGTCGGGTATACACGATTTCGCGTCAACCGATAAGGATTCCATCTACTATACAACAGCCGAGGATAATCCTCTCCAAACACGATACTCCGGCCCCGCCGCGTGTCAGCTGATGTACGAGACAACGGTGTCCGCAGTCGATTTCGAGACCGTCGGATATTTCCTCGCTGATCTTTATCGGGGTTCCGGTGCTGTGTATCGCGCGCGAACCGAAATTGTCAAACAATACACCAGCGCGGTTATAGCTCGATGCGAGACAAGAAATTATCGCTCGATGAGCACGAGGGAGAAAAATATTTCTCTCACCGCCGTATACCGATAAGATAGGACTCGAGTTTATTGTTCTTCCGTGTCTGCCTTTTTGAAGCTCGCGAAAACCCCGAATCCTTTCGCTTCACCCATGGAAAAAATACGTCACACAGATACCATTTATATGACATGATAAATCATTTATCTCTTATAAGTTGAGTTACAGAAAACAGCAAAATGTCGAATATTTTAAATACATTTTTCTCGCATGTCGAGTATGCCTGTGGCATGTCTTCTGTTAAGAATATACTGTATTCAGGGTCGATGGGGCGAATATGGTCCACCTTGATTGGCGCGTAAATCAACGATACATGGACCGGGCCATATTCACTGCTCTTATCGTACATACTTTGAAATGTTTATTTCCGTGGGTTACAATGCAACTGCAATCCCCTTACCCACCGACTTCCTACGCCCAATTCGTGACTATGCTATAAATAAGATATGGGTACGTAAGAATTTAGATGTAAGAGCGATCGCTCCCCGGACGATCGACTGTGAATGTGCGGTTGCAGATCTATCGCTGTTTCGTGGATAGCATAGTAGCTTGTAATATATCGTTCGGGTAAATGGTATCATTGTATCAGTCTATGTAAATAGGGTATGTTGAAAATTGTGTGACGAGAAACAAGATAGGTCGTAGCTGCGACCCTGCTAATGGCCAATGGCTTGGACATCGAGCACGGTCAGACAGTGATGATTAAAAAATATTAAGCAGACGAGATTTTCGTAAGATTTTTCACGTTTTTTTTTTTTTTTTTAACACGGCCTTTTACCCCGTTTCGGCATGGTTTCGGGCTGTGAGAAAAAAAATTAATGACCGATCAGACTGATCAGACCGATCAGATCCGAAAAATAAATGACCGATATGCGCGACAGATTTATGAGCCGAAAAATGTCTTTATTGTTATTTGAAACTCCTACTGTCTGACCGATGAGAGATTTCGCTGCGAATGTTTGAACGCCGTTGCGGAACGTCAGAGATCGTTGTGAAATATTAAGGGTCATGTTTGCATATTACAAACTACCAAGAACCGTAATAATCCATTGCTGTTTCGTGGGTAGCATAGTAGCTTGTAATATATCGTTCGGGCAAATGGTGTTATTGTATCAGTCGATGTAAATAGGGTATGTTGAAAACTGTGTGACGATAACCAAGATAGGTCGTAGCTACGACCCGGCTAATAGATAATGGCTAATGGCTTGGACAACGAACGCAGTCAGCCAATAATGATCATACATTATCGAGCAGACGAGATTTTCGTAAGATTTTTCACTGTTTCCGAAATAATGGCTTTTTATCTTATTTCGACACGGGTTCGGGTAGTGTGAAAAAATAAATGACCGATATGCCCGATAGATTGACGAGCCCAAAAGTATCGTCATTATTGATTGGGACTCCAACCGTCTGCCCGATGAGAGATTTCGGTGTAAAATCGGGATCGTTAGAAATTGTTGTAAAATGGTAAGGGTGATGTTTGCATATTATAGACTGGGAAAAACTGTAATCATCGACTAGATTTTCCCAATATTTTTCACGGTTTCTTGAATACGGCCGTATTCAAGCCCTTTTCGACATGATTTCGGGCGGTGTGAAAAAAATAAATGGCCGATATGCGGGATGGATTGACAAGCCCATTATCGCTATTATTATTTGAGACTCCTACTGTCTGCTCGATGAGAGATTTCGGTATAAATGTATGAACGCCGTTGCGGAAATAATCGGGAACGTCACACATCGTTGTGAAATCGTAATGGTCATCGTTTTATAAAACGATGATCCGTGCGATTATAATATATTATTAATTACGTACGAAGGACTGTAATCATCGGCTAATCGGCGTTAGAAAGGCCATGTAAAAAAATAATGTTGAAGATCCATTGGTGGAAAAAAAGAGAAAAAAAGAACGTGTAGATGAAATGGAATGGAAGATCAACGCAAACGAATTTAGCGATCGGAACGACCGCGCAAGCCTTTCCAGTGTTAGAAAAAGTAATCGGGATAACGGACGTATTTTTTTTCTTCCACTCGTTGTCGAACTAGTTCAAAGGCCGTCGCACTCTCGAACCGTCGTGGTATTGTGTAGCTGCATAGGTAAAATATACATAGCTGCTGTAACGTTGAATACCCCGTATCGATAATACTATTTTCCGTTGTACGTGATAACGAATAGATACCTCGAATATTGATTACGATAAAAAAAAAGAAAAAACAAACAAACAAACAAACAAACAAACAAACTAAAAAGGCACGCTATTGGGCGTGATTGGTTAATTGATTCGATTGCTTCGATTGTAGTGTAGCCCCGGGGGTATGTACAGTAAATGGATAATGAAAATCAACGTGGTAATTACACGATATATGTAATGTGTGTTAAATTGAGTGTATCATAAATAGGGTCATCCTCAGGGACGTGTAAATATGTTGAGCTACGTTGTAAAGCTATTAATTAGTTTTTCCATTCACGAACACGAGAAAGCAATGTACATAAATGATAAATAATCGTGGTACCGTATAATAAATGTTAGACAATCTTAATCAGTTTTGGCCGTCGATCGCCCGGGAAAGTCCGCGTTACTGTCGTACCGACGATAGATTTCGCGCAGGAAACTTTCGTCTCCACTCTTATCCGTGCATCCCCTGCTCGGTGACGTTGAGGGTCGAACGGGTAGATCTTCCGAGGGTAGGGAGCTCAGTCGGTACGTTACCTCGCGAGGTAAATCAGGAAACTGTTGCACTGATTAAAATAATTTTTTCGAAGATTCCTTGTACCTCGAGTGACGGAAGCAAATCCTCGTAGTCCACCCGCTAGAACAATTTCGGCAAGTACAAATAGATGGCGTCCTGGTCGGATAGTGCTGGCAGAGGAATCTTCCATAGGAAGAATTTGATATCTGGAAAGTTCCTTAAATTATTCAAATTTTGCATTTCCCTCGATAATAACGATATTACTTATTCACTAACGAGTGACGTAAGAACAAAACTGTATCGCACGATGAGTCTTTAAAAATGTTCGCCATTTCCAGACGAACTCGACCCGTAATGTGCATAAAAAAAAAACCCATGCATAATTAACGCAGTCTAGTATATTTATATACATAAAAAAACCAATACGTGAATTTTCTATAAAAAAATATAGTGAATCCCCAGCGTTAGAGTGTGGCCGAGAGCTCTGATCGATATCTTTGCCGACACGATGTTCGGACAAGTGGGTATTAAACTTCACAGCTTCGGTTCGGACCGAGAGATGCTTCATCCGATTTGTCCACTGGAGATCTCTTCTCTCGCACCCGAACTCTCCCGGCTCTCCGGGCTCTCCTATTACTTCTTCCCTCGCTTTTTCTCTGCGCCCACACAGTCGCCGCACTTTCGCCGAGATCTCAAAAATTCGACGGCGTACCACCGACCGCGCCAGTGCAGAGTCCAGGCGTGCGGGACAAGTTTCGAGTTTGATCGAGTCGACGAAAGTTAGAGCTAGTTGCGAAGCGCGAGCTTCTTGCAGGATAGGATATACAGCGAGGGTAGAGAGCGAGCTTAGAAAATGTGCGAACCAGTCCGCCAATGAAAAACCCGCGCGAGTTATGTGGCCGAGCGAGCCACCGCTGCTTTTCGCTTCTCTGGATTGGCTGGTGACGATTTTTTTCCTTTCAAATTATCGCTCCTTCGAATATCGGTTTTCTGCGGCAATTCGTTTCGGTTCCCGCAGAGTTCCGACATCGCGCAGACAATTTTTTCTCTCTCCTGAATTTGATAGCGAAACAATGCGAATAAACGTCCACCGGGATGATGATAATGATATTCGGGTATGAGAATTATTGCGAGAACTCGGGGATGCGCGGTCGTTCGGAGTAACGAGGTAAAGAAAAGGGGAATCCCCGAAACAGTCCGAAGAGGCTTCGAAATAACCCTGGCAAAATCGCGTCGTGTCCCTTCGTCCCGAATACCCGAGGGATAAATTGCTTAGGCCCCGTTTTTTTCCCCCCCGGCCTCTTACTTTTTCTTCTCCTGTGGGTATATGAACGGGAGGCAGAGACCATTCCACGTCGCTTCTATAAATTCACCACTGTCCGTAGAATGTGCGCGCGAAACCGCGAAAATAGCCTCGTGGCCCCGAGCGCGAAAATAACGAATTCAGTTATAAATCGAGAATTCTTATATAGCGATGATAATGGAAGTTGACATAGGGTAATTCAGAGAGATACGGTGATATCTTCTCGCGAGATGAACCAACGGCTCTGACGTTTCTGATGAGACATAAAATAAAACACTTTCTCTTTGTATGAAACCGATGGAGGGAAGAAAATTAAATTGGTTCTATCGATTTGCATTATCCTGTACAGGTCCCCGGTCAGACGTACGGTCCATCCCGAGTATAATGGGTAAGGTCGTCGGGATCAACGAATTCGCTCAGTTCGATAGGTCGTACACGATAGAGGTGGACTCTCTCTCCCCCGGCAGTTCGCTCGTTGTAGAACATATGCTGCGGATAACGCGGTGTGTCGAGACCGCGGACGGACAATCGTTTCGTGTCGTAGCTTACACAGAGGCCACGATGTACCGGCTGACACACCAAAACTTGGCAAAGTTGAATAGTGCACCGTACCTCTCCTCCTCTCCCCCCCAAACCCGACAACTCGTGCTCTCTGTGTTGCCTCGAGCTTTGCACGATTCTACGCGCTTCTCTAGCTTCGGAGGTATAACTTCGCCATGGAGCGAAAGCAATTTGGAGCAATTAACTACCCACGCTCAAAGTTCCGCAAACACTTGTTCTAATAACTATCAGAAACAAAGTTGACACACTGCTGATAATAATCATGCTCAATACTGCCAATAGCTATTTGAGAAAGTTCGTGCAACTGCGACAATACACTTTCTCTGTTTGTTTACCAGCACGCGACGATCACTTCCGGTCCAAAAACCTACTTTTTCGTCAGTGACGTTGTACTGGCAATACGTCACTTCCAGTTTGAAAATCTTATTTTTCGGCCGGAAGTGACGTCGTACTGGGAATACGTCACTTCCAGTTTGAAAACCATATTTTTCCGCCGGAAGTGACGCCGTACCGAAAATACGTCACATCCGATTCAGAATTCTCATTTTCCGACCGGAAATGACATCATCCCGGAAATACGTCACGCCGGTTACGTTACTGGGCATACGTTTTAGATTTCTCCGGAACTCTCAATTTCCGTTTTCTAAATTCGCCTGGGCCACAACAACCAGCTAATACTTTATATTAACCATAAAATATACTTTAAAAACATAGAAATTGTATGCCAAGTACTTAAAAATTGTTATGTATACAAAAAAGAGATGTTTAATGAAACATTCTTAAAAAACAAAATCGAAAATAAATTGAATCACATTAGCCAAGTTGTGGTAAACAAATTTATACAGATCTGTGTATATTTAATATAGTAATTAAGTAGTCAAAAAATGTAAACAACAATAAAACCATCTTTTCTTTCTATATTTAACTAAAAAAACTGCAAGAAAATGAAAATAAAAAAATACTTAGTGCGTGCATGGAATACAAATGTACTGAGTTTATTGCATCAAAAGAAAGGACGCACCAAGTTTTTTTTTCTTATTGTATTTACGAGTTAAATATAGAAGAAAAAATTGTTTAATTTTGTTTCACTACATAATTACTATACTAGATATATCTAAATCTGTATGAATCTGTTTACCGCAACTTGGCAGATGAGATTTAATTTTTCTTTTTAAGATTATTTTGATAAACATCTTTTTTTGGTACAGATGAAAAAATGTTAAATACCTAGCGTACCATTTTTATTTTTATTTTTTTTAAGTATATTTTTTGGTTTATTCAGTTATTTTTGAAAAAAGAAGACCGCACCGCACTTGGGAAGAGACCAAAAATGAAAGTGAAAAAAAATCCCTAAATACATGATCCGCTTAGTTTCGTACCATAACGATGAAGGTGTTACGTGGCTTTCCGAAGGCTCGGGACTGCGCGAGGTGCTTGCAAGGGGCCAAGGGAAGGAATTAATTCCGAGCAGGGAAGAGTGCAGCTTGGTGCTGCCCGAGGGATATAGAGGGCGTGCATTATTTTTGTAATCCCTTTCTTGGAGAAGCGAAACATTAGGAAGCGACGGCAGTGGCCGGCTTTCAGAAGTGCGGCAACGGCAGCGTTTTCCCGTACAGCGCAAAGCCGGTAATAGCAATGGACGCTTTAATTAGCCTTCCTCGCGTACTTTGCTACGGTTTTGTGCTCTTTTCCTGAGCCCGGCGTTTTAGCGTTTGAATCTCTGGAGGGGCGAGAGGGAGAGAGCCGATGGAGGGGCCAGCGAATAAGCAGTCTCTTCCGTGTTCGCCACACGCGCACACTAACGAATCGCGACACATTAATTGAGATAAATCCAGCATCCCTGCGGAATGAGTTCTTTTTTTTTTCTACGACCAAGGACTTAGGGAGAAAAAGCTCGATTCAAATAGAAACCTCTTCAGGAACCCCCGACGAGAGTTCTTGATAATTCCATATTTACGCGGAGAATCAACGATCGTTCTTTCAGGATTCTTGTTATTAAATCAGGGTGTTAACAGTTGTAACGCTCAGCAGCGAGGCGGTAGGGAACGGGGAGGTTTCCGGCAAGGGACGACACAGGGCAACTGCGGCATCGCTCACCTCGCCGGTTCGTTCTTCGCTCGTCTCAGATAGAGGATAACGGTTTTATGGAAATTCTTCGCGGTCGAGAGGACGCCTAATGCTCTGAATAATATTCCGCAACCCCGAGCGACTGCTCGCATACCTCTTCGCCGTTTCCTCCTCCTTCGCCCTGTGCAAGCTCGCGTATAATAGGTGTCTGCAGGCCGACCGGGTACGGGGTTGCGAAACCGCCGCTGATAATTGATGATCTTTTTATTCCGCCGGTACGATGCACCTTTTACCCTCTTCGGGGGGGGGGGGGGGGGGGGGGGGCGCTGCTTGAACCCCACCACTCTCCCCCCGGTTCTCCTCGCTCAATTTTCTTTTCCGCCTTTTATTTAACCCCTCCCGCGACGTCCCACCCACAGCGGTTTGCCCCTCGCCGCTTCACTTTATTTTCCTTCAGGTTACTTCGCGCAACCTCGAAGATCATGCTCTGCTTTCTATGGTGCATCTTTCTTTCAATGGTACCAAGTTCGCCGAAGATAAAGAGAAAAAAAAAAAAAAAATGCGGAGACTCGATCAACTCCTGGTAGTGTGCGCATGCGCCGACTGTCGAAGGTTCTCAGCGGGAGTCGCGTCTCGGGGGACCGGAGGCAAGCTTATCCACCTCGAAACAAGCGTGAGCCTCACTGCTCATCGTCTTCTGCTTGCCCGAGGCGTTTTCCACCCGTCTTTCCGTATTTGCACGCGAGCATTCTCTCGCTCTCCAGCTCTCTCTCTGGGACTCTCCTGGCATCTCCGGTGGCCGTAGACTTTCCACCCCGCGTCGGAACGCTGGTTCCTCCCAACCGAGAAAGTTTTATTATTGCCCGGAGGGGTTGAAGCGAACGGTACGAGCAAGGGTATTGGGCACCAGACAAAGACCTTGCGGGAGACGAGAATCACGGTGACTTTGGTGCGAGGCCTCGGTTGGGCGCCGGAAGGAAACGGACGAAACGGGAACGCTGTGGGTTGGGGATTCGAGAATAAAGAAATTACAAAGGAACGGAAAAACGTTAATACGCTTAACGTTTTGTCCGAGCGACTCAAAAACGTTGAAGTAGTAAACGCCCCTTGAATATCCTTGAAATAAACTCCCAGACTCCGTGATTTCCTCGGTTCTCTCCCCCGGTCTTCCCTTCCAATCCTCATCTTTTATGTTCCCGCCATCGGTGAAATCCTCGAATAAAGGGCTAAAGTCCATACTTCCAGGACAACGCTGCTTGAAGCATTCTACGTCGTTGTCAATCGAGACTGAAAGCGGTACGGATTGACTGTAGCCACTTCTGGGCGATTCTACGGGACGTCATAAGCCAGGCCAATTCCACTCGGTGTTTTTTAAATCCCGACTGCTCTCCCGGTAAAAAAGACGGGAGTTGTGCGTTACACTGCGATGGCCGGCTTTGGCGAATTTTCGGAGGCGCCGGTGTTTGTCGAAACGACAATATTTTACTTCACCAAATTTGGCATATTGATTCTCTGTATAACGATCTATGTGCATTAAAAAAAAGTAAGCTAAGGTGTAATGACACGTAAATAAACCATATTCGGATAAACAAGTTAATAGTCCGCGGTGTCATATCGATGAGACGACGAGATGAGAACACCAAGACAACTATTGTACGATCATTTCTGTCGTCCGCTTTGAAAATGCTATGCTGCATGCGTCATCCATAGTAGGTTGTGCTTATTCAACGTGTTGAATAACACCAAAAAAATAATTCTATGGTTCTATACTAGTTCTAAATCGATCGCTGTAGTGTGACGTTATAATCGCAAAGTGAGATATGTGAGCTAAAAGTGTTTTTGGAATTCCGATCCGATGCTTCGTTTTCGAGAAAATCGAGCTGCAAGAATCCACTTCCGGCATTTTGGAGTAGGTAACTTGGTAGCGTCTCGTCAACTCGCTTAAAAAACTTTTTTTTAAGTACTTGGCGTCGAGACGCTACCGCGTCTCTTGATATAATTTTCTAAATGTATATCTCAGAAAATAATTTTCTAATGTTGTGTTACTCTCAGATACAACTTTCTAAATGTGTATCTCTTAAATGCTGAAAAAAATAAATCAATATGGTCAAATTCAAAAAGTATACAATTTTTAAAAATTATGAAAAACTCCCGACTGTAAACAGAATTATCAACGCTATCAAAAAAATAAAATAATAACCGTTTGTTTATCATTTTAATGCCAGTCAATGAGGTTGAGTTATATGAGTGAATATTGAAACAAATAAATCAATGAGGTTGATTAATTTTTTTATTCGGGAGACTTGCCCGACAGTTATTAAAATTATAAGCAAACGGTTATTATTTGATTTCTTTGATGTAAAAAATATAACGTAATAGTTTTTACAGTCGGGAGTTAAAATAAATTGTTTATTCTTTAATACGAATATTTCTTCTTAAAAAAATTCCCTGCACGGACTCCACAGCAGTCCTGTCTGTGATATGTATTTCGTAAAATATTTATCGTTCGATCGCTGCTTTTTTATACATTTTGAGTTCAATATTTACACTGGAAGAGCGTTCAATCCGCTCCGCTAAACATATCCCATCTCCGGATGAGAGACCCAGCTGCACCCTCAATCGAAGCTCGTCATATTGTTGACGTGCAAATATTCGTTAACGATTCCCTCGATAACATCGAGACTGCAATTCACATGTTTGCTCGCGCATATATTACAATGAAGTGCAATACGAAAGTGACGATGAGGCCTCTGAGCGCGCAGCAAGTGAAATAAGTTTTTTTATTCCTGCCAGTATCAGCATCATGGTATCGGGAGAGCAGGGCAAAATCGACTGTTTTCTCCGATTATTCCTGACACATAAAAACAGTGTTATCTCAAACGGAGGACCGGAAAGCGTTTTGCCTCGGTGGTCCATTTTACTCCTCCCTCGCCTATACGGTACGAGATATTCTAATTATTAATCAAACTAACAGAGAAAAATAAATACCCGACCAGTTTTTAGTACACAGTTTTGACCAGAAGCAAGGGTATTTCTGCTAGTTGGGCCCGGTTGGGAGAGCTCCACGGTGAATCGAAAGACCTGGAAATGCGTACGGGAATTCACTGGTGCTGGTCCACTGGAAGGCCCATCCCTTCGATACCTTTCCATCACGAGCTTTTCTCGTACCCAAGCTCCCTCATTTTGAGCGAACACGGCGATGCCTTTCGGTCCGGCGTATGATTCAATCCCCGGACCGTCGGAGCGCGCGTTTTCCTTACGGCGAACGGAGCAGCCAACCCTCTCCCGCCAGCATCAACAGCAGCCACGCCAGTGGATGGAGCAACGAAACGATCGGTGGAAGGGTATGAAAAAGGGGCTGGAACAGGGAGATGACTATAACGAACCCACCGTTTCATTTACTCAGCACTTCATCCGTTCCTTTGACCGGAGACGATGAATGATCCTCGACGCTGATGCGATACGCGTTCGCCGGCCGAGTAATTCGGCCCTGCCTCTCTCTCCCGTATAACTCACGTACATACCTTTTTGGAGTCTCGAGTACCGCCGGCAAGAATCTCTCTGGGCAAAGCTTTGCCATTCCCGTTTCCTATCAGCAGCCCTATTTGCCACTGCCGATCGGCAAATGTGCTCCTCAAGTGGAAACAGAACCGGGTCGTAATTACTTTTTTTTTTTACATCGACTGTCGTCAAGTTCCCGAACCATACGGCCATCTGAGGATTAACATGACCGCTGTCATTCCCCGTGTCTGTTTTCGGCTCCGTCATGAATTTTAATGGTTTTTTTTTTTAAACGTACCCCAGCCAACCGGTACGCCTGCAATGATGAGCGGGCTTCCGATACCTCGAGCTCGCCGTGAGCCAGGAAATTTATGGGCTACCTACGTACCTACCTGACGGGTCGGCTCATGTATTATGAATGATGCTAAATAACTGAACCGTACGACGAGGAACCAAAGGAGGCGAGCGATGAGAAGTGAACAACGTTCGACGAAAAGGCAGAGAGAACAAATTCTAGACGAGGGGGGCTCGATCAGGAAAATTCAGATAGCTCGGAGAAAAACTTTTCAAACAGCAGAAGCAGCAGTACCGGCAAGTGGATGTAGCTCGCCACAGAGCCGGGAATCGAGAGGTTGGGAGAGAGAAGAGTTTGGTGAAACCAGCTCTCGAACTCGCTCGCTGGCTTCCTACCTTACCTCCGCTTGCCGGCTATACGAGATAATTTTATCGGGTTGGAATGAGACGTTGCAGTGATTGCTGACGACTCCGCGCTGCTCGAAGGACTCGAGAGAAAGCGAGAGGAACCGCCGATATCGTCTAAGGGTGTAGCGGCAAAGAACACATACAGCGGCCGCGTTCCGGAACCGAGCGGAGGAGAGCAGAAACCATCATCCTCGAAGCGCAGAGCTGAGGGGGGGGGGGGGGGGGGGGGGCGAGGTAAACTTCCGTACTTTGAGTACTTTGCGTTACGTGGATGTCGCCCGTTCCTCTGCCGTATATGTAAATTGCTTCAGCGGCAATATCGTAAATAGATGCGACGATTACCGTGAGTCGGAGAGGTACGGAGGATGCGGTTAAGACTCTCCTCTCGCGATTACGGCTCAACGTTTTCCCAAAATTGAACGATCGATTACGCTCGATTGGAGAGGAAACTTTCTGACTCTCCATTCTTCGGATACGAGGCTCATCGTTCTTGATCTTGTATCAATTCTGCTTATACTGGTTTCACTCCATTCTTCGAATTTTACTGGGGCTCGGGATGCAATTACGGTATGTCTACTGTTATATGCTCGGGGAGAGGAGACTTTTTCCACGACCCGCGTCAACATCGGCAAAGATTCTTCGTTTTGCCCCGCTCCGCCCTACGTGACGTTTCTGCACGGATGGGTGAGTGTTCGGTCAACCCTATTTCAACCCGGAGAGACCCGGTTGACAATCTATTTCAGATGCCGCATTGTTTTTGGCAGTCCCATGGTGCAGACCAAGGTTTAATTAAATGTATGAAATTCATCTCGCGCAATATGTTCACTTGGCGGAATCCGATGCATCCGGGGACCATTATTCCAAAGCTTCGAAGCGTGACAATGGATGCTGAATAGCTCCGGGGGTACTTTCGACATGCGGTTCTGCGATCTGGCGGTCCCAGTGGAGAACATTACTAGAACCGATTCGTATTAAGAGAATAACGATATAATTTCGTGAATATGAGAAACGACACACGTCCAGAGGAGTAGGACCGAAAGCTTCGGAGAGCTTTGGAAGGGGCTTCCCTCTGATACCATAAAGGACGACACAGTGGCACAGTCAAAGACTTTCACGTCTTTCCCGGGCTTTCATGCCCGGGAACGTTTTTCCCCGAGAAGCAGGTGCAGAAGGTTTAGTTAACGTGCCGGAGACACGTACGGTTACACGCTCGGCTATCAAACCAACCGGGGCAACCGTCGTGGCAGCCTCTTACCGCTTATTTCTGACACCTACTTCGAGTCGTTCAACAACCGCCTGTACCATTCCTAAAAGGACTCTGGAGGATGGCGAGGAGGCCGGGCGAGGCACGCGAAGCGCGTCGACCTGCTGGCTGGCTAACGTTTCGCCTAGTCCTCGAGGCGGTATAACTTGTCTCGACGATTCCAGTCTCGTTGCGCGAAAGTCACAGAGAGATAGCTCGGTACATCCGGGGCTCTCTCCGGCCATGTATGCCGAAAGACGTGGAGGAGAGGTCGAGGAGATCGAGAGAAGAATATAAAAGGAAGGTGGGAGAGCGGCGGGCGAGAGACCGAGCAGCGGAGACATTACGACGACGTCGCCGACGACGACCAGCAGACTGGGTACCGTGAACACTTCGAGCTTGCGACAGGGGCCAGGGTGGTTAGCGAGAAAGAAGCTTTTTTCCGTCTCAGCCTCCGACCTCACTCGCTCCAACGTTCACCCTGTCCCGAGGTAAAAACGTATTATCACCCTTGGGAAAAAAGACTTCGACGAGTAGGGGAGATGGTGAGAGCTGAGCGAAGAGAGAGGAACAAGGCGAAAGAGGTAAAAGAGAGGACGTCCTTCATTCTCGAGAACGCTCGTTCTTTCAACCTGCTCCGTTGCTCTCCGGGCTCGAGGGGTTGCTATAGCATACATAAATGGGGAGGATGGGACAGACTCTCGCCCTTTTCGATGAGCAGCTGCACCAGTAGCAGCAAAATTAACGTGAATATTCGATGAGATTGAGGAGCCCTGTAACTATCTAATGAAAAAAAAATCATGTCGAGGAAGATCCGGAAATTACGAAGTCTTGTCGCTTTATTCATATGCCGACTGACTGATGCATGCGGCTCAAGATCAGAGCTATGAGGAAGCTGTTCAAAATCCCACTGGCGGCCACCTCTCGGACCCTGATTATTTTAAGCCCGCGCAGGGAACTCCGTAACCCTTCCAGAAGACACATTTCACTTGAACGTCATGCGAATGAGGTTTTCATATGAAAAAATATCGCTTCCGCCTAAACTCATCTCTGTATCTGGCAGGAACCAGCCAGCTTCGCCTCTCCGCCCCTCGTCTGCCATTTGTTTATCCGATTACGCAAACTCCCGAGTATCCCCACCATCCGTCGGGGCTCGGACCTAGCTCTCGGCTGTCTAGCGTTGCAGGTGCCACGTCATTCTCCAGCGCCGCCAGCCAGTTCGCAGCTTGCCGCCCCAGCGGCAACGGAGCACCGACACCCGGTGATATATCAAATCTCTTTCTAATAAACGCTCGCGCGAAAGAGCCATGTCCCCGCGTGCCGTCCTTTCTCCCGCACGTATACGTTCCATATCCACTTCTCGGCAATCCTCCGTTCGCCGGCCCCTCGCTATACCGTACTGCTATGCGCTCTTCTTATATTCGCAGAGGAATCTTTCTCCCCGTTGTCTCCCGAAAGTATCCAATATGGTGACACCGCGAGAACGTCACCTGAGAAACGAGCTACGCCGCTAAGTTAAAGCGGACCAGGTAATCCCAGGATTTAGCCTGTGAGAAAACTCAGATTCAAGTTTATCCCTCCTTTCTTTTCCGCGTCCCGGTTGGCGCCGTCGCCACGACCCACCGTTTCTCCCTTCACCATCGGGCTGCCCTCACTCTCTTCCCTCTCCCCTTCCCATCCCACTGCCCACCTCTAGCAAACCTGCACACATACCCTCCGCGATACTTCCTGACGAAGCTGGAGGCCGTTTTCCTACACCCCGTATCCTGGCGTTTCTTACCCGACCACCGCGTAACACTCTGACTCCTGCTAGGCTCCTCCATCCAGGCACCCTTTCCAACCCCGATGTTCTCTCGCCGGTTCTCCCTCTGGTTTTCTCCCTCCCTCCTTCTCGTATTTCTCTGCTCTCATCCGTTCAACCCTCTCGACTATATTCTCACTGTTCTCCAGCGAAGCCGAGGTCAGCTTATGAGAAATCCCTCCTGCCGCGTGCTAACATTACGGTTCAGTTCCCGCTCGCCCAAGCAACTCCCCAGAGCTGTCTATTAAATACCTAATATCAACTCATGCTCGCCTCCGCTACCTTTCCCACCCTCCCGTCGGTTCTCTCGCTATACTCTTCAACCCGGAATACCCTCTCGTGGTGTATACCGCCCTCGCAGGCGCACCTTCGACTTTGCCGCAACCGGGAACTTCCCGCCGAAGCTTTGCACCACCGCATCTCGGAATCCTTCTTCCCCGTGCACGAATGCGCCTCCTCAGAGCTTCATCCCACACACGCTCCTCTTCGCCGTCTCTTGTTCCAAAGCATACCCGATCGCTTGAGAGTTAATCCGAAACGTGCCTCTCCCGCCATTGGCATTATCATTCTTGTAGCAGACAACGGAAAGTTTGCCGATGGACAGGGCCGGCGTGTGCCAATGGAACGGCGCGGATGGAGAGATAAAGGATAAGGGAGGGATTTGTATAGAGCGAGAACAGTCGGCGTCAACGAGGACCCCCCCCCCCTCTCGCAAAAGGCCTCCGCATCGCCGACGGTACGTGCCGCATCGGGGAATGGGTTGCAATTGGGCTATACGTAGCTTATGTATAACTAGGTGGGTACCTACGTAGTTCAACTCGCTGGAGCGAAAAGTCGGTACTCGGCGAAACACTCGAGCAGTTAGCCAACCGCCACTCGGCCAGAGCCCAGACAATTTTCCCAGGCACTTCCGTAAAGCTAATCTCCGTCGGGACGACGAGGCCGAGTGTTGAAATGAATGGGAAATAGAGTCCTTTTATTTGAACAACCAACCTCGTCGTCCACTTGCGAAAAGTCAACGGGACAGAGCCTCCGCGCGTGTATGGGTTAATTGACGGACGTATTAGTGGGACCAGAGAGATACAGTACAAGACCACGTATTTGCAAATCAGATACAGCCGAAATGATCGGATTGTTTTATACACTTGGAACTCGCGATAGTTTTTCGGTTCGGGGTTGTAAGGCGTCACTCTGGCGGTGACGAATTCTCGCTGTATAGATTGCGGTCAGGGAACTTAATCACCACCGATCGTTAGTTTTATTAGTGAGGATATGACGGTTAAACGTGGTTGTAATACAAATTATTTATTTATTTAACAAACAAGAGATATTTACACCGTTGCACGTAAGTGAACTTAAAACTGATTGGTTAAAAACGAGAGTTCGATGTTGAGTAAAATACTGTGAAGCGACTGCACTTTGGTCGAGTCTGCAGTAACGCGCCGTTTGGTGTTAGTTTCCAAGATGCGATCGTTCGTTGACACTGAAGTTCTTAGACGCATTTTGAAAGTTTGTTGTCGTTCGTTGGATAGCTGAAGTAAAAAGGATGGGAGGGTCTTAGATATTCGGAGAGTTTGGATACATCGAATTGATCGGCAGATAGACAACGAGAAGGGCATTTTTTCGGAAGTCGTCGAATGAGAATTGAGTGAGTCTAGGTGGGCAGCAAGACGCTTGCTGGACTGCTGTATTGCACGCTTGCTGGACTGCTGTATTGCTGGACTGCACAGGTAAAAAGGTTTCGCTCTAAGCTGACCCTCGCGGAGCAACGCGACTCATCAGAATATGCGGCCTGATAAATAAGTCATTGCTTTCGCGTATTACCTTTTCGTGACTCTTTTCTATTCACAAGGACTATTTTTATGCAGAAAGAATCCTGACTGCCTCGCAGATGTTTCATTACTATTGCTCGCGAATGTTTACAAACCCAAACGTTTATCAATTCCGGGGGTTCGAGATTCCCGCAACGGGTTAAATTTATGTTTGATTTTACGGAATAGAATATTTGTCTCATGCGACGAGACACAGACGTTGCTTGATGCGTAAAAAAAAAAATTGTGACGTCACTTCCGGTTTGAAAATCTCACTTTTAAACTCGTATTGATGTCTTGGGGGAAACGTTGGTTGAAAATGTCAGTGTTTCATCTCATCACAGGTAGTGGGGCATCCAACTTATCCGGTCGTGACCGAATGGTTTGGTTCCCGGGTTTCCGACTTATCTGGTCGCTTACTGTAGCACCGATCCCGTAGGTCTGTACTTATACCTCGTACAAATCCAGGGAGATAACTGTAGAATTAACATATTATAGAGATCCGAGAAATTCCTCTCAATGGCACAGTTTGCCTATTGGCCAACGCAAGAATAACCTGATTATTAAATTCCGCCGGACCTTTGCTGAATATTTTGAGAAGGGGAAATTTTATGCGTACGGAGTTGCTCGAAAGGGTCTCAAAACGATACTGTTTCATGTACATAGTTTCGGCCTCCAGTTGCGATCTCCCAAGGCGATAGAGCTTCTTTCATCATTTTTTTTTATCATATGCGATTTCAACTATTTTACTTTTTCTTCGTTCCCCTTCTTCTCCATGGCCGTACGATATTATATCTCTCATTTGATTCACGATTCATATCTCCTCCCTTCGTTCCTCACTCGAGTCTTCTCTTCCCTCCGTCAGTACAATGTGCATCGACATGCCAACCCGGTCCGGATAAAGTTCGAAAGAGGCGTAATATACGCCAATGGAATTACATTGAATGAAAAAAAGTCCGCATTTATTGAAAATATATTGAGATGCTCTTTGCGCTTCGCGCCAATACTGCACAATAGTCCTGGTACTGGAGTTTCTTCCTGTTCTGAGTGTCGTTCTTTTCGCAAAGATGGTGAGAGAGGAAACAAGTTGAGAATCGCCATTATCATGGAGTCCGTACTCGCGAGGACTTTGCGGGGGTTGCATGGGGTTATTAACCATCCCGCTCTCAGCGAACGCTTTTCGGTGATCTTCGCTGTCCCGTCCGCCGGATACGTGGGCGGTCTATCGACAAAGAGCTGCAATTTTCCGTCGGCAAATAACCAAAATTTTTTTTCTTTTCAATTACCACTGTGTGCACCGGTTCTACATCGCAGCGAGCAAACAACCCGATGCGAATTCCTTGGCTACGTGCGCTTACACGCATAGTACTGTACATATAGATTGTTTGGTTAAGGCGATGTTGCGAATGGAATGCAAACGCAAAATAATTAAAACTACGCAGTGCCTCGTCGAGGCTCGATACCTACTATGTGTATAAATGTGAACGCGATTTACCAATCGGTTCTTTTGTGTTTTCTTTTTTGCTTCCTCATAGCGGCAGACAAGTTTTCATTTTGTTTAAGTCGCGATTTTAATGACAGAGTCCTTGAAATAGTCTAAGAAATTCTAAAACGTTGAGAAATGCTATTTTTAGTTATGTATGTATGTATGCGACAGATTTGCATCGTTTAAAATGTCTATAACGCGGAAACGGTTTCAGATAGGCGATTAAAATTTTGTACAACAGTAGAGTGGTCACGTCTCCTCCTTCGGTGCAATTTTCATGAAAATTGAGGCCCTGTTCCAGATTTTACCCGATTTTGAATTTTTTGTAAAATGTCTGTGGTAGCTCCAATTGGCATGAATGTTGAGTTTTAGTCCTAAAACTGCATACAAATACAATTCTATAGTCAAAGACATTTGGTATTGAATTATGCCAAAATCTATCCAAGCGATCAGATTTTAGGAAATTTTGATTTTCTTCGAAAACTCACGACAAATAGTCTAACTCCAGCAAACATGAAAGTATGGAGTTGAAATTTCGCCCATTAATAACACTGTACAATGTATTGTGTTACATTTGATGACAATGGATCTAACGGTTCAAGTTTTATAAAATTTCTAGATCTAGAAGTAAAATAAGTCGGATATTCATAATCAGCAAGGAAAAATACAGCAGACGAAGAAAAATCATGCAATGTAATTTGCACATCACTTTCCCATGTTTCACTGTTTCGCGCATAACATCCTCTATGAGAAAGTTCGTTGAAAAATGTGTTTACCTGATATTAGAATGTGTGCGCCTAGTTATTGTGTACGTGTGTGTATTATAAATTTCTAATTTTTAAAGTATGGCATTTTCCTTTTTTTTATTGCGAATATTGTATTGTAATTACAGTTTGCTCTATGAGGAAGCCAAAATCGAGCAACGAAATTTCTCATATAGGCAGTCATGCGCAAAACAGTAAAACATGAGGAAGTCATGTGCAAATTACTTTGCGCGATTTTTTCATAACGAGTTTGATATAATTCCATAATTATTATACATGACAGCAATCCGTTTGGCGACCGAATGTCGAGGGTTTCAGCAAAGTAAATATACAAAAATTAAAAAGAAAATGGAAGACGTGGGAGTCAAACGAGAGAAAGACTGAATTTACTCCAGATCGAAGAAGACTATGAAGCTTTTCTTTTTCAAGCGTCAAGTTGCCCTTAAACGTGAAAGCGTTGCCAGAGCCAGTGACAATTTATTTAATAGTACATACAATGAACCCGAGACCCGATTATGGTCCGATAGCAGTGATAGTCCGATCCGGTCATGCCGCTCCCCAACACGCTGGGTCGAGCACAAAGGTGACCCACTATCTTTCGGGAGGCACAATGGAGACATACGCCATAGATAAAGGAGGAACTCCGGAGTGCAGCTTTGTCGGAGGAGCAAGAGAGACATCTCGAGAGAATGACGAGAACGTTTTGGATGAAGAAACAACTGGTGGAAGACACGACAAAGAAAACAAAAAAACAACTCTCGCGAGCGTTGAGAAGTTAAAGAGGGGAACAGGGAGTACAAGAGAGAAGAAACTGTGCGATAAAATTCTCGAGTCATTCATTTAATGTGTCGGGGAAGATTTCGGGTGATACGGTCAATCGTTCCACTGTACATCCCGTCGACGCCATTGAGCCAACCGGAACAGAGAGAGACGCTGGGAATAGTGAGTTGTGTAAAAGTCGATACGACGGGAAGAGTCGCGGAAGAGATTGCCGAAGAGCGCGGTCCGTTTACGAAAGTGTGAGGAAGAAATGGTTGAGGATTACGAAGAACTTTCCCGGTCAAGCTTACGGGACTTTAAAGGAAGAACGGAAGTGCGGGAAAAGAGTCTCAACGGAACTAAGATTGTGTGGATGTTCACCAAGATTGTATCAACCCGTCTACAATGAAAACTCTTGACTTGTGACCGATATCCTGTCTCCCCTCATTGCACTCGCCTTCTCATCGGCACAACCGGATCTTGGATCAACCTCATAGCCGGGTGATCCGGAAATGCGTTCCGGTTTCTCATTCCGGCGTCGCCACCGTCGTTAATGTTAATGCGGTTTGCCCAATCGAATTCGGAACTGGTAAACACCCATCGCATTCATTTTCTTTCGCCTCAAGCAATACCCGATGCAACAACTGGGGGGGGGGGGGGGGGGGGAACTATACTGTAACAAAAGGGACACGACGTACCGGGCAGCCCACAGGATTTTATCGCGGCCAGCCCGATTCGGTTCTTCCGCATATAATTCTCCCTCCGGATGTGTGTGACGACTGCGGGAAGAAAAAAGGAGATAAAGGAAGGAGGAAAACGAGAAATCGCGCGAACGACCAAAATCCCGCATGACCAAGTTCCCAACACTCAACCGCAGCGACGATTCCACCAAATCCCACAAGTCGCACGCCAACTCGGCACCCCTGAGATTTGCGGGGAAAACCTTCGCGACGATGCTGCTGCTGCTGCTGCTGCTACTACCAGGGGCCGATCAAAGTTCGACAAAGTGACGCTTTGTTCGTGATCCTTTCTCTTTCACCCTCAACCTCCTTGCCGCAGGAGCGGCAAACCAAACGACACCTTTCCTGCGGGCACATTTCTTGCTACGTCTAACAAATCCGTCGAGCTGAGAAAACTTCGACGCTGCTGATACCAGTGAAGAATATGTCGATACGACGAACATTCTTCCCACGACGGATTAACCCTCTGCCCTTCGCGTGAGGATCATGATATTATCCGATTTTGTTGTTGCCGTCGTTTCGACGTGTGTCGCACGGGCGTTACTCGGAGCCGAGGCGTTTCAGCAACGTCCCGAAGGTAAAAGTTGCCTAAGGTATTTTCTCTTTTATAACTTTCCGAGGCGTTCGACGACATTGCTCTACTTCATTTCTCGATCTTCTCTACGGCGCAGCGTAAATCAGCTTTGAAGGAACAAAAAAAAGAACCCTCGCCTCGTTGCCAGCCGCCTGAAATTGCCTCGACCGTTCCTCGCTCGAGCGACCTTTCTTTTATCCAAGGCACTCCCCGTGTCTTCCGTCGCTAACCAGATTTCACAATTCTTCGGGTAACGCGATTTTAATGGCGTTCGAGAAAATAACGCCGGGGCTCTTCATTAGTCGGGCGAAAGAATCTTTGCGACTATCTTGCTGCATTCTCGATGATTACCGCCCTGACGGTTGATTGATTTCCTGGCATTTTAATTGCCATTCGGCTTTGTTGTATAAACTGAGAGTAAAATCGGGCAATGTGTTCAACCCTGAATGGAACTCCGAGAAAATCTTGGGTGATGAATATGGTGCAACGCAAACGGCACGTAAACCAGTAATAATATAAACCGGTCTATATTCACCACTTCTACACTGCCACGTTACAGTGATATGCAGCATTTATAAGAGTACGTTGTGAATCCTTAATTAAGAGACCTCTCTCCAAAAACCTCGCACGAGCTGGATGATATCATTGAAATGCTGAGCGCTCGAGTAGATTTCGCGACTGACGTGCGTGCAATTATTTAAGGCACCCGAAGTTCAATAATAATTCAAAAGTCGTGGGGCTTCAACGCCGAGGAAATAGAGAAGATTTTAGATCCGTATAGAGCTGAGTACAGGTTTGGCCTGAATGAGTCATGAGAGGATATAAATTGAGAGGGTGCGAGAATAAGAAATAAGGACGAGAGTGTCGAGGCCATTTAAGGATCGCGGGACTCGTGAAACAAAATGCTAATAGGTTGGCAGTGAAGCCGGCGAATGGGTGACGAGGAGGACGGGTAAGCGCGATAGAAAAGAGGATCATCGTCGTTCTCGGGACGCTTCGCTATCATCGAGTAGGTCGGTCGGTAGTTGTACCTGGGAGAGAACCGCGACCCGAAGAGAGAGAAAACGCCGACGAGAAGGGGCGGAGATCGCCAAGGAAGAAGCTGCGCCAGGCGCGCAATGTTCATTAAAACTCTGATGGGAAACGTTAAACAGAGGGCATTAACGCTCCTCGGAGGAAGGTTATGGGGCCTTAAAACGTGTTGGACCCGGTTCGCCCGAGGACTGCCAAGGCCTGGTTGCAATGAAGCAGCTTCTTAACAGTCTCTGCTACACGTTTACCGATGTACTTTACCTACGGTATTATAGCAAGTGAAGTCGCCGAGCTGGAGAGGGACGGTGAGAATGCCCTCTGTATTCGTCGTTCGTTAGCTGCAGCCGGAAGAGCTTCGGCTTGAAACCCCTCAGCGAAATGGCACGCTCTTGTCTGGTATCGAAGGAGCGGCTTCGTCCAGGATCCCGACAATTTCCTGGTCCGAGATGAATAGGAACAGGTAGGGGCCACACTGTGCAAGCTTCTAATTGAGTGGCATGTCCCGTTCTTGTTGAGTAGTTTTCGCAGTTTTGTCGCCATCGGCGTAGTGGCCAAAGCCTTCCGAACTAATGTTGGTGATCCTGATGAGGACCGAAAGGTGGCATACTGTGCCCCACCGATGGAGAACAGTACCGTGGCGCTTCACTGGCAGACGAAAACCGCTGCACCGGTACCAGTAACATAAATTATCTTATATTTCTGGAACGCTGATTGCTTAATTTCGGGATGCTTCTTTAACGAGAAGGACAAAAGTGGGCGACGGTTCGGACGACAGGGAGGAGATGGAAGTTGTTGAAAGTCAAAAGGTGAAACAGGGGAAAAGGGCTTAATAGAATCTTCGTTTTTGCGATCGGAAGTCTGGCACGTTGGGGGCTCAGAAGGAAAAAAAATAGCTCTTCTCCCGAACGATCGAGCTGTAGAAGCTTCCAGATGGACCACGGAGCTTATTTTTCGCCTCTCTCGTCTACCCCATCTTCGGCAGCCGTGTTCCATGGTCCATGGTACGAGACGAACAATGAGACGAAAGAGCGATTAATACGGGAGAATTGAGCCGTGAGGAAACCGGAGGAGGTTCGAGGTGCGCGTGCTCGAACTGCCTGACTAATGGATTTTCATTCGACCTTTTACGATCTCTCGCGGATACCCGGTCTTTTCACTTATTAACCTACACCCTCGCGTCGACGCTCTCGGTGTTATCCTCGTGAGAATCTCGGAAGGTCGCTCCGGGTTATCCGGAAATTTGTCCCCGCGCGATCGAACGGAGTGCGCCAAAGCGGAGGAGAGAAACCGCCCCGACTTACCGAGGAGAGACCAAGATCGTTTGCGCGTTCGGCACCAAGGAGAACTTTGTAATTGCGATCAAACGTCGTAAACGTCATGGTTCCGCAACGAACGTGTCCCGAACTCCAACAACGCACACGAACGCAATGCTTGCCTTCGATGCAATCCAAAGCTTTGCCGACTGCTGCGATTAATGCGTTTACGACAAAGGAAACGTACGCGCGGCTCTCTGCGGTGCGCAATCCAGACGCCGCACCGACTGAGCCGAGTTCTTGGATCGAAGCTTTTCAACGTCTCCATTGTGGGTCATTGAAATTATTATCGAGCACGATTCGGCTTGTAGGAAGTAGAAGGAAAGCGAGAGAAAACCGTCAAAGACGTTCATGAATACTTAGCAGCTTGCAACGTGTCGCTTGTTGGGAACCTGGATTAACGATTTCCAGACCGCACGACATTCAGAAAAATGTCGAGCAAGACTATAACTTTTTTCTCACTCGTACAGATTCAACAATGTACGATTCAGTCCGAATAAGTATTCAGAGTAAGTATTAGGGTAAGTCGGGGTGCTATGACCATGGTTTTTTAAGCAACGAAAATTTGAGGTTTAACATTTTTTAAACTAAAAAAATGTTGTTGTAACCAATTCTAGAAACTTCAAAGTAACGTAAGTCACTCAGAACTTTCGATACTTTCGATGCGTGATTTAATTGTAGCTCGATAAATGAATATTTGCGATCGGCCGTCTCACCTGCACACTACGGGCGACATGACCTCAGTAATAATGGTAGTTAATTCGGCCTAGAGAAACATTGGGATCGCACAAAACACACCCAGAAAAAAAGTTTATTTGACGGCCACCGTTTATTTGGTTTAAGTAAAATATTTTTTTGATTTAAATAAATATTTATTTCATTTAAGTAACTATTTACTTAATTTAAATAAATATTTGGTTAAATGAAATAAATATTTATTTAAATTAAATAAATATTTTACTTAAACCAAATAAACGGTGGCCGTCAGATAAATTTTTTTTCTGGGTCCATGTCTTACTATATTTTCTGTTGTCTAAATAAACTACAGAAAGACAATAACTCGTATCACAGGGAGAACTCGCCTTCGACCCGTGCTCCTGTGGTACTCGTGCAGCTCGTGCGACTTATTTCACAGCATGCATATAAAGTTCGCTTTACCGTACTTGTATCGCAAGTTACTATTATAGACCTGCAATTAAATCACGCATCGAAAATATCGAAAGTTCTAAGTGAATTACTTGAGTTTGATGTTTTTAGAGTTGGTTACGACTAAAACTTAAAGGTTTTTTTAACGTTAAACGTCGACTTTTCATTGTTAAAAAAAAATCACAGCGATATCACCTCGACTTACCCTGTTTATCGAATCCTCGTGCATTCCCACGGGACACGTCCAAACTTTTCCGAGTGTCGAGCACCCGCGGGACCGGGTGATATCGGTATATCCCCGAGTACGCGTTATTCTCGTGCCGGCAGCGAAACCGTCACAGTTCACGCAGTGAGTATTAACACTGAGGCAAGAAAAAGTATGGTTGAACCGCAGTGCATCTATATGCGAGTTATTTATCAGAAATCGGTAAATCACGTGACCATCTTTCCAAACCTCGGGACATACGAGAGACGGTGAAAGTTAATCACCCTCAAGTAAATCTTGAACTATACGCCGGGACCTCGCGGTAGTGATCTTACCGTTCAGGGTTGTAAAGCCTGAATTCGCGCTGTTTGTGACGAAGCCTCGCCGGTACCGAATGCCGTCAGGGAAATTGATCACCAACGATCGTTATATTTATTTTATTCGGTAATGTGAGAGTTCAGAATGATTTCGAAAGGGTTTTATTATTGAACACAGAATAGTTTTATTTAAAAACAAACACAACACATATTTACACTATTTCACTGCATGGAGCTAACAAAAAAATGAGCTTGGTTACAAGTGGTTGAAGATTTAAGTACTGCACTTATGTTTCTGGTAACGCGCACGGAGTGATTGCAAGTGCGACTGTTCGCTACCGTAGAAGTTCATAGATTAATTTTGAAAGTCTTCGATTGACACAGAGTAAAAAAAATGGGAGTGTCTTAGACATCCGGAGCGTTCTACGTAAAATCAATTGATTGGCTGACAGAAGACAGGAAGGGGTTTTTCACGAGTCAACGAATAAAAATTGGATTCCAAGTGGGGAGGCAATACGCTTGCCGCACGTCTGTGTTTTAGGCAGGTAAAAGAGGCTTTTCGCTCGACGCTGACCTTTGCGCGGTGACGCATCGTACCTGAAGATACGCGGGCTCATAAATGACCCATTGAATTTCGCGATTACTTTTTCGTGACTCTTTTCGCCTTTTGAAGATTATTTCTAATCTCTTTATTATGGCAGCAAATCCGCTGCGTCGCCAATATTTTAGTATTATTACTCGCGAAGGTCTAAGATATCGTATTTTATTGAGGATTCGTTAATCCCTTCATCAAGAGAATTTACTTTCTCTTTTGGGATTACTTCAAAGAGTCGAGCATTCGTCTTATGCGACGGAACAAATCTCTCGTTCCGAGTAAAAAAGAATCGGGATAAAGTTAAACATCGCGGTATGATAGGTTCCCCTTTTTTTAATTCTGATTTATTCTATTTATATTCCGAAGCCCGAGTTCCATCGTGCAACGGTCTTTTCATTCGTCGTCGTTTCCCCCTGGCAGGTAGCTCATAAAAAAAAGTCGCTTTAAACAGTGCAAACTGAGGAACGGGGCAACGCCGCGACGAAGTACCTAAACCGCAGGAAATCTTTATTCCTTAGTCGCCCCCACGCCGCAAATGCTGCACCGACGTCGTTGAGTCCCGAGCTGCCAGGGTATAACGGAAGTAGCCCCTGAAGCCGTTCCTTCCCTCTCCCGCCCTCTTACTTTCTTCATGTTCTCTCTTGAACTCGCGCAGCCTCGAGGAAGAACGGAAAACCTAGCCTGCAGAACGTATTCGGACGGTGGCGCGCGTTGACGTACCTGCGAAGTTAAGTTTTCCGACTTTAATGGTTTTCGAAGTGGCTCCATTTTCCTCGCAATAGCCGCGCGAGCGGCTTCTGCCTCTCTCGCACGGTAAATCCTCCCTCTCTCCTTCCTCGTTCTCCCTGTATTGTCGGATTCCTCTGATCGAGAAATCGTGGAGTTGCCCATCCCGAATCGCGAATCGAATAAACTCGATGAGAACAACGTACGAGCGAGCAGCCTCCTCTGCCTTTGCGCGGGGCTCAGACGACTTCTTTCTTTTTTGGCTCCCTCGAGAGCGGCATTGATGTATGAAAGGGAGAATATAGAATCGAACGTCAACAGATTTGCCGAATGGGCTCGACGCTGAATGTTCGAAAATGCAAAAAAAAAAAGAAATCGGTTTGGACCATTTTCTTTGCTAAATTGCCGATTCTTTTCTTCGTCATACGTTCGAGCTTTCGAAAGTTCGCCGGAGGGAAAGATTGTATAATAACGAGAAAAGTTTTTCGTTGCGCGCCTCGAACGGAAAGGGAGAAAGTAACGCCTGGTGACGACTACAACTGTTCGAAAGCAATAATTTAGGTTCCCGTGATGCCCCGAGTGGGGCTAGTCAGAAGTTTCCTGTTTACAACTATGTATGGAATTTCGTGTAGGAAGGAAGTACAAGGCAAACCGCGTATATCCTCTGCGTGATCGGTTTTACAACGCGGATACATTGCCCTCTCACGCTTTCAGCCTCCCTATCGCGTTCGCCGCGTTTCCCGAAATTATCGACACGATGTAAATCACTGATCGGTATAGATTTTCGCAAATTGAATGCATAATCTGTGTCGCTGGATCGTGAACAATGAGGAAACTTAATCGATCAAAACAGAACCTTGGTAATCGCTCGCGACGCGCGTTATCGCAACGGCCAAGGGACAAATTTCGTTGCGATATCAAAATCTCAGTTTTCAACTGAAAGTAACGACGCACGGAAAAACGTCACTTGCGGTTGGGAAATCTCATTTTTCGACCGGAAGTGACGCAATTTCCGATATGAAGTCACCTCCGTTTGAAAACTAAGTTTTTGAAACCGTAAGTTACACAAAAAAAAATAAAAAATAAATGGATGCCTGACTTCCTTTTCGGTTTAAAAGTGAGATGCGCAAACCGTAAGTGATGTCACTGAGAAAATGTTTAATTTTTCTTTGCCAAGCAGTGGCGTAATTATAAAACTTGGTAAGTAGGAAAAGTCTTCCTGGGATGATGAAATGGCCAGTTATTTTTAACCACCTCAATATGATCGATAAGCTTGTGTATAAAGGCACGTCTATTAATATTGATCGGACAAAGTCCCCTGGAACAGTCAACCTGCACGATATTTATACTCGCACCGCTCCAACGCCCTTCGTCTTCACTCCCTCTCTTGTTCTTCTCGAGAGTCAGATAGTCAGGTCGCTTAATCATCCCAAAGTTTACAAGGTGTTAGGAGGTTAGCGTTGCGGGAATTAATTTGTCAGGCTTGAGGTCGTGGTAAATTTTCGGTGGTTCGTGAACCGTGGCCCTTGTCGGTCGTATCGTACTGTTGTACTAGTTGATCTCGCCTCAAGATGCATTCTCGTCGGTCTTTATTAGATTACACAAATATATATATACACATTGTTATTTCAACGCTACTTATAGTTCCTACAATTCCATGTGATATAAAAAAGATAGGTCTCATGAAATTCTAATGGTAATACGTCACATGATCGCCGTTTCTTAATGGTGGGGGGGCATGTTGCTAGCAGTGATCGAGGCCCAGATATCTATTCACATACAAGTTCGAAGCTCCTTCAACTCGTAATATCTACAAAAATCTATGGGCATAGCTCGATTTTATTTTTTTAATGCGTCCCTAATAATGTTGTAATGTTACTTTAGAAAGAAAATTCTATTAAAGCAGTCTGAAAAAATATAAATATTTTTAAAAAGAATGTTGCTGTTCATGCGGCACCATTCACAGCGCATGCTAATTGACAAAACTTTAAGACCGTGTATCTCGGAGACCATGTGGAGTAAAAAAATTATTAGAAATTCTTTTAAAAAAGCCTCATTCATTGCTTTATAACACTCGTGATTTTTAGATCCAAAAGGAGAAAAGTCGCTGTGTGACGTATTCCCTTAAGTGAATCGTTGCTAATTGACATTTTTGTTTCCACCGTCACCCATCTCAAGTCCACCCAAGTACCAGTGAACGAAAACTGTCGCGAATTAATGCGCACACACTCAGACACATTCCTTTTAGTTTACTGCCATAATGTGTACGTCGACGGGTTAGTGTACGGAGTGGAGTGCGCGGTACAGCGGTGCAGCTTGAATGGCTTTCGAGATAGGTGCGAGACGCAGTACCTACTCGAGCCACCCTCGCTCCTTCGCCCGTCCACTCATCCTCCTCGGTCCCGTTCCACCTTCGCCGTCCCGCTCTCCTCGTCGTTCCACGGATTACGGAGTAACGCGTACGGAAGTGGCACTCGAGGGGCCCCACCGGAATCTCACCCGGAGTCTTGCGCCTGCCGCGCCAGAGAACCGCCCGTTTCTCTCCGCTACCACCCCCCTCCCTCGAATTCCTCACCAGGGTCGTGCTCGAGTTTCCGCTGAAAGCTGTTCTTACGCGGATATAACTGTTCCAATGTTAAACTTACGTATGTTTACATCCACCTTGACTCCGGTCGCATGAAAAATCGGGTTTCCCACCGATGCGTCGCTATCAGTGCATTATGGTATTTGATACACATAAAAAAAAATGAAACACGTACAACACACGTATAAATATGCCGGAGGCTCATCGTTGGCATCGCCGTTCCCCGGCAGGATCGTGCTTCGCCACGACTGCTGGTTTCGGATCCGCTCCGAAGCCGGCCCGCACCGCAGCTTCACCGACAGCCTCCCTCGCACAACCCCCTCCCTCCTCCCCAGTATATAGCCACGATTTCTCGAAACTCCTTGGAAATTCCGCACGAATAGGACGACTCCTACCTTCTAGTTTCCTCGTCCTCCAGCCGCCTCGGTATAACTTTCCTGCAACGTTGTACGTGCCCCACGTACTACGTGTGTAACGCCTCCCTCGCGCCCCGGCTCTCTCCTCTCCTTCCCTTCGCGAACTAACTATACGTGGAGTAGAAATTTCGCGAAAAGAAAACGGTACGAATTCTAGGCGCGAAGACGACGACGTGACAAGTGCGGTCCACTTTTTACTTTTGGGACGTTTTTTTTCTTGTAGTTTATTTTTTTATTTTATCATCTTACGGAAGAAAACAACCGAGGAAGAAATGGTTTCGCCGGTGGGACGTTTCATCGAGTATAGTGCGGTCAGCGAGGGATGCAGGGAATGATATGTTGAAATGGTGCAGGGCAATTAGCCCTCGCCATGGCTCAACTTGCCACGAGAACCTGGATGAAAATCCTGCGAGTGCTATGCCGGCTTCGGATTCGGTGATGAATCGTTCAGGGGTCAGGTTAACCGAGCAATCTCTCGATGGCCGATCTCGCACTTGTCAGATCTCGCAATCTCTCGATGGCCGATCTCGCACTTGTCCGATCTCGCAATCTCTCGATTGCCGTCGAGATCGGACAAGTTCGATATTTAATACGATGACAATGGATATTTCCTCGATGCCTTAATAATGCAGGATACGCAGTTTGCCGCCCAACGCCTGCCGGGCGGCAAACTACGTAGCCGGCCGACTTGGACCGTTGCCGGAGTTCCCGGTTGATGGACCTGCGATGGGTTAATGATGACGGTCGATCAATGAATCTCCACAAGCTGGACGCGGTCTGCAGTGACGGCGATATTGAGAGATCAATTAGTATACGTTGTTGGTCTTCCTCATTATGTTCCTATCAGCGCACGTCCTCGTTCTCTCGTCAACGTACTTAACTGTTTATTGGAACAACGAAGAACGGGACCCTGTGGTGCGCACCATTCCGTCATGATTCGCAGTCAACTTCGGTGTGTGAAAAATAATAATAAAAAAAAAGCAGACACTCGGTTTTGTCCCGTGAAATGTTCTTGCGGAGCTGTGCAGGCACCCAGCTAGCCAACCGTAGCACAGACGACCAAGAGCAATGGCTTGCCACCAAGCTTCGCTGTTTGCTTGCCAGCAATATTGCACAAGATTGCAGCATATTGGTAGCAAAAATCCAACAACGGTTGCTATAAGCTGATTTATTATTCTTTACAGCCGTGAATGAGATCAAAATCCCTCGTCAAAAGCCGACCTCTGATTACACATTTCCTCAATCAGCCCTATTGCTAACGATAAATAAAGCGTATTTTTTCATGCGATGAATGAGGTCTATACCCATTATAATGGGTATAATGAGGTTTATACCCATTATAATGGGTATAATTGGTCGATAATGAGTAACGCAACAATTATTGCATTACTTATAATACTCTACACTTAATTTTTTTTTTTATAAAAGTGAATTAATTGGTCTACGAACAATGTAAATTGTAGCTCAATTACGACTGTATGTATGTGACTCGACTCGCCGAAATTAAGCCTTTACAACCATCAAAAAGAATGCACGTTTTTGGATTTTTAATTTGATCGAAAATGGTGTCAAATTGTGGGTTCGTTTAGTGTCTATATATCCTTATAAAATTCGATACACAAATGGACTAGCACTAACGATCCTTGGAATTGAATTTTAATGAGAATCGATGGAGGCTCTTAAATTTCATAAGAAATTACATTTTTTTTTAATTGCACGCAAAATAACCTTGACTCAAGTAGTGAGACACAAAGCACTGGCAAGCCTTGCTGACAACTTGCTGACAATATGCTCCTAAAAATTTTCATTGAATGTTTTTCCACTATCCCGTGCGGACATATGCTGCCTATTTGCTGGGGTGTTGCTGGCAAAATGCTATCTGGGCAGTGATACGACGGCAGTGCGGGCGTACATGGGATACTTGTGCCATGAAATAAAAATTAATGACGTAGGGAACAGTGCTTCAACTGCTCTTTGGAGTACTTCGTGATGTTTGATAATTCACATATTCCACAGGACAAATTCATTCGGCTTTGACTATTAAGGTAGTACTAGCGGACAGCCTGAGCCCACGTGAGTTCAGAGAGAATTGAGAGAGGAATTGCGAACACTTCTCGATGAGATAAAAATCTGAAAAAAATCAATCATATGGAAGGTACTGAAAAGGTTAATTTGGCATAATAATAATTCCAAAATGTTATTAACAAATCAACGAAAAAAAATGTTCCAACAAATAACCCGGCAACCTAACTTTTTTTTTATGAAAACGATTTATTAATTTTTCTGAATACGTATGCATTTTTTCAGAATTTTGTGCAATTTTTGAAAATCGCGTTTTTAGTTAATAAAAAAACATAATTTGCAAAAATTGTACGAAATTCTGAAAAAATTCATTCGTGTTCAAAAAGATCAACAAATTGTTTTTATATGAAAAAAAAATTAAGTTGCCGGGGGATTTGTTGAACAATTTTTTTTTTTCATTCATTTGTTAATAACATTTTGGAATTATTATTATGCATAATGAATCTTTTCAGCACCTTCCATATGCTTGATTTTTATCAGATTTTTATCCCATCGAGAAGTGTTCGCAATTCTCTCTCAATTCTCTCTGAACTCACGTGGGCTCAGGCGGTCCGCTAGAACTACCTTAATATACTGTGAGTTCTCATGAACAGGAACTGTCTGATCCCTTGGGTCGTAGCCACTAGCCGTCCACTTTGAGCGCCGTGTGACCGGATGCAAAATAAATTTAATTGCTTCCACTGGAGCCATCCGAAGGTGAGAGCTTGTACGTGACACCTGTGCACAGTTTTATGGTATTCGATAGAGGCTGTGAAAGATTCAGGGAAACCGTTAGAATATTACTTTGCGATACTAGTACGGAAAAGCGGTCTTTCGACGAAGGTTGCGGAGTTGGCTGCACGAGCCGGATCGAGAGCTACAACGGCACGAGGCGAAGCCGAGTGACGTTTGTAGCTCGAGAGGAGGCGAGTGCTGCCTACTTCCCAACCGCCGTCGGGAGACCGCTTTTTCGTACAAGTATCGCATACTACTTTTTGTGACAAGTACACGAAAATTCCCGCTTTTCGTGCCTGTAAAGTGCGTTCGGAAAAATAACTACGGTGCCATATAAGTGTGCGCAAAAAGTAACTAAAGTGTTAAAAACATGTGCGTAAAAGTAGCTAGAGTATGAAAAAAGTGTGCGCAAAAGTAGCTAGGGTGTGAAAAAAGTGTACGGAAAACAAACTAGCGTGTAAAAATAGTATCTACAGCATTTTTCGCGCATCCTCTGCTAGAAAGTGCCACTTTCGACACACTTTACAGGCACGAAAAGCACCACTTTCGACACACTTTACAGGCACGAAAAGCGGGTGTTTTGTGCACGTGTTACAAAATAGTACATTTCGATACGAGTGCGAAAAAACTTTTCTGACGAGTGTGAGTTTGCAGCACGAGCCGAAGGCGAGTGTTGCAATCGCACGAGTTCAGAAAACGTTTTTCGCACGAGTATCGAACAAAATGTCATTTCACAAGGTATGAAAATGCACAGAGAAAAAAAATCAATTGAGTCAACAAAATGTGCGCTTACGGGTGGCGAAACAAATGTTTGGTTGATCGAAAGGAATACCTCGTTGATCGAACTAACAGGCCGTGGATTCAAATTTTTCTTTACTCAATACAACCATTATGTCGTTCGATCAACCAAAAATTTGTTTCGCCACCCGTAAGCGCTCATTTTGTTGACTCAATCGATTTTTTTTCTCAGTGTGGGGTTTTCGCACGCGAAGCGTGCGAAAAAACCGCCATTTTCCCACCGAGTGACACAAATAACCTTTATGAATCCATGCGTTTCGAGCGAGCCATAGCTAGCTCTTTACGAGCTATTCAATCGGGAGACACACGGAAGATTATTCAAATCCTCGAGAGTTTTTCGTCATTCAGGAAAGCTCGACTCTTTGACCGTCCCCTCTATCTTCCTGCCTCATTTGAGACCGTTCCATGACAGCGGAAAGCCGCAATGTTGGTCGCTCGAGCACTCAGTGCATATTGGCGAAAGAGTACTTCTTCTCTCGATATGACGAAGAGCTTATATACACTCTGGTTTATCCGCGAAGCTCTCTATATCCCCGTTTTGGCGTGTTCATTAAAAGACAGATGTATGAACGAAGCATGCGATACATTTGTACCACCTCGAGGATGGAATATGCGCGGCAACCGACCAGACCGGCGACTCGTTAAACATACATGTGGAACGTACATGTGGCTGGACTGCTTCCATACGTGGTAAACGTGCGACAGTAAAATTGGTGCGCGAGTACCAAACGAGAAAAAAAAATAAAAACAAAAAAAACAAAAAACAAAAAGGCGAATCATAGTGAGAGGGAGTCGTTTCGCCCGGAGTTCGACTGTTAGCACAGAATGGCGAAGAGAGACGGTGAAACCCGCGCGGGGAGGAAACTGCTCGCGTACCTATTTGCTACAGTTGGTCCGCTGCCAAGATTGCCGAGAGAGAGTCGCCCCGCGGCTATCGCAGTACCACTGTTCTACCTCTTTGCTCGAATACGTAAATCTATTGTGTCCCGCCGACTGCGACGACGAGAACGATGTGCCGGCGAGAGGGGCCGGACGGGAAGGAGGCACATGTAACCGGAGCCAAATATTCGCCCCCCCCCCCCCCCCCCCCACGCCCGATTCGTTTCCTTCTCCTCTTCCATTCCATATTCCATACCCATCTTATTCTCTCGGAGATTTTTTTTTCCGTTTGACGACGAGGACATCGCCGAGGTCAAAATTTTTCCGAGTGAAAAAGTATATTTGAATTTTTTGGAAAAATGATTTAAACATTTTTTTGGTCCGTTCGTCTATACCGCACGGCGGAGACCAAAAGAAGCGCTTCAGCCAAGCCCCGCGGGCGATGCGAGAGATCAGAGGTAGCTACTACAAGCAGCTAATTTCCCGAGTCCTGCTTGACGAGCAAGCAACGAGGAGAGTTAGCAGGTTGCTTTAGGGGAAGAGACGAGGGAAACAGCGAGAGACCGGGGAGCGGGAAAAATCCTGATGAGAACGACGACGCTAATGAGGGGCCGGCAGACTCGAGCATACTCTGACTCTCCCTCCCTCGAGCTCTCGTCCCGTCTCGGTGTGACTGTTTGTCACCGTCGTTGTTCGCATTAGTGTTCGACGAGAGACGAGAAAATGAACTGGCACCGGAGTGAGAGTGAAGCGGAGATAAAATCGGGAGAAGTCTTTCGAAACAAGGCGAGTAACTAATTGAAACTGCGCCGACAGCTTCGGGGCGACTTGATTATGGGTCAGTGGGATGGGGTCAATGAAGAGTCCTCGGAGACAATGGCAGAGAGGAGCCAAGAGATTGGTCGGTGACGAGATGGCACAAAAGAAACATGCAACGATGCTCCTACCTCAAAAAAACGGAAAAATAAAAATTTGCGTCTCAGTTGCTACTCGTGTAACCTCACCTCGTGACTATCTCCTCACATATGTTTTAGCGTGAAGTTGTCGTTGCATTACCGCACGGAGAAAAAAAAAAAAATTGTTGGGACAACAAGAATTTTGTTACCATAACTCATTTACCTGCTTAAAATACGGACAACAAAATATTTTTCTGTGGCAGCAAATATTTTGTTGTGGCAGCAAATATTTCGCTCTGGCAGCCAAATATTTTCGCTGACACAACAATAAATTATTAACGATCTACATTTTGTTAGAGAAACAGAACTATTTTTCTCCGTGCGAGGTAAAATGACGAATGAAACAGATAGAAATTTTTAAACCTCGTATAATAATTGTAATTTCCCTACGTCGCCTACCCTCGTTCCCTTACCGTAGAACAGCGAGCGAGAGGAGGAGGCTGTAACTTCGAAACCAAGATTTGCCCCGGCCGCGAAGAATGACAAACGCTTCCCGCTGTGTCGAGCGGAGCCTCATTTCTCGTCGTTACTTTTGTCCCTCGACCATCGTCCTGTCGACCATGATCTCCCTTTCGTTCGCCTATCCCTTCGTTTTAGTATTCTTATATATATATACGCTCTCTCTCCACGTCCGGATCCGGTGAGACTGCAGCTTTTGCTAACTGTCGTTGCGACCAGGCAAAATCTGCCCCTAAATTATTATTCTCGTTATTATTATTATTATTATTATTATTATTATTATTATTATTATTAGTATTATTAGTATTATTATTATTGTCTTTACCATCCGCCTCTCGTTTCCGTGAGCTGCGGTTCCTGAAAGGCGAAGGAGAACATCGAAAGAGCGAACGAGAGAGAAAAGCTCTGAGATTCCCAACGCGTCCTTCTTCGTCGTCGCAACTTTATTCCGTGGCCCGCACACTAGAGCGAATTCATTAGAATTCTTGACGGAATTTTCACGCCAAGCCCGCATTTACCCCGTCCGTAAAACCTCCACCGAGCGGCAGCTCGTCCCAGTCACGTGTGAGAAAGAGTTTCGGGCTATACCGGGTTTTCGCCGTTGCCCGCGCTGTCGTCTCCTCCGTTGATTATTAATTTCGTTACCGCCTCTTCGCGTGCCCTCGGGGACTGCGAGGTGTTCTACCGCCGCTGCGATGACAACGACGAGATGGCAGAGACCGAGAGAGGATCTCCTAAGACCCGCGATGAATTCTCACGCGAACGTGATGCCAATAAACGAAACACGAGGAATGTCGCCGAGAGACTTTGTTCGCGAGGCATCGAGGACAAAAAGAAAGAAACAAAAAAAAAAAGTTTATTTTTATCCGTCTTTCGTTTATATCTGACTCAATTCAGGTCGAACAAGGTAAAACGATTTTCCAGGGAGAAATAGAACGATGTCTTTTTTTCAACTTTTTTTTATCTGTTTTTTTTTTTTTTTGCTGCAAATCGATTTTGTTTTTATGTAACGACCTTATTCGTTTTACGTTAAAAGCACCGAGATTCCGTGCCGGTATCCTTCCCCGATCCCTCGGGCAATCCGACTGTTCGGTGGGGCTCTCTCTTCTTTATATCGGGCTATGTAACGTCGCACGTGCATCCCCATGTTCGTGTGCCCGGAAGAAAATTTTTGTTTGCCTCCATGGGTATTGCGTTCTGTCCGCTCGGATATCGTTGAATTACTTTCGTTCTGTTCCCCCCCGGTATGTTCGACAGCGATCCGAGCGAACTTCCCTTCACGCGCCCCTTCGGATAAAATCTCGCGGCGAGATCCGAAAGCCCGCGGCTCCGAGTCGACGGGTAATTAATAAATTTGCCAAGGATCTACGCCGTAGCGCGAATGTATTCTTTTTTCCTCCTCGTCGGAGGAACTAGAGGAGTTATACCGAACCGCCACCCCTGTCAGTCCTGGGAATGAATGGCTGCGAGGGCTGCTGCGAAACGCTCTGAGAAAAAAAAAAAAAAAAAAAAAGCAGAGCAATTAAACCGGCACCATTAATTAGTGCGTAATTAACGAGCAGCGAAACCGCAGCACACAGGAACCGGAAGAAGCTTGTAGAATAATTGGCCAGCTCGGCGAAGGGGTCGATCATGCCGTACGCCTTTATCCCGCCGCATTCTCCGCGCTAAGTCGCCTCGGTTCCAGGCTTTCTCTCGTTTATCCCGAAGTCGCCCTGTGCGACCGGCGACGACGACGACAAAAAAAATAAATAAATAAAAAAAATAAACAGAAAAACATCGAGAGTAAAGAAAACGTTAAAGAAACATTTTCGCTATCACGTATCGCAACAACACTGTGTGGCTGTAGTGTCTGTTGTTCTTCGCCGTTCTTGCTCGGCATCGGCATCGCTGGTAATTCACGGGGCTCCGGGTTTTCCTGGACTCGTTATCGGAGCTCTTTCCCGCTCGCTCAGAACCTGTTTCTGTCCTGACAGGAGACGGGAGCGACCGGGCGTTACCACACGGAATCGAATTAAATCGTTGACTTCCTAGATGTTCCGCGAAACAACATTGTTCCGGCCCGATGCCCTTTTCCCCTCCCTTGCTCCATCTCCGGGTCTCTAATATTGATTATTTTACTTCGTTAACGTAGTAATTCCCAAGCCGGGCTTGTCAATAACAGAACTTCGGAGTCCCTATTGTGAAAGGGAACTATTTTCTATTTGGAACTTATCGGACGCGGGCCGGATTTCTCGCAACTGCTATCCTGAGAGCGGAAGGTATGTGGGACTTTATCTCGTCGCCGGTGTGTCATTGGGAAACATGGACAAAGAGCCTCTTTGGCAACAAAGAACCCGTACGAATCTTCAATCGCCATTCGCGAATTTCCTATTTCGATGGCAC
Source organism: Exephanes ischioxanthus (assembly GCA_958510785.1). Taxonomy (NCBI): domain Eukaryota; kingdom Metazoa; phylum Arthropoda; class Insecta; order Hymenoptera; family Ichneumonidae; genus Exephanes; species Exephanes ischioxanthus. The sequence continues at coordinate 17,651,370 of OY294020.1, read as the reverse complement.
CAATACCAACGCAGACTCAACGATTGACTACTTTCATCTTTAGTCGGGTACTCGTGATCGTCGTCTCTACCACAGTTGCGCGCAGTTCTCAGCTGCGTTACCATCCGTGCAGATATGCTCCTGGCAATTTCCATGGGAAACCTTTACCCGGCGGCCGAACGCATTCTCGCACACCGCAATAGCAGCAGTTGCACTTTCGATGATTAAAGCCTCCGCGACGATGAAACGGCGGTTACAGACCTCTCGGTAAAGTGAACGCCCGATTTAACCGCGTTTCGATCGGCCCGATTTATACCCCGATCGGACTTTTCGCGTTTTCACAATTTTTTTTTTCTACCCCGTTTGCCCCCTTTATCTCTCGGACTCTCGGTCGTACAGTCAGGTCATACAAACGACACCGTGTACGGAGAGAGGTGGACGACTCGATTTATCGTTAGTACTTTCAAAAGATTTCGCTGTGTCCTCGGGCAATGGATGGATAATAATTCACGCGCAGATCTTTCCGTATTGTTCACTTAATAAATTGCCGCATTGTTCGCTTTATAAAGTGGAATGGTCGGAACCTTTTACATGGTACAACCGATCGTCTCAAATGTTTTAATTTTTTTTTTTAGAGCGTTAGGTCAGGCCCCGCCAAGGCCCTTCGGGAACTTTATCGAGCCCCGATATAAGGCTTTAATATTTCTACCGGAGTTTCGGTCTTTACCGGAGTATGTGATACTTAAATCTCCAGCCCAATTTCGTAGTTTTCTCGCGAACAATGGGTATCGCATGGATATATATCGGCACATAGATAGCCAAGCCGCTCGATGAAAGAGAGAGATCGTTCGCGGGTCGAGAGGAATCGTACCACGTATACTCCGGCTCCCCCTGTATTCGGAGCTACACCTGTATCACTGCCGGTACAGAACGCGGAGGGATGTAGAGCTCTGGGAAACTGCTTCGAGGGATTTCGAAGCTAGTCGGGCGCGTTGTTGGAAAACAGCGAGGGCGGCGGAGAGTGGCGAAGGGGTGACTATCCAAGAGAGAGTTGCGAGAGATCGCTTCGACCCTCTCACACTCGTATTCGCCCTGTACTACCGCGGTATCATGGGGCGAAGCTGCAATGAAACTGGGAGCTATCCCCTTCGACTCTTATTTCTTCTTCTCGGGAGGAAGAAGAGAGAATACGTGGGCTGCATCGGACATCGGGATCCCCATCCGAGTTCTTTGCTGACCGTTCGCCACGGAATATCGGGAGTTTGCGAACCGCCTCCGCTCGTCTCTCCAGCACGACTATCCGTCGATTCTCTCATATTTAGCTCGTTAGACCTGTCCCGTGACCGATACCGTCCCAGATGCGAAACTGCAGCTACGTGGGATCCCTATGGATGATTGAATCCACGGTCCCTACGGCTGATTCATTTCGGGGTATGTACTACGTACGGAATCTGTGTCTGACAATTGAGTAAACTTACGTAAAGATGAAGAAAGGAAAATAGATATGCAATTGCGTCGACGCTTCATGATAGCGAAAAGAGGCAATGGTAGCTTCGCACCTTGCGTCATCCAGATCATGCCAATGGCCCGCAAAGCTTAGACGAACCTCTATAGAGCAGGCCCACTTCCGCGTTACCGAGAGTTTCGCTGGAACGTAAATCGCTTCTATTCCCAGGACTACTCTCCGTTGGCCCCGGAAGACGCGAGCTCTCTTGCACCGAACACTAGTACACGGCTATAAAACCCACGTCTGTCGAATGCCCTCGAGCGACCGGAAATCAGGGAATCAGTATCTCTTGTGAATCAGCCACGGATCCCATTAACGTAAACGTACCAATGACCGGACACGTACCAGTGGCCGGACACGTCGTGTGTGCAAAAGAGATGGTAATACGATTTTGCATGCAAGTGCAGGGACTGGGACTGCTCCCTTAAGTGTCCGGCCATCGGTACGATTACCTTAGTTTTTTCCTCTTCATGTTTAACCCTTCAAGTCCGAAGTCCGTTTACGACTGGGAAAAATCAAAATGTTTCAATGACGCTTCCGAATCGAAACCTTTGAGACGTTGAATTGCAATCGCAACGGAACCAATAGCTTGTCGATTACAGTCAACTTAAATTGTCATCAGATTGCGGCGGCGTGGTAACGAAATTGATGGGTCTCTTTGGCAAAGCTAAAGGCGACTCTGTGCCCTCGTTACCTCATTCCAGTTCGTCGCCCATCTCGCGGTCTTGGAACGCTAGGTCACGAAGTTCCAGCCAAAGTGTATTTCTCGTCGGCGTTTTCGTCGTCGTCGATCCTACTGCGGTCGTCTAGTGCCTCCCGGCTCTACCACCAGCCAGGCGCTAAATAATACGTAATGCCCTCCACTCCCCCCTCTCGTCGTTACCAGTAAATTAGCAAGCTCGACTACGCTTTGATTGGATTAGGTACAAGCGCGGGGGGTGATTATCGCGTCCTTCGTCGAGCAACTTGCCAGGTTGCCTGCTCACTTCACTTGCACTCGCTAATGAGACTTCGTTGCACGGCACAGTGAGACCCCCATGCAATTCGTGCTCCGTTGGCCGTATCGCCATCGCACCGTTTCACTTTATTAACCCAATAAACACCGTTGAACGAACGAATCTCGTGCCACCGAAGCAAACAAAACAACGTATTCCGATACAGCTACTAAGCATACGCGCATAAATTGATGGTACACATGGCGGGCCATGCACTGTTCACCATAAACCGAAGGCGGGTTATAATCAAAGCGTCCAGGAGATGGAATCTGTGATAGGTTTCGATACGTCTCCGCGTTGCATAGGAGAACCAGCGAGAATGGCTGAAACTCGCATTGAATAGCCGAACTATTGTCGGTCAGATGTTGCCGCGACTGTTGGTCGTTACCCTCCTACGTCGTGCAGTGTCGCGTAAGTCCTCTTGATTGGGGGAAATACCGTGCATCTCGGCGACCAGCAAGCCGTACGCAGTTCGTCGTTAGGTATAACCTCGACAGTGCAAGCAAGGAGGACATCGACACGATGGGACTGCGATTGGGACCATGTATAGGAATGTACCGGTACGGAATAGCCTGCCGGATTGATGAGCTCGGCTGGTCCGCCGTGTAGAGATACAGCAGTCATCACATTTCCCTTATGAACATGATCCCTTTCCCTTGCGAATCTGGTCTACGGGTTTCTCACGTGACGTACGAGCTGCAGCACATTTGTTTGATTGATACCTATCGGTCACAGAGATACCTGCTGAACCAGGAATGGTAATGCCGAGGCCCGAACGCGTCACCCATCAATCGGAACTCCCGTCTTACTCCCGCGACGAGAGTACCGATATCTTCTGTACGGTACGCATGTAAACCAATGCGGATGCCGATACTCGGGTTTCAGGATACTCCCGAACCTGTTGAAAGCCATCGGAGTCCGCATATCAGATGAGCCTTTGAGATTCGATAGTTAATGTGTCCCTAATGACATGTCTCAGCTGATCCATGCAGGATTGATTTCAATGCGTCGCATTGTATCGTCATTGATTAAATCCTTCATTGGCTTCTTCGTGCAGCAGCTATTACATCGATGCTTTTATGCAGGGGACAAAGATTAGTTTCCCGAACTATCTGCGTCATCAAATAGACTCCGGCGATTAGTTTGGTTGGCTTGGTCGAATTAAGGAAAAAAAAAACAGGAAAAACGTCACTTTCGGTTTGAAAATCTCATTGAGCGACCGGAAGTGACATTACGCGGATTAACGTCATTTCCGGTTTGAAACCCACCGTTTTCAACCGGAAGTGACGTCGTACGGGAATACGTCACTTCAGGTTTGAAAATCTAAGTTTTCAACCGGGCTCACGCATTTCCGGTGTGACGCCACTTCTTGTCAAAAAAAATGAGATTTTCAAACCGGAAGTGACGGTTGATCAACGCTCTCGATCAAATTCGAATTTCTAAACGATTTCACAAGCACTGCCATAATATTTTTTCTTCAAGAGTGGCCTATTTTGCGCAGGGTGAGTTGGTTACGTAGTTGCGATCGGATCGAGAGAGAGAGAGAAAGAGAGAGAGAGAGAGAGAGAGTGAGGAGACCGAGAACCTAGCGTATTCGGCTTGAGGAGTAATTGGGCGAGGGTGCGGACTTCTGATGTTGATCTCGACCGGGACCAGGGGAAACGTCGGCTTTCCAATTTGCATAGAGCGCGCGGGAGGGTATACGTCGAAGACGGCGAGGATGGTGACGTTGGGCAAATCCTGGGAATACGGATGTCCCTCCGTGCATACATACATACATACGAAATCTCGGAGAGCATCCTCACAGTATGGCAGTTGCAGATGCGGCTGTGAGATGGTCGAGCGGCCGATGCCGCGGCCTAACGATCCGTGCCCCTCTCGCTGTATACGCTACAGTCGACACTAGGACTGCATGGTACACTACGACTGCAGACAGCTGCGTTCGTAGTGTACCATCTACAATTTCTGTGCTACCCGAACCTGTTCGTACCGTCCATCTCTGTATCCTCCGGTGGAGACGGTGGAGGGGGCCGGTGAGGGGAAAGACGTGGGGTCGAGCGAGCAGGAGATCCGTTTGCACGGGGTCGCAGCCACAGACCGTGAGTGATATACCCTCAATATCCACACTTTACCCTAAGATCTCACTAAATCTCTCGGCGGCTTGCTAACCACCGGATCGAGGAGAGCTAGAAGATCGCATACCCTCCGGTCTCCTTCCTTTGCTCGTCCTCACCGCGTGCCCTATCCTCCTCCTGGCAGCCCCCGAGGAACCTCCGCTCTGTACATAGAATGTTCTCAATTTATGCATCCTAATATTTCCGGACTCCACCCCCGCCGAATGGTTCTGCCGTTTAGGTACGCTGTATAAAGAGCGAAGTGTGCACCCCGAGAGTGGTATACGCAAAGGATGTATCTACCCATCTCCCTGGCATTCCCACGCAAAGCTGGTGGTAATCAATTATAGGAATCGATCGATGAATAGCGTTACGTCGAAATATACACACTATTTTACCATGAATATTCAGTCTTACTTTTTGTCCTAAGCGGTGAATAAATTTGTATTTTTCGATATTCCGTTATCCGATAAATTTTAATACCGTCTACCGCGTTTGGCGCATTTAGCCGGAGAATTAAGCGAAGGGGTCGGGTGTGAGGCGTTTCCGAGTTTCTTAAGCAACAGGCGCCGCTAACTGGCTGTCAAGAGGGAATTCATTCGTGAAAGCACCGTGGCTGGAATGCGACGAGGGAGGAACGCGGAAGCGGCGGACTCGAGCTTTCTGCTGCAACGGGAATCAAGGGTGTAGAGGAGACGTACTCGGTAAATTGCTTCAAGCTGCTCTCATACACTCTCTACCGGACGACTTGTCAAAGATTGGTTTTTTTTTTTTTCGAATCTGTACGGTCTATCGGTCGCCGCAGGCAATGCGAGACAAGATCATCGAATCAATAATCCCGGAGATAAATGGATCTACGTGTGTACCGCACAGCCGGTCTACGGTGTTCGATCCGTCAGAAGGCAGAAAACCCCAGACCGCGAGTAGATTGACGAGAATATCGAGGCTGAAATTCTCCTTATGCCGGGACTCATTCAGTGGCAAGTTTCCAAAGCAGAGATTATCCATGAATCGAAGAGTATATATATACAGGGGCACGATGCGAAAGCGGCTCTCAGTAGTTTCACCGCAGCCTCTTAACCGATCCTCCGCTCCTAAAGCTTCGCTGGCTTAACGAGAACGAGTTCTCCCGTTCGCTCTCTTTATACGCGAGTTCTCTACGTACTTGAATAATACAGTTATAGCCTCGCTTCTTGCCGCGTATATTTACGTCTGTATACATCCACAAAGGCATGGAAAAAATTATTATGCACAGACAGCTGCCGATATTGGTTGATCGTGTGAATCTGCAAGCTCGGAGATTGCTTGAGCCTTTAGGAAAAAAGGGTTTATCACGTTCGATTCACCCCCCCATTGAGATCCGCTCAACCTCTCGCAGCTCCGACGCAGCGGCAGCTGCAGGTGCAGTTAGACAGCGGAAACTCACGGATTCGCGCGTGTTGCCCAACTTTTTCGTTGCGTTTGTATTCACTGTATAATACAGCCGAGAGAAAGCAAGATAGCGAGGATAAAAAAAAAACGAAGGTGAGGAGGAGAAAAGTTCGCGCACATGTTTTCCTGCGGAAGGGAGAGACGCGAGCTGGTCGGGGGTGGTTTTCGGTAACGTGGGGGGAGTGAAAGCCTTTCCTTCCTTCCTTCCTTCCTTCCGTTCCGCGACTATGGCCTCCCCCGTCCGGGCAAAAGTAACGCTCGCGCTCCCACCGACCCGCGATAATATACTATATCTATACACATTCGAAGCCCGTACACACGTTCGATAACCGGTGCGAAGAGTTGCACACCAAGTTTTAACACGGTCGGCGCGTGATCTTGCAAATACTCGTCGTAAATCAATAGGAGAGCGAACGGCGGCCGGCGAGGAGGTGCGCGGGCTGTGGAGGAGAAGAGTTTGTCTCAAGCGAGGGCTCGCGACGCCTTTCATAGCTCCTTTTTTGTGGATAACTGGTCCGGGCGCTGGCAATGCTTTCCCCGCTTCACCGACGAAGAACGATGAAGAAGAAGAAGAAGAAGAAGAAGAAGAAGCGGAGGAGGACCGTGAAAGAGAGCCGCGACGGCTGAGGGGCCACCGGCGCGGTAACGAGAAATTGAAAAAGCCCCGTCGTCGTAAATGGATGTTGGCGATTACGAGAAAAATCGTATATAAATGGATCTCGCTGAGGTTCCTCGGGGGGTGAACGGGGAGGATTCGGGTTTCCGGCTTTTCTTTACAGCGCCGGGACGAAAAGTTGGAACCTGCGACAGAGTTTTATCTTTGAAATTCCGACGGTAAGGTAAAGGGGGCAGGCGGGGAGGCGGTTACAAGCCGGGGAAACGTCTGTGAAATTTGTTCGCACGACCGTACGAACTTGTGGCCGACGTTGTCGGTGAGTTACCTCGAATTAAACTTCGATTATCCTCTTACCTTCTCCCGAGGCTGCGCATTCATGAAGACTTCTCGCGGTCTTTCGGTGCTCGCAAGTTTGTGCCTGTGTGTGTGTGTGTGCGTTTTTGTACTTTTAGGTGACAATGTAAATTTTTAATACGTTTTTAACGATTATTCACGGACGGCGGGAACCTCGTGCCACGCTATCCACTCGCTTCCAGTGTGTGCTCGCTCGATCGGGTTTAATTTATTAAACGCGCCGCGCTCCGCCAGGCCGAAAGAGGATAAATCGTAATTCCTATCGGCAAATCGCATATTTTACCGATGAATCGAATTCTGTATCGCTCCACGCCCCCGTTATCATTCTCTCTCCACTATCTCCGACCCCGTGATTGTTACTGTAAATGTCATTCATTTTCCGGATTACATTCTACCGGCGAAATAATTGTTTTTTTGTTTTTTTTTTGGTACCGAATAAATTATCGGTAAAATCAAAATCTGCAGAGAGTTGAACGATCGTGAGCGATAATGCCCTCCTATATCTCATTTTGCATAAAATAAAAGGATGCGAAAAATTCCGGGTTACGACGCTCTTGTTTCTGCTTCGATCATATCCCTCGTTGATTTCCGTTCCCCCCCGCTTACAGCTTTACAGATCGGTCCCACAGAGATGCTGCAAATCTCTCTCACGCCGGCCGCTCTCTCCCTCGGAAGCAATAAACTTCCAGGCGGTACGTGTATGCAGAGTGTTCGCCGTTCTCGCCTATCCGTCGTATTATTTTTCACCATAAAATAAAACGGATGCAAGGATACTCTCCTCTATTCACGTGGCTCGTCTCGTCGACCAGGGAAATTATTCGAAATCCCGATGGGCCTTCGCCGTTAACTATCTGTTTTTTTTTTTTTTTTTTTTTTTTTTTTTAAATATCGCGACGTAATTTCGTTCGGTACAGTGTGTCCTATGGCGATGAGAATATTGAGGGATGAGAAAGGGGAACCGGCGTAGACAGGGGGATGGAGAGCCGATCGCGAGCCGCGTATATACCTCATCAGCGGCGAGGACCGCGAGGGGAGAACGCGGTGAAGGGGTTGCCGATAGGTCGGGTCGCCCCACGTAACACGGCCGAGGCCGTGTTTATCGCGGGGGTACCGGAAGGTACGTGTACCAGGGACCGAAACGCGCGAGCCGTACAGCAATTCGATCTCGATAATCAGGGATTACCCGGCACCGGTGCTCCGCTGGGCCCGGAGGTTCCCAACACCCGGCAGAAACGCGCTGCATCGTCGATCGGGACGGGAATGACGAGAGACGCCCGACGATCCTGGATGCTGGATTGTGTTGGATGAGCACGGGAGATCGAGGATACAGGAGCCCGCGCAATGGTCCTCGGAGATGGAGCGAGGGAGCCGCCGGTCAGCGTTCTCGCCCTGCTCGTAACAACCTCTAACGGATGGGTATACTATAAAAAGCTACCCGCTCTCCCCTCCGTGACGGATCAGCCACGGAAATACCTATAAGTTCTTTCATTTTTTTTTTTTTTTTTTTTTTACCTCCCGGATAGAAATCCGCAACGTCGTGCTACGTACGCTGCTTCCGTACCACGTTCGTGACTCCGCTGGATGTGCTTGTTAGGTTTTTTCCCCCTTCCCCCGTTCGATTTGCCGAACAGGTGGCGCCATGTGGCACACCGGGATAAGAAACTCGGATGGATGTAAGAGGCGACGAGAAAGAAATTGCTCGATATCCGGCAGAAATGCTCGCGGAGGCTCCGGTGGGAGGGTAAAGGAAGAAATATCGGGAGAATCATTTATTCAGAGCTTCGACGATGATCCAAATCATGTGATACGTTTGCTTCCGAAGTTGAGTACACGAAGCATAAATTAATTACGGAAATCATAATTGAGGGTTAAAAAAAGAAAAAAAAAAATCGTTCGTAGATTAGAAACTGGGCGGTTTGCTTTAATCCTCTTCCACCGCCGTCCTCCGTCGTCGGCGGTTGGAGGTTGGAGTACCGAATCCTTCGATAAATGGCTCGCAACGTCGGCGGAAAAGGCTCCTTCCCTTAATAGAAATTTAATTGATCCTTCGGCTATGCTCGGTCGACCGTGATGCAAATTGAAGTGCCCGGGTCCAGTGGCAGGGGTGCTTCAATAGCCGGGGAAAGAATGCGGAAGAGAGATGGATATACCGGAATGAGTAGTAAGAGAGGACGCGTACATACAGCGAGGGTGAGATAGTGTGAAAGGGGTGTGAGAGAAAGGCAACCGATGTGACGGTGCTATCGGTGGTATACCTTACAGAAGAGGATTCGAGCGGGAGTGCAAATTGGTTATAGTCCAGGAGGACAGGAACCATCCAGACTGTGCAACAGTGTTGGTAGCGCAGCAGGAAGTGAGAGCCTCGGCAGAGGCCTTCTCGATGGAAAGGCGAGGCTACGCGAAGCGATGAGTGCACGGGCGTCACCCGACGACGAGCGATAGACGAGGAGAGCGGTATACGAGTGGGATGTTGATGAAGAGGAGGGTGACGGGAGCTACGAATCGTGAGGGAACATCGCGGCGAAACCCTCTTCCTATCTTCCTCCCTCCGTCTCTCGGTGCACACGCGTACAGGACCCCTGGATGACAGGGAACAGCACTCTTGTCCCACGCGGCTCAGTTCTCCGCTACAACTGCCTGCTTCCTACGTTGTCCGCTTCCTTCTCGCATGCTTCTACCCCAGCCTCTGGAAGCCTCCTAGTTTCACCCTCGTAGCCGCATCGACACGAGATCGGCCCTCGTCATATCTCTCTCGCTCCTGTTTCCCCATTTCGAACTTTATCTCCCTTCTGCCTCGCATCATCGTTCCTCTCGGTACCCGTACGTACTCCCGGCGTTTGCCCATTGCCATTACCGTCGATCCTTCGAGCTCCCTTTCATCCTCTCCTGTCCCTCCCATATATCGCGCCGTACCTCCCGAGCACGCTAATCCTCTTCGTACCGACGAAATCACACCCCCGGTGGGACACGTTCGCTATGAGGCGACCAAGCGACACGAGGCCTAGTCTCGCTCTAGCTTCCGTGTCGTTCGACGCCGATGCTCCTCCTCGTCTGAGTATCCTTCACCGTCGGCTCAACGTTGCGGCCGCTTTACGCTTCGCGCGCATCCGCCTCCTCGTAAACGACGACCTGCTTGCCTCTATGCCTGTATGTACGCTGCTCGAGCTTGTCGGCCGAACGGGACAACCGACAACCCTAACAACGGCGTCGGGGCTCACCTTTATACCGAGGAACTCCTAACCGTCATATTCCAGATACGTACACGCCTGACGGTATGAAATATTTATGGACTCTTTGATGTGAAAACATCTTTGGCGAGACTTCTTATTGAGAAGTTTCCTTAAAAAGCTTTACGGTTCAAGGCTGCCCCAGCAACATATCGAACATGATATCGAGCAATATATCGAGCAATATATATCGAGCAATATATCGAGCAATATATCGAGCAATATATCGAGCAATATATCGAGCAATATATCGAGCAATATATCGAGCAATATATCGAGCAATATATCGAGCAATATATATCGATCAATATATATCGATCAATACATATCTATCAATATATCGGGCAATATATCGAGCAATATATCGAGCAATATATCGAGCAATATATCGAGCAATATATCGAGCAATATATCGAGCAATATATCGAGCAATATATCGAGCAATATATCGAGCAATATATCGAGCAATATATCGAGAAATATATCGAGAAATATATCGAGCAATATATCGAGCAATATATCGGGCAATATATCGAGCAATATATATCGAGCAATATATCGAGCAATATATATCGAGCAATATATATCGAGCAATATATATCGAGCAATATATCCTTTTAAAATTCCCTCGAAGGCTGTAAGTCACCGTCTCTGAGGGAGAAAGAATTTTCCACCCGATGCTAAAACTACTGTGAAATTGTGAAAACTACTGTGAAGATGTTTTCACACCCGATCTTAGTGAGTCCACAGCTATTGGATAGCGAAGACGAAGCACTATACACGAATTTCAGATTCCAAGGGATGGAAGCACTGAAACATGGGATCGAGCACCCGTTCTTCGTCGCATATACTTTTTAGCCATTGTCGATTCAACGTTTCAAGCCCTCGTCCCCGAGGCTTTGGCATTGAACTGAATAATTGATTGCCGGGGCGTGCGAGGCGGGGTAGGAACGAATAGCAAAACGCACGCAAATACTTTCGCAAACTATCGACCCTAAACCACGCGGTACCGTGTCAAGGGGCTTCGTCCAAAATCCTTCTTACTCGCGAGAGCTTTACTCCCCAAAGCTTCGACATTGCTCGCTTGCCCCGTTCTCACCTCCGCTGCCAAACTTTTCCCCAAACTTATGAACAAAGGATCAAGCAACGCTACTTTGCCGCTTAGACGGCATACAAAATTTTGTAACATGTTTCGCAACTTTACTCGTTAATCTGCGCCATACGCGTCGCCTCGGTCATACGTCCGGCAAGTAGATATGGTCAGGCTACAGTCAAACATTATCAATCTGTCAGCATCAGTGAGTGCTATGAGTTCCAGAAAAAAATCAAGCACTCAAGTACTCACGTACTCGAAGTACTTTACGTTATCAGTACCCGAGGTAAAAGAACAAACAATCTGAACCAAGTGGAATATCTTTTGTCAACAGATACGAGCGCACCGAACGCTTCCGGCACATACTCTCGCGTAGATAGCGCAGCGACTGAATAAAACAAAGTGCTCATTCTCCCATTGAGCCGAGGCTCAGAGAGACGTCAGGCTCATCTCCCCGGGGGGTCAGAGAGATCTGGCTAGCTTCACAAGTCCCGCTACATTCGGACCGCTGTTCCGCAGCCACCTAGAGAGAAAGCCTAAATCAACTTGATTTAAATCGTTGAGTGTACCAAGCTCGATCGCTCTATCTCGCTTCCTCTCTTGTCGCGGTCCTGATTGCCTTGGGAACGTTTAGACTGGGAATCCCCTGGGATAGTGTAAAAAAAATAAAAAATAAAAAAACTCCGAGCAATCGTACTCACACGCCGACACGTCCCCGGTGCGTACCAGGGCTGCTCCACACTTCGGCGTACCAACGATTCCATATTCTATCGTCGTATGTTCCAGGACTGATCTCGTTCGAGTGTCGGAAAAAAGAACTATGGTGCAGGTCTTTCTTTCTCTATCTCCGGTGCCTCGTGAATCGTTTTTACGCGGATCGGGAGCAATTGCAGAGGAGAATCCTTGATAATGTATGTCGACGAGCGTAAAATGGCGGAGGTTCGTTTCTATATGATGTTATATATCCACTTTCGATATCTGAGATTCGTCATTCGCAAGTGCTTTGAAAAGGCGGTGGGAGAAGATTGATAGCCGAGATCGAGCAAACGACGAGACGAGATACGTTTCCCCACTGGAGACGGACGTTGACAGAGAGCGGAGGGTAGCGCAGCGTCGCAGTCTCATTAAATCGAAAAGTGTGGAGTACTCGATGGGATCGACAAGCCGAGTCGGAGTGCAAGTAGCGACGAGGAGGAGAAAAAAAAAAAAATCACAAGATACCCGCTATAGTCGAGGTTTTAACGTCACGAAGTAAAATCGAGTGCCTCGCGACGCTTTTAATGAGGTACTCAATGGATATGACAAGCGGATTGTCGACGATGACGGCGACAATTACGATAACGACCGAGGAGAACAGTTATGGAACACACCCGCGTTCACTTAAAAGTGCTACTATAATACTTTTCAGAAAAGTTCATCCTCTGGTCCTCCTTTCCTCCGCAATATCTGACCCTCCCTTCTTCCTCTTCTTCTTTTTTCTGTTGCCTCTTTGCTCCTTCATTTCTTGTCCCTAGCCACCCCTTTCGCTCTTCCTCTTCTCTTTTCTTTATCATTCGGTCTTTCCTTCTTTCTCTTTGGATTTTCTTTCCTTTTTTTCATTTTTTTTTATTCCTCGCCTCAGCTCGGGCTTGATCCTCGTGACCAACATAGCCACGATTTTTCCACCCAGTCATGAATAGCAACGAGTAGAAAAACAGAAAGTTCCCGTCTGGCTGGCTGGCTGGCTGGCGTTTCGAACTTTGTAAAGTTTCTTAGCCATCGCGAAACTGCCATGGAAACTGCTTCCGCGGTACGCTGAGCGGCGCTTCTACCGAGCCCCGCGTTGCTGCTTCACTGACAAGCGATTCTTTGGTCCCGCGCACCGGGCGCAACGTCGGCATCGCTTTTCCCGGAAGTACAATGCCCAGACTCTCCCGCCGGGCAATCGGTGTCTCATAATTAATGGCATTAATCGGGTTCCCTGGTGTGTCGCTTTGAAACCAAGCGAGGGTTGAGAACTTAACTATCCTCGCAACCCTCCGGCGAAGACGTTATTGTGGTCCCGTGAGCGGCACAACGAGCCGACGGGATGGAGAGACCGGACGATCGTGTGAATTTGCGTGGTTCGGCGTTTATCTTCCTCTAGAATTAACCGAAGGATGTATTCACGTAATTACATCCCGACACGTAGATGGCACATTGTATGACTTTCGGTCATTGGAAATAAGTAGTAGACGAATCATACCTGATCTGCCAGGCTGTCCGGTCTGTTCTTCAGCCACGATACAAATTTTAGAGCGTTGTATAATAGGACCTTGTCAGGTCCTGAAGATACCTGATCAGACCTTCCCCGAACTCATTCCCAACCTCATCAAGGCCCGATATAACGCATAGAAATGTCTACCCGGAATTGTTTGTCGGTTCGCGAGGTGAATCCCTTTTCAACCGGCGACTCACAGTTCCAATTTGCCATATCCACTCCAGCAACTTTAACCCTGCAAAGAAAGTGAAACGCGACCCGGCTCTGGTAATTGCATCCAATGTTTCGATATCGGCACTGAAAATAAAAATCAAGGGAAAGAAGACAAGAAGTTCAACGAAACGAAGGAGCCTGGAGCTGTAACCAAAGTAACGTCGATATCGTGGCGACACTTCGAGAACGGTGCCGCGCGGGAATGTAGGTTTCCGCGAAGTGCCGGGGTTGCGGGGTGAGGTGATGGTGAGCTCTTGGTGTCAACGTTACTCGTTTCATCAATCAACCCTTCTTTTGTTGCTCCCACAAGAGGCGAGAGACGATGGTTGGCGCCTGTACGTCACGCTCCGTGGTCACGTTGTTCTCCTGCTCTTAACGCGCTAATGCCACTCGCCGCCAGGCACCTTGCGTCGGTTTTTGGAAGGAAAAAAAACAAGGGAAAAGAAAGGAAAGAGAAGAAAGTTGAGCGAGAGACGCTCTCACTGGAGGGAATGCAGAGAGAAGGCGGAGAATGAGGAAGGGGATTCAACGTTGAGTCCATCAAGCAGAGCTTTTCCCCGGGCCCCATTACTCCAAAGCTCGGCAGCAAAATCGGTAATTACCAAACGGTGTAACGTGGTGTTACTTCGGCGTTTCATTTCTCTGCAGGACACTGGAGGCTCACCGGTGAAAATTAAACAGTTTGATTCGTAAATCGATACCCGGTGAGGGCCGAATGAGAGGCAGGGTATCAATTACGTCAAACTCATTTCAGCCAAAAGTCATTTTCGCGAAAAAGTAACCAAGCTGCAGAAAAACGTAACGTCATAACGAAAAACCGTCACTTCCGTTTTGAAAATCACATTTTTTGACGTTTTTCCGATATGAAGTCAGGCACAAAGTCGAAATTACACATTTTCGGTATGACCTCATTTCCGGTTGAAAAGTGAGATTTCCGAACCAGATGTGACGTTTTTCTGGTATTATGACGTTACGTTTTCTGCAGGCTACCTACTTTTTGGAAGAAATGAGTTTGGTGAAAATTATACCCTACCGTATAAGAGAGACAATTTGGTCATCCACATTCCGTCGGATAGTTTTACAGCCGAGATACAGACACAATTACTAATTCGTTGATTAATTTTGGTCTCGTTATCGACGAAGGCAGGCACGAAGTCGAATCAGCGAAAGATTGAGTCATTATTTCCGGCGAAGGTGGAGATTCGAGAGGCGATGAGAGGGAAAGGTCGATTTATCGAAGAGACTCCACAGAATGTAATAAAGCGGGAAAGGCGGGGAGCTCTCCCGGTCCTCGTTCTTCCACTGCCCACCCGTTCGTCTCCAGCGCTAAGCAGTTAATAGCCTTCGAGATTGAGGCATAATTAAGATGAAAATAATGAAATTGGAAAAGAGCGGAAATAAAATTTTGTCGCATCCGCTGGGAGCGTTCCAAATGGTTAATATAACGATGCTCTCTACATCCCGAGCGGGCCAATGCAGCCGACGAAAGAAAAAAAAAAGAATATTATTTTACAGATAAACGGCTGTTGCGGAGGGCGATCGTTAAAATCTAATTACACTTGGCTAATTATTCTTTTGTGGCGGAGGGAAGAGCGGCTTACCGGGCAGGCGATCTGGCGCCATTTCAATTTCGAAATAATGAACGCGGTTCCGGGAATGGGATTTCTTATCACTGCAGAATCACGATTGTTTGTTATCCGTAGCCGCTGCAGCGCCGGAATAATTTTAGACTGGTAACGGCGATCAACAATTTTTCTTTCATTTCGTGAAACAACCCATGAAAGTTTTGCCAATCGATCGAAAACGGCCGATTAGCGGGCCAACTTTCGGCCAATTATTTGTTTACCAATCATTGGTCTGTCGATTCGAGGCCAATCTTCGACCGAGTATTGGCTCGCCGATTATTAGTTTGTTGATTTGAGGCCAATGTTCGATCGAGCATAAATTCACCAACCATTGCTCTGTCAATATTAGCCAACGGTTAGACTGTTCATGTATGAACTCACGAACCAGTGATCTGCCGATTTTAGGCCAATGTTTAGCCGAATGTCGACCCGCCAATCGTCAGTTTCAACCAGTAGCTTTTGCCGCTAGATGGCGCCAACCCAAGTTACTTCGCGCAAGCGAACGTCTACTCGAGCGTCAATGTAACAGTTGATATATTCTTTGACTCCCGCAATGATACGTTCTATAACTCTCACTAAAGATGCGTATTAGTTTTGGGTTCAGTACTCCATAGTCAATAAATGCTTAGGCAATACATTGATTAAGTATAATTGCTTTGACAGTTCTCGCAAGAGAAAATACATAAAATATAATCTCTTACAGACATGCGAAGCATAAAGAAAGAGATGGGGGTATTTTAACTTTAACAAATTTAAAAAAAATACACGTTTAATCTATTCTCGCCTTATATAAGTAACCTATAGAGAACCAACAGTGAGAACCAATTATCGGCCGAGCATTATGAATGACCTTCAGGCCAATATATGCTACTACCATTGGGTCGGGCATATCATCCAAGGCTCGATAGATGATCGGGCCAAGCTCGTACGCCAATGGCAGGCTTCTACGTTGGCTCGATCGTGGGCCTCATCCGTTCACTCTACATGGGTAATGAAGTTTTCGTCTTGCATATCTTTGGCGAAATCATCGTACAAATATCGACGCGACGTATCGGAAAATTGACGACGCTTCCTACACCCGATAATAACTTTCTGTCGTCCACTATCGAAGGCGACGAAGCGTCGCTTCGGGAGCGTTGAGCTTATTGCGAAATAAGAAGAACGCGAGTGATGTCTTGCACCTAATACCAACGTGGTATACCGGCCTGTACAGATCGCGTTCGACCAAAGGGTTGCGTTTTATTTTTCTCGAGTCCCAACAAAAATAACGCCACTATCGGTTGACAATGGGAGTACAATAGAGTGGAACGGGGCGACAAGAGGGGAAAGAGGTACCGGCGCGCGTCGCCGTTCGCCGGAGACGCGAGATTACGCGGCCGACCGGCACTCAAAGAAATTGGCTAGTGGTCTCCTGACCCCCGGGTGCCACGACCTCGCGGAATAGTTCGAAACTCTAGAGGTCTTGGAAGCATACAGAGGGAACCCACGGGATACAGATGGAGAGAGAGAGTCTGGAGAAGGAGTAAGAAAGAGTAATGCCGACCGAGAGGAGAGAGAAAGAGAGCAGGTGGCTCGGGGATCCCCACCTCAAAAGTGCTCTGTATAGTAGGCCTTTGGATGAGCGCCACTACGAGGTACCATCTCATCCGAGGGATCTAAAACTCACTGGCGAAACCTTTCGACCTTCCATATAGTCCCTCCCCCCACCCTTCCACGCTCGCTTACTCTTCCATTTTCTCCATTCCTTTGTCTACAAACTCGACAACTCTCCGTGTCCTCGCGACCGCCTCTTTCTCCACCCTCATTCTCTAATCTCTTTTTTTACCCCGTTGCGCCTGTCGTTTTTACCGGAATCTAGTCGGCTCTTTGCTCTTTGCACTTCCTATTCTTTCGACCGCTATGTATATAGTACCTCATATACCATACCTCTATGTATACGCATAAAAATCCGCTCATCGGTACGTCTGTCCATATAAAAATGAATATTCACTGCGAGCCCGCGAGCCACAATGTGAAAGGGTAAAGTGCTCTCAGCATAATAGGAATTTATACAGATAGGCAGACGTATAACTGTTACATCGCGACGTAACCTACTGCCTAGAAGACAACTTATTTTTAAATACATGGCCTTTTGCCACGAGTCCCTACACTCATAGAGTTAGACACGCTTATGCCGAACTATATATCTTTCGGCGCTTCTATCGCCGACTCGTGCAAACATAGGGGAAATTGTCGCATCTACGCAAACGTGCTATCTTGCATAGCCCAAAAGTCGGTGACAATCATACGTTGGTCCCCTTTGGTACCACAATGACACTCGCAGATCGCAGTATGCGAACTTTCGACTCCCTTGAAGCTAATTTTCTGAGGAATATAGTATAAAAATATCTCCGTATGTAGCAGGAGAGATTTAATATAAAAGGCGTACACATTATGCTCAATTCAAAAAATGCTGGAGATACTCATTTCACACGCTAGTTTGTTTCCCGCACACTTTTTTTTCACACGCTAGTTCCTTTTCGCACACTCTAGCTACTTTTGCGCACATTTTGTTAACACTCTAGTTACTTTTCGCGCACACTTATCTGGCACTGTAGTTATTTTTCCGAACGCATTTTACAGGCACGAAAAGTGGGAATTTTAGTGCGCTCGTCACAAAAAGTAGTATGCGATACTTATACGAAAAAGCGGTCTCCCGACGGCGGTTAGGAAGTAGGCAGCACTCGCCTCCTCTCGAGCTACAAACGTCACTCGGCTTCGCCTCGTGCCGTTGTAGCCCTCGATCTGGCTCGTGCAGCCAACTTCACAACCTTCGTCGAAAGACCGCTTTTCCGTACTAGTATCGCAAAGTACTATTCGTACCGCACAGATTACAAAAAATTAACCGATAGAAAAATAAAAAAATAATCATCAAAAGAATGAGTCGGACATTCAGTCCTCGTCATTTAATTTCGCATGCTTATAATAAACAATTACATCGAATAAAATCACACATCGCACGCTTATGCATTCCTTAACTTTGGAGCTTATCTCAGAATAATAACAATAAATCACCGTCCGTTACCTGACTTGCAAGAGGATCAGGGATTTATGAACTATACAAGATAAATAACAATTAATAGGGCTGAAGGACCCAGGTCGATGTCCCTTTGCCAAGGTATAACACTATCATTAGGTATAATATCAGTATTCGAAGGTAACTGTATACAGATTATCATTGTCAATAAATCTCTTTAACTACTAACAATTAATAATGCTCGATCCTTCCTCAACTGGCCAGTTGTCGCGCTTCTACGTTCACTCTTTCCGTATCTCCAGGGCTCGGTTTAGATTTGATAATGTTGATCGGCGGGCCGGGCTCTAAGGCGTCCGACACGCGTTCCCTCACCATTTCTTTCGACACTCGCACCGATATCGTGTTGCACCGTTGAAGGCCCCGAATATAAAGAGGCCGAGTTAGCTTCAAAAAATTGTTACGTTGTCTTGCGTTGACGTCATTACTTTTAGCCCTACTCCTTTCCTTGACTGGGTAGCGCCGCGATCGTCGAGCTTCGACGCGTACTTGACGGCTAATATTCACATAGACCTTAAGACTTCACAACAACTACCCGCTGGTTTTATATATAATGAAAACCACAGCGTTAACAATTTACGATTTTATCCGCCGGTAGCATAATGAACGTTCTAAAAATTGAGAAGACTACGAGGGTCGACTTACCGAGCGATATTTTTTGATAGAGGGTATATTTAAGGCATGTCGTCCTTTTTTTCCCCCAACATAAAATGCAGCGTTGTTTCGGAGAGTGTAGGTGAGCACGAGGAGAATCCCAGGTACGAAGTACGGCTGCTGGTGCTCTCAAGCCTCGGAGAGGCCACTGTATCGCGCGAGTTCAGCAGGTTTGTTCGCGCGACTCTCTCGGCTCTCGTTCCTCGACATTCTCTCTCGCGAGCGGAGCTTACGGACCGTAAAATTAGGTTTCACGTTCGGAGCGAGTAAGCAGCGGCAGCAGCTCCATGCGAAAGGGTCGCCGGCGTCGCCGTTGGGGAGAGTTTCGTTCCTTCTTTTTTTCTTTTTTTTTACTTTTTTATTCTACTCCTGAGTTTCCCTTACGATGCCGCCGAGGCGTTGCGGAGAACTCGCAGCAGGTGGCTTTGACCGAGCGAGTAAATTAAAAGAAATGAATAACACGGAAATGCGGACCAACCTGTTCGACGTTTTGACGATTACCGAGTGTGCCGCCGAAGTTTTGGTTCCGATGCGATGATCGATTCTCTGATTCAGACGAATAATAAACGTCGCCACCGTTGAATAATTAGTGAAAAATCCTATATTTTTTGTTCTCTCGTCGCATATTCAGCAAGCTAAGAGAAAAAGCGTCGTATTTTTATTTTGTACAATCGAAGCTATAACTATACATTTGACACTTCACCGACGATTTAACGAACCGTCTGGCAGCTTCCCGAACTTCCGGAAAGCCGGAACTTCCATACCCGTCGCCGCTAAGACCGCAGTCATGCTGTGACGAATGATCGTCCTGTTACCCAACCATGACGCGAAGGGTTTCATGGTTCTTCGCACATACACACGCAAGTCGCGCTGTATTTTTTTCTGTAGTGTGTAAGCGAGGGAAAAAAAATCGTTTCTCTGCATAGGTAGAAAATATCGATGAGAAGTGAGAAAACCTCGGCAAACACTCGGGGGAGATACCGGTGCAAAAAAAGAAGATACGGTTGGCTTCAGCCGAGACTCCGAAGCACTCGATTCCTCTCCAGCCGCTGCATTCTCCCTCTCCGGTCTCAGCGAGACAAGAATTCTCTCACACGCTGCACCTTTATCGTCCGGCATTCCAGCACGCGCGTGTCAAGATTTTGGGGAAAGAAAAGAAAAAAATCTGTCTTCTCGAAGTCGCACTACACTGTTAAGAATGTCATTAAATATAATATACCGGACATTATGCAATTTACGAATTTGGTAGATGAATCTTATATTAATATACTTTTGCTACATATTCGAGAATAATATATGAATTGTACACTAGGGCCTCGATTTGTGCGGCCTCGGTTTCCGTAACAGTCCCCACCACGGAGCGAATATCGATCGACGCAGTAAGCTATTTGCCATGCTCGACAGTTCGTATGAGAGGGGCATGCGCAGCCTCGATTTTCGTGCGTATTAGCGGGAGCCGGTCCCGCCGCTGTGAATAAAGTCGAGGACCTAGTGTACGATATCGATGTTTGAAAATTACAATACCTGTATATTAATTTTACCACTACTAGATCGGTGCATGAAAATAAATATAAAGTATAATAAATATAAATTTATTGGTGGATTAATCGTAATATTCGAGTTCTTGAGATTTCACCCATTAGAATTGAAAAATATACTCGTCGAGGGGTTAATAATTAATGACCATTTAATTAATTATCAATTATTAATTTTACGAAGAGGAAATTAAGAAGAGATTTTTTAATAGTACAAAAAAATATACACAAAATCATGCGATTAAGGATGCATCACACGTACATTCGCAACCAAAAGTGAGATTGAGTGAGAATTTGAACACTTCCTAATGGTATAAAAATCTGAAAAAATTAATTGTATTAAAGGTGCCAAGAATATTAATTTCGCATAATAATAATGTCGAAAAGTTATTAACAAAATACAGAAAAAATGTTTAGCAAATAATCAGGAAACCTGTTTTTTTCTCTTTTCAAATAAATTTGTTGTTTTTTTAGAAGGCACATGCATATTTTCAGATTTTTTACATTTTTGAATGTTCCGTTTTGGAAAATTGTTTAACGCCGTAACTACGAAACTGTTGGCGCAATCGTCTGGAAACTTTTTGTGCGTACTCTGGAACCATGGTTTCACAGTACACACAAAAAGTTTGAAGATCACGATACGAAAATATAATCGAAATTCATGCCACGAATTGACTACAACCTCTTCGAGGTAACTTCAATTGGAGCCTCGTCGTACTGTTTTCTAGACTGCGTAAGCACGTGTGTCTCGGCATACGTGTCTCTGAGCATAGTAGGCTCACAGTCAGAGGAGAGTATTCGGTCTTGAATGTCGGATCGACTTTTAGTCTCCGAATTTCAAGAATGAAGAACTCTTTTGAGTTCCCTACTTCCCTCCCGCCATGTGATCGAGCGTGTGTAACTAACGCTATCGTCTCATTAGAGTCGATCCTCCTTTATGGAGAGTGCATTATACGGGGGTCATCAATTCAGCTACCTCCTTGAATCGAGCTCATGTGGTGTGAAATCCCGTCCTCCACACCTTATCCACACCTTATCATTCGGAAGAAGACGATCTAAAACATCGTGAGTTCGATATTCCGCTGCCCCGGAATATCGAAACGTTTCAATATACATGTAAATTAAATGTTAAGCAATTTTTTTTTTACCATGAGCTTCTACCGTTCCATTGTGAATGTTCCCAACTTGTCCAAATGACTAATTAATTATGCCTGTGAATCGAATAACGTACCGCCGATATGTGGTCGACTATTAAATGGCATACATTTCCGCGGCTCTGAATTATCGATGCAATATGGCGACAGTCCAGTATTAATCGTGAATTAATGATGTCCTTCACTCGATGACGTAATTGACCCCTTTCGGTAAGGGGCTCCACTTTTAGTTGTTAGCGTAAATTTGAGCGAGGAATATTTTGCAAACAGTACCAAACGCGTCGTAAAATGTTTTCGCGAGCCGGCGCAACTGCGTGCGTTCAGCGAAATCGGTGGTAATGCTGTAGGACGTTGCCTATGGCGAGTAACAGCAGCACACGGTGAGCCTCGACCGCAGGTTTTTGCAATCCGGAAATAACAACAATTCACGTGTATCATATTCCCGGATGAGGCTCACGCCGACCGACGGTCGACGGTCACTCGTAAACCCTCACGGATTACCAGCAACAGCGGGATAGGATCGAGCCCGCGCAGCGGCAAAACTTTCGCGTTTCAAAATCTCTATCCCTCTCTCACTCGATTGACCGTCAGGCGGGATTACAAAAAAGCATGGCGGCTGCTCGATCGGATATACAAATTCCGAGTATTGTTATTTGATGGCGGACAAAAAAAAATATTTGAAAAAAGTCAGTGGCTCGAAAAACGCAGCGTTGTAACTCTAAAAAAGCATTAATGAATCTGTGGTAAGATCTGAACGAGAATTTCTCAGATGAACTCGACGAGATATTCCCTCCTTACTTTTCTCATTCCGCATGCAACAGGGAACAACAATTCCTCGCAATACCTTCTCTTGGTTGGCCCTTTTATTTATTTTATTTTACCTTCCCCGTTCCATTCCGTGGAAAATGGTTAGAAGGAGCCGATACGATCTTCGTCGAGTCGCGGCGGATTAGCGCCGAAGGTTAGCTACAGTCGAGAGGACGAAAGAAGAAAAGGCAAGTAGAAAAAAAAGAGAATAAAAAAGGACACTCGAAAGAACGGAAAGCGCAATATAAGGGAAAGAGATCGAGTGAAATCACGTCGGGGCCGAAGATGAAAATGACGCCGAGATTCGAATCTCCGCTGCGCAACTCGGGCGCGGATGAAACGCCTGTCTCCGGGGAATCGTAGTACGGGAGAGAATTTGTACGGGCGATCTGTAAGAAGATATTTTTAATCAAGCTCGTCGTCGGCGGCGGCGATTCTCGGGCAAGCGAAGAGTCCTTCCTCCTCCTCTAGCTCTCTCCTCTCTTATCGTATCGTCCTATCGGATTTTCTATTCCGGGCCCTCTTCGAAGGGAGGAAACGGCAAGCTCGAGTGCGTGTCGCAGCGACGAGGCAAGGGCGGCTCTCCCTTGCCGATTATGCTATTGGCCACCTTTATGTATCTCCATGTACTATGTAATACGCAGAGGCGCTTTATGTAGCCACTTTGGCTTATCTACCGTGGCCTCTGTGTAACGCATCCACCCCGGTGGAATACGACGAGGCGTGCATGGTCGATCGCTGCCCAGCGAAGCGAAAAAAAATGGGTCACAGTGGATATATAGGATAGAGGGGGAAAGTAAGTAAGGAAAGTCGCGCCGCTTCGCCGTTGACCGTCGTAAACGTTCGGCACCAAATTTTTTACGCCTTCGCATCCCGCGATATTTTGAATTGTGGAGACCCAAGAAGATCTATGTGCGGTCCGGGAGACAAGCTATCATCGTGCTCGACCGATCGTACGCGAAAGTCTACACACATCTCGAACGATATTCGATATTACATAGACTTCTCTTTCCTTTTCAATCTGCTCGAATGATTCTCTGCATTCTGGCACTGTTTCATGGTGACGTGCTTTGAGCTATTTGCATCGAGTTTCCGAAAGATTTCGGGGTCCGTTGAATTCCCTCTCGCTACCTTTATGAGGGGGTGGTTCGACGATTGATGAAATCGGTGAACCACGGTCTTGAAGATATTCCCACCGTGAGACGAAAGCGGAGCCTGTCAGATTCCCGTCCCTTCTCTGTGCACCGTTCAGAGGTCGGATCTGTTCGTAATATTTCACATACCATTTTTTTTTTTCCTTACCGTAATATTCATTGCCCGACAATTTGCCGCTAGCTTCTGGCTATTGGTGGGTGCAAAATATTGGATATACGAGCGAGGCAGCTCGTTCACTACGGTCGCAACATCAGCCGGAGAGAGTAAGGAGGAGGAGGGGGTGGGAATGGAGGGATGAAGAGAGAACGAAGCGCGTTCGCCCGACACGTTTATCGACTGCTGTTGCCGGCCGTACGTCCGCGCTCCCTCCAAAACCACCCTCCTGCTACGAGTCGTGATACAAAGTGCGCGCCAGCAGACTTCAACCAGATTTCGGTAGTAAATCTCAGTTTACGAAGGATTCAGCGGGCCCCGGGGCTCGCCCGAGAAAATTTATGTTCTGTTGCTGGTGCTGCCACGGCGGTATACACTAGCCCCCCCCCCCCCATCGGCGAGCTGCAGTTATGCAGGTGGAGGCGCGGGATCGAATGGTACGGTTAAAGAGTAGCCAGTAGGTACAGCCAGTGCAGGTCAGACCAGCAGGCGCGGAACGTTTCATAACCGCTCGATCCTCCAACCGGTCGCTGCAGACTCCCTCACCTCCCATACTCCCCGCAGGATCCCTCACTTAGTTTCTACGAGGAACAGTCACGTTCCTGACCTGCTGCACATTTCTTTCCCACTGACTGTTTCGTTCTATTTTCCAAGACTTATAAGTTTTATAAAAAAAAAAAAAAATTGCGCTCCATCAACAATGCTTGACGCCGTATCTATAAGTGTATTATAGTCGGTTCCCGTCAAGCGTAATAAAATAAAGTTTCTTCATGAGTTCCGATGGCTCGAAAAAGTAGAAGAAAAAAATGAAAGAAAATAAATAAAACCGTGTCGATGACGAATGTGGTCTAAAATTGCTGTGACGACGAGGCTTTGGCGAAAAGGATGGTATTACATACACTGAGAAAAGGATCTAATAAATAGGGTAAGTCGGGGTGATATGGCCATGGTTTTTTATAGAACGAAAATTGGAGGTTTAACATTTAAAAACCTTTCAAATGTTTGTTGTAACCAACTCTAGAAACTTCAAACTAAAGTCATTCACTCAGAACTTTCGATATTTTCGATGCGCGATTCAATTGCAGCTCTATAAATGAATATTTGCGATCGGCCGTCTCACCCGGACACTACAGGGGACATGGCCACAGTAATGATGGTAGTCAATTAGGTCTAGAGAAGCATCGGGTTCGCACAAAACATGTCTTACTATATTTTATGTTGTCTACTTGAACTCCAAAAAGACAATAATTACCCCTGTCAAATGTTTCAGATCCTCCCCTAATCCTCCCCTAATAAGTTGGTGTGTCACGCTAAAAATATTGTACGTTCGATAATTTTTTATCGAACTTCGATATGTCCATTGTTGTCTTTTTATTCGTGACCCTATTGGTCGCCGATGACGACGACGACACACGCGTCTTTGGTTTGCTGCGCGGAGGCTCGTGCGCGCGTGTCGCTTCGATCTTTTGCTCGGTGCCCCCCTGCGGCAAAGTTTTTGAACTGTCAAACTGACACACGGTTAACCTATTTTCCGTCGTCGTGTGCCGCCCGACGATGTCAGAAATATATATATATACAAAAATTCTAAAAAATGGTAAGGGTACCCCCTTCTCATTTTTCCACTTTCGAAATGGCAAAATATTTGTTTTCGAGATATCGCTTTTTTACCTTCTCCATTGGCTTCAAGTGGCCCATTTCCGGCTCAAAACACACGCAACTTGTATTTTTTTTTTAATTTTTAAAATTGACCATTCCCAGCATAGGGAATCCTATGTTAAATTTTACGAAACGGCACTTTTTTTCAAAAAATTTCGAGATATCGAATTAAAACCTCCGCCATTGTTTTCAAGTGGCATATTTACCAACCGATTTCATTAACGAAAAAATTCTAAAAAATTTTTTTGTAAAAATACCATTTTTGTCGAAAAATGGTAAGGGTACCCCCTTTTCATTTTTCCACTTTCAAAATGGCCAAATATTTTTTTTCGAGATATCGATTTGTTACCATCTCCATTGGCTTCAAGTGGCCCATTTCCGGCTCAAAACACATGCGACTTGTATTTTTTTTTTAATTTTTAAAATTGACCATTCCCAGCATAGGGAATCCTATGTTAAATTTTGCGAAACGGCACTTTTTTTCAAAAAATTTCGAGATATCGAATTAAAACCTTCGCCATTGTTTTCAAGTGGCATATTTACCAACCGATTTCATTAACGAAAAAATTCTAAAAATTTTTTTCGTAAAAATAGCATTTTTGTCGAAAAATGGTAAGCCCATGGTACCCCTACAATTTTTCGACAAAAATGGTATTTTTACAAAAAAATTTTTTTGAATTTTTTCGTTAATGAAATCGGTTGGTAAATATGCCACTTGAAAACAATGGCGAAGGTTTTAATTCGATATCTCGAAATTTTTTGAAAAAAAGTGCCGTTTCGCAAAATTTAACATAGGATTCCCTATGCTGAAAATGATCAATTTTAAAAATTAAAAAAAAAATACAAGTTGCGTGTGTTTTGAGCCGGAAATGGGCCACTTGAAGCCAATGGAGAAGGTAAAAAAGCGATATCTCGAAAAAAAATATTTGGCCATTTTGAAAGTGGAAAAATGAGAAGGGGGTACCCTTACCATTTTTCGACAAAAATGCTATTTTTACGAAAAAAATTTTTAGAATTTTTTCTCTAATGAAATCGGTTGGTAAATATGCCACTTGAAAACAATGGCGAAGGTTTTAATTCGATATCTCGAAATTTTTTGAAAAAAAGTGCCGTTTCGCAAAATTTAACATAGGATTCCCTATGCTGGGAATGGTCAATTTTAAAAATAAAAAAAAAAATACAAGTCGCATGTGTTTTGAGCCGGAAATGGGCCACTTGAAGCCAATGGAGATGGTAACAAATCGATATCTCGAAAAAAAATATTTGGCCATTTTGAAAGTGGAAAAATGAGAAGGGGGTACCCTTACCATTTTTCGACAAAAATGATATTTTTACGAAAAAAATTTTTAGAATTTTTTCGTTAATGAAATCGGTTGGTAAATATGCCACTTGAAAACAATGGCGGAGGTTTTAATTCGATATCTCGAAATTTTTTGAAAAAAAGTGCCGTTTCGCAAAATTTAACATAGGATTCCCTATGCTGAAAATGATCAATTTTAAAAATTAAAAAAAAAAATACAAGTTGCGTGTGTTTTGAGCCGGAAATGGGCCACTTGAAGCCAATGGAGAAGGTAAAAAAGCGATATCTCGAAAAAAAATATTTGGCCATTTTGAAAGTGGAAAAATGAGAAGGGGGTACCCTTACCATTTTTCGACTTTTGAAATGGCAAAATATTTTTTTTCGAGATATCGATTTTTTACCATCTCTATTGGCTTCAAGTGGCCCATTTCCGGCTCAAAACACATGCGACTTGTATTTTTTTTTTAATTTTTAAAATTGACCATTCTCAACATAGGGAATCCTATGTTAAATTTTGCGAAACGGCACTTTTTTTCAAAAAATTTCGAGATATCGAATTAAAACCTTCGCCATTGTTTTCAAGTGGCATATTTACCAACCGATTTCATTAACGAAAAAATTCTAAAAAATTTTTTTGTAAAAATACCATTTTTGTCGAAAAATGGTAAGGGTACCCCCTTCTCATTTTTCCACTTTCGAAATGGCAAAATATTTGTTTTCGAGATATCGCTTTTTTACCTTCTCCATTGGCTTCAAGTGGCCCATTTCCGGCTCAAAACACACGCAACTTGTATTTTTTTTTTAATTTTTAAAATTGACCATTCCCAGCATAGGGAATCCTATGTTAAATTTTACGAAACGGCACTTTTTTTCAAAAAATTTCGAGATATCGAATTAAAACCTCCGCCATTGTTTTCAAGTGGCATATTTACCAACCGATTTCATTAACGAAAAAATTCAAAAAAATTTTTTTGTAAAAATACCATTTTTGTCGAAAAATGGTAAGGGTACCCCCTTCTCATTTTTCCACTTTCAAAATGGCCAAATATTTTTTTTCGAGATATCGCTTTTTTACCTTCTCCATTGGCTTCAAGTGGCCCATTTCCGGCTCAAAACACACGCAACTTGTATTTTTTTTTTAATTTTTAAAATTGATCATTTTCAGCATAGGGAATCCTATGTTAAATTTTGCGAAACGGCACTTTTTTTCAAAAAATTTCGAGATATCGAATTAAAACCTTCGCCATTGTTTTCAAGTGGCATATTTACCAACCGATTTCATTAACGAAAAAATTCAAAAAAATTTTTTTGTAAAAATACCATTTTTGTCGAAAAATTGTAGGGGTACCATGGGCTTACCATTTTTCGACAAAAATGCTATTTTTACGAAAAAAATTTTTAGAATTTTTTCGTTAATGAAATCGGTTGGTAAATATGCCACTTGAAAACAATGGCGAAGGTTTTAATTCGATATCTCGAAATTTTTTGAAAAAAAGTGCCGTTTCGCAAAATTTAACATAGGATTCCCTATGCTGAAAATGATCAATTTTAAAAATTAAAAAAAAAATACAAGTTGCGTGTGTTTTGAGCCGGAAATGGGCCACTTGAAGCCAATGGAGATGGTAACAAATCGATATCTCGAAAAAAAATATTTGGCCATTTTGAAAGTGGAAAAATGAGAAGGGGGTACCCTTACCATTTTTCGACAAAAATGGTATTTTTACAAAAAAATTTTTTAGAATTTTTTCGTTAATGAAATCGGTTGGTAAATATGCCACTTGAAAACAATGGCGAAGGTTTTAATTCGATATCTCGAAATTTTTTGAAAAAAAGTGCCGTTTCGCAAAATTTAACATAGGATTCCCTATGTTGAGAATGGTCAATTTTAAAAATTAAAAAAAAAATACAAGTCGCATGTGTTTTGAGCCGGAAATGGGCCACTTGAAGCCAATGGAGATGGTAAAAAATCGATATCTCGAAAAAAAATATTTTGCCATTTCAAAAGTCGAAAAATGGTAAGGGTACCCCCTTCTCATTTTTCCACTTTCAAAATGGCCAAATATTTTTTTTCGAGAT
Organism: Exephanes ischioxanthus; assembly: GCA_958510785.1. NCBI lineage: Eukaryota > Metazoa > Arthropoda > Insecta > Hymenoptera > Ichneumonidae > Exephanes > Exephanes ischioxanthus. Next base: position 17,622,414 of record OY294020.1, on the reverse strand, counting down.
ATCGCTTTTTTACCTTCTCCATTGGCTTCAAGTGGCCCATTTCCGGCTCAAAACACACGCAACTTGTATTTTTTTTTTTAATTTTTAAAATTGATCATTTTCAGCATAGGGAATCCTATGTTAAATTTTGCGAAACGGCACTTTTTTTCAAAAAATTTCGAGATATCGAATTAAAACCTCCGCCATTGTTTTCAAGTGGCATATTTACCAACCGATTTCATTAACGAAAAAATTCTAAAAATTTTTTTCGTAAAAATAGCATTTTTGTCGAAAAATGGTAAGGGTACCCCCTTCTCATTTTTCCACTTTCAAAATGGCCAAATATTTTTTTTCGAGATATCGCTTTTTTACCTTCTCCATTGGCTTCAAGTGGCCCATTTCCGGCTCAAAACACACGCAACTTGTATTTTTTTTTTAATTTTTAAAATTGATCATTTTCAGCATAGGGAATCCTATGTTAAATTTTGCGAAACGGCACTTTTTTTCAAAAAATTTCGAGATATCGAATTAAAACCTCCGCCATTGTTTTCAAGTGGCATATTTACCAACCGATTTCATTAACGAAAAAATTCTAAAAATTTTTTTCGTAAAAATAGCATTTTTGTCGAAAAATGGTAAGGGTACCCCCTTCTCATTTTTCCACTTTCAAAATGGCCAAATATTTTTTTTCGAGATATCGCTTTTTTACCTTCTCCATTGGCTTCAAGTGGCCCATTTCCGGCTCAAAACACACGCAACTTGTAATTTTTTTTTAATTTTTAATATTGATCATTTTCAGCATAGGGAATCCTATGTTAAATTTTGCGAAACGGCACTTTTTTTCGAAAAATTTCGAGATATCGAATTAAAACCTTCGCCATTGTTTTCAAGTGGCATATTTACCAACCGATTTCATTAACGAAAAAATTCAAAAAAATTTTTTTGTAAAAATACCATTTTTGTCGAAAAATTGTAGGGGTACCATGGGCTTACCATTTTTCGACAAAAATGCTATTTTTACGAAAAAATTTTTTAGAATTTTTTCGTTAATGAAATCGGTTGGTAAATATGCCACTTGAAAACAATGGCGGAGGTTTTAATTCGATATCTCGAAATTTTTTGAAAAAAAGTGCCGTTTCGTAAAATTTAACATAGGATTCCCTATGCTGAAAATGATCAATTTTAAAAATTAAAAAAAAATACAAGTTGCGTGTGTTTTGAGCCGGAAATGGGCCACTTGAAGCCAATGGAGAAGGTAAAAAAACGATATCTCGAAAAAAAATATTTGGCCATTTTGAAAGTGGAAAAATGAGAAGGGGGTACCCTTACCATTTTTCGACAAAAATGCTATTTTTACAAAAAAAATTTTTAGAATTTTTTCGTTCATGAAATCGGTTGGTAAATATGCCACTTGAAAACAATGGCGGAGGTTTTAATTCGATATCTCGAAATTTTTTGAAAAAAAGTGCCGTTTCGTAAAATTTAACATAGGATTCCCTATGCTGAAAATGATCAATTTTAAAAATTTAAAAAAAAATACAAGTTGCGTGTGTTTTGAGCCGGAAATGGGCCACTTGAAGCCAATGGAGATGGTAAAAAATCGATATCTCGAAAAAAAATATTTTGCCATTTCAAAAGTCGAAAAATGGTAAGGGTACCCCCTTCTCATTTTTCCACTTTCAAAATGGCCAAATTATTTTTTTCGAGATATCGCTTTTTTACCTTCTCCATTGGCTTCAAGTGGCCCATTTCCGGCTCAAAACACACGCAACTTGTATTTTTTTTTTTAATTTTTAAAATTGATCATTTTCAGCATAGGGAATCCTATGTTAAATTTTGCGAAACGGCACTTTTTTTCAAAAAATTTCGAGATATCGAATTAAAACCTCCGCCATTGTTTTCAAGTGGCATATTTACCAACCGATTTCATTAACGAAAAAATTCTAAAAATTTTTTTCGTAAAAATAGCATTTTTGTCGAAAAATGGTAAGGGTACCCCCTTCTCATTTTTCCACTTTCAAAATGGCCAAATATTTTTTTTCGAGATATCGCTTTTTTACCTTCTCCATTGGCTTCAAGTGGCCCATTTCCGGCTCAAAACACACGCAACTTGTATTTTTTTTTTAATTTTTAAAATTGATCATTTTCAGCATAGGGAATCCTATGTTAAATTTTGCGAAACGGCACTTTTTTTCAAAAAATTTCGAGATATCGAATTAAAACCTCCGCCATTGTTTTCAAGTGGCATATTTACCAACCGATTTCATTAACGAAAAAATTCTAAACATTTTTTTCGTAAAAATAGCATTTTTGTCGAAAAATGGTAAGGGTACCCCCTTCTCATTTTTCCACTTTCAAAATGGCCAAATATTTTTTTTCGAGATATCGCTTTTTTACCTTCTCCATTGGCTTCAAGTGGCCCATTTCCGGCTCAAAACACACGCAACTTGTATTTTTTTTTTAATTTTTAAAATTGATCATTTTCAGCATAGGGAATCCTATGTTAAATTTTGCGAAACGGCACTTTTTTTCAAAAAATTTCGAGATATCGAATTAAAACCTCCGCCATTGTTTTCAAGTGGCATATTTACCAACCGATTTCATTAACGAAAAAATTCTAAAAATTTTTTTCGTAAAAATAGCATTTTTGTCGAAAAATGGTAAGGGTACCCCCTTCTCATTTTTCCACTTTCAAAATGGCCAAATATTTTTTTTCGAGATATCCATTTGTTACCATCTCCATTGGCTTCAAGTGGCCCATTTCCGGCTCAAAACACATGCGACTTGTATTTTTTTTTTAATTTTTAAAATTGACCATTCCCAGCATAGGGAATCCTATGTTAAATTTTGCGAAACGGCACTTTTTCTCAAAAAATTTCGAGATATCGAATTAAAACCTTCGCCATTGTTTTCAAGTGGCATATTTACCAACCGATTTCATTAGAGAAAAAATTCTAAAAATTTTTTTCGTAAAAATAGCATTTTTGTCGAAAAATGGTAAGGGTACCCCCTTCTCATTTTTCCACTTTCAAAATGGCCAAATATTTTTTTTCGAGATATCGCTTTTTTACCTTCTCCATTGGCTTCAAGTGGCCCATTTCCGGCTCAAAACACACGCAACTTGTATTTTTTTTTTAATTTTTAAAATTGATCATTTTCAGCATAGGGAATCCTATGTTAAATTTTGCGAAACGGCACTTTTTTTCAAAAAATTTCGAGATATCGAATTAAAACCTCCGCCATTGTTTTCAAGTGGCATATTTACCAACCGATTTCATTAACGAAAAAATTCTAAAAATTTTTTTCGTAAAAATAGCATTTTTGTCGAAAAATGGTAAGGGTACCCCCTTCTCATTTTTCCACTTTCAAAATGGCCAAATATTTTTTTTCGAGATATCGCTTTTTTACCTTCTCCATTGGCTTCAAGTGGCCCATTTCCGGCTCAAAACACACGCAACTTGTATTTTTTTTTTAATTTTTAAAATTGATCATTTTCAGCATAGGGAATCCTATGTTAAATTTTGCGAAACGGCACTTTTTTTCAAAAAATTTCGAGATATCGAATTAAAACCTCCGCCATTGTTTTCAAGTGGCATATTTACCAACCGATTTCATTAACGAAAAAATTCTAAAAATTTTTTTCGTAAAAATAGCATTTTTGTCGAAAAATGGTAAGGGTACCCCCTTCTCATTTTTCCACTTTCAAAATGGCCAAATATTTTTTTTCGAGATATCGCTTTTTTACCTTCTCCATTGGCTTCAAGTGGCCCATTTCCGGCTCAAAACACACGCAACTTGTAATTTTTTTTTAATTTTTAATATTGATCATTTTCAGCATAGGGAATCCTATGTTAAATTTTGCGAAACGGCACTTTTTTTCGAAAAATTTCGAGATATCGAATTAAAACCTTCGCCATTGTTTTCAAGTGGCATATTTACCAACCGATTTCATTAACGAAAAAATTCAAAAAAATTTTTTTGTAAAAATACCATTTTTGTCGAAAAATTGTAGGGGTACCATGGGCTTACCATTTTTCGACAAAAATGCTATTTTTACGAAAAAATTTTTTAGAATTTTTTCGTTAATGAAATCGGTTGGTAAATATGCCACTTGAAAACAATGGCGGAGGTTTTAATTCGATATCTCGAAATTTTTTGAAAAAAAGTGCCGTTTCGTAAAATTTAACATAGGATTCCCTATGCTGAAAATGATCAATTTTAAAAATTAAAAAAAAATACAAGTTGCGTGTGTTTTGAGCCGGAAATGGGCCACTTGAAGCCAATGGAGAAGGTAAAAAAACGATATCTCGAAAAAAAATATTTGGCCATTTTGAAAGTGGAAAAATGAGAAGGGGGTACCCTTACCATTTTTCGACAAAAATGCTATTTTTACAAAAAAAATTTTTAGAATTTTTTCGTTCATGAAATCGGTTGGTAAATATGCCACTTGAAAACAATGGCGGAGGTTTTAATTCGATATCTCGAAATTTTTTGAAAAAAAGTGCCGTTTCGTAAAATTTAACATAGGATTCCCTATGCTGAAAATGATCAATTTTAAAAATTTAAAAAAAAATACAAGTTGCGTGTGTTTTGAGCCGGAAATGGGCCACTTGAAGCCAATGGAGAAGGTAAAAAAGCGATATCTCGAAAAAAAATATTTGGCCATTTCAAAAGTCGAAAAATGGTAAGGGGGTACCCTTACCATTTTTCGACAAAAATGGTATTTTTACGAAAAAAATTTTTAGAATTTTTTCGTTAATGAAATCGGTTGGTAAATATGCCACTTGAAAACAATGGCGGAGGTTTTAATTCGATATCTCGAAATTTTTTGAAAAAAAGTGCCGTTTCGCAAAATTTAACATAGGATTCCCTATGCTGAAAATGGTCAATTTTAAAAATTAAAAAAAAAATACAAGTCGCATGTGTTTTGAGCCGGAAATGGGCCACTTGAAGCCAATGGAGATGGTAAAAAATCGATATCTCGAAAAAAAATATTTTGCCATTTCAAAAGTCGAAAAATGGTAAGGGTACCCCCTTCTCATTTTTCCACTTTCAAAATGGCCAAATTATTTTTTTCGAGATATCGCTTTTTTACCTTCTCCATTGGCTTCAAGTGGCCCATTTCCGGCTCAAAACACACGCAACTTGTATTTTTTTTTTTAATTTTTAAAATTGATCATTTTCAGCATAGGGAATCCTATGTTAAATTTTGCGAAACGGCACTTTTTTTCAAAAAATTTCGAGATATCGAATTAAAACCTCCGCCATTGTTTTCAAGTGGCATATTTACCAACCGATTTCATTAACGAAAAAATTCTAAAAATTTTTTTCGTAAAAATAGCATTTTTGTCGAAAAATGGTAAGGGTACCCCCTTCTCATTTTTCCACTTTCAAAATGGCCAAATATTTTTTTTCGAGATATCGCTTTTTTACCTTCTCCATTGGCTTCAAGTGGCCCATTTCCGGCTCAAAACACACGCAACTTGTATTTTTTTTTTAATTTTTAAAATTGATCATTTTCAGCATAGGGAATCCTATGTTAAATTTTGCGAAACGGCACTTTTTTTCAAAAAATTTCGAGATATCGAATTAAAACCTCCGCCATTGTTTTCAAGTGGCATATTTACCAACCGATTTCATTAACGAAAAAATTCTAAACATTTTTTTCGTAAAAATAGCATTTTTGTCGAAAAATGGTAAGGGTACCCCCTTCTCATTTTTCCACTTTCAAAATGGCCAAATATTTTTTTTCGAGATATCGCTTTTTTACCTTCTCCATTGGCTTCAAGTGGCCCATTTCCGGCTCAAAACACACGCAACTTGTATTTTTTTTTTAATTTTTAAAATTGATCATTTTCAGCATAGGGAATCCTATGTTAAATTTTGCGAAACGGCACTTTTTTTCAAAAAATTTCGAGATATCGAATTAAAACCTCCGCCATTGTTTTCAAGTGGCATATTTACCAACCGATTTCATTAACGAAAAAATTCTAAAAATTTTTTTCGTAAAAATAGCATTTTTGTCGAAAAATGGTAAGGGTACCCCCTTCTCATTTTTCCACTTTCAAAATGGCCAAATATTTTTTTTCGAGATATCCATTTGTTACCATCTCCATTGGCTTCAAGTGGCCCATTTCCGGCTCAAAACACATGCGACTTGTATTTTTTTTTTAATTTTTAAAATTGACCATTCCCAGCATAGGGAATCCTATGTTAAATTTTGCGAAACGGCACTTTTTCTCAAAAAATTTCGAGATATCGAATTAAAACCTTCGCCATTGTTTTCAAGTGGCATATTTACCAACCGATTTCATTAGAGAAAAAATTCTAAAAATTTTTTTCGTAAAAATAGCATTTTTGTCGAAAAATGGTAAGGGTACCCCCTTCTCATTTTTCCACTTTCAAAATGGCCAAATATTTTTTTTCGAGATATCGCTTTTTTACCTTCTCCATTGGCTTCAAGTGGCCCATTTCCGGCTCAAAACACACGCAACTTGTATTTTTTTTTTAATTTTTAAAATTGATCATTTTCAGCATAGGGAATCCTATGTTAAATTTTGCGAAACGGCACTTTTTTTCAAAAAATTTCGAGATATCGAATTAAAACCTCCGCCATTGTTTTCAAGTGGCATATTTACCAACCGATTTCATTAACGAAAAAATTCTAAAAATTTTTTTCGTAAAAATAGCATTTTTGTCGAAAAATGGTAAGGGTACCCCCTTCTCATTTTTCCACTTTCAAAATGGCCAAATATTTTTTTTCGAGATATCGCTTTTTTACCTTCTCCATTGGCTTCAAGTGGCCCATTTCCGGCTCAAAACACATGCGACTTGTATTTTTTTTTTAATTTTTAAAATTGACCATTCCCAGCATAGGGAATCCTATGTTAAATTTTGCGAAACGGCACTTTTTTTCAAAAAATTTCGAGATATCGAATTAAAACCTTCGCCATTGTTTTCAAGTGGCATATTTACCAACCGATTTCATTAACGAAAAAATTCTAAAAAATTTTTTCGTAAAAATAGCATTTTTGTCGAAAAATTGTAGGGGTACCATGGGCTTACCATTTTTCGACAAAAATGCTATTTTTACGAAAAAAATTTTTAGAATTTTTTCGTTAATGAAATCGGTTGGTAAATATGCCACTTGAAAACAATGGCGAAGGTTTTAATTCGATATCTCGAAATTTTTTGAAAAAAAGTGCCGTTTCGCAAAATTTAACATAGGATTCCCTATGCTGGGAATGGTCAATTTTAAAAATTAAAAAAAAAATACAAGTCGCATGTGTTTTGAGCCGGAAATGGGCCACTTGAAGCCAATGGAGAAGGTAAAAAAGCGATATCTCGAAAAAAAATATTTGGCCATTTTGAAAGTGGAAAAATGAGAAGGGGGTACCCTTACCATTTTTCGACAAAAATGCTATTTTTACGAAAAAAATTTTTAGAATTTTTTCGTTAATGAAATCGGTTGGTAAATATGCCACTTGAAAACAATGGCGGAGGTTTTAATTCGATATCTCGAAATTTTTTGAAAAAAAGTGCCGTTTCGCAAAATTTAACATAGGATTCCCTATGCTGAAAATGATCAATTTTAAAAATTAAAAAAAAAATACAAGTTGCGTGTGTTTTGAGCCGGAAATGGGCCACTTGAAGCCAATGGAGAAGGTAAAAAAGCGATATCTCGAAAAAAAATATTTGGCCATTTTGAAAGTGGAAAAATGAGAAGGGGGTACCCTTACCATTTTTCGACAAAAATGCTATTTTTACGAAAAAAATTTTTAGAATTTTTTCGTTAATGAAATCGGTTGGTAAATATGCCACTTGAAAACAATGGCGGAGGTTTTAATTCGATATCTCGAAATTTTTTGAAAAAAAGTGCCGTTTCGCAAAATTTAACATAGGATTCCCTATGCTGAAAATGATCAATTTTAAAAATTAAAAAAAAAATACAAGTTGCGTGTGTTTTGAGCCGGAAATGGGCCACTTGAAGCCAATGGAGAAGGTAAAAAAGCGATATCTCGAAAAAAAATATTTGGCCATTTTGAAAGTGGAAAAATGAGAAGGGGGTACCCTTACCATTTTTCGACTTTTGAAATGGCAAAATATTTTTTTTCGAGATATCGATTTTTTACCATCTTCATTGGCTTCAAGTGGCCCATTTCCGGCTCAAAACACATGCGACTTGTATTTTTTTTTTAATTTTTAAAATTGACCATTCTTAACATAGGGAATCCTATGTTAAATTTTGCGAAACGGCACTTTTTTTCAAAAAATTTCGAGATATCGAATTAAAACCTTCGCCATTGTTTTCAAGTGGCATATTTACCAACCGATTTCATTAACGAAAAAATTCTAAAAAATTTTTTTGTAAAAATACCATTTTTGTCGAAAAATGGTAAGGGTACCCCCTTCTCATTTTTCCACTTTCGAAATGGCAAAATATTTGTTTTCGAGATATCGCTTTTTTACCTTCTCCATTGGCTTCAAGTGGCCCATTTCCGGCTCAAAACACACGCAACTTGTATTTTTTTTTTAATTTTTAAAATTGACCATTCCCAGCATAGGGAATCCTATGTTAAATTTTACGAAACGGCACTTTTTTTCAAAAAATTTCGAGATATCGAATTAAAACCTCCGCCATTGTTTTCAAGTGGCATATTTACCAACCGATTTCATTAACGAAAAAATTCAAAAAAATTTTTTTGTAAAAATACCATTTTTGTCGAAAAATGGTAAGGGTACCCCCTTCTCATTTTTCCACTTTCAAAATGGCCAAATATTTTTTTTCGAGATATCGCTTTTTTACCTTCTCCATTGGCTTCAAGTGGCCCATTTCCGGCTCAAAACACACGCAACTTGTATTTTTTTTTTAATTTTTAAAATTGATCATTTTCAGCATAGGGAATCCTATGTTAAATTTTGCGAAACGGCACTTTTTTTCAAAAAATTTCGAGATATCGAATTAAAACCTCCGCCATTGTTTTCAAGTGGCATATTTACCAACCGATTTCATTAACGAAAAAATTCTAAAAATTTTTTTCGTAAAAATAGCATTTTTGTCGAAAAATGGTAAGGGTACCCCCTTCTCATTTTTCCACTTTCAAAATGGCCAAATATTTTTTTTCGAGATATCGCTTTTTTACCTTCTCCATTGGCTTCAAGTGGCCCATTTCCGGCTCAAAACACACGCAACTTGTATTTTTTTTTTAATTTTTAAAATTGATCATTTTCAGCATAGGGAATCCTATGTTAAATTTTGCGAAACGGCACTTTTTTTCAAAAAATTTCGAGATATCGAATTAAAACCTCCGCCATTGTTTTCAAGTGGCATATTTACCAACCGATTTCATTAACGAAAAAATTCTAAAAATTTTTTTCGTAAAAATAGCATTTTTGTCGAAAAATGGTAAGCCCATGGTACCCCTACAATTTTTCGACAAAAATGGTATTTTTACAAAAAAATTTTTTTGAATTTTTTCGTTATTGAAATCGGTTGGTAAATATGCCACTTGAAAACAATGGCGAAGGTTTTAATTCGATATCTCGAAATTTTTTGAAAAAAAGTGCCGTTTCGCAAAATTTAACATAGGATTCCCTATGCTGAAAATGATCAATTTTAAAAATTAAAAAAAAAATACAAGTTGCGTGTGTTTTGAGCCGGAAATGGGCCACTTGAAGCCAATGGAGAAGGTAAAAAATCGATATCTCGAAAAAAAATATTTGGCCATTTTGAAAGTGGAAAAATGAGAAGGGGGTACCCTTACCATTTTTCGACAAAAATGCTATTTTTACAAAAAAAATTTTTAGAATTTTTTCGTTCATGAAATCGGTTGGTAAATATGCCACTTGAAAACAATGGCGGAGGTTTTAATTCGATATCTCGAAATTTTTTGAAAAAAAGTGCCGTTTCGTAAAATTTAACATAGGATTCCCTATGCTGAAAATGATCAATTTTAAAAATTTAAAAAAAAATACAAGTTGCGTGTGTTTTGAGCCGGAAATGGGCCACTTGAAGCCAATGGAGAAGGTAAAAAAGCGATATCTCGAAAAAAAATATTTGGCCATTTCAAAAGTCGAAAAATGGTAAGGGGGTACCCTTACCATTTTTCGACAAAAATGGTATTTTTACGAAAAAAATTTTTAGAATTTTTTCGTTAATGAAATCGGTTGGTAAATATGCCACTTGAAAACAATGGCGGAGGTTTTAATTCGATATCTCGAAATTTTTTGAAAAAAAGTGCCGTTTCGCAAAATTTAACATAGGATTCCCTATGCTGAAAATGGTCAATTTTAAAAATTTAAAAAAAAATACAAGTCGCATGTGTTTTGAGCCGGAAATGGGCCACTTGAAGCCAATGGAGATGGTAAAAAATCGATATCTCGAAAAAAAATATTTTGCCATTTCAAAAGTCGAAAAATGGTAAGGGTACCCCCTTCTCATTTTTCCACTTTCAAAATGGCCAAATATTTTTTTTCGAGATATCGCTTTTTTACCTTCTCCATTGGCTTCAAGTGGCCCATTTCCGGCTCAAAACACACGCAACTTGTATTTTTTTTTTAATTTTTAAAATTGATCATTTTCAGCATAGGGAATCCTATGTTAAATTTTGCGAAACGGCACTTTTTTTCAAAAAATTTCGAGATATCGAATTAAAACCTCCGCCATTGTTTTCAAGTGGCATATTTACCAACCGATTTCATTAACGAAAAAATTCTAAAAATTTTTTTCGTAAAAATAGCATTTTTGTCGAAAAATGGTAAGGGTACCCCCTTCTCATTTTTCCACTTTCAAAATGGCCAAATATTTTTTTCGAGATATCGCTTTTTTACCTTCTCCATTGGCTTCAAGTGGCCCATTTCCGGCTCAAAACACACGCAACTTGTATTTTTTTTTTAATTTTTAAAATTGATCATTTTCAGCATAGGGAATCCTATGTTAAATTTTGCGAAACGGCACTTTTTTTCAAAAAATTTCGAGATATCGAATTAAAACCTCCGCCATTGTTTTCAAGTGGCATATTTACCAACCGATTTCATTAACGAAAAAATTCTAAACATTTTTTTCGTAAAAATAGCATTTTTGTCGAAAAATGGTAAGGGTACCCCCTTCTCATTTTTCCACTTTCAAAATGGCCAAATATTTTTTTTCGAGATATCGCTTTTTTACCTTCTCCATTGGCTTCAAGTGGCCCATTTCCGGCTCAAAACACACGCAACTTGTATTTTTTTTTTAATTTTTAAAATTGATCATTTTCAGCATAGGGAATCCTATGTTAAATTTTGCGAAACGGCACTTTTTTTCAAAAAATTTCGAGATATCGAATTAAAACCTCCGCCATGGTTTTCAAGTGGCATATTTACCAACCGATTTCATTAACGAAAAAATTCTAAAAATTTTTTTCGTAAAAATAGCATTTTTGTCGAAAAATGGTAAGGGTACCCCCTTCTCATTTTTCCACTTTCAAAATGGCCAAATATTTTTTTTCGAGATATCCATTTGTTACCATCTCCATTGGCTTCAAGTGGCCCATTTCCGGCTCAAAACACATGCGACTTGTATTTTTTTTTTAATTTTTAAAATTGACCATTCCCAGCATAGGGAATCCTATGTTAAATTTTGCGAAACGGCACTTTTTCTCAAAAAATTTCGAGATATCGAATTAAAACCTTCGCCATTGTTTTCAAGTGGCATATTTACCAACCGATTTCATTAGAGAAAAAATTCTAAAAATTTTTTTCGTAAAAATAGCATTTTTGTCGAAAAATGGTAAGGGTACCCCCTTCTCATTTTTCCACTTTCAAAATGGCCAAATATTTTTTTTCGAGATATCGCTTTTTTACCTTCTCCATTGGCTTCAAGTGGCCCATTTCCGGCTCAAAACACACGCAACTTGTATTTTTTTTTTAATTTTTAAAATTGATCATTTTCAGCATAGGGAATCCTATGTTAAATTTTGCGAAACGGCACTTTTTTTCAAAAAATTTCGAGATATCGAATTAAAACCTCCGCCATTGTTTTCAAGTGGCATATTTACCAACCGATTTCATTAACGAAAAAATTCTAAAAATTTTTTTCGTAAAAATAGCATTTTTGTTGAAAAATTGTAGGGGTACCATGGGCTTACCATTTTTCGAAAAAATGCTATTTTTACGAAAAAAATTTTTAGAATTTTTTCGTTCATGAAATCGGTTGGTAAATATGCCACTTGAAAACAATGGCGGAGGTTTTAATTCGATATCTCGAAATTTTTTGAAAAAAAGTGCCGTTTCGTAAAATTTAACATAGGATTCCCTATGCTGAAAATGATCAATTTTAAAAATTAAAAAAAAAATACAAGTTGCGTGTGTTTTGAGCCGGAAATGGGCCACTTGAAGCCAATGGAGAAGGTAAAAAAGCGATATCTCGAAAAAAAATATTTGGCCATTTCAAAAGTCGAAAAATGGTAAGGGGGTACCCTTACCATTTTTCGACAAAAATGGTATTTTTACAAAAAAATTTTTTTGAATTTTTTCGTTAATGAAATCGGTTGGTAAATATGCCACTTGAAAACAATGGCGAAGGTTTTAATTCGATATCTCGAAATTTTTTGAAAAAAAGTGCCGTTTCGCAAAATTTAACATAGGATTCCCTATGCTGAAAATGATCAATTTTAAAAATTAAAAAAAAAATACAAGTTGCGTGTGTTTTGAGCCGGAAATGGGCCACTTGAAGCCAATGGAGAAGGTAAAAAAGCGATATCTCGAAAAAAAATATTTGGCCATTTTGAAAGTGGAAAAATGAGAAGGGGGTACCCTTACCATTTTTCGACAAAAATGGTATTTTTACAAAAAAATTTTTTAGAATTTTTTCGTTAATGAAATCGGTTGGTAAATATGCCACTTGAAAACAATGGCGAAGGTTTTAATTCGATATCTCGAAATTTTTTGAAAAAAAGTGCCGTTTCGCAAAATTTAACATAGGATTCCCTATGCTGGAAATGGTCAATTTTAAAAATTAAAAAAAAAATACAAGTCGCATGTGTTTTGAGCCGGAAATGGGCCACTTGAAACCAATGGAGATGGTAAGAAATCGATATCTCGAAAAAAAATATTTGGTCATTTCGAAAGTGGAAAAATGAGAAGGGGGTACCCTTACCATTTTTCGACAAAAATGGTATTTTTACAAAAAAATTTTTTAGAATTTTTTCGTTAATGAAATCGGTTGGTAAATATGCCACTTGAAAACAATGGCGAAGGTTTTAATTGGATATCTCGAAATTTTTTGAAAAAAAGTGCCGTTTCGCAAAATTTAACATAGGATTCCCTATGTTGAGAATAATCAATTTTAAAAATTAAAAAAAAATACAAGTCGCATGTGTTTTGAGCCGGAAATGGGCCACTTGAAGCCAATGGAGATGGTAAAAAATCGATATCTCGAAAAAAAATATTTTGCCATTTCACAAGTCGAAAAATGGTAAGGGTACCCCCTTCTCATTTTTCCACTTTCAAAATGGCCAAATATTTTTTTTCGAGATATCGCTTTTTTACCTTCTTCATTGGCTTCAAGTGGCCCATTTCCGGCTCAAAACACACGCAACTTGTATTTTTTTTTTAATTTTTAAAATTGATCATTTTCAGCATAGGGAATCCTATGTTAAATTTTGCGAAACGGCACTTTTTTTCAAAAAATTTCGAGATATCGAATTAAAACCTCCGCCATTGTTTTCAAGTGGCATATTTACCAACCGATTTCATTAACGAAAAAATTCTAAAAATTTTTTTCGTAAAAATAGCATTTTTGTCGAAAAATGGTAAGGGTACCCCCTTCTCATTTTTCCACTTTCAAAATGGCCAAATATTTTTTTTCGAAATATCCATTTGTTACCATCTCCATTGGCTTCAAGTGGCCCATTTCCGGCTCAAAACACATGCGACTTGTATTTTTTTTTTAATTTTTAAAATTGACCATTCCCAGCATAGGGAATCCTATGTTAAATTTTGCGAAACGGCACTTTTTCTCAAAAAATTTCGAGATATCGAATTAAAACCTTCGCCATTGTTTTCAAGTGGCATATTTACCAACCGATTTCATTAGAGAAAAAATTCTAAAAATTTTTTTCGTAAAAATAGCATTTTTGTCGAAAAATGGTAAGGGTACCCCCTTCTCATTTTTCCACTTTCAAAATGGCCAAATATTTTTTTTCGAGATATCGCTTTTTTACCTTCTCCATTGGCTTCAAGTGGCCCATTTCCGGCTCAAAACACACGCAACTTGTATTTTTTTTTTTAATTTTTAAAATTGATCGTTTTCAGCATAGGGAATCCTATGTTAAATTTTGCGAAACGGCACTTTTTTTCAAAAAATTTCGAGATATCGAATTAAAACCTCCGCCATTGTTTTCAAGTGGCATATTTACCAACCGATTTCATTAACGAAAAAATTCTAAAAATTTTTTTCGTAAAAATAGCATTTTTGTCGAAAAATGGTAAGGGTACCCCCTTCTCATTTTTCCACTTTCAAAATGGCCAAATATTTTTTTTCGAGATATCGCTTTTTTACCTTCTCCATTGGCTTCAAGTGGCCCATTTCCGGCTCAAAACACATGCGACTTGTATTTTTTTTTTAATTTTTAAAATTGACCATTCCCAGCATAGGGAATCCTATGTTAAATTTTGCGAAACGGCACTTTTTTTCAAAAAATTTCGAGATATCGAATTAAAACCTTCGCCATTGTTTTCAAGTGGCATATTTACCAACCGATTTCATTAACGAAAAAATTCTAAAAATTTTTTTCGTAAAAATAGCATTTTTGTCGAAAAATTGTAGGGGTACCATGGGCTTACCATTTTTCGACAAAAATGCTATTTTTACGAAAAAAATTTTTAGAATTTTTTCGTTAATGAAATCGGTTGGTAAATATGCCACTTGAAAACAATGGCGAAAGTTTTAATTCGATATCTCGAAATTTTTTGAAAAAAAGTGCCGTTTCGCAAAATTTAACATAGGATTCCCTATGCTGGGAATGGTCAATTTTAAAAATTAAAAAAAAAATACAAGTCGCATGTGTTTTGAGCCGGAAATGGGCCACTTGAAGCCAATGGAGAAGGTAAAAAAGCGATATCTCGAAAAAAAATATTTGGCCATTTTGAAAGTGGAAAAATGAGAAGGGGGTACCCTTACCATTTTTCGACAAAAATGCTATTTTTACGAAAAAAATTTTTAGAATTTTTTCGTTAATGAAATCGGTTGGTAAATATGCCACTTGAAAACAATGGCGGAGGTTTTAATTCGATATCTCGAAATTTTTTGAAAAAAAGTGCCGTTTCGCAAAATTTAACATAGGATTCCCTATGCTGAAAATGATCAATTTAAAAAATTAAAAAAAAAATACAAGTTGCGTGTGTTTTGAGCCGGAAATGGGCCACTTGAAGCCAATGGAGAAGGTAAAAAAGCGATATCTCGAAAAAAAATATTTGGCCATTTTGAAAGTGGAAAAATGAGAAGGGGGTACCCTTACCATTTTTCGACAAAAATGCTATTTTTACGAAAAAAATTTTTAGAATTTTTTCGTTAATGAAATCGGTTGGTAAATATGCCACTTGAAAACAATGGCGGAGGTTTTAATTCGATATCTCGAAATTTTTTGAAAAAAAGTGCCGTTTCGCAAAATTTAACATAGGATTCCCTATGCTGAAAATGATCAATTTTAAAAATTAAAAAAAAAATACAAGTTGCGTGTGTTTTGAGCCGGAAATGGGCCACTTGAAGCCAATGGAGAAGGTAAAAAAGCGATATCTCGAAAAAAAATATTTGGCCATTTTGAAAGTGGAAAAATGAGAAGGGGGTACCCTTACCATTTTTCGACTTTTGAAATGGCAAAATATTTTTTTTCGAGATATCGATTTTTTACCATCTCCATTGGCTTCAAGTGGCCCATTTCCGGCTCAAAACACATGCGACTTGTATTTTTTTTTTAATTTTTAAAATTGACCATTCTCAACATAGGGAATCCTATGTTAAATTTTGCGAAACGGCACTTTTTTTCAAAAAATTTCGAGATATCGAATTAAAACCTTCGCCATTGTTTTCAAGTGGCATATTTACCAACCGATTTCATTAACGAAAAAATTCTAAAAAATTTTTTTGTAAAAATACCATTTTTGTCGAAAAATGGTAAGGGTACCCCCTTCTCATTTTTCCACTTTCGAAATGGCAAAATATTTGTTTTCGAGATATCGCTTTTTTACCTTCTCCATTGGCTTCAAGTGGCCCATTTCCGGCTCAAAACACACGCAACTTGTATTTTTTTTTTAATTTTTAAAATTGACCATTCCCAGCATAGGGAATCCTATGTTAAATTTTACGAAACGGCACTTTTTTTCAAAAAATTTCGAGATATCGAATTAAAACCTCCGCCATTGTTTTCAAGTGGCATATTTACCAACCGATTTCATTAACGAAAAAATTCAAAAAAAATTTTTTGTAAAAATACCATTTTTGTCGAAAAATGGTAAGGGTACCCCCTTCTCATTTTTCCACTTTCAAAATGGCCAAATATTTTTTTTCGAGATATCGCTTTTTTACCTTCTCCATTGGCTTCAAGTGGCCCATTTCCGGCTCAAAACACACGCAACTTGTATTTTTTTTTTAATTTTTAAAATTGATCATTTTCAGCATAGGGAATCCTATGTTAAATTTTGCGAAACGGCACTTTTTTTCAAAAAATTTCGAGATATCGAATTAAAACCTCCGCCATTGTTTTCAAGTGGCATATTTACCAACCGATTTCATTAACGAAAAAATTCTAAAAATTTTTTTCGTAAAAATAGCATTTTTGTCGAAAAATGGTAAGGGTACCCCCTTCTCATTTTTCCACTTTCAAAATGGCCAAATATTTTTTTCGAGATATCGCTTTTTTACCTTCTCCATTGGCTTCAAGTGGCCCATTTCCGGCTCAAAACACACGCAACTTGTATTTTTTTTTTAATTTTTAAAATTGATCATTTTCAGCATAGGGAATCCTATGTTAAATTTTGCGAAACGGCACTTTTTTTCAAAAAATTTCGAGATATCGAATTAAAACCTCCGCCATTGTTTTCAAGTGGCATATTTACCAACCGATTTCATTAACGAAAAAATTCTAAACATTTTTTTCGTAAAAATAGCATTTTTGTCGAAAAATGGTAAGGGTACCCCCTTCTCATTTTTCCACTTTCAAAATGGCCAAATATTTTTTTTCGAGATATCGCTTTTTTATCTTCTCCATTGGCTTCAAGTGGCCCATTTCCGGCTCAAAACACACGCAACTTGTATTTTTTTTTTAATTTTTAAAATTGATCATTTTCAGCATAGGGAATCCTATGTTAAATTTTGCGAAACGGCACTTTTTTTCAAAAAATTTCGAGATATCGAATTAAAACCTCCGCCATGGTTTTCAAGTGGCATATTTACCAACCGATTTCATTAACGAAAAAATTCTAAAAATTTTTTTCGTAAAAATAGCATTTTTGTCGAAAAATGGTAAGGGTACCCCCTTCTCATTTTTCCACTTTCAAAATGGCCAAATATTTTTTTTCGAGATATCCATTTGTTACCATCTCCATTGGCTTCAAGTGGCCCATTTCCGGCTCAAAACACATGCGACTTGTATTTTTTTTTTAATTTTTAAAATTGACCATTCCCAGCATAGGGAATCCTATGTTAAATTTTGCGAAACGGCACTTTTTCTCAAAAAATTTCGAGATATCGAATTAAAACCTTCGCCATTGTTTTCAAGTGGCATATTTACCAACCGATTTCATTAGAGAAAAAATTCTAAAAATTTTTTTCGTAAAAATAGCATTTTTGTCGAAAAATGGTAAGGGTACCCCCTTCTCATTTTTCCACTTTCAAAATGGCCAAATATTTTTTTTCGAGATATCGCTTTATTACCTTCTCCATTGGCTTCAAGTGGCCCATTTCCGGCTCAAAACACACGCAACTTGTATTTTTTTTTTAATTTTTAAAATTGATCATTTTCAGCATAGGGAATCCTATGTTAAATTTTGCGAAACGGCACTTTTTTTCAAAAAATTTCGAGATATCGAATTAAAACCTCCGCCATTGTTTTCAAGTGGCATATTTACCAACCGATTTCATTAACGAAAAAATTCTAAAAATTTTTTTCGTAAAAATAGCATTTTTGTCGAAAAATGGTAAGGGTACCCCCTTCTCATTTTTCCACTTTCAAAATGGCCAAATATTTTTTTTCGAGATATCGCTTTTTTACCTTCTCCATTGGCTTCAAGTGGCCCATTTCCGGCTCAAAACACACGCAACTTGTATTTTTTTTTTAATTTTTAAAATTGATCATTTTCAGCATAGGGAATCCTATGTTAAATTTTGCGAAACGGCACTTTTTTTCAAAAAATTTCGAGATATCGAATTAAAACCTCCGCCATTGTTTTCAAGTGGCATATTTACCAACCGATTTCATTAACGAAAAAATTCTAAAAATTTTTTTCGTAAAAATACCATTTTTGTTGAAAAATTGTAGGGGTACCATGGGCTTACCATTTTTCGACAAAAATGCTATTTTTACGAAAAAAATTTTTAGAATTTTTTCGTTCATGAAATCGGTTGGTAAATATGCCACTTGAAAACAATGGCGGAGGTTTTAATTCGATATCTCGAAATTTTTTGAAAAAAAGTGCCGTTTCGTAAAATTTAACATAGGATTCCCTATGCTGAAAATGATCAATTTTAAAAATTAAAAAAAAAATACAAGTTGCGTGTGTTTTGAGCCGGAAATGGGCCACTTGAAGCCAATGGAGAAGGTAAAAAAGCGATATCTCGAAAAAAAATATTTGGCCATTTCAAAAGTCGAAAAATGGTAAGGGGGTACCCTTACCATTTTTTGACAAAAATGGTATTTTTACAAAAAAATTTTTTAGAATTTTTTCGTTAATGAAATCGGTTGGTAAATATGCCACTTGAAAACAATGGCGGAGGTTTTAATTCGATATCTCGAAATTTTTTGAAAAAAAGTGCCGTTTCGCAAAATTTAACATAGGATTCCCTATGCTGAAAATGATCAATTTTAAAAATTAAAAAAAAATACAAGTTGCGTGTGTTTTGAGCCGGAAATGGGCCACGTGAAGCCAATGGAGAAGGTAAAAAAGCGATATCTCGAAAAAAAATATTTGGCCATTTCAAAAGTCGAAAAATGAGAAGGGGGTACCCTTACCATTTTTTGACAAAAATGGTATTTTTACAAAAAAATTTTTTAGAATTTTTTCGTTAATGAAATCGGTTGGTAAATATGCCACTTGAAAACAATGGCGGAGGTTTTAATTCGATATCTCGAAATTTTTTGAAAAAAAGTGCCGTTTCGTAAAATTTAACATAGGATTCCCTATGCTGAAAATGATCAATTTTAAAAATTAAAAAAAAAATACAAGTTGCGTGTGTTTTGAGCCGGAAATGGCCCACTTGAAGCCAATGGAGAAGGTAAAAAAGCGATATCTCGAAAAAAAATATTTGGCCATTTCAAAAGTCGAAAAATGGTAAGGGGGTACCCTTACCATTTTTCGACAAAAATGGTATTTTTAGAAAAAAATTTTTTAGAATTTTTTCGTTAATGAAATCGGTTGGTAAATATGCCACTTGAAAACAATGGCGGAGGTTTTAATTCGATATCTCGAAATTTTTTGAAAAAAAGTGCCGTTTCGCAAAATTTAACATAGGATTCCCTATGCTGAAAATGATCAATTTTAAAAATTAAAAAAAAATACAAGTTGCGTGTGTTTTGAGCCGGAAATGGGCCACTTGAAGCCAATGGAGAAGGTAAAAAAACGATATCTCGAAAAAAAATATTTGGCCATTTTGAAAGTGAAAAAATGAGAAGGGGGTACCCTTACCATTTTTCGACAAAAATGCTATTTTTACAAAAAAAATTTTTAGAATTTTTTCGTTCATGAAATCGGTTGGTAAATATGCCACTTGAAAACAATGGCGAAGGTTTTAATTCGATATCTCGAAATTTTTTGAAAAAAAGTGCCGTTTCGCAAAATTTAACATAGGATTCCCTATGCTGAAAATGATCAATTTTAAAAATTAAAAAAAAAAATACAAGTTGCGTGTGTTTTGAGCCGGAAATGGGCCACTTGAAGCCAATGGAGAAGGTAAAAAAGCGATATCTCGAAAAAAAATATTTGGCCATTTTGAAAGTGGAAAAATGAGAAGGGGGTACCCTTACCATTTTTCGACAAAAATGCTATTTTTACGAAAAAAATTTTTAGAATTTTTTCGTTAATGAAATCGGTTGGTAAATATGCCACTTGAAAACAATGGCGGAGGTTTTAATTCGATATCTCGAAATTTTTTGAAAAAAAGTGCCGTTTCGCAAAATTTAACATAGGATTCCCTATGCTGAAAATGGTCAATTTTAAAAATTAAAAAAAAAATACAAGTCGCATGTGTTTTGAGCCGGAAATGGGCCACTTGAAGCCAATGGAGATGGTAAAAAATCGATATCTCGAAAAAAAATATTTTGCCATTTCAAAAGTCGAAAAATGGTAAGGGTACCCCCTTCTCATTTTTCCACTTTCAAAATGGCCAAATATTTTTTTTCGAGATATCGATTTTTTACCATCTCCATTGGCTTCAAGTGGCCCATTTCCGGCTCAAAACACACGCAACTTGTATTTTTTTTTTAATTTTTAAAATTGACCATTTCCAGCATAGGGAATCCTATGTTAAATTTTGCGAAACGGCACTTTTTTTCAAAAAATTTCGAGATATCGAATTAAAACCTTCGCCATTGTTTTCAAGTGGCATATTTACCAACCGATTTCATTAACGAAAAAATTCTAAAAAATTTTTTTGTAAAAATACCATTTTTGTCGAAAAATGGTAAGGGTACCCCCTTCTCATTTTTCCACTTTCAAAATGGCCAAATATTTTTTTTCGAGATATCGCTTTTTTACCTTCTCCATTGGCTTCAAGTGGCCCATTTCCGGCTCAAAACACAGGCAACTTGTATTTTTTTTTTAATTTTTAAAATTGATCATTTTCAGCATAGGGAATCCTATGTTAAATTTTGCGAAACGGCACTTTTTTTCAAAAAATTTCGAGATATCGAATTAAAACCTTCGCCATTGTTTTCAAGTGGCATATTTACCAACCGATTTCATTAGAGAAAAAATTCTAAAAATTTTTTTCGTAAAAATAGCATTTTTGTCGAAAAATGGTAAGGGTACCCCCTTCTCATTTTTCCACTTTCAAAATGGCCAAATACTTTTTTTCGAGATATCGCTTTTTTACCTTCTCCATTGGCTTCAAGTGGCCCATTTCCGGCTCAAAACACACGCAACTTGTATTTTTTTTTTAATTTTTAAAATTGACCATTCCCAGCATAGGGAATCCTATGTTAAATTTTGCGAAACGGCACTTTTTTTCAAAAAATTTCGAGATATCGAATTAAAACCTTCGCCATTGTTTTCAAGTGGCATATTTACCAACCGATTTCATTAACGAAAAAATTCTAAAAAATTTTTTCGTAAAAATAGCATTTTTGTCGAAAAATGGTAAGCCCATGGTACCCCTACAATTTTTCGACAAAAATGGTATTTTTACAAAAAAATTTTTTTGAATTTTTTCGTTAATGAAATCGGTTGGTAAATATGCCACTTGAAAACAATGGCGAAGGTTTTAATTCGATATCTCGAAATTTTTTGAAAAAAAGTGCCGTTTCGCAAAATTTAACATAGGATTCCCTATGCTGAAAATGATCAATTTTAAAAATTAAAAAAAAAATACAAGTTGCGTGTGTTTTGAGCCGGAAATGGGCCACTTGAAGCCAATGGAGAAGGTAAAAAAGCGATATCTCGAAAAAAAATATTTGGCCATTTTGAAAGTGGAAAAATGAGAAGGGGGTACCCTTACCATTTTTCGACAAAAATGGTATTTTTACAAAAAAATTTTTTAGAATTTTTTCGTTAATGAAATCGGTTGGTAAATATGCCACTTGAAAACAATGGCGAAGGTTTTAATTCGATATCTCGAAATTTTTTGAAAAAAAGTGCCGTTTCGCAAAATTTAACATAGGATTCCCTATGCTGGAAATGGTCAATTTTAAAAATTAAAAAAAAAATACAAGTCGCATGTGTTTTGAGCCGGAAATGGGCCACTTGAAACCAATGGAGATGGTAAGAAATCGATATCTCGAAAAAAAATATTTGGTCATTTCGAAAGTGGAAAAATGAGAAGGGGGTACCCTTACCATTTTTCGACAAAAATGGTATTTTTACAAAAAAATTTTTTAGAATTTTTTCGTTAATGAAATCGGTTGGTAAATATGCCACTTGAAAACAATGGCGAAGGTTTTAATTCGATATCTCGTAATTTTTTGAAAAAAAGTGCCGTTTCGCAAAATTTAACATAGGATTCCCTATGTTGAGAATGGTCAATTTTAAAAATTAAAAAAAAAATACAAGTCGCATGTGTTTTGAGCCGGAAATGGGCCACTTGAAGCCAATGGAGATGGTAAAAAATCGATATCTCGAAAAAAAATATTTTGCCATTTCAAAAGTCGAAAAATGGTAAGGGTACCCCCTTCTCATTTTTCCACTTTCAAAATGGCCAAATATTTTTTTTCGAGATATCGCTTTTTTACCTTCTTCATTGGCTTCAAGTGGCCCATTTCCGGCTCAAAACACACGCAACTTGTATTTTTTTTTTAATTTTTAAAATTGATCATTTTCAGCATAGGGAATCCTATGTTAAATTTTGCGAAACGGCACTTTTTTTCAAAAAATTTCGAGATATCGAATTAAAACCTCCGCCATTGTTTTCAAGTGGCATATTTACCAACCGATTTCATTAACGAAAAAATTCTAAAAATTTTTTTCGTAAAAATAGCATTTTTGTCGAAAAATGGTAAGGGTACCCCCTTCTCATTTTTCCACTTTCAAAATGGCCAAATATTTTTTTTCGAGATATCCATTTGTTACCATCTCCATTGGCTTCAAGTGGCCCATTTCCGGCTCAAAACACATGCGACTTGTATTTTTTTTTTAATTTTTAAAATTGACCATTCCCAGCATAGGGAATCCTATGTTAAATTTTGCGAAACGGCACTTTTTCTCAAAAAATTTCGAGATATCGAATTAAAACCTCCGCCATTGTTTTCAAGTGGCATATTTACCAACCGATTTCATTAACGAAAAAATTCTAAAAATTTTTTTCGTAAAAATAGCATTTTTGTCGAAAAATGGTAAGGGTACCCCCTTCTCATTTTTCCACTTTCAAAATGGCCAAATATTTTTTTTCGAGATATCGCTTTTTTACCTTCTCCATTGGCTTCAAGTGGCCCATTTCCGGCTCAAAACACACGCAACTTGTATTTTTTTTTTAATTTTTAAAATTGATCATTTTCAGCATAGGGAATCCTATGTTAAATTTTGCGAAACGGCACTTTTTTTCAAAAAATTTCGAGATATCGAATTAAAACCTCCGCCATGGTTTTCAAGTGGCATATTTACCAACCGATTTCATTAACGAAAAAATTCTAAAAATTTTTTTCGTAAAAATAGCATTTTTGTCGAAAAATGGTAAGGGTACCCCCTTCTCATTTTTCCACTTTCAAAATGGCCAAATATTTTTTTTCGAGATATCGCTTTTTTACCTTCTCCATTGGCTTCAAGTGGCCCATTTCCGGCTCAAAACACACGCAACTTGTATTTTTTTTTTAATTTTTAAAATTGATCATTTTCAGCATAGGGAATCCTATGTTAAATTTTGCGAAACGGCACTTTTTTTCAAAAAATTTCGAGATATCGAATTAAAACCTCCGCCATTGTTTTCAAGTGGCATATTTACCAACCGATTTCATTAACGAAAAAATTCTAAAAATTTTTTTCGTAAAAATAGCATTTTTGTCGAAAAATGGTAAGGGTACCCCCTTCTCATTTTTCCACTTTCAAAATGGCCAAATATTTTTTTTCGAGATATCGATTTGTTACCATCTCCATTGGCTTCAAGTGGCCCATTTCCGGCTCAAAACACATGCGACTTGTATTTTTTTTTTAATTTTTAAAATTGACCATTCCCAGCATAGGGAATCCTATGTTAAATTTTGCGAAACGGCACTTTTTTTCAAAAAATTTCGAGATATCGAATTAAAACCTTCGCCATTGTTTTCAAGTGGCATATTTACCAACCGATTTCATTAGAGAAAAAATTCTAAAAATTTTTTTCGTAAAAATAGCATTTTTGTCGAAAAATGGTAAGGGTACCCCCTTCTCATTTTTCCACTTTCAAAATGGCCAAATATTTTTTTTCGAGATATCGCTTTTTTACCTTCTCCATTGGCTTCAAGTGGCCCATTTCCGGCTCAAAACACACGCAACTTGTATTTTTTTTTTTAATTTTTAAAATTGATCATTTTCAGCATAGGGAATCCTATGTTAAATTTTGCGAAACGGCACTTTTTTTCAAAAAATTTCGAGATATCGAATTAAAACCTCCGCCATTGTTTTCAAGTGGCATATTTACCAACCGATTTCATTAACGAAAAAATTCTAAAAATTTTTTTCGTAAAAATAGCATTTTTGTCGAAAAATGGTAAGGGTACCCCCTTCTCATTTTTCCACTTTCAAAATGGCCAAATTTTTTTTTTCGAGATATCGCTTTTTTACCTTCTCCATTGGCTTCAAGTGGCCCATTTCCGGCTCAAAACACACGCAACTTGTATTTTTTTTTTAATTTTTAAAATTGATCATTTTCAGCATAGGGAATCCTATGTTAAATTTTGCGAAACGGCACTTTTTTTCAAAAAATTTCGAGATATCGAATTAAAACCTCCGCCATTGTTTTCAAGTGGCATATTTACCAACCGATTTCATTAACGAAAAAATTCTAAAAATTTTTTTCGTAAAAATACCATTTTTGTTGAAAAATTGTAGGGGTACCATGGGCTTACCATTTTTCGAAAAAATGCTATTTTTACGAAAAAAATTTTTAGAATTTTTTCGTTCATGAAATCGGTTGGTAAATATGCCACTTGAAAACAATGGCGGAGGTTTTAATTCGATATCTCGAAATTTTTTGAAAAAAAGTGCCGTTTCGTAAAATTTAACATAGGATTCCCTATGCTGAAAATGATCAATTTTAAAAATTAAAAAAAAAATACAAGTTGCGTGTGTTTTGAGCCGGAAATGGGCCACTTGAAGCCAATGGAGAAGGTAAAAAAGCGATATCTCGAAAAAAAATATTTGGCCATTTTGAAAGTGGAAAAATGAGAAGGGGGTACCCTTACCATTTTTCGACAAAAATGGTATTTTTACAAAAAAATTTTTTAGAATTTTTTCGTTAATGAAATCGGTTGGTAAATATGCCACTTGAAAACAATGGCGAAGGTTTTAATTCGATATCTCGAAATTTTTTGAAAAAAAGTGCCGTTTCGCAAAATTTAACATAGGATTCCCTATGCTGGAAATGGTCAATTTTAAAAATTAAAAAAAAAATACAAGTCGCATGTGTTTTGAGCCGGAAATGGGCCACTTGAAGCCAATGGAGAAGGTAAAAAAGCGATATCTCGAAAAAAAATATTTGGCCATTTTGAAAGTGGAAAAATGAGAAGGGGGTACCCTTACCATTTTTCGACAAAAATGCTATTTTTACGAAAAAAATTTTTAGAATTTTTTCGTTAATGAAATCGGTTGGTAAATATGCCACTTGAAAACAATGGCGGAGGTTTTAATTCGATATCTCGAAATTTTTTGAAAAAAAGTGCCGTTTCGCAAAATTTAACATAGGATTCCCTATGCTGAAAATGATCAATTTTAAAAATTAAAAAAAAAATACAAGTTGCGTGTGTTTTGAGCCGGAAATGGGCCACTTGAAGCCAATGGAGAAGGTAAAAAAGCGATATCTCGAAAAAAAATATTTGGCCATTTTGAAAGTGGAAAAATGAGAAGGGGGTACCCTTACCATTTTTCGACAAAAATGCTATTTTTACGAAAAAAATTTTTAGAATTTTTTCGTTAATGAAATCGGTTGGTAAATATGCCACTTGAAAACAATGGCGGAGGTTTTAATTCGATATCTCGAAATTTTTTGAAAAAAAGTGCCGTTTCGCAAAATTTAACATAGGATTCCCTATGCTGAAAATGATCAATTTTAAAAATTAAAAAAAAAATACAAGTTGCGTGTGTTTTGAGCCGGAAATGGGCCACTTGAAGCCAATGGAGAAGGTAAAAAAGCGATATCTCGAAAAAAAATATTTGGCCATTTTGAAAGTGGAAAAATGAGAAGGGGGTACCCTTACCATTTTTCGACTTTTGAAATGGCAAAATATTTTTTTTCGAGATATCGATTTTTTACCATCTTCATTGGCTTCAAGTGGCCCATTTCCGGCTCAAAACACATGCGACTTGTATTTTTTTTTTAATTTTTAAAATTGACCATTCTTAACATAGGGAATCCTATGTTAAATTTTGCGAAACGGCACTTTTTTTCAAAAAATTTCGAGATATCGAATTAAAACCTTCGCCATTGTTTTCAAGTGGCATATTTACCAACCGATTTCATTAACGAAAAAATTCTAAAAAATTTTTTTGTAAAAATACCATTTTTGTCGAAAAATGGTAAGGGTACCCCCTTCTCATTTTTCCACTTTCGAAATGGCAAAATATTTGTTTTCGAGATATCGCTTTTTTACCTTCTCCATTGGCTTCAAGTGGCCCATTTCCGGCTCAAAACACACGCAACTTGTATTTTTTTTTTAATTTTTAAAATTGACCATTCCCAGCATAGGGAATCCTATGTTAAATTTTACGAAACGGCACTTTTTTTCAAAAAATTTCGAGATATCGAATTAAAACCTCCGCCATTGTTTTCAAGTGGCATATTTACCAACCGATTTCATTAACGAAAAAATTCAAAAAAATTTTTTTGTAAAAATACCATTTTTGTCGAAAAATGGTAAGGGTACCCCCTTCTCATTTTTCCACTTTCAAAATGGCCAAATATTTTTTTTCGAGATATCGCTTTTTTACCTTCTCCATTGGCTTCAAGTGGCCCATTTCCGGCTCAAAACACACGCAACTTGTATTTTTTTTTTAATTTTTAAAATTGATCATTTTCAGCATAGGGAATCCTATGTTAAATTTTGCGAAACGGCACTTTTTTTCAAAAAATTTCGAGATATCGAATTAAAACCTCCGCCATTGTTTTCAAGTGGCATATTTACCAACCGATTTCATTAACGAAAAAATTCTAAAAATTTTTTTCGTAAAAATAGCATTTTTGTCGAAAAATGGTAAGGGTACCCCCTTCTCATTTTTCCACTTTCAAAATGGCCAAATATTTTTTTTCGAGATATCGCTTTTTTACCTTCTCCATTGGCTTCAAGTGGCCCATTTCCGGCTCAAAACACACGCAACTTGTATTTTTTTTTTAATTTTTAAAATTGATCATTTTCAGCATAGGGAATCCTATGTTAAATTTTGCGAAACGGCACTTTTTTTCAAAAAATTTCGAGATATCGAATTAAAACCTCCGCCATTGTTTTCAAGTGGCATATTTACCAACCGATTTCATTAACGAAAAAATTCTAAAAATTTTTTTCGTAAAAATAGCATTTTTGTCGAAAAATGGTAAGCCCATGGTACCCCTACAATTTTTCGACAAAAATGGTATTTTTACAAAAAAATTTTTTTGAATTTTTTCGTTATTGAAATCGGTTGGTAAATATGCCACTTGAAAACAATGGCGAAGGTTTTAATTCGATATCTCGAAATTTTTTGAAAAAAAGTGCCGTTTCGCAAAATTTAACATAGGATTCCCTATGCTGAAAATGATCAATTTTAAAAATTAAAAAAAAAATACAAGTTGCGTGTGTTTTGAGCCGGAAATGGGCCACTTGAAGCCAATGGAGAAGGTAAAAAATCGATATCTCGAAAAAAAATATTTGGCCATTTTGAAAGTGGAAAAATGAGAAGGGGGTACCCTTACCATTTTTCGACAAAAATGCTATTTTTACAAAAAAAATTTTTAGAATTTTTTCGTTCATGAAATCGGTTGGTAAATATGCCACTTGAAAACAATGGCGGAGGTTTTAATTCGATATCTCGAAATTTTTTGAAAAAAAGTGCCGTTTCGTAAAATTTAACATAGGATTCCCTATGCTGAAAATGATCAATTTTAAAAATTTAAAAAAAAATACAAGTTGCGTGTGTTTTGAGCCGGAAATGGGCCACTTGAAGCCAATGGAGAAGGTAAAAAAGCGATATCTCGAAAAAAAATATTTGGCCATTTCAAAAGTCGAAAAATGGTAAGGGGGTACCCTTACCATTTTTCGACAAAAATGGTATTTTTACGAAAAAAATTTTTAGAATTTTTTCGTTAATGAAATCGGTTGGTAAATATGCCACTTGAAAACAATGGCGGAGGTTTTAATTCGATATCTCGAAATTTTTTGAAAAAAAGTGCCGTTTCGCAAAATTTAACATAGGATTCCCTATGCTGAAAATGGTCAATTTTAAAAATTTAAAAAAAAATACAAGTCGCATGTGTTTTGAGCCGGAAATGGGCCACTTGAAGCCAATGGAGATGGTAAAAAATCGATATCTCGAAAAAAAATATTTTGCCATTTCAAAAGTCGAAAAATGGTAAGGGTACCCCCTTCTCATTTTTCCACTTTCAAAATGGCCAAATATTTTTTTTCGAGATATCGCTTTTTTACCTTCTCCATTGGCTTCAAGTGGCCCATTTCCGGCTCAAAACACACGCAACTTGTATTTTTTTTTTAATTTTTAAAATTGATCATTTTCAGCATAGGGAATCCTATGTTAAATTTTGCGAAACGGCACTTTTTTTCAAAAAATTTCGAGATATCGAATTAAAACCTCCGCCATTGTTTTCAAGTGGCATATTTACCAACCGATTTCATTAACGAAAAAATTCTAAAAATTTTTTTCGTAAAAATAGCATTTTTGTCGAAAAATGGTAAGGGTACCCCCTTCTCATTTTTCCACTTTCAAAATGGCCAAATATTTTTTTCGAGATATCGCTTTTTTACCTTCTCCATTGGCTTCAAGTGCCCCATTTCCGGCTCAAAACACACGCAACTTGTATTTTTTTTTTAATTTTTAAAATTGATCATTTTCAGCATAGGGAATCCTATGTTAAATTTTGCGAAACGGCACTTTTTTTCAAAAAATTTCGAGATATCGAATTAAAACCTCCGCCATTGTTTTCAAGTGGCATATTTACCAACCGATTTCATTAACGAAAAAATTCTAAACATTTTTTTCGTAAAAATAGCATTTTTGTCGAAAAATGGTAAGGGTACCCCCTTCTCATTTTTCCACTTTCAAAATGGCCAAATATTTTTTTTCGAGATATCGCTTTTTTACCTTCTCCATTGGCTTCAAGTGGCCCATTTCCGGCTCAAAACACACGCAACTTGTATTTTTTTTTTAATTTTTAAAATTGATCATTTTCAGCATAGGGAATCCTATGTTAAATTTTGCGAAACGGCACTTTTTTTCAAAAAATTTCGAGATATCGAATTAAAACCTCCGCCATGGTTTTCAAGTGGCATATTTACCAACCGATTTCATTAACGAAAAAATTCTAAAAATTTTTTTCGTAAAAATAGCATTTTTGTCGAAAAATGGTAAGGGTACCCCCTTCTCATTTTTCCACTTTCAAAATGGCCAAATATTTTTTTTCGAGATATCCATTTGTTACCATCTCCATTGGCTTCAAGTGGCCCATTTCCGGCTCAAAACACATGCGACTTGTATTTTTTTTTTAATTTTTAAAATTGACCATTCCCAGCATAGGGAATCCTATGTTAAATTTTGCGAAACGGCACTTTTTCTCAAAAAATTTCGAGATATCGAATTAAAACCTTCGCCATTGTTTTCAAGTGGCATATTTACCAACCGATTTCATTAGAGAAAAAATTCTAAAAATTTTTTTCGTAAAAATAGCATTTTTGTCGAAAAATGGTAAGGGTACCCCCTTCTCATTTTTCCACTTTCAAAATGGCCAAATATTTTTTTTCGAGATATCGCTTTTTTACCTTCTCCATTGGCTTCAAGTGGCCCATTTCCGGCTCAAAACACACGCAACTTGTATTTTTTTTTTAATTTTTAAAATTGATCATTTTCAGCATAGGGAATCCTATGTTAAATTTTGCGAAACGGCACTTTTTTTCAAAAAATTTCGAGATATCGAATTAAAACCTCCGCCATTGTTTTCAAGTGGCATATTTACCAACCGATTTCATTAACGAAAAAATTCTAAAAATTTTTTTCGTAAAAATAGCATTTTTGTTGAAAAATTGTAGGGGTACCATGGGCTTACCATTTTTCGAAAAAATGCTATTTTTACGAAAAAAATTTTTAGAATTTTTTCGTTCATGAAATCGGTTGGTAAATATGCCACTTGAAAACAATGGCGGAGGTTTTAATTCGATATCTCGAAATTTT
Source organism: Exephanes ischioxanthus (assembly GCA_958510785.1). Lineage (NCBI taxonomy): Eukaryota > Metazoa > Arthropoda > Insecta > Hymenoptera > Ichneumonidae > Exephanes > Exephanes ischioxanthus. The sequence continues at coordinate 17,591,973 of OY294020.1, read as the reverse complement.
TTGAAAAAAAGTGCCGTTTCGTAAAATTTAACATAGGATTCCCTATGCTGAAAATGATCAATTTTAAAAATTAAAAAAAAAATACAAGTTGCGTGTGTTTTGAGCCGGAAATGGGCCACTTGAAGCCAATGGAGAAGGTAAAAAAGCGATATCTCGAAAAAAAATATTTGGCCATTTCAAAAGTCGAAAAATGGTAAGGGGGTACCCTTACCATTTTTCGACAAAAATGGTATTTTTACAAAAAAATTTTTTTGAATTTTTTCGTTAATGAAATCGGTTGGTAAATATGCCACTTGAAAACAATGGCGAAGGTTTTAATTCGATATCTCGAAATTTTTTGAAAAAAAGTGCCGTTTCGCAAAATTTAACATAGGATTCCCTATGCTGAAAATGATCAATTTTAAAAATTAAAAAAAAAATACAAGTTGCGTGTGTTTTGAGCCGGAAATGGGCCACTTGAAGCCAATGGAGAAGGTAAAAAAGCGATATCTCGAAAAAAAATATTTGGCCATTTTGAAAGTGGAAAAATGAGAAGGGGGTACCCTTACCATTTTTCGACAAAAATGGTATTTTTACAAAAAAATTTTTTAGAATTTTTTCGTTAATGAAATCGGTTGGTAAATATGCCACTTGAAAACAATGGCGAAGGTTTTAATTCGATATCTCGAAATTTTTTGAAAAAAAGTGCCGTTTCGCAAAATTTAACATAGGATTCCCTATGCTGGAAATGGTCAATTTTAAAAATTAAAAAAAAAATACAAGTCGCATGTGTTTTGAGCCGGAAATGGGCCACTTGAAACCAATGGAGATGGTAAGAAATCGATATCTCGAAAAAAAATATTTGGTCATTTCGAAAGTGGAAAAATGAGAAGGGGGTACCCTTACCATTTTTCGACAAAAATGGTATTTTTACAAAAAAATTTTTTAGAATTTTTTCGTTAATGAAATCGGTTGGTAAATATGCCACTTGAAAACAATGGCGAAGGTTTTAATTGGATATCTCGAAATTTTTTGAAAAAAAGTGCCGTTTCGCAAAATTTAACATAGGATTCCCTATGTTGAGAATAATCAATTTTAAAAATTAAAAAAAAATACAAGTCGCATGTGTTTTGAGCCGGAAATGGGCCACTTGAAGCCAATGGAGATGGTAAAAAATCGATATCTCGAAAAAAAATATTTTGCCATTTCACAAGTCGAAAAATGGTAAGGGTACCCCCTTCTCATTTTTCCACTTTCAAAATGGCCAAATATTTTTTTTCGAGATATCGCTTTTTTACCTTCTTCATTGGCTTCAAGTGGCCCATTTCCGGCTCAAAACACACGCAACTTGTATTTTTTTTTTAATTTTTAAAATTGATCATTTTCAGCATAGGGAATCCTATGTTAAATTTTGCGAAACGGCACTTTTTTTCAAAAAATTTCGAGATATCGAATTAAAACCTCCGCCATTGTTTTCAAGTGGCATATTTACCAACCGATTTCATTAACGAAAAAATTCTAAAAATTTTTTTCGTAAAAATAGCATTTTTGTCGAAAAATGGTAAGGGTACCCCCTTCTCATTTTTCCACTTTCAAAATGGCCAAATATTTTTTTTCGAAATATCCATTTGTTACCATCTCCATTGGCTTCAAGTGGCCCATTTCCGGCTCAAAACACATGCGACTTGTATTTTTTTTTTAATTTTTAAAATTGACCATTCCCAGCATAGGGAATCCTATGTTAAATTTTGCGAAACGGCACTTTTTCTCAAAAAATTTCGAGATATCGAATTAAAACCTTCGCCATTGTTTTCAAGTGGCATATTTACCAACCGATTTCATTAGAGAAAAAATTCTAAAAATTTTTTTCGTAAAAATAGCATTTTTGTCGAAAAATGGTAAGGGTACCCCCTTCTCATTTTTCCACTTTCAAAATGGCCAAATATTTTTTTTCGAGATATCGCTTTTTTACCTTCTCCATTGGCTTCAAGTGGCCCATTTCCGGCTCAAAACACACGCAACTTGTATTTTTTTTTTTAATTTTTAAAATTGATCGTTTTCAGCATAGGGAATCCTATGTTAAATTTTGCGAAACGGCACTTTTTTTCAAAAAATTTCGAGATATCGAATTAAAACCTCCGCCATTGTTTTCAAGTGGCATATTTACCAACCGATTTCATTAACGAAAAAATTCTAAAAATTTTTTTCGTAAAAATAGCATTTTTGTCGAAAAATGGTAAGGGTACCCCCTTCTCATTTTTCCACTTTCAAAATGGCCAAATATTTTTTTTCGAGATATCGCTTTTTTACCTTCTCCATTGGCTTCAAGTGGCCCATTTCCGGCTCAAAACACATGCGACTTGTATTTTTTTTTTAATTTTTAAAATTGACCATTCCCAGCATAGGGAATCCTATGTTAAATTTTGCGAAACGGCACTTTTTTTCAAAAAATTTCGAGATATCGAATTAAAACCTTCGCCATTGTTTTCAAGTGGCATATTTACCAACCGATTTCATTAACGAAAAAATTCTAAAAATTTTTTTCGTAAAAATAGCATTTTTGTCGAAAAATTGTAGGGGTACCATGGGCTTACCATTTTTCGACAAAAATGCTATTTTTACGAAAAAAATTTTTAGAATTTTTTCGTTAATGAAATCGGTTGGTAAATATGCCACTTGAAAACAATGGCGAAAGTTTTAATTCGATATCTCGAAATTTTTTGAAAAAAAGTGCCGTTTCGCAAAATTTAACATAGGATTCCCTATGCTGAAAATGATCAATTTTAAAAATTAAAAAAAAAATACAAGTTGCGTGTGTTTTGAGCCGGAAATGGGCCACTTGAAGCCAATGGAGAAGGTAAAAAAGCGATATCTCGAAAAAAAATATTTGGCCATTTCAAAAGTCGAAAAATGGTAAGGGGGTACCCTTACCATTTTTCGACAAAAATGGTATTTTTACAAAAAAATTTTTTTGAATTTTTTCGTTAATGAAATCGGTTGGTAAATATGCCACTTGAAAACAATGGCGAAGGTTTTAATTCGATATCTCGAAATTTTTTGAAAAAAAGTGCCGTTTCGCAAAATTTAACATAGGATTCCCTATGCTGAAAATGATCAATTTTAAAAATTAAAAAAAAAATACAAGTTGCGTGTGTTTTGAGCCGGAAATGGGCCACTTGAAGCCAATGGAGAAGGTAAAAAAGCGATATCTCGAAAAAAAATATTTGGCCATTTTGAAAGTGGAAAAATGAGAAGGGGGTACCCTTACCATTTTTCGACAAAAATGGTATTTTTACAAAAAAATTTTTTAGAATTTTTTCGTTAATGAAATCGGTTGGTAAATATGCCACTTGAAAACAATGGCGAAGGTTTTAATTCGATATCTCGAAATTTTTTGAAAAAAAGTGCCGTTTCGCAAAATTTAACATAGGATTCCCTATGCTGGAAATGGTCAATTTTAAAAATTAAAAAAAAAATACAAGTCGCATGTGTTTTGAGCCGGAAATGGGCCACTTGAAACCAATGGAGATGGTAAGAAATCGATATCTCGAAAAAAAATATTTGGTCATTTCGAAAGTGGAAAAATGAGAAGGGGGTACCCTTACCATTTTTCGACAAAAATGGTATTTTTACAAAAAAATTTTTTAGAATTTTTTCGTTAATGAAATCGGTTGGTAAATATGCCACTTGAAAACAATGGCGAAGGTTTTAATTGGATATCTCGAAATTTTTTGAAAAAAAGTGCCGTTTCGCAAAATTTAACATAGGATTCCCTATGTTGAGAATAATCAATTTTAAAAATTAAAAAAAAATACAAGTCGCATGTGTTTTGAGCCGGAAATGGGCCACTTGAAGCCAATGGAGATGGTAAAAAATCGATATCTCGAAAAAAAATATTTTGCCATTTCACAAGTCGAAAAATGGTAAGGGTACCCCCTTCTCATTTTTCCACTTTCAAAATGGCCAAATATTTTTTTTCGAGATATCGCTTTTTTACCTTCTTCATTGGCTTCAAGTGGCCCATTTCCGGCTCAAAACACACGCAACTTGTATTTTTTTTTTAATTTTTAAAATTGATCATTTTCAGCATAGGGAATCCTATGTTAAATTTTGCGAAACGGCACTTTTTTTCAAAAAATTTCGAGATATCGAATTAAAACCTCCGCCATTGTTTTCAAGTGGCATATTTACCAACCGATTTCATTAACGAAAAAATTCTAAAAATTTTTTTCGTAAAAATAGCATTTTTGTCGAAAAATGGTAAGGGTACCCCCTTCTCATTTTTCCACTTTCAAAATGGCCAAATATTTTTTTTCGAAATATCCATTTGTTACCATCTCCATTGGCTTCAAGTGGCCCATTTCCGGCTCAAAACACATGCGACTTGTATTTTTTTTTTAATTTTTAAAATTGACCATTCCCAGCATAGGGAATCCTATGTTAAATTTTGCGAAACGGCACTTTTTCTCAAAAAATTTCGAGATATCGAATTAAAACCTTCGCCATTGTTTTCAAGTGGCATATTTACCAACCGATTTCATTAGAGAAAAAATTCTAAAAATTTTTTTCGTAAAAATAGCATTTTTGTCGAAAAATGGTAAGGGTACCCCCTTCTCATTTTTCCACTTTCAAAATGGCCAAATATTTTTTTTCGAGATATCGCTTTTTTACCTTCTCCATTGGCTTCAAGTGGCCCATTTCCGGCTCAAAACACACGCAACTTGTATTTTTTTTTTTAATTTTTAAAATTGATCGTTTTCAGCATAGGGAATCCTATGTTAAATTTTGCGAAACGGCACTTTTTTTCAAAAAATTTCGAGATATCGAATTAAAACCTCCGCCATTGTTTTCAAGTGGCATATTTACCAACCGATTTCATTAACGAAAAAATTCTAAAAATTTTTTTCGTAAAAATAGCATTTTTGTCGAAAAATGGTAAGGGTACCCCCTTCTCATTTTTCCACTTTCAAAATGGCCAAATATTTTTTTTCGAGATATCGCTTTTTTACCTTCTCCATTGGCTTCAAGTGGCCCATTTCCGGCTCAAAACACATGCGACTTGTATTTTTTTTTTAATTTTTAAAATTGACCATTCCCAGCATAGGGAATCCTATGTTAAATTTTGCGAAACGGCACTTTTTTTCAAAAAATTTCGAGATATCGAATTAAAACCTTCGCCATTGTTTTCAAGTGGCATATTTACCAACCGATTTCATTAACGAAAAAATTCTAAAAATTTTTTTCGTAAAAATAGCATTTTTGTCGAAAAATTGTAGGGGTACCATGGGCTTACCATTTTTCGACAAAAATGCTATTTTTACGAAAAAAATTTTTAGAATTTTTTCGTTAATGAAATCGGTTGGTAAATATGCCACTTGAAAACAATGGCGAAAGTTTTAATTCGATATCTCGAAATTTTTTGAAAAAAAGTGCCGTTTCGCAAAATTTAACATAGGATTCCCTATGCTGGGAATGGTCAATTTTAAAAATTAAAAAAAAAATACAAGTCGCATGTGTTTTGAGCCGGAAATGGGCCACTTGAAGCCAATGGAGAAGGTAAAAAAGCGATATCTCGAAAAAAAATATTTGGCCATTTTGAAAGTGGAAAAATGAGAAGGGGGTACCCTTACCATTTTTCGACAAAAATGGTATTTTTACAAAAAAATTTTTTAGAATTTTTTCGTTAATGAAATCGGTTGGTAAATATGCCACTTGAAAACAATGGCGAAGGTTTTAATTCGATATCTCGAAATTTTTTGAAAAAAAGTGCCGTTTCGCAAAATTTAACATAGGATTCCCTATGCTGGAAATGGTCAATTTTAAAAATTAAAAAAAAAATACAAGTCGCATGTGTTTTGAGCCGGAAATGGGCCACTTGAAACCAATGGAGATGGTAAGAAATCGATATCTCGAAAAAAAATATTTGGTCATTTCGAAAGTGGAAAAATGAGAAGGGGGTACCCTTACCATTTTTCGACAAAAATGGTATTTTTACAAAAAAATTTTTTAGAATTTTTTCGTTAATGAAATCGGTTGGTAAATATGCCACTTGAAAACAATGGCGAAGGTTTTAATTGGATATCTCGAAATTTTTTGAAAAAAAGTGCCGTTTCGCAAAATTTAACATAGGATTCCCTATGTTGAGAATAATCAATTTTAAAAATTAAAAAAAAATACAAGTCGCATGTGTTTTGAGCCGGAAATGGGCCACTTGAAGCCAATGGAGATGGTAAAAAATCGATATCTCGAAAAAAAATATTTTGCCATTTCACAAGTCGAAAAATGGTAAGGGTACCCCCTTCTCATTTTTCCACTTTCAAAATGGCCAAATATTTTTTTTCGAGATATCGCTTTTTTACCTTCTTCATTGGCTTCAAGTGGCCCATTTCCGGCTCAAAACACACGCAACTTGTATTTTTTTTTTAATTTTTAAAATTGATCATTTTCAGCATAGGGAATCCTATGTTAAATTTTGCGAAACGGCACTTTTTTTCAAAAAATTTCGAGATATCGAATTAAAACCTCCGCCATTGTTTTCAAGTGGCATATTTACCAACCGATTTCATTAACGAAAAAATTCTAAAAATTTTTTTCGTAAAAATAGCATTTTTGTCGAAAAATGGTAAGGGTACCCCCTTCTCATTTTTCCACTTTCAAAATGGCCAAATATTTTTTTTCGAAATATCCATTTGTTACCATCTCCATTGGCTTCAAGTGGCCCATTTCCGGCTCAAAACACATGCGACTTGTATTTTTTTTTTAATTTTTAAAATTGACCATTCCCAGCATAGGGAATCCTATGTTAAATTTTGCGAAACGGCACTTTTTCTCAAAAAATTTCGAGATATCGAATTAAAACCTTCGCCATTGTTTTCAAGTGGCATATTTACCAACCGATTTCATTAGAGAAAAAATTCTAAAAATTTTTTTCGTAAAAATAGCATTTTTGTCGAAAAATGGTAAGGGTACCCCCTTCTCATTTTTCCACTTTCAAAATGGCCAAATATTTTTTTTCGAGATATCGCTTTTTTACCTTCTCCATTGGCTTCAAGTGGCCCATTTCCGGCTCAAAACACACGCAACTTGTATTTTTTTTTTTAATTTTTAAAATTGATCGTTTTCAGCATAGGGAATCCTATGTTAAATTTTGCGAAACGGCACTTTTTTTCAAAAAATTTCGAGATATCGAATTAAAACCTCCGCCATTGTTTTCAAGTGGCATATTTACCAACCGATTTCATTAACGAAAAAATTCTAAAAATTTTTTTCGTAAAAATAGCATTTTTGTCGAAAAATGGTAAGGGTACCCCCTTCTCATTTTTCCACTTTCAAAATGGCCAAATATTTTTTTTCGAGATATCGCTTTTTTACCTTCTCCATTGGCTTCAAGTGGCCCATTTCCGGCTCAAAACACATGCGACTTGTATTTTTTTTTTAATTTTTAAAATTGACCATTCCCAGCATAGGGAATCCTATGTTAAATTTTGCGAAACGGCACTTTTTTTCAAAAAATTTCGAGATATCGAATTAAAACCTTCGCCATTGTTTTCAAGTGGCATATTTACCAACCGATTTCATTAACGAAAAAATTCTAAAAATTTTTTTCGTAAAAATAGCATTTTTGTCGAAAAATTGTAGGGGTACCATGGGCTTACCATTTTTCGACAAAAATGCTATTTTTACGAAAAAAATTTTTAGAATTTTTTCGTTAATGAAATCGGTTGGTAAATATGCCACTTGAAAACAATGGCGAAAGTTTTAATTCGATATCTCGAAATTTTTTGAAAAAAAGTGCCGTTTCGCAAAATTTAACATAGGATTCCCTATGCTGGGAATGGTCAATTTTAAAAATTAAAAAAAAAATACAAGTCGCATGTGTTTTGAGCCGGAAATGGGCCACTTGAAGCCAATGGAGAAGGTAAAAAAGCGATATCTCGAAAAAAAATATTTGGCCATTTTGAAAGTGGAAAAATGAGAAGGGGGTACCCTTACCATTTTTCGACAAAAATGCTATTTTTACGAAAAAAATTTTTAGAATTTTTTCGTTAATGAAATCGGTTGGTAAATATGCCACTTGAAAACAATGGCGGAGGTTTTAATTCGATATCTCGAAATTTTTTGAAAAAAAGTGCCGTTTCGCAAAATTTAACATAGGATTCCCTATGCTGAAAATGATCAATTTAAAAAATTAAAAAAAAAATACAAGTTGCGTGTGTTTTGAGCCGGAAATGGGCCACTTGAAGCCAATGGAGAAGGTAAAAAAGCGATATCTCGAAAAAAAATATTTGGCCATTTTGAAAGTGGAAAAATGAGAAGGGGGTACCCTTACCATTTTTCGACAAAAATGCTATTTTTACGAAAAAAATTTTTAGAATTTTTTCGTTAATGAAATCGGTTGGTAAATATGCCACTTGAAAACAATGGCGGAGGTTTTAATTCGATATCTCGAAATTTTTTGAAAAAAAGTGCCGTTTCGCAAAATTTAACATAGGATTCCCTATGCTGAAAATGATCAATTTTAAAAATTAAAAAAAAAATACAAGTTGCGTGTGTTTTGAGCCGGAAATGGGCCACTTGAAGCCAATGGAGAAGGTAAAAAAGCGATATCTCGAAAAAAAATATTTGGCCATTTTGAAAGTGGAAAAATGAGAAGGGGGTACCCTTACCATTTTTCGACTTTTGAAATGGCAAAATATTTTTTTTCGAGATATCGATTTTTTACCATCTCCATTGGCTTCAAGTGGCCCATTTCCGGCTCAAAACACATGCGACTTGTATTTTTTTTTTAATTTTTAAAATTGACCATTCTCAACATAGGGAATCCTATGTTAAATTTTGCGAAACGGCACTTTTTTTCAAAAAATTTCGAGATATCGAATTAAAACCTTCGCCATTGTTTTCAAGTGGCATATTTACCAACCGATTTCATTAACGAAAAAATTCTAAAAAATTTTTTTGTAAAAATACCATTTTTGTCGAAAAATGGTAAGGGTACCCCCTTCTCATTTTTCCACTTTCGAAATGGCAAAATATTTGTTTTCGAGATATCGCTTTTTTACCTTCTCCATTGGCTTCAAGTGGCCCATTTCCGGCTCAAAACACACGCAACTTGTATTTTTTTTTTAATTTTTAAAATTGACCATTCCCAGCATAGGGAATCCTATGTTAAATTTTACGAAACGGCACTTTTTTTCAAAAAATTTCGAGATATCGAATTAAAACCTCCGCCATTGTTTTCAAGTGGCATATTTACCAACCGATTTCATTAACGAAAAAATTCAAAAAAAATTTTTTGTAAAAATACCATTTTTGTCGAAAAATGGTAAGGGTACCCCCTTCTCATTTTTCCACTTTCAAAATGGCCAAATATTTTTTTTCGAGATATCGCTTTTTTACCTTCTCCATTGGCTTCAAGTGGCCCATTTCCGGCTCAAAACACACGCAACTTGTATTTTTTTTTTAATTTTTAAAATTGATCATTTTCAGCATAGGGAATCCTATGTTAAATTTTGCGAAACGGCACTTTTTTTCAAAAAATTTCGAGATATCGAATTAAAACCTCCGCCATTGTTTTCAAGTGGCATATTTACCAACCGATTTCATTAACGAAAAAATTCTAAAAATTTTTTTCGTAAAAATAGCATTTTTGTCGAAAAATGGTAAGGGTACCCCCTTCTCATTTTTCCACTTTCAAAATGGCCAAATATTTTTTTCGAGATATCGCTTTTTTACCTTCTCCATTGGCTTCAAGTGGCCCATTTCCGGCTCAAAACACACGCAACTTGTATTTTTTTTTTAATTTTTAAAATTGATCATTTTCAGCATAGGGAATCCTATGTTAAATTTTGCGAAACGGCACTTTTTTTCAAAAAATTTCGAGATATCGAATTAAAACCTCCGCCATTGTTTTCAAGTGGCATATTTACCAACCGATTTCATTAACGAAAAAATTCTAAACATTTTTTTCGTAAAAATAGCATTTTTGTCGAAAAATGGTAAGGGTACCCCCTTCTCATTTTTCCACTTTCAAAATGGCCAAATATTTTTTTTCGAGATATCGCTTTTTTATCTTCTCCATTGGCTTCAAGTGGCCCATTTCCGGCTCAAAACACACGCAACTTGTATTTTTTTTTTAATTTTTAAAATTGATCATTTTCAGCATAGGGAATCCTATGTTAAATTTTGCGAAACGGCACTTTTTTTCAAAAAATTTCGAGATATCGAATTAAAACCTCCGCCATGGTTTTCAAGTGGCATATTTACCAACCGATTTCATTAACGAAAAAATTCTAAAAATTTTTTTCGTAAAAATAGCATTTTTGTCGAAAAATGGTAAGGGTACCCCCTTCTCATTTTTCCACTTTCAAAATGGCCAAATATTTTTTTTCGAGATATCCATTTGTTACCATCTCCATTGGCTTCAAGTGGCCCATTTCCGGCTCAAAACACATGCGACTTGTATTTTTTTTTTAATTTTTAAAATTGACCATTCCCAGCATAGGGAATCCTATGTTAAATTTTGCGAAACGGCACTTTTTCTCAAAAAATTTCGAGATATCGAATTAAAACCTTCGCCATTGTTTTCAAGTGGCATATTTACCAACCGATTTCATTAGAGAAAAAATTCTAAAAATTTTTTTCGTAAAAATAGCATTTTTGTCGAAAAATGGTAAGGGTACCCCCTTCTCATTTTTCCACTTTCAAAATGGCCAAATATTTTTTTTCGAGATATCGCTTTTTTACCTTCTCCATTGGCTTCAAGTGGCCCATTTCCGGCTCAAAACACACGCAACTTGTATTTTTTTTTTTAATTTTTAAAATTGATCATTTTCAGCATAGGGAATCCTATGTTAAATTTTGCGAAACGGCACTTTTTTTCAAAAAATTTCGAGATATCGAATTAAAACCTCCGCCATTGTTTTCAAGTGGCATATTTACCAACCGATTTCATTAACGAAAAAATTCTAAAAATTTTTTTCGTAAAAATACCATTTTTGTTGAAAAATTGTAGGGGTACCATGGGCTTACCATTTTTCGACAAAAATGCTATTTTTACGAAAAAAATTTTTAGAATTTTTTCGTTCATGAAATCGGTTGGTAAATATGCCACTTGAAAACAATGGCGGAGGTTTTAATTCGATATCTCGAAATTTTTTGAAAAAAAGTGCCGTTTCGTAAAATTTAACATAGGATTCCCTATGCTGAAAATGATCAATTTTAAAAATTAAAAAAAAAATACAAGTTGCGTGTGTTTTGAGCCGGAAATGGGCCACTTGAAGCCAATGGAGAAGGTAAAAAAGCGATATCTCGAAAAAAAATATTTGGCCATTTCAAAAGTCGAAAAATGGTAAGGGGGTACCCTTACCATTTTTTGACAAAAATGGTATTTTTACAAAAAAATTTTTTAGAATTTTTTCGTTAATGAAATCGGTTGGTAAATATGCCACTTGAAAACAATGGCGGAGGTTTTAATTCGATATCTCGAAATTTTTTGAAAAAAAGTGCCGTTTCGCAAAATTTAACATAGGATTCCCTATGCTGAAAATGATCAATTTTAAAAATTAAAAAAAAATACAAGTCGCATGTGTTTTGAGCCGGAAATGGGCCACTTGAAGCCAATGGAGATGGTAAAAAATCGATATCTCGAAAAAAAATATTTTGCCATTTCAAAAGTCGAAAAATGGTAAGGGTACCCCCTTCTCATTTTTCCACTTTCAAAATGGCCAAATATTTTTTTTCGAGATATCGCTTTATTACCTTCTCCATTGGCTTCAAGTGGCCCATTTCCGGCTCAAAACACACGCAACTTGTATTTTTTTTTTAATTTTTAAAATTGATCATTTTCAGCATAGGGAATCCTATGTTAAATTTTGCGAAACGGCACTTTTTTTCAAAAAATTTCGAGATATCGAATTAAAACCTCCGCCATTGTTTTCAAGTGGCATATTTACCAACCGATTTCATTAACGAAAAAATTCTAAAAATTTTTTTCGTAAAAATAGCATTTTTGTCGAAAAATGGTAAGGGTACCCCCTTCTCATTTTTCCACTTTCAAAATGGCCAAATATTTTTTTTCGAGATATCGCTTTTTTACCTTCTCCATTGGCTTCAAGTGGCCCATTTCCGGCTCAAAACACACGCAACTTGTATTTTTTTTTTAATTTTTAAAATTGATCATTTTCAGCATAGGGAATCCTATGTTAAATTTTGCGAAACGGCACTTTTTTTCAAAAAATTTCGAGATATCGAATTAAAACCTCCGCCATTGTTTTCAAGTGGCATATTTACCAACCGATTTCATTAACGAAAAAATTCTAAAAATTTTTTTCGTAAAAATACCATTTTTGTTGAAAAATTGTAGGGGTACCATGGGCTTACCATTTTTCGACAAAAATGCTATTTTTACGAAAAAAATTTTTAGAATTTTTTCGTTCATGAAATCGGTTGGTAAATATGCCACTTGAAAACAATGGCGGAGGTTTTAATTCGATATCTCGAAATTTTTTGAAAAAAAGTGCCGTTTCGTAAAATTTAACATAGGATTCCCTATGCTGAAAATGATCAATTTTAAAAATTAAAAAAAAAATACAAGTTGCGTGTGTTTTGAGCCGGAAATGGGCCACTTGAAGCCAATGGAGAAGGTAAAAAAGCGATATCTCGAAAAAAAATATTTGGCCATTTCAAAAGTCGAAAAATGGTAAGGGGGTACCCTTACCATTTTTTGACAAAAATGGTATTTTTACAAAAAAATTTTTTAGAATTTTTTCGTTAATGAAATCGGTTGGTAAATATGCCACTTGAAAACAATGGCGGAGGTTTTAATTCGATATCTCGAAATTTTTTGAAAAAAAGTGCCGTTTCGCAAAATTTAACATAGGATTCCCTATGCTGAAAATGATCAATTTTAAAAATTAAAAAAAAATACAAGTTGCGTGTGTTTTGAGCCGGAAATGGGCCACGTGAAGCCAATGGAGAAGGTAAAAAAGCGATATCTCGAAAAAAAATATTTGGCCATTTCAAAAGTCGAAAAATGAGAAGGGGGTACCCTTACCATTTTTTGACAAAAATGGTATTTTTACAAAAAAATTTTTTAGAATTTTTTCGTTAATGAAATCGGTTGGTAAATATGCCACTTGAAAACAATGGCGGAGGTTTTAATTCGATATCTCGAAATTTTTTGAAAAAAAGTGCCGTTTCGTAAAATTTAACATAGGATTCCCTATGCTGAAAATGATCAATTTTAAAAATTAAAAAAAAAATACAAGTTGCGTGTGTTTTGAGCCGGAAATGGCCCACTTGAAGCCAATGGAGAAGGTAAAAAAGCGATATCTCGAAAAAAAATATTTGGCCATTTCAAAAGTCGAAAAATGGTAAGGGGGTACCCTTACCATTTTTCGACAAAAATGGTATTTTTAGAAAAAAATTTTTTAGAATTTTTTCGTTAATGAAATCGGTTGGTAAATATGCCACTTGAAAACAATGGCGGAGGTTTTAATTCGATATCTCGAAATTTTTTGAAAAAAAGTGCCGTTTCGCAAAATTTAACATAGGATTCCCTATGCTGAAAATGATCAATTTTAAAAATTAAAAAAAAATACAAGTTGCGTGTGTTTTGAGCCGGAAATGGGCCACTTGAAGCCAATGGAGAAGGTAAAAAAACGATATCTCGAAAAAAAATATTTGGCCATTTTGAAAGTGAAAAAATGAGAAGGGGGTACCCTTACCATTTTTCGACAAAAATGCTATTTTTACAAAAAAAATTTTTAGAATTTTTTCGTTCATGAAATCGGTTGGTAAATATGCCACTTGAAAACAATGGCGAAGGTTTTAATTCGATATCTCGAAATTTTTTGAAAAAAAGTGCCGTTTCGCAAAATTTAACATAGGATTCCCTATGCTGAAAATGATCAATTTTAAAAATTAAAAAAAAAAATACAAGTTGCGTGTGTTTTGAGCCGGAAATGGGCCACTTGAAGCCAATGGAGAAGGTAAAAAAGCGATATCTCGAAAAAAAATATTTGGCCATTTTGAAAGTGGAAAAATGAGAAGGGGGTACCCTTACCATTTTTCGACAAAAATGCTATTTTTACGAAAAAAATTTTTAGAATTTTTTCGTTAATGAAATCGGTTGGTAAATATGCCACTTGAAAACAATGGCGGAGGTTTTAATTCGATATCTCGAAATTTTTTGAAAAAAAGTGCCGTTTCGCAAAATTTAACATAGGATTCCCTATGCTGAAAATGGTCAATTTTAAAAATTAAAAAAAAAATACAAGTCGCATGTGTTTTGAGCCGGAAATGGGCCACTTGAAGCCAATGGAGATGGTAAAAAATCGATATCTCGAAAAAAAATATTTTGCCATTTCAAAAGTCGAAAAATGGTAAGGGTACCCCCTTCTCATTTTTCCACTTTCAAAATGGCCAAATATTTTTTTTCGAGATATCGATTTTTTACCATCTCCATTGGCTTCAAGTGGCCCATTTCCGGCTCAAAACACACGCAACTTGTATTTTTTTTTTAATTTTTAAAATTGACCATTTCCAGCATAGGGAATCCTATGTTAAATTTTGCGAAACGGCACTTTTTTTCAAAAAATTTCGAGATATCGAATTAAAACCTTCGCCATTGTTTTCAAGTGGCATATTTACCAACCGATTTCATTAACGAAAAAATTCTAAAAAATTTTTTTGTAAAAATACCATTTTTGTCGAAAAATGGTAAGGGTACCCCCTTCTCATTTTTCCACTTTCAAAATGGCCAAATATTTTTTTTCGAGATATCGCTTTTTTACCTTCTCCATTGGCTTCAAGTGGCCCATTTCCGGCTCAAAACACAGGCAACTTGTATTTTTTTTTTAATTTTTAAAATTGATCATTTTCAGCATAGGGAATCCTATGTTAAATTTTGCGAAACGGCACTTTTTTTCAAAAAATTTCGAGATATCGAATTAAAACCTTCGCCATTGTTTTCAAGTGGCATATTTACCAACCGATTTCATTAGAGAAAAAATTCTAAAAATTTTTTTCGTAAAAATAGCATTTTTGTCGAAAAATGGTAAGGGTACCCCCTTCTCATTTTTCCACTTTCAAAATGGCCAAATACTTTTTTTCGAGATATCGCTTTTTTACCTTCTCCATTGGCTTCAAGTGGCCCATTTCCGGCTCAAAACACACGCAACTTGTATTTTTTTTTTAATTTTTAAAATTGACCATTCCCAGCATAGGGAATCCTATGTTAAATTTTGCGAAACGGCACTTTTTTTCAAAAAATTTCGAGATATCGAATTAAAACCTTCGCCATTGTTTTCAAGTGGCATATTTACCAACCGATTTCATTAACGAAAAAATTCTAAAAAATTTTTTCGTAAAAATAGCATTTTTGTCGAAAAATGGTAAGCCCATGGTACCCCTACAATTTTTCGACAAAAATGGTATTTTTACAAAAAAATTTTTTTGAATTTTTTCGTTAATGAAATCGGTTGGTAAATATGCCACTTGAAAACAATGGCGAAGGTTTTAATTCGATATCTCGAAATTTTTTGAAAAAAAGTGCCGTTTCGCAAAATTTAACATAGGATTCCCTATGCTGAAAATGATCAATTTTAAAAATTAAAAAAAAAATACAAGTTGCGTGTGTTTTGAGCCGGAAATGGGCCACTTGAAGCCAATGGAGAAGGTAAAAAAGCGATATCTCGAAAAAAAATATTTGGCCATTTTGAAAGTGGAAAAATGAGAAGGGGGTACCCTTACCATTTTTCGACAAAAATGGTATTTTTACAAAAAAATTTTTTAGAATTTTTTCGTTAATGAAATCGGTTGGTAAATATGCCACTTGAAAACAATGGCGAAGGTTTTAATTCGATATCTCGAAATT
The DNA here is from genome assembly GCA_958510785.1 of Exephanes ischioxanthus. Lineage (NCBI taxonomy): Eukaryota > Metazoa > Arthropoda > Insecta > Hymenoptera > Ichneumonidae > Exephanes > Exephanes ischioxanthus. Next base: position 17,576,120 of record OY294020.1, on the reverse strand, counting down.
TTTTGAAAAAAAGTGCCGTTTCGCAAAATTTAACATAGGATTCCCTATGCTGGAAATGGTCAATTTTAAAAATTAAAAAAAAAATACAAGTCGCATGTGTTTTGAGCCGGAAATGGGCCACTTGAAACCAATGGAGATGGTAAGAAATCGATATCTCGAAAAAAAATATTTGGTCATTTCGAAAGTGGAAAAATGAGAAGGGGGTACCCTTACCATTTTTCGACAAAAATGGTATTTTTACAAAAAAATTTTTTAGAATTTTTTCGTTAATGAAATCGGTTGGTAAATATGCCACTTGAAAACAATGGCGAAGGTTTTAATTCGATATCTCGTAATTTTTTGAAAAAAAGTGCCGTTTCGCAAAATTTAACATAGGATTCCCTATGTTGAGAATGGTCAATTTTAAAAATTAAAAAAAAAATACAAGTCGCATGTGTTTTGAGCCGGAAATGGGCCACTTGAAGCCAATGGAGATGGTAAAAAATCGATATCTCGAAAAAAAATATTTTGCCATTTCAAAAGTCGAAAAATGGTAAGGGTACCCCCTTCTCATTTTTCCACTTTCAAAATGGCCAAATATTTTTTTTCGAGATATCGCTTTTTTACCTTCTTCATTGGCTTCAAGTGGCCCATTTCCGGCTCAAAACACACGCAACTTGTATTTTTTTTTTAATTTTTAAAATTGATCATTTTCAGCATAGGGAATCCTATGTTAAATTTTGCGAAACGGCACTTTTTTTCAAAAAATTTCGAGATATCGAATTAAAACCTCCGCCATTGTTTTCAAGTGGCATATTTACCAACCGATTTCATTAACGAAAAAATTCTAAAAATTTTTTTCGTAAAAATAGCATTTTTGTCGAAAAATGGTAAGGGTACCCCCTTCTCATTTTTCCACTTTCAAAATGGCCAAATATTTTTTTTCGAGATATCCATTTGTTACCATCTCCATTGGCTTCAAGTGGCCCATTTCCGGCTCAAAACACATGCGACTTGTATTTTTTTTTTAATTTTTAAAATTGACCATTCCCAGCATAGGGAATCCTATGTTAAATTTTGCGAAACGGCACTTTTTCTCAAAAAATTTCGAGATATCGAATTAAAACCTCCGCCATTGTTTTCAAGTGGCATATTTACCAACCGATTTCATTAACGAAAAAATTCTAAAAATTTTTTTCGTAAAAATAGCATTTTTGTCGAAAAATGGTAAGGGTACCCCCTTCTCATTTTTCCACTTTCAAAATGGCCAAATATTTTTTTTCGAGATATCGCTTTTTTACCTTCTCCATTGGCTTCAAGTGGCCCATTTCCGGCTCAAAACACACGCAACTTGTATTTTTTTTTTAATTTTTAAAATTGATCATTTTCAGCATAGGGAATCCTATGTTAAATTTTGCGAAACGGCACTTTTTTTCAAAAAATTTCGAGATATCGAATTAAAACCTCCGCCATGGTTTTCAAGTGGCATATTTACCAACCGATTTCATTAACGAAAAAATTCTAAAAATTTTTTTCGTAAAAATAGCATTTTTGTCGAAAAATGGTAAGGGTACCCCCTTCTCATTTTTCCACTTTCAAAATGGCCAAATATTTTTTTTCGAGATATCGCTTTTTTACCTTCTCCATTGGCTTCAAGTGGCCCATTTCCGGCTCAAAACACACGCAACTTGTATTTTTTTTTTAATTTTTAAAATTGATCATTTTCAGCATAGGGAATCCTATGTTAAATTTTGCGAAACGGCACTTTTTTTCAAAAAATTTCGAGATATCGAATTAAAACCTCCGCCATTGTTTTCAAGTGGCATATTTACCAACCGATTTCATTAACGAAAAAATTCTAAAAATTTTTTTCGTAAAAATAGCATTTTTGTCGAAAAATGGTAAGGGTACCCCCTTCTCATTTTTCCACTTTCAAAATGGCCAAATATTTTTTTTCGAGATATCGATTTGTTACCATCTCCATTGGCTTCAAGTGGCCCATTTCCGGCTCAAAACACATGCGACTTGTATTTTTTTTTTAATTTTTAAAATTGACCATTCCCAGCATAGGGAATCCTATGTTAAATTTTGCGAAACGGCACTTTTTTTCAAAAAATTTCGAGATATCGAATTAAAACCTTCGCCATTGTTTTCAAGTGGCATATTTACCAACCGATTTCATTAGAGAAAAAATTCTAAAAATTTTTTTCGTAAAAATAGCATTTTTGTCGAAAAATGGTAAGGGTACCCCCTTCTCATTTTTCCACTTTCAAAATGGCCAAATATTTTTTTTCGAGATATCGCTTTTTTACCTTCTCCATTGGCTTCAAGTGGCCCATTTCCGGCTCAAAACACACGCAACTTGTATTTTTTTTTTTAATTTTTAAAATTGATCATTTTCAGCATAGGGAATCCTATGTTAAATTTTGCGAAACGGCACTTTTTTTCAAAAAATTTCGAGATATCGAATTAAAACCTCCGCCATTGTTTTCAAGTGGCATATTTACCAACCGATTTCATTAACGAAAAAATTCTAAAAATTTTTTTCGTAAAAATAGCATTTTTGTCGAAAAATGGTAAGGGTACCCCCTTCTCATTTTTCCACTTTCAAAATGGCCAAATTTTTTTTTTCGAGATATCGCTTTTTTACCTTCTCCATTGGCTTCAAGTGGCCCATTTCCGGCTCAAAACACACGCAACTTGTATTTTTTTTTTAATTTTTAAAATTGATCATTTTCAGCATAGGGAATCCTATGTTAAATTTTGCGAAACGGCACTTTTTTTCAAAAAATTTCGAGATATCGAATTAAAACCTCCGCCATTGTTTTCAAGTGGCATATTTACCAACCGATTTCATTAACGAAAAAATTCTAAAAATTTTTTTCGTAAAAATACCATTTTTGTTGAAAAATTGTAGGGGTACCATGGGCTTACCATTTTTCGAAAAAATGCTATTTTTACGAAAAAAATTTTTAGAATTTTTTCGTTCATGAAATCGGTTGGTAAATATGCCACTTGAAAACAATGGCGGAGGTTTTAATTCGATATCTCGAAATTTTTTGAAAAAAAGTGCCGTTTCGTAAAATTTAACATAGGATTCCCTATGCTGAAAATGATCAATTTTAAAAATTAAAAAAAAAATACAAGTTGCGTGTGTTTTGAGCCGGAAATGGGCCACTTGAAGCCAATGGAGAAGGTAAAAAAGCGATATCTCGAAAAAAAATATTTGGCCATTTTGAAAGTGGAAAAATGAGAAGGGGGTACCCTTACCATTTTTCGACAAAAATGGTATTTTTACAAAAAAATTTTTTAGAATTTTTTCGTTAATGAAATCGGTTGGTAAATATGCCACTTGAAAACAATGGCGAAGGTTTTAATTCGATATCTCGAAATTTTTTGAAAAAAAGTGCCGTTTCGCAAAATTTAACATAGGATTCCCTATGCTGGAAATGGTCAATTTTAAAAATTAAAAAAAAAATACAAGTCGCATGTGTTTTGAGCCGGAAATGGGCCACTTGAAACCAATGGAGATGGTAAGAAATCGATATCTCGAAAAAAAATATTTGGTCATTTCGAAAGTGGAAAAATGAGAAGGGGGTACCCTTACCATTTTTCGACAAAAATGGTATTTTTACAAAAAAATTTTTTAGAATTTTTTCGTTAATGAAATCGGTTGGTAAATATGCCACTTGAAAACAATGGCGAAGGTTTTAATTCGATATCTCGTAATTTTTTGAAAAAAAGTGCCGTTTCGCAAAATTTAACATAGGATTCCCTATGTTGAGAATGGTCAATTTTAAAAATTAAAAAAAAAATACAAGTCGCATGTGTTTTGAGCCGGAAATGGGCCACTTGAAGCCAATGGAGATGGTAAAAAATCGATATCTCGAAAAAAAATATTTTGCCATTTCAAAAGTCGAAAAATGGTAAGGGTACCCCCTTCTCATTTTTCCACTTTCAAAATGGCCAAATATTTTTTTTCGAGATATCGCTTTTTTACCTTCTTCATTGGCTTCAAGTGGCCCATTTCCGGCTCAAAACACACGCAACTTGTATTTTTTTTTTAATTTTTAAAATTGATCATTTTCAGCATAGGGAATCCTATGTTAAATTTTGCGAAACGGCACTTTTTTTCAAAAAATTTCGAGATATCGAATTAAAACCTCCGCCATTGTTTTCAAGTGGCATATTTACCAACCGATTTCATTAACGAAAAAATTCTAAAAATTTTTTTCGTAAAAATAGCATTTTTGTCGAAAAATGGTAAGGGTACCCCCTTCTCATTTTTCCACTTTCAAAATGGCCAAATATTTTTTTTCGAGATATCCATTTGTTACCATCTCCATTGGCTTCAAGTGGCCCATTTCCGGCTCAAAACACATGCGACTTGTATTTTTTTTTTAATTTTTAAAATTGACCATTCCCAGCATAGGGAATCCTATGTTAAATTTTGCGAAACGGCACTTTTTCTCAAAAAATTTCGAGATATCGAATTAAAACCTCCGCCATTGTTTTCAAGTGGCATATTTACCAACCGATTTCATTAACGAAAAAATTCTAAAAATTTTTTTCGTAAAAATAGCATTTTTGTCGAAAAATGGTAAGGGTACCCCCTTCTCATTTTTCCACTTTCAAAATGGCCAAATATTTTTTTTCGAGATATCGCTTTTTTACCTTCTCCATTGGCTTCAAGTGGCCCATTTCCGGCTCAAAACACACGCAACTTGTATTTTTTTTTTAATTTTTAAAATTGATCATTTTCAGCATAGGGAATCCTATGTTAAATTTTGCGAAACGGCACTTTTTTTCAAAAAATTTCGAGATATCGAATTAAAACCTCCGCCATGGTTTTCAAGTGGCATATTTACCAACCGATTTCATTAACGAAAAAATTCTAAAAATTTTTTTCGTAAAAATAGCATTTTTGTCGAAAAATGGTAAGGGTACCCCCTTCTCATTTTTCCACTTTCAAAATGGCCAAATATTTTTTTTCGAGATATCGCTTTTTTACCTTCTCCATTGGCTTCAAGTGGCCCATTTCCGGCTCAAAACACACGCAACTTGTATTTTTTTTTTAATTTTTAAAATTGATCATTTTCAGCATAGGGAATCCTATGTTAAATTTTGCGAAACGGCACTTTTTTTCAAAAAATTTCGAGATATCGAATTAAAACCTCCGCCATTGTTTTCAAGTGGCATATTTACCAACCGATTTCATTAACGAAAAAATTCTAAAAATTTTTTTCGTAAAAATAGCATTTTTGTCGAAAAATGGTAAGGGTACCCCCTTCTCATTTTTCCACTTTCAAAATGGCCAAATATTTTTTTTCGAGATATCCATTTGTTACCATCTCCATTGGCTTCAAGTGGCCCATTTCCGGCTCAAAACACATGCGACTTGTATTTTTTTTTTAATTTTTAAAATTGACCATTCCCAGCATAGGGAATCCTATGTTAAATTTTGCGAAACGGCACTTTTTCTCAAAAAATTTCGAGATATCGAATTAAAACCTTCGCCATTGTTTTCAAGTGGCATATTTACCAACCGATTTCATTAACGAAAAAATTCTAAAAATTTTTTTCGTAAAAATAGCATTTTTGTCGAAAAATGGTAAGGGTACCCCCTTCTTATTTTTCCACTTTCAAAATGGCCAAATATTTTTTTTCGAGATATCCATTTGTTACCATCTCCATTGGCTTCAAGTGGCCCATTTCCGGCTCAAAACACATGCGACTTGTATTTTTTTTTTAATTTTTAAAATTGACCATTTCCAGCATAGGGAATCCTATGTTAAATTTTGCGAAACGGCACTTTTTTTCAAAAAATTTCGAGATATCGAATTAAAACCTTCGCCATTGTTTTCAAGTGGCATATTTACCAACCGATTTCATTAACGAAAAAATTCTAAAAAATTTTTTTGTAAAAATACCATTTTTGTCGAAAAATGGTAAGGGTACCCCCTTCTCATTTTTCCACTTTCAAAATGGCCAAATATTTTTTTTCGAGATATCGCTTTTTTACCTTCTCCATTGGCTTCAAGTGGCCCATTTCCGGCTCAAAACACAGGCAACTTGTATTTTTTTTTTAATTTTTAAAATTGATCATTTTCAGCATAGGGAATCCTATGTTAAATTTTGCGAAACGGCACTTTTTTTCAAAAAATTTCGAGATATCGAATTAAAACCTTCGCCATTGTTTTCAAGTGGCATATTTACCAACCGATTTCATTAGAGAAAAAATTCTAAAAATTTTTTTCGTAAAAATAGCATTTTTGTCGAAAAATGGTAAGGGTACCCCCTTCTCATTTTTCCACTTTCAAAATGGCCAAATACTTTTTTTCGAGATATCGCTTTTTTACCTCCTCCATTGGCTTCAAGTGGCCCATTTCCGGCTCAAAACACACGCAACTTGTATTTTTTTTTTAATTTTTAAAATTGACCATTCCCAGCATAGGGAATCCTATGTTAAATTTTGCGAAACGGCACTTTTTTTCAAAAAATTTCGAGATATCGAATTAAAACCTTCGCCATTGTTTTCAAGTGGCATATTTACCAACCGATTTCATTAACGAAAAAATTCTAAAAAATTTTTTCGTAAAAATAGCATTTTTGTCGAAAAATGGTAAGCCCATGGTACCCCTACAATTTTTCGACAAAAATGGTATTTTTACAAAAAAATTTTTTTGAATTTTTTCGTTAATGAAATCGGTTGGTAAATATGCCACTTGAAAACAATGGCGAAGGTTTTAATTCGATATCTCGAAATTTTTTGAAAAAAAGTGCCGTTTCGCAAAATTTAACATAGGATTCCCTATGCTGAAAATGATCAATTTTAAAAATTAAAAAAAAAATACAAGTTGCGTGTGTTTTGAGCCGGAAATGGGCCACTTGAAGCCAATGGAGAAGGTAAAAAAGCGATATCTCGAAAAAAAATATTTGGCCATTTTGAAAGTGGAAAAATGAGAAGGGGGTACCCTTACCATTTTTCGACAAAAATGGTATTTTTACAAAAAAATTTTTTAGAATTTTTTCGTTAATGAAATCGGTTGGTAAATATGCCACTTGAAAACAATGGCGAAGGTTTTAATTCGATATCTCGAAATTTTTTGAAAAAAGTGCCGTTTCGCAAAATTTAACATAGGATTCCCTATGCTGGAAATGGTCAATTTTAAAAATTAAAAAAAAAATACAAGTCGCATGTGTTTTGAGCCGGAAATGGGCCACTTGAAACCAATGGAGATGGTAAGAAATCGATATCTCGAAAAAAAATATTTGGTCATTTCGAAAGTGGAAAAATGAGAAGGGGGTACCCTTACCATTTTTCGACAAAAATGGTATTTTTACAAAAAAATTTTTTAGAATTTTTTCGTTAATGAAATCGGTTGGTAAATATGCCACTTGAAAACAATGGCGGAGGTTTTAATTCGATATCTCGAAATTTTTTGAAAAAAAGTGCCGTTTCGCAAAATTTAACATAGGATTCCCTATGCTGAAAATGATCAATTTTAAAAATTAAAAAAAAATACAAGTCGCATGTGTTTTGAGCCGGAAATGGGCCACTTGAAGCCAATGGAGATGGTAAAAAATCGATATCTCGAAAAAAAATATTTTGCCATTTCAAAAGTCGAAAAATGGTAAGGGTACCCCCTTCTCATTTTTCCACTTTCAAAATGGCCAAATATTTTTTTTCGAGATATCGCTTTATTACCTTCTCCATTGGCTTCAAGTGGCCCATTTCCGGCTCAAAACACACGCAACTTGTATTTTTTTTTTAATTTTTAAAATTGATCATTTTCAGCATAGGGAATCCTATGTTAAATTTTGCGAAACGGCACTTTTTTTCAAAAAATTTCGAGATATCGAATTAAAACCTCCGCCATTGTTTTCAAGTGGCATATTTACCAACCGATTTCATTAACGAAAAAATTCTAAAAATTTTTTTCGTAAAAATAGCATTTTTGTCGAAAAATGGTAAGGGTACCCCCTTCTCATTTTTCCACTTTCAAAATGGCCAAATATTTTTTTTCGAGATATCGCTTTTTTACCTTCTCCATTGGCTTCAAGTGGCCCATTTCCGGCTCAAAACACACGCAACTTGTATTTTTTTTTTAATTTTTAAAATTGATCATTTTCAGCATAGGGAATCCTATGTTAAATTTTGCGAAACGGCACTTTTTTTCAAAAAATTTCGAGATATCGAATTAAAACCTCCGCCATTGTTTTCAAGTGGCATATTTACCAACCGATTTCATTAACGAAAAAATTCTAAAAATTTTTTTCGTAAAAATACCATTTTTGTTGAAAAATTGTAGGGGTACCATGGGCTTACCATTTTTCGACAAAAATGCTATTTTTACGAAAAAAATTTTTAGAATTTTTTCGTTCATGAAATCGGTTGGTAAATATGCCACTTGAAAACAATGGCGGAGGTTTTAATTCGATATCTCGAAATTTTTTGAAAAAAAGTGCCGTTTCGTAAAATTTAACATAGGATTCCCTATGCTGAAAATGATCAATTTTAAAAATTAAAAAAAAAATACAAGTTGCGTGTGTTTTGAGCCGGAAATGGGCCACTTGAAGCCAATGGAGAAGGTAAAAAAGCGATATCTCGAAAAAAAAAATTTGGCCATTTCAAAAGTCGAAAAATGGTAAGGGGGTACCCTTACCATTTTTTGACAAAAATGGTATTTTTACAAAAAAAATTTTTAGAATTTTTTCGTTAATGAAATCGGTTGGTAAATATGCCACTTGAAAACAATGGCGGAGGTTTTAATTCGATATCTCGAAATTTTTTGAAAAAAAGTGCCGTTTCGCAAAATTTAACATAGGATTCCCTATGCTGAAAATGATCAATTTTAAAAATTAAAAAAAAATACAAGTTGCGTGTGTTTTGAGCCGGAAATGGGCCACGTGAAGCCAATGGAGAAGGTAAAAAAGCGATATCTCGAAAAAAAATATTTGGCCATTTCAAAAGTCGAAAAATGGTAAGGGGGTACCCTTACCATTTTTCGACAAAAATGGTATTTTTACAAAAAAATTTTTTAGAATTTTTTCGTTAATGAAATCGGTTGGTAAATATGCCACTTGAAAACAATGGCGGAGGTTTTAATTCGATATCTCGAAATTTTTTGAAAAAAAGTGCCGTTTCGCAAAATTTAACATAGGATTCCCTATGCTGAAAATGATCAATTTTAAAAATTAAAAAAAAATACAAGTTGCGTGTGTTTTGAGCCGGAAATGGGCCACTTGAAGCCAATGGAGAAGGTAAAAAAACGATATCTCGAAAAAAAATATTTGGCCATTTTGAAAGTGAAAAAATGAGAAGGGGGTACCCTTACCATTTTTCGACAAAAATGCTATTTTTACAAAAAAAATTTTTAGAATTTTTTCGTTCATGAAATCGGTTGGTAAATATGCCACTTGAAAACAATGGCGAAGGTTTTAATTCGATATCTCGAAATTTTTTGAAAAAAAGTGCCGTTTCGCAAAATTTAACATAGGATTCCCTATGCTGAAAATGATCAATTTTAAAAATTAAAAAAAAAAATACAAGTTGCGTGTGTTTTGAGCCGGAAATGGGCCACTTGAAGCCAATGGAGAAGGTAAAAAAGCGATATCTCGAAAAAAAATATTTGGCCATTTTGAAAGTGGAAAAATGAGAAGGGGGTACCCTTACCATTTTTCGACAAAAATGGTATTTTTACAAAAAAATTTTTTAGAATTTTTTCGTTAATGAAATCGGTTGGTAAATATGCCACTTGAAAACAATGGCGAAGGTTTTAATTCGATATCTCGAAATTTTTTGAAAAAAAGTGCCGTTTCGCAAAATTTAACATAGGATTCCCTATGCTGGAAATGGTCAATTTTAAAAATTAAAAAAAAAATACAAGTCGCATATGTTTTGAGCCGGAAATGGGCCACTTGAAACCAATGGAGATGGTAAGAAATCGATATCTCGAAAAAAAATATTTGGTCATTTCGAAAGTGGAAAAATGAGAAGGGGGTACCCTTACCATTTTTCGACAAAAATGGTATTTTTACAAAAAAATTTTTTAGAATTTTTTCGTTAATGAAATCGGTTGGTAAATATGCCACTTGAAAACAATGGCGAAGGTTTTAATTCGATATCTCGTAATTTTTTGAAAAAAAGTGCCGTTTCGCAAAATTTAACATAGGATTCCCTATGTTGAGAATGGTCAATTTTAAAAATTAAAAAAAAAATACAAGTCGCATGTGTTTTGAGCCGGAAATGGGCCACTTGAAGCCAATGGAGATGGTAAAAAATCGATATCTCGAAAAAAAATATTTTGCCATTTCAAAAGTCGAAAAATGGTAAGGGTACCCCCTTCTCATTTTTCCACTTTCAAAATGGCCAAATATTTTTTTTCGAGATATCGCTTTTTTACCTTCTTCATTGGCTTCAAGTGGCCCATTTCCGGCTCAAAACACACGCAACTTGTATTTTTTTTTTAATTTTTAAAATTGATCATTTTCAGCATAGGGAATCCTATGTTAAATTTTGCGAAACGGCACTTTTTTTCAGAAAATTTCGAGATATCGAATTAAAACCTCCGCCATTGTTTTCAAGTGGCATATTTACCAACCGATTTCATTAACGAAAAAATTCTAAAAATTTTTTTCGTAAAAATAGCATTTTTGTCGAAAAATGGTAAGGGTACCCCCTTCTCATTTTTCCACTTTCAAAATGGCCAAATATTTTTTTTCGAGATATCCATTTGTTACCATCTCCATTGGCTTCAAGTGGCCCATTTCCGGCTCAAAACACATGCGACTTGTATTTTTTTTTTAATTTTTAAAATTGACCATTCCCAGCATAGGGAATCCTATGTTAAATTTTGCGAAACGGCACTTTTTTTCAAAAAATTTCGAGATATCGAATTAAAACCTCCGCCATTGTTTTCAAGTGGCATATTTACCAACCGATTTCATTAACGAAAAAATTCTAAAAATTTTTTTCGTAAAAATAGCATTTTTGTCGAAAAATGGTAAGGGTACCCCCTTCTCATTTTTCCACTTTCAAAATGGCCAAATATTTTTTTTCGAGATATCGCTTTTTTACCTTCTCCATTGGCTTCAAGTGGCCCATTTCCGGCTCAAAACACACGCAACTTGTATTTTTTTTTTAATTTTTAAAATTGATCATTTTCAGCATAGGGAATCCTATGTTAAATTTTGCGAAACGGCACTTTTTTTCAAAAAATTTCGAGATATCGAATTAAAACCTCCGCCATGGTTTTCAAGTGGCATATTTACCAACCGATTTCATTAACGAAAAAATTCTAAAAATTTTTTTCGTAAAAATAGCATTTTTGTCGAAAAATGGTAAGGGTACCCCCTTCTCATTTTTCCACTTTCAAAATGGCCAAATATTTTTTTTCGAGATATCGCTTTTTTACCTTCTCCATTGGCTTCAAGTGGCCCATTTCCGGCTCAAAACACACGCAACTTGTATTTTTTTTTTAATTTTTAAAATTGATCATTTTCAGCATAGGGAATCCTATGTTAAATTTTGCGAAACGGCACTTTTTTTCAAAAAATTTCGAGATATCGAATTAAAACCTCCGCCATTGTTTTCAAGTGGCATATTTACCAACCGATTTCATTAACGAAAAAATTCTAAAAATTTTTTTCGTAAAAATAGCATTTTTGTCGAAAAATGGTAAGGGTACCCCCTTCTCATTTTTCCACTTTCAAAATGGCCAAATATTTTTTTTCGAGATATCGCTTTTTTACCTTCTCCATTGGCTTCAAGTGGCCCATTTCCGGCTCAAAACACACGCGACTTGTATTTTTTTTTTAATTTTTAAAATTGATCATTTTCAGCATAGGGAATCCTATGTTAAATTTTGCGAAACGGCACTTTTTTTCAAAAAATTTCGAGATATCGAATTAAAACCTCCGCCATTGTTTTCAAGTGGCATATTTACCAACCGATTTCATTAACGAAAAAATTCTAAAAATTTTTTTCGTAAAAATAGCATTTTTGTCGAAAAATGGTAAGGGTACCCCCTTCTCATTTTTCCACTTTCAAAATGGCCAAATATTTTTTTTCGAGATATCCATTTGTTACCATCTCCATTGGCTTCAAGTGGCCCATTTCCGGCTCAAAACACATGCGACTTGTATTTTTTTTTTAATTTTTAAAATTGACCATTCCCAGCATAGGGAATCCTATGTTAAATTTTGCGAAACGGCACTTTTTCTCAAAAAATTTCGAGATATCGAATTAAAACCTTCGCCATTGTTTTCAAGTGGCATATTTACCAACCGATTTCATTAGAGAAAAAATTCTAAAAATTTTTTTCGTAAAAATAGCATTTTTGTCGAAAAATGGTAAGGGTACCCCCTTCTCATTTTTCCACTTTCAAAATGGCCAAATATTTTTTTTCGAGATATCGCTTTTTTACCTTCTCCATTGGCTTCAAGTGGCCCATTTCCGGCTCAAAACACACGCAACTTGTATTTTTTTTTTAATTTTTAAAATTGATCATTTTCAGCATAGGGAATCCTATGTTAAATTTTGCGAAACGGCACTTTTTTTCAAAAAATTTCGAGATATCGAATTAAAACCTCCGCCATTGTTTTCAAGTGGCATATTTACCAACCGATTTCATTAACGAAAAAATTCTAAAAATTTTTTTCGTAAAAATAGCATTTTTGTCGAAAAATGGTAAGGGTACCCCCTTCTCATTTTTCCACTTTCAAAATGGCCAAATATTTTTTTTCGAGATATCGCTTTTTTACCTTCTCCATTGGCTTCAAGTGGCCCATTTCCGGCTCAAAACACATGCGACTTGTATTTTTTTTTTAATTTTTAAAATTGACCATTCCCAGCATAGGGAATCCTATGTTAAATTTTGCGAAACGGCACTTTTTTTCAAAAAATTTCGAGATATCGAATTAAAACCTTCGCCATTGTTTTCAAGTGGCATATTTACCAACCGATTTCATTAACGAAAAAATTCTAAAAATTTTTTTCGTAAAAATAGCATTTTTGTCGAAAAATTGTAGGGGTACCATGGGCTTACCATTTTTCGACAAAAATGCTATTTTTACGAAAAAAATTTTTAGAATTTTTTCGTTAATGAAATCGGTTGGTAAATATGCCACTTGAAAACAATGGCGAAGGTTTTAATTCGATATCTCGAAATTTTTTGAAAAAAAGTGCCGTTTCGCAAAATTTAACATAGGATTCCCTATGCTGGGAATGGTCAATTTTAAAAATTAAAAAAAAAATACAAGTCGCATGTGTTTTGAGCCGGAAATGGGCCACTTGAAGCCAATGGAGAAGGTAAAAAAGCGATATCTCGAAAAAAAATATTTGGCCATTTTGAAAGTGGAAAAATGAGAAGGGGGTACCCTTACCATTTTTCGACAAAAATGCTATTTTTACGAAAAAAATTTTTAGAATTTTTTCGTTAATGAAATCGGTTGGTAAATATGCCACTTGAAAACAATGGCGGAGGTTTTAATTCGATATCTCGAAATTTTTTGAAAAAAAGTGCCGTTTCGCAAAATTTAACATAGGATTCCCTATGCTGAAAATGATCAATTTTAAAAATTAAAAAAAAAATACAAGTTGCGTGTGTTTTGAGCCGGAAATGGGCCACTTGAAGCCAATGGAGAAGGTAAAAAAGCGATATCTCGAAAAAAAATATTTGGCCATTTTGAAAGTGGAAAAATGAGAAGGGGGTACCCTTACCATTTTTCGACAAAAATGCTATTTTTACGAAAAAAATTTTTAGAATTTTTTCGTTAATGAAATCGGTTGGTAAATATGCCACTTGAAAACAATGGCGGAGGTTTTAATTCGATATCTCGAAATTTTTTGAAAAAAAGTGCCGTTTCGCAAAATTTAACATAGGATTCCCTATGCTGAAAATGATCAATTTTAAAAATTAAAAAAAAAATACAAGTTGCGTGTGTTTTGAGCCGGAAATGGGCCACTTGAAGCCAATGGAGAAGGTAAAAAAGCGATATCTCGAAAAAAAATATTTGGCCATTTTGAAAGTGGAAAAATGAGAAGGGGGTACCCTTACCATTTTTCGACAAAAATGCTATTTTTACGAAAAAAATTTTTAGAATTTTTTCGTTAATGAAATCGGTTGGTAAATATGCCACTTGAAAACAATGGCGGAGGTTTTAATTCGATATCTCGAAATTTTTTGAAAAAAAGTGCCGTTTCGCAAAATTTAACATAGGATTCCCTATGCTGAAAATGATCAATTTTAAAAATTAAAAAAAAAATACAAGTTGCGTGTGTTTTGAGCCGGAAATGGGCCACTTGAAGCCAATGGAGAAGGTAAAAAAGCGATATCTCGAAAAAAAATATTTGGCCATTTTGAAAGTGGAAAAATGAGAAGGGGGTACCCTTACCATTTTTCGACTTTTGAAATGGCAAAATATTTTTTTCGAGATATCGATTTTTTACCATCTTCATTGGCTTCAAGTGGCCCATTTCCGGCTCAAAACACATGCGACTTGTATTTTTTTTTTAATTTTTAAAATTGACCATTCTTAACATAGGGAATCCTATGTTAAATTTTGCGAAACGGCACTTTTTTTCAAAAAATTTCGAGATATCGAATTAAAACCTTCGCCATTGTTTTCAAGTGGCATATTTACCAACCGATTTCATTAACGAAAAAATTCTAAAAAATTTTTTTGTAAAAATACCATTTTTGTCGAAAAATGGTAAGGGTACCCCCTTCTCATTTTTCCACTTTCGAAATGGCAAAATATTTGTTTTCGAGATATCGCTTTTTTACCTTCTCCATTGGCTTCAAGTGGCCCATTTCCGGCTCAAAACACACGCAACTTGTATTTTTTTTTTAATTTTTAAAATTGACCATTCCCAGCATAGGGAATCCTATGTTAAATTTTACGAAACGGCACTTTTTTTCAAAAAATTTCGAGATATCGAATTAAAACCTCCGCCATTGTTTTCAAGTGGCATATTTACCAACCGATTTCATTAACGAAAAAATTCAAAAAAATTTTTTTGTAAAAATACCATTTTTGTCGAAAAATGGTAAGGGTACCCCCTTCTCATTTTTCCACTTTCAAAATGGCCAAATATTTTTTTTCGAGATATCGCTTTTTTACCTTCTCCATTGGCTTCAAGTGGCCCATTTCCGGCTCAAAACACACGCAACTTGTATTTTTTTTTTAATTTTTAAAATTGATCATTTTCAGCATAGGGAATCCTATGTTAAATTTTGCGAAACGGCACTTTTTTTCAAAAAATTTCGAGATATCGAATTAAAACCTCCGCCATTGTTTTCAAGTGGCATATTTACCAACCGATTTCATTAACGAAAAAATTCTAAAAATTTTTTTCGTAAAAATAGCATTTTTGTCGAAAAATGGTAAGGGTACCCCCTTCTCATTTTTCCACTTTCAAAATGGCCAAATATTTTTTTTCGAGATATCGCTTTTTTACCTTCTCCATTGGCTTCAAGTGGCCCATTTCCGGCTCAAAACACACGCAACTTGTATTTTTTTTTTAATTTTTAAAATTGATCATTTTCAGCATAGGGAATCCTATGTTAAATTTTGCGAAACGGCACTTTTTTTCAAAAAATTTCGAGATATCGAATTAAAACCTCCGCCATTGTTTTCAAGTGGCATATTTACCAACCGATTTCATTAACGAAAAAATTCTAAAAATTTTTTTCGTAAAAATAGCATTTTTGTCGAAAAATGGTAAGCCCATGGTACCCCTACAATTTTTCGACAAAAATGGTATTTTTACAAAAAAATTTTTTTGAATTTTTTCGTTATTGAAATCGGTTGGTAAATATGCCACTTGAAAACAATGGCGAAGGTTTTAATTCGATATCTCGAAATTTTTTGAAAAAAAGTGCCGTTTCGCAAAATTTAACATAGGATTCCCTATGCTGAAAATGATCAATTTTAAAAATTAAAAAAAAAATACAAGTTGCGTGTGTTTTGAGCCGGAAATGGGCCACTTGAAGCCAATGGAGAAGGTAAAAAATCGATATCTCGAAAAAAAATATTTGGCCATTTTGAAAGTGGAAAAATGAGAAGGGGGTACCCTTACCATTTTTCGACAAAAATGCTATTTTTACAAAAAAAATTTTTAGAATTTTTTCGTTCATGAAATCGGTTGGTAAATATGCCACTTGAAAACAATGGCGGAGGTTTTAATTCGATATCTCGAAATTTTTTGAAAAAAAGTGCCGTTTCGTAAAATTTAACATAGGATTCCCTATGCTGAAAATGATCAATTTTAAAAATTTAAAAAAAAATACAAGTTGCGTGTGTTTTGAGCCGGAAATGGGCCACTTGAAGCCAATGGAGAAGGTAAAAAAGCGATATCTCGAAAAAAAATATTTGGCCATTTCAAAAGTCGAAAAATGGTAAGGGGGTACCCTTACCATTTTTCGACAAAAATGGTATTTTTACGAAAAAAATTTTTAGAATTTTTTCGTTAATGAAATCGGTTGGTAAATATGCCACTTGAAAACAATGGCGGAGGTTTTAATTCGATATCTCGAAATTTTTTGAAAAAAAGTGCCGTTTCGCAAAATTTAACATAGGATTCCCTATGCTGAAAATGGTCAATTTTAAAAATTTAAAAAAAAATACAAGTCGCATGTGTTTTGAGCCGGAAATGGGCCACTTGAAGCCAATGGAGATGGTAAAAAATCGATATCTCGAAAAAAAATATTTTGCCATTTCAAAAGTCGAAAAATGGTAAGGGTACCCCCTTCTCATTTTTCCACTTTCAAAATGGCCAAATATTTTTTTTCGAGATATCGCTTTTTTACCTTCTCCATTGGCTTCAAGTGGCCCATTTCCGGCTCAAAACACACGCAACTTGTATTTTTTTTTTAATTTTTAAAATTGATCATTTTCAGCATAGGGAATCCTATGTTAAATTTTGCGAAACGGCACTTTTTTTCAAAAAATTTCGAGATATCGAATTAAAACCTCCGCCATTGTTTTCAAGTGGCATATTTACCAACCGATTTCATTAACGAAAAAATTCTAAAAATTTTTTTCGTAAAAATAGCATTTTTGTCGAAAAATGGTAAGGGTACCCCCTTCTCATTTTTCCACTTTCAAAATGGCCAAATATTTTTTTCGAGATATCGCTTTTTTACCTTCTCCATTGGCTTCAAGTGGCCCATTTCCGGCTCAAAACACACGCAACTTGTATTTTTTTTTTAATTTTTAAAATTGATCATTTTCAGCATAGGGAATCCTATGTTAAATTTTGCGAAACGGCACTTTTTTTCAAAAAATTTCGAGATATCGAATTAAAACCTCCGCCATTGTTTTCAAGTGGCATATTTACCAACCGATTTCATTAACGAAAAAATTCTAAACATTTTTTTCGTAAAAATAGCATTTTTGTCGAAAAATGGTAAGGGTACCCCCTTCTCATTTTTCCACTTTCAAAATGGCCAAATATTTTTTTTCGAGATATCGCTTTTTTACCTTCTCCATTGGCTTCAAGTGGCCCATTTCCGGCTCAAAACACACGCAACTTGTATTTTTTTTTTAATTTTTAAAATTGATCATTTTCAGCATAGGGAATCCTATGTTAAATTTTGCGAAACGGCACTTTTTTTCAAAAAATTTCGAGATATCGAATTAAAACCTCCGCCATGGTTTTCAAGTGGCATATTTACCAACCGATTTCATTAACGAAAAAATTCTAAAAATTTTTTTCGTAAAAATAGCATTTTTGTCGAAAAATGGTAAGGGTACCCCCTTCTCATTTTTCCACTTTCAAAATGGCCAAATATTTTTTTTCGAGATATCCATTTGTTACCATCTCCATTGGCTTCAAGTGGCCCATTTCCGGCTCAAAACACATGCGACTTGTATTTTTTTTTTAATTTTTAAAATTGACCATTCCCGGCATAGGGAATCCTATGTTAAATTTTGCGAAACGGCACTTTTTCTCAAAAAATTTCGAGATATCGAATTAAAACCTTCGCCATTGTTTTCAAGTGGCATATTTACCAACCGATTTCATTAGAGAAAAAATTCTAAAAATTTTTTTCGTAAAAATAGCATTTTTGTTGAAAAATTGTAGGGGTACCATGGGCTTACCATTTTTCGAAAAAATGCTATTTTTACGAAAAAAATTTTTAGAATTTTTTCGTTCATGAAATCGGTTGGTAAATATGCCACTTGAAAACAATGGCGGAGGTTTTAATTCGATATCTCGAAATTTTTTGAAAAAAAGTGCCGTTTCGTAAAATTTAACATAGGATTCCCTATGCTGAAAATGATCAATTTTAAAAATTAAAAAAAAAATACAAGTTGCGTGTGTTTTGAGCCGGAAATGGGCCACTTGAAGCCAATGGAGAAGGTAAAAAAGCGATATCTCGAAAAAAAATATTTGGCCATTTCAAAAGTCGAAAAATGGTAAGGGGGTACCCTTACCATTTTTCGACAAAAATGGTATTTTTACAAAAAAATTTTTTTGAATTTTTTCGTTAATGAAATCGGTTGGTAAATATGCCACTTGAAAACAATGGCGAAGGTTTTAATTCGATATCTCGAAATTTTTTGAAAAAAAGTGCCGTTTCGCAAAATTTAACATAGGATTCCCTATGCTGAAAATGATCAATTTTAAAAATTAAAAAAAAAATACAAGTTGCGTGTGTTTTGAGCCGGAAATGGGCCACTTGAAGCCAATGGAGAAGGTAAAAAAGCGATATCTCGAAAAAAAATATTTGGCCATTTTGAAAGTGGAAAAATGAGAAGGGGGTACCCTTACCATTTTTCGACAAAAATGGTATTTTTACAAAAAAATTTTTTAGAATTTTTTCGTTAATGAAATCGGTTGGTAAATATGCCACTTGAAAACAATGGCGAAGGTTTTAATTCGATATCTCGAAATTTTTTGAAAAAAAGTGCCGTTTCGCAAAATTTAACATAGGATTCCCTATGCTGGAAATGGTCAATTTTAAAAATTAAAAAAAAAATACAAGTCGCATGTGTTTTGAGCCGGAAATGGGCCACTTGAAACCAATGGAGATGGTAAGAAATCGATATCTCGAAAAAAAATATTTGGTCATTTCGAAAGTGGAAAAATGAGAAGGGGGTACCCTTACCATTTTTCGACAAAAATGGTATTTTTACAAAAAAATTTTTTAGAATTTTTTCGTTAATGAAATCGGTTGGTAAATATGCCACTTGAAAACAATGGCGAAGGTTTTAATTGGATATCTCGAAATTTTTTGAAAAAAAGTGCCGTTTCGCAAAATTTAACATAGGATTCCCTATGTTGAGAATAATCAATTTTAAAAATTAAAAAAAAATACAAGTCGCATGTGTTTTGAGCCGGAAATGGGCCACTTGAAGCCAATGGAGATGGTAAAAAATCGATATCTCGAAAAAAAATATTTTGCCATTTCAAAAGTCGAAAAATGGTAAGGGTACCCCCTTCTCATTTTTCCACTTTCAAAATGGCCAAATATTTTTTTTCGAGATATCGCTTTTTTACCTTCTTCATTGGCTTCAAGTGGCCCATTTCCGGCTCAAAACACACGCAACTTGTATTTTTTTTTTAATTTTTAAAATTGACCATTCCCAGCATAGGGAATCCTATGTTAAATTTTGCGAAACGGCACTTTTTCTCAAAAAATTTCGAGATATCGAATTAAAACCTTCGCCATTGTTTTCAAGTGGCATATTTACCAACCGATTTCATTAGAGAAAAAATTCTAAAAATTTTTTTCGTAAAAATAGCATTTTTGTCGAAAAATGGTAAGGGTACCCCCTTCTCATTTTTCCACTTTCAAAATGGCCAAATATTTTTTTTCGAGATATCGCTTTTTTACCTTCTCCATTGGCTTCAAGTGGCCCATTTCCGGCTCAAAACACACGCAACTTGTATTTTTTTTTTTAATTTTTAAAATTGATCGTTTTCAGCATAGGGAATCCTATGTTAAATTTTGCGAAACGGCACTTTTTTTCAAAAAATTTCGAGATATCGAATTAAAACCTCCGCCATTGTTTTCAAGTGGCATATTTACCAACCGATTTCATTAACGAAAAAATTCTAAAAATTTTTTTCGTAAAAATAGCATTTTTGTCGAAAAATGGTAAGGGTACCCCCTTCTCATTTTTCCACTTTCAAAATGGCCAAATATTTTTTTTCGAGATATCGCTTTTTTACCTTCTCCATTGGCTTCAAGTGGCCCATTTCCGGCTCAAAACACATGCGACTTGTATTTTTTTTTTAATTTTTAAAATTGACCATTCCCAGCATAGGGAATCCTATGTTAAATTTTGCGAAACGGCACTTTTTTTCAAAAAATTTCGAGATATCGAATTAAAACCTTCGCCATTGTTTTCAAGTGGCATATTTACCAACCGATTTCATTAACGAAAAAATTCTAAAAAATTTTTTCGTAAAAATAGCATTTTTGTCGAAAAATTGTAGGGGTACCATGGGCTTACCATTTTTCGACAAAAATGCTATTTTTACGAAAAAAATTTTTAGAATTTTTTCGTTAATGAAATCGGTTGGTAAATATGCCACTTGAAAACAATGGCGAAGGTTTTAATTCGATATCTCGAAATTTTTTGAAAAAAAGTGCCGTTTCGCAAAATTTAACATAGGATTCCCTATGCTGGGAATGGTCAATTTTAAAAATTAAAAAAAAAATACAAGTCGCATGTGTTTTGAGCCGGAAATGGGCCACTTGAAGCCAATGGAGAAGGTAAAAAAGCGATATCTCGAAAAAAAATATTTGGCCATTTTGAAAGTGGAAAAATGAGAAGGGGGTACCCTTACCATTTTTCGACAAAAATGCTATTTTTACGAAAAAAATTTTTAGAATTTTTTCGTTAATGAAATCGGTTGGTAAATATGCCACTTGAAAACAATGGCGGAGGTTTTAATTCGATATCTCGAAATTTTTTGAAAAAAAGTGCCGTTTCGCAAAATTTAACATAGGATTCCCTATGCTGAAAATGATCAATTTTAAAAATTAAAAAAAAAATACAAGTTGCGTGTGTTTTGAGCCGGAAATGGGCCACTTGAAGCCAATGGAGAAGGTAAAAAAGCGATATCTCGAAAAAAAATATTTGGCCATTTTGAAAGTGGAAAAATGAGAAGGGGGTACCCTTACCATTTTTCGACTTTTGAAATGGCAAAATATTTTTTTTCGAGATATCGATTTTTTACCATCTCCATTGGCTTCAAGTGGCCCATTTCCGGCTCAAAACACATGCGACTTGTATTTTTTTTTTAATTTTTAAAATTGACCATTCTCAACATAGGGAATCCTATGTTAAATTTTGCGAAACGGCACTTTTTTTCAAAAAATTTCGAGATATCGAATTAAAACCTTCGCCATTGTTTTCAAGTGGCATATTTACCAACCGATTTCATTAACGAAAAAATTCTAAAAAATTTTTTTGTAAAAATACCATTTTTGTCGAAAAATGGTAAGGGTACCCCCTTCTCATTTTTCCACTTTCGAAATGGCAAAATATTTGTTTTCGAGATATCGCTTTTTTACCTTCTCCATTGGCTTCAAGTGGCCCATTTCCGGCTCAAAACACACGCAACTTGTATTTTTTTTTTAATTTTTAAAATTGACCATTCCCAGCATAGGGAATCCTATGTTAAATTTTACGAAACGGCACTTTTTTTCAAAAAATTTCGAGATATCGAATTAAAACCTCCGCCATTGTTTTCAAGTGGCATATTTACCAACCGATTTCATTAACGAAAAAATTCTAAACATTTTTTTCGTAAAAATAGCATTTTTGTCGAAAAATGGTAAGGGTACCCCCTTCTCATTTTTCCACTTTCAAAATGGCCAAATATTTTTTTTCGAGATATCGCTTTTTTACCTTCTCCATTGGCTTCAAGTGGCCCATTTCCGGCTCAAAACACACGCAACTTGTATTTTTTTTTTAATTTTTAAAATTGATCATTTTCAGCATAGGGAATCCTATGTTAAATTTTGCGAAACGGCACTTTTTTTCAAAAAATTTCGAGATATCGAATTAAAACCTCCGCCATGGTTTTCAAGTGGCATATTTACCAACCGATTTCATTAACGAAAAAATTCTAAAAATTTTTTTCGTAAAAATAGCATTTTTGTCGAAAAATGGTAAGGGTACCCCCTTCTCATTTTTCCACTTTCAAAATGGCCAAATATTTTTTTTCGAGATATCCATTTGTTACCATCTCCATTGGCTTCAAGTGGCCCATTTCCGGCTCAAAACACATGCGACTTGTATTTTTTTTTTAATTTTTAAAATTGACCATTCCCAGCATAGGGAATCCTATGTTAAATTTTGCGAAACGGCACTTTTTCTCAAAAAATTTCGAGATATCGAATTAAAACCTTCGCCATTGTTTTCAAGTGGCATATTTACCAACCGATTTCATTAGAGAAAAAATTCTAAAAATTTTTTTCGTAAAAATAGCATTTTTGTCGAAAAATGGTAAGGGTACCCCCTTCTCATTTTTCCACTTTCAAAATGGCCAAATATTTTTTTTCGAGATATCGCTTTTTTACCTTCTCCATTGGCTTCAAGTGGCCCATTTCCGGCTCAAAACACACGCAACTTGTATTTTTTTTTTAATTTTTAAAATTGATCATTTTCAGCATAGGGAATCCTATGTTAAATTTTGCGAAACGGCACTTTTTTTCAAAAAATTTCGAGATATCGAATTAAAACCTCCGCCATTGTTTTCAAGTGGCATATTTACCAACCGATTTCATTAACGAAAAAATTCTAAAAATTTTTTTCGTAAAAATAGCATTTTTGTTGAAAAATTGTAGGGGTACCATGGGCTTACCATTTTTCGAAAAAATGCTATTTTTACGAAAAAAATTTTTAGAATTTTTTCGTTCATGAAATCGGTTGGTAAATATGCCACTTGAAAACAATGGCGGAGGTTTTAATTCGATATCTCGAAATTTTTTGAAAAAAAGTGCCGTTTCGTAAAATTTAACATAGGATTCCCTATGCTGAAAATGATCAATTTTAAAAATTAAAAAAAAAATACAAGTTGCGTGTGTTTTGAGCCGGAAATGGGCCACTTGAAGCCAATGGAGAAGGTAAAAAAGCGATATCTCGAAAAAAAATATTTGGCCATTTCAAAAGTCGAAAAATGGTAAGGGGGTACCCTTACCATTTTTCGACAAAAATGGTATTTTTACAAAAAAATTTTTTTGAATTTTTTCGTTAATGAAATCGGTTGGTAAATATGCCACTTGAAAACAATGGCGAAGGTTTTAATTCGATATCTCGAAATTTTTTGAAAAAAAGTGCCGTTTCGCAAAATTTAACATAGGATTCCCTATGCTGAAAATGATCAATTTTAAAAATTAAAAAAAAAATACAAGTTGCGTGTGTTTTGAGCCGGAAATGGGCCACTTGAAGCCAATGGAGAAGGTAAAAAAGCGATATCTCGAAAAAAAATATTTGGCCATTTTGAAAGTGGAAAAATGAGAAGGGGGTACCCTTACCATTTTTCGACAAAAATGGTATTTTTACAAAAAAATTTTTTAGAATTTTTTCGTTAATGAAATCGGTTGGTAAATATGCCACTTGAAAACAATGGCGAAGGTTTTAATTCGATATCTCGAAATTTTTTGAAAAAAAGTGCCGTTTCGCAAAATTTAACATAGGATTCCCTATGCTGGAAATGGTCAATTTTAAAAATTAAAAAAAAAATACAAGTCGCATGTGTTTTGAGCCGGAAATGGGCCACTTGAAACCAATGGAGATGGTAAGAAATCGATATCTCGAAAAAAAATATTTGGTCATTTCGAAAGTGGAAAAATGAGAAGGGGGTACCCTTACCATTTTTCGACAAAAATGGTATTTTTACAAAAAAATTTTTTAGAATTTTTTCGTTAATGAAATCGGTTGGTAAATATGCCACTTGAAAACAATGGCGAAGGTTTTAATTGGATATCTCGAAATTTTTTGAAAAAAAGTGCCGTTTCGCAAAATTTAACATAGGATTCCCTATGTTGAGAATAATCAATTTTAAAAATTAAAAAAAAATACAAGTCGCATGTGTTTTGAGCCGGAAATGGGCCACTTGAAGCCAATGGAGATGGTAAAAAATCGATATCTCGAAAAAAAATATTTTGCCATTTCAAAAGTCGAAAAATGGTAAGGGTACCCCCTTCTCATTTTTCCACTTTCAAAATGGCCAAATATTTTTTTTCGAGATATCGCTTTTTTACCTTCTTCATTGGCTTCAAGTGGCCCATTTCCGGCTCAAAACACACGCAACTTGTATTTTTTTTTTAATTTTTAAAATTGATCATTTTCAGCATAGGGAATCCTATGTTAAATTTTGCGAAACGGCACTTTTTTTCAAAAAATTTCGAGATATCGAATTAAAACCTCCGCCATTGTTTTCAAGTGGCATATTTACCAACCGATTTCATTAACGAAAAAATTCTAAAAATTTTTTTCGTAAAAATAGCATTTTTGTCGAAAAATGGTAAGGGTACCCCCTTCTCATTTTTCCACTTTCAAAATGGCCAAATATTTTTTTTCGAAATATCCATTTGTTACCATCTCCATTGGCTTCAAGTGGCCCATTTCCGGCTCAAAACACATGCGACTTGTATTTTTTTTTTAATTTTTAAAATTGACCATTCCCAGCATAGGGAATCCTATGTTAAATTTTGCGAAACGGCACTTTTTCTCAAAAAATTTCGAGATATCGAATTAAAACCTTCGCCATTGTTTTCAAGTGGCATATTTACCAACCGATTTCATTAGAGAAAAAATTCTAAAAATTTTTTTCGTAAAAATAGCATTTTTGTCGAAAAATGGTAAGGGTACCCCCTTCTCATTTTTCCACTTTCAAAATGGCCAAATATTTTTTTTCGAGATATCGCTTTTTTACCTTCTCCATTGGCTTCAAGTGGCCCATTTCCGGCTCAAAACACACGCAACTTGTATTTTTTTTTTTAATTTTTAAAATTGATCGTTTTCAGCATAGGGAATCCTATGTTAAATTTTGCGAAACGGCACTTTTTTTCAAAAAATTTCGAGATATCGAATTAAAACCTCCGCCATTGTTTTCAAGTGGCATATTTACCAACCGATTTCATTAACGAAAAAATTCTAAAAATTTTTTTCGTAAAAATAGCATTTTTGTCGAAAAATGGTAAGGGTACCCCCTTCTCATTTTTCCACTTTCAAAATGGCCAAATATTTTTTTTCGAGATATCGCTTTTTTACCTTCTCCATTGGCTTCAAGTGGCCCATTTCCGGCTCAAAACACATGCGACTTGTATTTTTTTTTTAATTTTTAAAATTGACCATTCCCAGCATAGGGAATCCTATGTTAAATTTTGCGAAACGGCACTTTTTTTCAAAAAATTTCGAGATATCGAATTAAAACCTTCGCCATTGTTTTCAAGTGGCATATTTACCAACCGATTTCATTAACGAAAAAATTCTAAAAATTTTTTTCGTAAAAATAGCATTTTTGTCGAAAAATTGTAGGGGTACCATGGGCTTACCATTTTTCGACAAAAATGCTATTTTTACGAAAAAAATTTTTAGAATTTTTTCGTTAATGAAATCGGTTGGTAAATATGCCACTTGAAAACAATGGCGAAGGTTTTAATTCGATATCTCGAAATTTTTTGAAAAAAAGTGCCGTTTCGCAAAATTTAACATAGGATTCCCTATGCTGGGAATGGTCAATTTTAAAAATTAAAAAAAAAATACAAGTCGCATGTGTTTTGAGCCGGAAATGGGCCACTTGAAGCCAATGGAGAAGGTAAAAAAGCGATATCTCGAAAAAAAATATTTGGCCATTTTGAAAGTGGAAAAATGAGAAGGGGGTACCCTTACCATTTTTCGACAAAAATGCTATTTTTACGAAAAAAATTTTTAGAATTTTTTCGTTAATGAAATCGGTTGGTAAATATGCCACTTGAAAACAATGGCGGAGGTTTTAATTCGATATCTCGAAATTTTTTGAAAAAAAGTGCCGTTTCGCAAAATTTAACATAGGATTCCCTATGCTGAAAATGATCAATTTTAAAAATTAAAAAAAAAATACAAGTTGCGTGTGTTTTGAGCCGGAAATGGGCCACTTGAAGCCAATGGAGAAGGTAAAAAAGCGATATCTCGAAAAAAAATATTTGGCCATTTTGAAAGTGGAAAAATGAGAAGGGGGTACCCTTACCATTTTTCGACAAAAATGCTATTTTTACGAAAAAAATTTTTAGAATTTTTTCGTTAATGAAATCGGTTGGTAAATATGCCACTTGAAAACAATGGCGGAGGTTTTAATTCGATATCTCGAAATTTTTTGAAAAAAAGTGCCGTTTCGCAAAATTTAACATAGGATTCCCTATGCTGAAAATGATCAATTTTAAAAATTAAAAAAAAAATACAAGTTGCGTGTGTTTTGAGCCGGAAATGGGCCACTTGAAGCCAATGGAGAAGGTAAAAAAGCGATATCTCGAAAAAAAATATTTGGCCATTTTGAAAGTGGAAAAATGAGAAGGGGGTACCCTTACCATTTTTCGACTTTTGAAATGGCAAAATATTTTTTTTCGAGATATCGATTTTTTACCATCTCCATTGGCTTCAAGTGGCCCATTTCCGGCTCAAAACACATGCGACTTGTATTTTTTTTTTAATTTTTAAAATTGACCATTCTCAACATAGGGAATCCTATGTTAAATTTTGCGAAACGGCACTTTTTTTCAAAAAATTTCGAGATATCGAATTAAAACCTTCGCCATTGTTTTCAAGTGGCATATTTACCAACCGATTTCATTAACGAAAAAATTCTAAAAAATTTTTTTGTAAAAATACCATTTTTGTCGAAAAATGGTAAGGGTACCCCCTTCTCATTTTTCCACTTTCGAAATGGCAAAATATTTGTTTTCGAGATATCGCTTTTTTACCTTCTCCATTGGCTTCAAGTGGCCCATTTCCGGCTCAAAACACACGCAACTTGTATTTTTTTTTTAATTTTTAAAATTGACCATTCCCAGCATAGGGAATCCTATGTTAAATTTTACGAAACGGCACTTTTTTTCAAAAAATTTCGAGATATCGAATTAAAACCTCCGCCATTGTTTTCAAGTGGCATATTTACCAACCGATTTCATTAACGAAAAAATTCAAAAAAAAATTTTTGTAAAAATACCATTTTTGTCGAAAAATGGTAAGGGTACCCCCTTCTCATTTTTCCACTTTCAAAATGGCCAAATATTTTTTTTCGAGATATCGCTTTTTTACCTTCTCCATTGGCTTCAAGTGGCCCATTTCCGGCTCAAAACACACGCAACTTGTATTTTTTTTTTAATTTTTAAAATTGATCATTTTCAGCATAGGGAATCCTATGTTAAATTTTGCGAAACGGCACTTTTTTTCAAAAAATTTCGAGATATCGAATTAAAACCTCCGCCATTGTTTTCAAGTGGCATATTTACCAACCGATTTCATTAACGAAAAAATTCTAAAAATTTTTTTCGTAAAAATAGCATTTTTGTCGAAAAATGGTAAGGGTACCCCCTTCTCATTTTTCCACTTTCAAAATGGCCAAATATTTTTTTCGAGATATCGCTTTTTTACCTTCTCCATTGGCTTCAAGTGGCCCATTTCCGGCTCAAAACACACGCAACTTGTATTTTTTTTTTAATTTTTAAAATTGATCATTTTCAGCATAGGGAATCCTATGTTAAATTTTGCGAAACGGCACTTTTTTTCAAAAAATTTCGAGATATCGAATTAAAACCTCCGCCATTGTTTTCAAGTGGCATATTTACCAACCGATTTCATTAACGAAAAAATTCTAAACATTTTTTTCGTAAAAATAGCATTTTTGTCGAAAAATGGTAAGGGTACCCCCTTCTCATTTTTCCACTTTCAAAATGGCCAAATATTTTTTTTCGAGATATCGCTTTTTTATCTTCTCCATTGGCTTCAAGTGGCCCATTTCCGGCTCAAAACACACGCAACTTGTATTTTTTTTTTAATTTTTAAAATTGATCATTTTCAGCATAGGGAATCCTATGTTAAATTTTGCGAAACGGCACTTTTTTTCAAAAAATTTCGAGATATCGAATTAAAACCTCCGCCATGGTTTTCAAGTGGCATATTTACCAACCGATTTCATTAACGAAAAAATTCTAAAAATTTTTTTCGTAAAAATAGCATTTTTGTCGAAAAATGGTAAGGGTACCCCCTTCTCATTTTTCCACTTTCAAAATGGCCAAATATTTTTTTTCGAGATATCCATTTGTTACCATCTCCATTGGCTTCAAGTGGCCCATTTCCGGCTCAAAACACATGCGACTTGTATTTTTTTTTTAATTTTTAAAATTGACCATTCCCAGCATAGGGAATCCTATGTTAAATTTTGCGAAACGGCACTTTTTCTCAAAAAATTTCGAGATATCGAATTAAAACCTTCGCCATTGTTTTCAAGTGGCATATTTACCAACCGATTTCATTAGAGAAAAAATTCTAAAAATTTTTTTCGTAAAAATAGCATTTTTGTCGAAAAATGGTAAGGGTACCCCCTTCTCATTTTTCCACTTTCAAAATGGCCAAATATTTTTTTTCGAGATATCGCTTTTTTACCTTCTCCATTGGCTTCAAGTGGCCCATTTCCGGCTCAAAACACACGCAACTTGTATTTTTTTTTTTAATTTTTAAAATTGATCATTTTCAGCATAGGGAATCCTATGTTAAATTTTGCGAAACGGCACTTTTTTTCAAAAAATTTCGAGATATCGAATTAAAACCTCCGCCATTGTTTTCAAGTGGCATATTTACCAACCGATTTCATTAACGAAAAAATTCTAAAAATTTTTTTCGTAAAAATAGCATTTTTGTCGAAAAATGGTAAGGGTACCCCCTTCTCATTTTTCCACTTTCAAAATGACCAAATATTTTTTTTCGAGATATCGCTTTTTTACCTTCTCCATTGGCTTCAAGTGGCCCATTTCCGGCTCAAAACACACGCAACTTGTATTTTTTTTTTAATTTTTAAAATTGATCATTTTCAGCATAGGGAATCCTATGTTAAATTTTGCGAAACGGCACTTTTTTTCAAAAAATTTCGAGATATCGAATTAAAACCTCCGCCATTGTTTTCAAGTGGCATATTTACCAACCGATTTCATTAACGAAAAAATTCTAAAAATTTTTTTCGTAAAAATACCATTTTTGTTGAAAAATTGTAGGGGTACCATGGGCTTACCATTTTTCGACAAAAATGCTATTTTTACGAAAAAAATTTTTAGAATTTTTTCGTTCATGAAATCGGTTGGTAAATATGCCACTTGAAAACAATGGCGGAGGTTTTAATTCGATATCTCGAAATTTTTTGAAAAAAAGTGCCGTTTCGTAAAATTTAACATAGGATTCCCTATGCTGAAAATGATCAATTTTAAAAATTAAAAAAAAAATACAAGTTGCGTGTGTTTTGAGCCGGAAATGGGCCACTTGAAGCCAATGGAGAAGGTAAAAAAGCGATATCTCGAAAAAAAATATTTGGCCATTTCAAAAGTCGAAAAATGGTAAGGGGGTACCCTTACCATTTTTTGACAAAAATGGTATTTTTACAAAAAAATTTTTTAGAATTTTTTCGTTAATGAAATCGGTTGGTAAATATGCCACTTGAAAACAATGGCGGAGGTTTTAATTCGATATCTCGAAATTTTTTGAAAAAAAGTGCCGTTTCGCAAAATTTAACATAGGATTCCCTATGCTGAAAATGATCAATTTTAAAAATTAAAAAAAAATACAAGTCGCATGTGTTTTGAGCCGGAAATGGGCCACTTGAAGCCAATGGAGATGGTAAAAAATCGATATCTCGAAAAAAAATATTTTGCCATTTCAAAAGTCGAAAAATGGTAAGGGTACCCCCTTCTCATTTTTCCACTTTCAAAATGGCCAAATATTTTTTTTCGAGATATCGCTTTATTACCTTCTCCATTGGCTTCAAGTGGCCCATTTCCGGCTCAAAACACACGCAACTTGTATTTTTTTTTTAATTTTTAAAATTGATCATTTTCAGCATAGGGAATCCTATGTTAAATTTTGCGAAACGGCACTTTTTTTCAAAAAATTTCGAGATATCGAATTAAAACCTCCGCCATTGTTTTCAAGTGGCATATTTACCAACCGATTTCATTAACGAAAAAATTCTAAAAATTTTTTTCGTAAAAATAGCATTTTTGTCGAAAAATGGTAAGGGTACCCCCTTCTCATTTTTCCACTTTCAAAATGGCCAAATATTTTTTTTCGAGATATCGCTTTTTTACCTTCTCCATTGGCTTCAAGTGGCCCATTTCCGGCTCAAAACACACGCAACTTGTATTTTTTTTTTAATTTTTAAAATTGATCATTTTCAGCATAGGGAATCCTATGTTAAATTTTGCGAAACGGCACTTTTTTTCAAAAAATTTCGAGATATCGAATTAAAACCTCCGCCATTGTTTTCAAGTGGCATATTTACCAACCGATTTCATTAACGAAAAAATTCTAAAAATTTTTTTCGTAAAAATACCATTTTTGTTGAAAAATTGTAGGGGTACCATGGGCTTACCATTTTTCGACAAAAATGCTATTTTTACGAAAAAAATTTTTAGAATTTTTTCGTTCATGAAATCGGTTGGTAAATATGCCACTTGAAAACAATGGCGGAGGTTTTAATTCGATATCTCGAAATTTTTTGAAAAAAAGTGCCGTTTCGTAAAATTTAACATAGGATTCCCTATGCTGAAAATGATCAATTTTAAAAATTAAAAAAAAAATACAAGTTGCGTGTGTTTTGAGCCGGAAATGGGCCACTTGAAGCCAATGGAGAAGGTAAAAAAGCGATATCTCGAAAAAAAATATTTGGCCATTTCAAAAGTCGAAAAATGGTAAGGGGGTACCCTTACCATTTTTTGACAAAAATGGTATTTTTACAAAAAAATTTTTTAGAATTTTTTCGTTAATGAAATCGGTTGGTAAATATGCCACTTGAAAACAATGGCGGAGGTTTTAATTCGATATCTCGAAATTTTTTGAAAAAAAGTGCCGTTTCGCAAAATTTAACATAGGATTCCCTATGCTGAAAATGATCAATTTTAAAAATTAAAAAAAAATACAAGTTGCGTGTGTTTTGAGCCGGAAATGGGCCACGTGAAGCCAATGGAGAAGGTAAAAAAGCGATATCTCGAAAAAAAATATTTGGCCATTTCAAAAGTCGAAAAATGAGAAGGGGGTACCCTTACCATTTTTTGACAAAAATGGTATTTTTACAAAAAAATTTTTTAGAATTTTTTCGTTAATGAAATCGGTTGGTAAATATGCCACTTGAAAACAATGGCGGAGGTTTTAATTCGATATCTCGAAATTTTTTGAAAAAAAGTGCCGTTTCGTAAAATTTAACATAGGATTCCCTATGCTGAAAATGATCAATTTTAAAAATTAAAAAAAAAATACAAGTTGCGTGTGTTTTGAGCCGGAAATGGCCCACTTGAAGCCAATGGAGAAGGTAAAAAAGCGATATCTCGAAAAAAAATATTTGGCCATTTCAAAAGTCGAAAAATGGTAAGGGGGTACCCTTACCATTTTTCGACAAAAATGGTATTTTTACAAAAAAATTTTTTAGAATTTTTTCGTTAATGAAATCGGTTGGTAAATATGCCACTTGAAAACAATGGCGGAGGTTTTAATTCGATATCTCGAAATTTTTTGAAAAAAAGTGCCGTTTCGCAAAATTTAACATAGGATTCCCTATGCTGAAAATGATCAATTTTAAAAATTAAAAAAAAATACAAGTTGCGTGTGTTTTGAGCCGGAAATGGGCCACTTGAAGCCAATGGAGAAGGTAAAAAAACGATATCTCGAAAAAAAATATTTGGCCATTTTGAAAGTGAAAAAATGAGAAGGGGGTACCCTCACCATTTTTCGACAAAAATGCTATTTTTACAAAAAAAATTTTTAGAATTTTTTCGTTCATGAAATCGGTTGGTAAATATGCCACTTGAAAACAATGGCGAAGGTTTTAATTCGATATCTCGAAATTTTTTGAAAAAAAGTGCCGTTTCGCAAAATTTAACATAGGATTCCCTATGCTGAAAATGATCAATTTTAAAAATTAAAAAAAAAAATACAAGTTGCGTGTGTTTTGAGCCGGAAATGGGCCACTTGAAGCCAATGGAGAAGGTAAAAAAGCGATATCTCGAAAAAAAATATTTGGCCATTTTGAAAGTGGAAAAATGAGAAGGGGGTACCCTTACCATTTTTCGACAAAAATGCTATTTTTACGAAAAAAATTTTTAGAATTTTTTCGTTAATGAAATCGGTTGGTAAATATGCCACTTGAAAACAATGGCGGAGGTTTTAATTCGATATCTCGAAATTTTTTGAAAAAAAGTGCCGTTTCGCAAAATTTAACATAGGATTCCCTATGCTGAAAATGGTCAATTTTAAAAATTAAAAAAAAAATACAAGTCGCATGTGTTTTGAGCCGGAAATGGGCCACTTGAAGCCAATGGAGATGGTAAAAAATCGATATCTCGAAAAAAAATATTTTGCCATTTCAAAAGTCGAAAAATGGTAAGGGTACCCCCTTCTCATTTTTCCACTTTCAAAATGGCCAAATATTTTTTTTCGAGATATCGATTTTTTACCATCTCCATTGGCTTCAAGTGGCCCATTTCCGGCTCAAAACACACGCAACTTGTATTTTTTTTTTAATTTTTAAAATTGACCATTTCCAGCATAGGGAATCCTATGTTAAATTTTGCGAAACGGCACTTTTTTTCAAAAAATTTCGAGATATCGAATTAAAACCTTCGCCATTGTTTTCAAGTGGCATATTTACCAACCGATTTCATTAGAGAAAAAATTCTAAAAATTTTTTTCGTAAAAATAGCATTTTTGTCGAAAAATGGTAAGGGTACCCCCTTCTCATTTTTCCACTTTCAAAATGGCCAAATACTTTTTTTCGAGATATCGCTTTTTTACCTTCTCCATTGGCTTCAAGTGGCCCATTTCCGGCTCAAAACACACGCAACTTGTATTTTTTTTTTAATTTTTAAAATTGACCATTCCCAGCATAGGGAATCCTATGTTAAATTTTGCGAAACGGCACTTTTTTTCAAAAAATTTCGAGATATCGAATTAAAACCTTCGCCATTGTTTTCAAGTGGCATATTTACCAACCGATTTCATTAACGAAAAAATTCTAAAAAATTTTTTCGTAAAAATAGCATTTTTGTCGAAAAATGGTAAGCCCATGGTACCCCTACAATTTTTCGACAAAAATGGTATTTTTACAAAAAAATTTTTTTGAATTTTTTCGTTAATGAAATCGGTTGGTAAATATGCCACTTGAAAACAATGGCGAAGGTTTTAATTCGATATCTCGAAATTTTTTGAAAAAAAGTGCCGTTTCGCAAAATTTAACATAGGATTCCCTATGCTGAAAATGATCAATTTTAAAAATTAAAAAAAAAATACAAGTTGCGTGTGTTTTGAGCCGGAAATGGGCCACTTGAAGCCAATGGAGAAGGTAAAAAAGCGATATCTCGAAAAAAAATATTTGGCCATTTTGAAAGTGGAAAAATGAGAAGGGGGTACCCTTACCATTTTTCGACAAAAATGGTATTTTTACAAAAAAATTTTTTAGAATTTTTTCGTTAATGAAATCGGTTGGTAAATATGCCACTTGAAAACAATGGCGAAGGTTTTAATTCGATATCTCGAAATTTTTTGAAAAAAAGTGCCGTTTCGCAAAATTTAACATAGGATTCCCTATGCTGGAAATGGTCAATTTTAAAAATTAAAAAAAAAATACAAGTCGCATGTGTTTTGAGCCGGAAATGGGCCACTTGAAACCAATGGAGATGGTAAGAAATCGATATCTCGAAAAAAAATATTTGGTCATTTCGAAAGTGGAAAAATGAGAAGGGGGTACCCTTACCATTTTTCGACAAAAATGGTATTTTTACAAAAAAATTTTTTAGAATTTTTTCGTTAATGAAATCGGTTGGTAAATATGCCACTTGAAAACAATGGCGAAGGTTTTAATTCGATATCTCGTAATTTTTTGAAAAAAAGTGCCGTTTCGCAAAATTTAACATAGGATTCCCTATGTTGAGAATGGTCAATTTTAAAAATTAAAAAAAAAATACAAGTCGCATGTGTTTTGAGCCGGAAATGGGCCACTTGAAGCCAATGGAGATGGTAAAAAATCGATATCTCGAAAAAAAATATTTTGCCATTTCAAAAGTCGAAAAATGGTAAGGGTACCCCCTTCTCATTTTTCCACTTTCAAAATGGCCAAATATTTTTTTTCGAGATATCGCTTTTTTACCTTCTTCATTGGCTTCAAGTGGCCCATTTCCGGCTCAAAACACACGCAACTTGTATTTTTTTTTTAATTTTTAAAATTGATCATTTTCAGCATAGGGAATCCTATGTTAAATTTTGCGAAACGGCACTTTTTTTCAAAAAATTTCGAGATATCGAATTAAAACCTCCGCCATTGTTTTCAAGTGGCATATTTACCAACCGATTTCATTAACGAAAAAATTCTAAAAATTTTTTTCGTAAAAATAGCATTTTTGTCGAAAAATGGTAAGGGTACCCCCTTCTCATTTTTCCACTTTCAAAATGGCCAAATATTTTTTTTCGAGATATCCATTTGTTACCATCTCCATTGGCTTCAAGTGGCCCATTTCCGGCTCAAAACACATGCGACTTGTATTTTTTTTTTAATTTTTAAAATTGACCATTCCCAGCATAGGGAATCCTATGTTAAATTTTGCGAAACGGCACTTTTTCTCAAAAAATTTCGAGATATCGAATTAAAACCTCCGCCATTGTTTTCAAGTGGCATATTTACCAACCGATTTCATTAACGAAAAAATTCTAAAAATTTTTTTCGTAAAAATAGCATTTTTGTCGAAAAATGGTAAGGGTACCCCCTTCTCATTTTTCCACTTTCAAAATGGCCAAATATTTTTTTTCGAGATATCGCTTTTTTACCTTCTCCATTGGCTTCAAGTGGCCCATTTCCGGCTCAAAACACACGCAACTTGTATTTTTTTTTTAATTTTTAAAATTGATCATTTTCAGCATAGGGAATCCTATGTTAAATTTTGCGAAACGGCACTTTTTTTCAAAAAATTTCGAGATATCGAATTAAAACCTCCGCCATGGTTTTCAAGTGGCATATTTACCAACCGATTTCATTAACGAAAAAATTCTAAAAATTTTTTTCGTAAAAATAGCATTTTTGTCGAAAAATGGTAAGGGTACCCCCTTCTCATTTTTCCACTTTCAAAATGGCCAAATATTTTTTTTCGAGATATCGCTTTTTTACCTTCTCCATTGGCTTCAAGTGGCCCATTTCCGGCTCAAAACACACGCAACTTGTATTTTTTTTTTAATTTTTAAAATTGATCATTTTCAGCATAGGGAATCCTATGTTAAATTTTGCGAAACGGCACTTTTTTTCAAAAAATTTCGAGATATCGAATTAAAACCTCCGCCATTGTTTTCAAGTGGCATATTTACCAACCGATTTCATTAACGAAAAAATTCTAAAAATTTTTTTCGTAAAAATAGCATTTTTGTCGAAAAATGGTAAGGGTACCCCCTTCTCATTTTTCCACTTTCAAAATGGCCAAATATTTTTTTTCGAGATATCGCTTTTTTACCTTCTCCATTGGCTTCAAGTGGCCCATTTCCGGCTCAAAACACACGCAACTTGTATTTTTTTTTTAATTTTTAAAATTGATCATTTTCAGCATAGGGAATCCTATGTTAAATTTTGCGAAACGGCACTTTTTTTCAAAAAATTTCGAGATATCGAATTAAAACCTCCGCCATTGTTTTCAAGTGGCATATTTACCAACCGATTTCATTAACGAAAAAATTCTAAAAATTTTTTTCGTAAAAATAGCATTTTTGTCGAAAAATGGTAAGGGTACCCCCTTCTCATTTTTCCACTTTCAAAATGGCCAAATATTTTTTTTCGAGATATCCATTTGTTACCATCTCCATTGGCTTCAAGTGGCCCATTTCCGGCTCAAAACACATGCGACTTGTATTTTTTTTTTAATTTTTAAAATTGACCATTCCCAGCATAGGGAATCCTATGTTAAATTTTGCGAAACGGCACTTTTTCTCAAAAAATTTCGAGATATCGAATTAAAACCTTCGCCATTGTTTTCAAGTGGCATATTTACCAACCGATTTCATTAACGAAAAAATTCTAAAAATTTTTTTCGTAAAAATAGCATTTTTGTCGAAAAATGGTAAGGGTACCCCCTTCTTATTTTTCCACTTTCAAAATGGCCAAATATTTTTTTTCGAGATATCCATTTGTTACCATCTCCATTGGCTTCAAGTGGCCCATTTCCGGCTCAAAACACATGCGACTTGTATTTTTTTTTAAATTTTTAAAATTGACCATTTCCAGCATAGGGAATCCTATGTTAAATTTTGCGAAACGGCACTTTTTTTCAAAAAATTTCGAGATATCGAATTAAAACCTTCGCCATTGTTTTCAAGTGGCATATTTACCAACCGATTTCATTAACGAAAAAATTCTAAAAAATTTTTTTGTAAAAATACCATTTTTGTCGAAAAATGGTAAGGGTACCCCCTTCTCATTTTTCCACTTTCAAAATGGCCAAATATTTTTTTTCGAGATATCGCTTTTTTACCTTCTCCATTGGCTTCAAGTGGCCCATTTCCGGCTCAAAACACAGGCAACTTGTATTTTTTTTTTAATTTTTAAAATTGATCATTTTCAGCATAGGGAATCCTATGTTAAATTTTGCGAAACGGCACTTTTTTTCAAAAAATTTCGAGATATCGAATTAAAACCTTCGCCATTGTTTTCAAGTGGCATATTTACCAATCGATTTCATTAGAGAAAAAATTCTAAAAATTTTTTTCGTAAAAATAGCATTTTTGTCGAAAAATGGTAAGGGTACCCCCTTCTCATTTTTCCACTTTCAAAATGGCCAAATACTTTTTTTCGAGATATCGCTTTTTTACCTCCTCCATTGGCTTCAAGTGGCCCATTTCCGGCTCAAAACACACGCAACTTGTATTTTTTTTTTAATTTTTAAAATTGACCATTCTCAGCATAGGGAATCCTATGTTAAATTTTGCGAAACGGCACTTTTTTTCAAAAAATTTCGAGATATCGAATTAAAACCTTCGCCATTGTTTTCAAGTGGCATATTTACCAACCGATTTCATTAACGAAAAAATTCTAAAAAATTTTTTCGTAAAAATAGCATTTTTGTCGAAAAATGGTAAGCCCATGGTACCCCTACAATTTTTCGACAAAAATTGTATTTTTACAAAAAAATTTTTTTGAATTTTTTCGTTAATGAAATCGGTTGGTAAATATGCCACTTGAAAACAATGGCGAAGGTTTTAATTCGATATCTCGAAATTTTTTGAAAAAAAGTGCCGTTTCGCAAAATTTAACATAGGATTCCCTATGCTGAAAATGATCAATTTTAAAAATTAAAAAAAAAATACAAGTTGCGTGTGTTTTGAGCCGGAAATGGGCCACTTGAAGCCAATGGAGAAGGTAAAAAAGCGATATCTCGAAAAAAAATATTTGGCCATTTTGAAAGTGGAAAAATGAGAAGGGGGTACCCTTACCATTTTTCGACAAAAATGGTATTTTTACAAAAAAATTTTTTAGAATTTTTTCGTTAATGAAATCGGTTGGTAAATATGCCACTTGAAAACAATGGCGAAGGTTTTAATTCGATATCTCGAAATTTTTTGAAAAAAGTGCCGTTTCGCAAAATTTAACATAGGATTCCCTATGCTGGAAATGGTCAATTTTAAAAATTAAAAAAAAAATACAAGTCGCATGTGTTTTGAGCCGGAAATGGGCCACTTGAAACCAATGGAGATGGTAAGAAATCGATATCTCGAAAAAAAATATTTGGTCATTTCGAAAGTGGAAAAATGAGAAGGGGGTACCCTTACCATTTTTCGACAAAAATGGTATTTTTACAAAAAAATTTTTTAGAATTTTTTCGTTAATGAAATCGGTTGGTAAATATGCCACTTGAAAACAATGGCGGAGGTTTTAATTCGATATCTCGAAATTTTTTGAAAAAAAGTGCCGTTTCGCAAAATTTAACATAGGATTCCCTATGCTGAAAATGATCAATTTTAAAAATTAAAAAAAAAATACAAGTTGCGTGTGTTTTGAGCCGGAAATGGGCCACTTGAAGCCAATGGAGAAGGTAAAAAAGCGATATCTCGAAAAAAAATATTTGGCCATTTTGAAAGTGGAAAAATGAGAAGGGGGTACCCTTACCATTTTTCGACAAAAATGCTATTTTTACGAAAAAAATTTTTAGAATTTTTTCGTTAATGAAATCGGTTGGTAAATATGCCACTTGAAAACAATGGCGGAGGTTTTAATTCGATATCTCGAAATTTTTTGAAAAAAAGTGCCGTTTCGCAAAATTTAACATAGGATTCCCTATGCTGGGAATGGTCAATTTTAAAAATTAAAAAAAAAATACAAGTCGCATGTGTTTTGAGCCGGAAATGGGCCACTTGAAGCCAATGGAGATGGTAACAAATCGATATCTCGAAAAAAAATATTTGGCCATTTTGAAAGTGGAAAAATGAGAAGGGGGTACCCTTACCATTTTTCGACAAAAATGGTATTTTTACAAAAAAATTTTTTAGAATTTTTTCGTTAATGAAATCGGTTGGTAAATATGCCACTTGAAAACAATGGCGAAGGTTTT
Source organism: Exephanes ischioxanthus (assembly GCA_958510785.1). NCBI lineage: Eukaryota > Metazoa > Arthropoda > Insecta > Hymenoptera > Ichneumonidae > Exephanes > Exephanes ischioxanthus. The sequence continues at coordinate 17,537,355 of OY294020.1, read as the reverse complement.
AATTCGATATCTCGAAATTTTTTGAAAAAAAGTGCCGTTTCGCAAAATTTAACATAGGATTCCCTATGTTGAGAATGGTCAATTTTAAAAATTAAAAAAAAAAATACAAGTCGCATGTGTTTTGAGCCGGAAATGGGCCACTTGAAGCCAATGGAGATGGTAAAAAATCGATATCTCGAAAAAAAATATTTTGCCATTTCAAAAGTCGAAAAATGGTAAGGGTACCCCCTTCTCATTTTTCCACTTTCAAAATGGCCAAATATTTTTTTTCGAGATATCGCTTTTTTACCTTCTCCATTGGCTTCAAGTGGCCCATTTCCGGCTCAAAACACACGCAACTTGTATTTTTTTTTTAATTTTTAAAATTGATCATTTTCAGCATAGGGAATCCTATGTTAAATTTTGCGAAACGGCACTTTTTTTCAAAAAATTTCGAGATATCGAATTAAAACCTCCGCCATTGTTTTCAAGTGGCATATTTACCAACCGATTTCATTAACGAAAAAATTCTAAAAATTTTTTTCGTAAAAATACCATTTTTGTTGAAAAATTGTAGGGGTACCATGGGCTTACCATTTTTCGACAAAAATGCTATTTTTACGAAAAAAATTTTTAGAATTTTTTCGTTCATGAAATCGGTTGGTAAATATGCCACTTGAAAACAATGGCGGAGGTTTTAATTCGATATCTCGAAATTTTTTGAAAAAAAGTGCCGTTTCGTAAAATTTAACATAGGATTCCCTATGCTGAAAATGATCAATTTTAAAAATTAAAAAAAAAATACAAGTTGCGTGTGTTTTGAGCCGGAAATGGGCCACTTGAAGCCAATGGAGAAGGTAAAAAAGCGATATCTCGAAAAAAAATATTTGGCCATTTCAAAAGTCGAAAAATGGTAAGGGGGTACCCTTACCATTTTTTGACAAAAATGGTATTTTTACAAAAAAATTTTTTAGAATTTTTTCGTTAATGAAATCGGTTGGTAAATATGCCACTTGAAAACAATGGCGGAGGTTTTAATTCGATATCTCGAAATTTTTTGAAAAAAAGTGCCGTTTCGCAAAATTTAACATAGGATTCCCTATGCTGAAAATGATCAATTTTAAAAATTAAAAAAAAATACAAGTCGCATGTGTTTTGAGCCGGAAATGGGCCACTTGAAGCCAATGGAGATGGTAAAAAATCGATATCTCGAAAAAAAATATTTTGCCATTTCAAAAGTCGAAAAATGGTAAGGGTACCCCCTTCTCATTTTTCCACTTTCAAAATGGCCAAATATTTTTTTTCGAGATATCGCTTTATTACCTTCTCCATTGGCTTCAAGTGGCCCATTTCCGGCTCAAAACACACGCAACTTGTATTTTTTTTTTAATTTTTAAAATTGATCATTTTCAGCATAGGGAATCCTATGTTAAATTTTGCGAAACGGCACTTTTTTTCAAAAAATTTCGAGATATCGAATTAAAACCTCCGCCATTGTTTTCAAGTGGCATATTTACCAACCGATTTCATTAACGAAAAAATTCTAAAAATTTTTTTCGTAAAAATAGCATTTTTGTCGAAAAATGGTAAGGGTACCCCCTTCTCATTTTTCCACTTTCAAAATGGCCAAATATTTTTTTTCGAGATATCGCTTTTTTACCTTCTCCATTGGCTTCAAGTGGCCCATTTCCGGCTCAAAACACACGCAACTTGTATTTTTTTTTTAATTTTTAAAATTGATCATTTTCAGCATAGGGAATCCTATGTTAAATTTTGCGAAACGGCACTTTTTTTCAAAAAATTTCGAGATATCGAATTAAAACCTCCGCCATTGTTTTCAAGTGGCATATTTACCAACCGATTTCATTAACGAAAAAATTCTAAAAATTTTTTTCGTAAAAATACCATTTTTGTTGAAAAATTGTAGGGGTACCATGGGCTTACCATTTTTCGACAAAAATGCTATTTTTACGAAAAAAATTTTTAGAATTTTTTCGTTCATGAAATCGGTTGGTAAATATGCCACTTGAAAACAATGGCGGAGGTTTTAATTCGATATCTCGAAATTTTTTGAAAAAAAGTGCCGTTTCGTAAAATTTAACATAGGATTCCCTATGCTGAAAATGATCAATTTTAAAAATTAAAAAAAAAATACAAGTTGCGTGTGTTTTGAGCCGGAAATGGGCCACTTGAAGCCAATGGAGAAGGTAAAAAAGCGATATCTCGAAAAAAAATATTTGGCCATTTCAAAAGTCGAAAAATGGTAAGGGGGTACCCTTACCATTTTTTGACAAAAATGGTATTTTTACAAAAAAATTTTTTAGAATTTTTTCGTTAATGAAATCGGTTGGTAAATATGCCACTTGAAAACAATGGCGGAGGTTTTAATTCGATATCTCGAAATTTTTTGAAAAAAAGTGCCGTTTCGCAAAATTTAACATAGGATTCCCTATGCTGAAAATGATCAATTTTAAAAATTAAAAAAAAATACAAGTTGCGTGTGTTTTGAGCCGGAAATGGGCCACGTGAAGCCAATGGAGAAGGTAAAAAAGCGATATCTCGAAAAAAAATATTTGGCCATTTCAAAAGTCGAAAAATGAGAAGGGGGTACCCTTACCATTTTTTGACAAAAATGGTATTTTTACAAAAAAATTTTTTAGAATTTTTTCGTTAATGAAATCGGTTGGTAAATATGCCACTTGAAAACAATGGCGGAGGTTTTAATTCGATATCTCGAAATTTTTTGAAAAAAAGTGCCGTTTCGTAAAATTTAACATAGGATTCCCTATGCTGAAAATGATCAATTTTAAAAATTAAAAAAAAAATACAAGTTGCGTGTGTTTTGAGCCGGAAATGGCCCACTTGAAGCCAATGGAGAAGGTAAAAAAGCGATATCTCGAAAAAAAATATTTGGCCATTTCAAAAGTCGAAAAATGGTAAGGGGGTACCCTTACCATTTTTCGACAAAAATGGTATTTTTACAAAAAAATTTTTTAGAATTTTTTCGTTAATGAAATCGGTTGGTAAATATGCCACTTGAAAACAATGGCGGAGGTTTTAATTCGATATCTCGAAATTTTTTGAAAAAAAGTGCCGTTTCGCAAAATTTAACATAGGATTCCCTATGCTGAAAATGATCAATTTTAAAAATTAAAAAAAAATACAAGTTGCGTGTGTTTTGAGCCGGAAATGGGCCACTTGAAGCCAATGGAGAAGGTAAAAAAACGATATCTCGAAAAAAAATATTTGGCCATTTTGAAAGTGAAAAAATGAGAAGGGGGTACCCTTACCATTTTTCGACAAAAATGCTATTTTTACAAAAAAAATTTTTAGAATTTTTTCGTTCATGAAATCGGTTGGTAAATATGCCACTTGAAAACAATGGCGAAGGTTTTAATTCGATATCTCGAAATTTTTTGAAAAAAAGTGCCGTTTCGCAAAATTTAACATAGGATTCCCTATGCTGAAAATGATCAATTTTAAAAATTAAAAAAAAAAATACAAGTTGCGTGTGTTTTGAGCCGGAAATGGGCCACTTGAAGCCAATGGAGAAGGTAAAAAAGCGATATCTCGAAAAAAAATATTTGGCCATTTTGAAAGTGGAAAAATGAGAAGGGGGTACCCTTACCATTTTTCGACAAAAATGCTATTTTTACGAAAAAAATTTTTAGAATTTTTTCGTTAATGAAATCGGTTGGTAAATATGCCACTTGAAAACAATGGCGGAGGTTTTAATTCGATATCTCGAAATTTTTTGAAAAAAAGTGCCGTTTCGCAAAATTTAACATAGGATTCCCTATGCTGAAAATGGTCAATTTTAAAAATTAAAAAAAAAATACAAGTCGCATGTGTTTTGAGCCGGAAATGGGCCACTTGAAGCCAATGGAGATGGCAAAAAATCGATATCTCGAAAAAAAATATTTTGCCATTTCAAAAGTCGAAAAATGGTAAGGGTACCCCCTTCTCATTTTTCCACTTTCAAAATGGCCAAATATTTTTTTTCGAGATATCGATTTTTTACCATCTCCATTGGCTTCAAGTGGCCCATTTCCGGCTCAAAACACACGCAACTTGTATTTTTTTTTTAATTTTTAAAATTGACCATTTCCAGCATAGGGAATCCTATGTTAAATTTTGCGAAACGGCACTTTTTTTCAAAAAATTTCGAGATATCGAATTAAAACCTTCGCCATTGTTTTCAAGTGGCATATTTACCAACCGATTTCATTAACGAAAAAATTCTAAAAAATTTTTTTGTAAAAATACCATTTTTGTCGAAAAATGGTAAGGGTACCCCCTTCTCATTTTTCCACTTTCAAAATGGCCAAATATTTTTTTTCGAGATATCGCTTTTTTACCTTCTCCATTGGCTTCAAGTGGCCCATTTCCGGCTCAAAACACAGGCAACTTGTATTTTTTTTTTAATTTTTAAAATTGATCATTTTCAGCATAGGGAATCCTATGTTAAATTTTGCGAAACGGCACTTTTTTTCAAAAAATTTCGAGATATCGAATTAAAACCTTCGCCATTGTTTTCAAGTGGCATATTTACCAACCGATTTCATTAGAGAAAAAATTCTAAAAATTTTTTTCGTAAAAATAGCATTTTTGTCGAAAAATGGTAAGGGTACCCCCTTCTCATTTTTCCACTTTCAAAATGGCCAAATACTTTTTTTCGAGATATCGCTTTTTTACCTTCTCCATTGGCTTCAAGTGGCCCATTTCCGGCTCAAAACACACGCAACTTGTATTTTTTTTTTAATTTTTAAAATTGACCATTCCCAGCATAGGGAATCCTATGTTAAATTTTGCGAAACGGCACTTTTTTTCAAAAAATTTCGAGATATCGAATTAAAACCTTCGCCATTGTTTTCAAGTGGCATATTTACCAACCGATTTCATTAACGAAAAAATTCTAAAAAATTTTTTCGTAAAAATAGCATTTTTGTCGAAAAATGGTAAGCCCATGGTACCCCTACAATTTTTCGACAAAAATGGTATTTTTACAAAAAAATTTTTTTGAATTTTTTCGTTAATGAAATCGGTTGGTAAATATGCCACTTGAAAACAATGGCGAAGGTTTTAATTCGATATCTCGAAATTTTTTGAAAAAAAGTGCCGTTTCGCAAAATTTAACATAGGATTCCCTATGCTGAAAATGATCAATTTTAAAAATTAAAAAAAAAATACAAGTTGCGTGTGTTTTGAGCCGGAAATGGGCCACTTGAAGCCAATGGAGAAGGTAAAAAAGCGATATCTCGAAAAAAAATATTTGGCCATTTTGAAAGTGGAAAAATGAGAAGGGGGTACCCTTACCATTTTTCGACAAAAATGGTATTTTTACAAAAAAATTTTTTAGAATTTTTTCGTTAATGAAATCGGTTGGTAAATATGCCACTTGAAAACAATGGCGAAGGTTTTAATTCGATATCTCGAAATTTTTTGAAAAAAAGTGCCGTTTCGCAAAATTTAACATAGGATTCCCTATGCTGGAAATGGTCAATTTTAAAAATTAAAAAAAAAATACAAGTCGCATGTGTTTTGAGCCGGAAATGGGCCACTTGAAACCAATGGAGATGGTAAGAAATCGATATCTCGAAAAAAAATATTTGGTCATTTCGAAAGTGGAAAAATGAGAAGGGGGTACCCTTACCATTTTTCGACAAAAATGGTATTTTTACAAAAAAATTTTTTAGAATTTTTTCGTTAATGAAATCGGTTGGTAAATATGCCACTTGAAAACAATGGCGAAGGTTTTAATTCGATATCTCGTAATTTTTTGAAAAAAAGTGCCGTTTCGCAAAATTTAACATAGGATTCCCTATGTTGAGAATGGTCAATTTTAAAAATTAAAAAAAAAATACAAGTCGCATGTGTTTTGAGCCGGAAATGGGCCACTTGAAGCCAATGGAGATGGTAAAAAATCGATATCTCGAAAAAAAATATTTTGCCATTTCAAAAGTCGAAAAATGGTAAGGGTACCCCCTTCTCATTTTTCCACTTTCAAAATGGCCAAATATTTTTTTTCGAGATATCGCTTTTTTACCTTCTTCATTGGCTTCAAGTGGCCCATTTCCGGCTCAAAACACACGCAACTTGTATTTTTTTTTTAATTTTTAAAATTGATCATTTTCAGCATAGGGAATCCTATGTTAAATTTTGCGAAACGGCACTTTTTTTCAAAAAATTTCGAGATATCGAATTAAAACCTCCGCCATTGTTTTCAAGTGGCATATTTACCAACCGATTTCATTAACGAAAAAATTCTAAAAATTTTTTTCGTAAAAATAGCATTTTTGTCGAAAAATGGTAAGGGTACCCCCTTCTCATTTTTCCACTTTCAAAATGGCCAAATATTTTTTTTCGAGATATCCATTTGTTACCATCTCCATTGGCTTCAAGTGGCCCATTTCCGGCTCAAAACACATGCGACTTGTATTTTTTTTTTAATTTTTAAAATTGACCATTCCCAGCATAGGGAATCCTATGTTAAATTTTGCGAAACGGCACTTTTTCTCAAAAAATTTCGAGATATCGAATTAAAACCTCCGCCATTGTTTTCAAGTGGCATATTTACCAACCGATTTCATTAACGAAAAAATTCTAAAAATTTTTTTCGTAAAAATAGCATTTTTGTCGAAAAATGGTAAGGGTACCCCCTTCTCATTTTTCCACTTTCAAAATGGCCAAATATTTTTTTTCGAGATATCGCTTTTTTACCTTCTCCATTGGCTTCAAGTGGCCCATTTCCGGCTCAAAACACACGCAACTTGTATTTTTTTTTTAATTTTTAAAATTGATCATTTTCAGCATAGGGAATCCTATGTTAAATTTTGCGAAACGGCACTTTTTTTCAAAAAATTTCGAGATATCGAATTAAAACCTCCGCCATGGTTTTCAAGTGGCATATTTACCAACCGATTTCATTAACGAAAAAATTCTAAAAATTTTTTTCGTAAAAATAGCATTTTTGTCGAAAAATGGTAAGGTACCCCCTTCTCATTTTTCCACTTTCAAAATGGCCAAATATTTTTTTTCGAGATATCGCTTTTTTACCTTCTCCATTGGCTTCAAGTGGCCCATTTCCGGCTCAAAACACACGCAACTTGTATTTTTTTTTTAATTTTTAAAATTGATCATTTTCAGCATAGGGAATCCTATGTTAAATTTTGCGAAACGGCACTTTTTTTCAAAAAATTTCGAGATATCGAATTAAAACCTCCGCCATTGTTTTCAAGTGGCATATTTACCAACCGATTTCATTAACGAAAAAATTCTAAAAATTTTTTTCGTAAAAATAGCATTTTTGTCGAAAAATGGTAAGGGTACCCCCTTCTCATTTTTCCACTTTCAAAATGGCCAAATATTTTTTTTCGAGATATCGATTTGTTACCATCTCCATTGGCTTCAAGTGGCCCATTTCCGGCTCAAAACACATGCGACTTGTATTTTTTTTTTAATTTTTAAAATTGACCATTCCCAGCATAGGGAATCCTATGTTAAATTTTGCGAAACGGCACTTTTTTTCAAAAAATTTCGAGATATCGAATTAAAACCTCCGCCATTGTTTTCAAGTGGCATATTTACCAACCGATTTCATTAACGAAAAAATTCTAAAAATTTTTTTCGTAAAAATAGCATTTTTGTCGAAAAATGGTAAGGGTACCCCCTTCTCATTTTTCCACTTTCAAAATGGCCAAATATTTTTTTTCGAGATATCGCTTTTTTACCTTCTCCATTGGCTTCAAGTGGCCCATTTCCGGCTCAAAACACACGCAACTTGTATTTTTTTTTTTAATTTTTAAAATTGATCATTTTCAGCAAAGGGAATCCTATGTTAAATTTTGCGAAACGGCACTTTTTTTCAAAAAATTTCGAGATATCGAATTAAAACCTCCGCCATTGTTTTCAAGTGGCATATTTACCAACCGATTTCATTAACGAAAAAATTCTAAAAATTTTTTTCGTAAAAATAGCATTTTTGTCGAAAAATGGTAAGGGTACCCCCTTCTCATTTTTCCACTTTCAAAATGGCCAAATTTTTTTTTTCGAGATATCGCTTTTTTACCTTCTCCATTGGCTTCAAGTGGCCCATTTCCGGCTCAAAACACACGCAACTTGTATTTTTTTTTTAATTTTTAAAATTGATCATTTTCAGCATAGGGAATCCTATGTTAAATTTTGCGAAACGGCACTTTTTTTCAAAAAATTTCGAGATATCGAATTAAAACCTCCGCCATTGTTTTCAAGTGGCATATTTACCAACCGATTTCATTAACGAAAAAATTCTAAAAATTTTTTTCGTAAAAATACCATTTTTGTTGAAAAATTGTAGGGGTACCATGGGCTTACCATTTTTCGAAAAAATGCTATTTTTACGAAAAAAATTTTTAGAATTTTTTCGTTCATGAAATCGGTTGGTAAATATGCCACTTGAAAACAATGGCGGAGGTTTTAATTCGATATCTCGAAATTTTTTGAAAAAAAGTGCCGTTTCGTAAAATTTAACATAGGATTCCCTATGCTGAAAATGATCAATTTTAAAAATTAAAAAAAAAATACAAGTTGCGTGTGTTTTGAGCCGGAAATGGGCCACTTGAAGCCAATGGAGAAGGTAAAAAAGCGATATCTCGAAAAAAAATATTTGGCCATTTCAAAAGTCGAAAAATGGTAAGGGGGTACCCTTACCATTTTTCGACAAAAATGGTATTTTTACAAAAAATTTTTTTTGAATTTTTTCGTTAATGAAATCGGTTGGTAAATATGCCACTTGAAAACAATGGCGAAGGTTTTAATTCGATATCTCGAAATTTTTTGAAAAAAAGTGCCGTTTCGCAAAATTTAACATAGGATTCCATATGCTGAAAATGATCAATTTTAAAAATTAAAAAAAAAATACAAGTTGCGTGTGTTTTGAGCCGGAAATGGGCCACTTGAAGCCAATGGAGAAGGTAAAAAAGCGATATCTCGAAAAAAAATATTTGGCCATTTTGAAAGTGGAAAAATGAGAAGGGGGTACCCTTACCATTTTTCGACAAAAATGGTATTTTTACAAAAAAATTTTTTAGAATTTTTTCGTTAATGAAATCGGTTGGTAAATATGCCACTTGAAAACAATGGCGAAGGTTTTAATTCGATATCTCGAAATTTTTTGAAAAAAAGTGCCGTTTCGCAAAATTTAACATAGGATTCCCTATGCTGGAAATGGTCAATTTTAAAAATTAAAAAAAAAATACAAGTCGCATGTGTTTTGAGCCGGAAATGGGCCACTTGAAACCAATGGAGATGGTAAGAAATCGATATCTCGAAAAAAAATATTTGGTCATTTCGAAAGTGGAAAAATGAGAAGGGGGTACCCTTACCATTTTTCGACAAAAATGGTATTTTTACAAAAAAATTTTTTAGAATTTTTTCGTTAATGAAATCGGTTGGTAAATATGCCACTTGAAAACAATGGCGAAGGTTTTAATTCGATATCTCGTAATTTTTTGAAAAAAAGTGCCGTTTCGCAAAATTTAACATAGGATTCCCTATGTTGAGAATGGTCAATTTTAAAAATTAAAAAAAAAATACAAGTCGCATGTGTTTTGAGCCGGAAATGGGCCACTTGAAGCCAATGGAGATGGTAAAAAATCGATATCTCGAAAAAAAATATTTTGCCATTTCAAAAGTCGAAAAATGGTAAGGGTACCCCCTTCTCATTTTTCCACTTTCAAAATGGCCAAATATTTTTTTTCGAGATATCGCTTTTTTACCTTCTTCATTGGCTTCAAGTGGCCCATTTCCGGCTCAAAACACACGCAACTTGTATTTTTTTTTTAATTTTTAAAATTGATCATTTTCAGCATAGGGAATCCTATGTTAAATTTTGCGAAACGGCACTTTTTTTCAAAAAATTTCGAGATATCGAATTAAAACCTCCGCCATTGTTTTCAAGTGGCATATTTACCAACCGATTTCATTAACGAAAAAATTCTAAAAATTTTTTTCGTAAAAATAGCATTTTTGTCGAAAAATGGTAAGGGTACCCCCTTCTCATTTTTCCACTTTCAAAATGGCCAAATATTTTTTTTCGAGATATCGCTTTTTTACCTTCTCCATTGGCTTCAAGTGGCCCATTTCCGGCTCAAAACACACGCAACTTGTATTTTTTTTTTAATTTTTAAAATTGATCATTTTCAGCATAGGGAATCCTATGTTAAATTTTGCGAAACGGCACTTTTTTTCAAAAAATTTCGAGATATCGAATTAAAACCTCCGCCATGGTTTTCAAGTGGCATATTTACCAACCGATTTCATTAACGAAAAAATTCTAAAAATTTTTTTCGTAAAAATAGCATTTTTGTCGAAAAATGGTAAGGGTACCCCCTTCTCATTTTTCCACTTTCAAAATGGCCAAATATTTTTTTTCGAGATATCGCTTTTTTACCTTCTCCATTGGCTTCAAGTGGCCCATTTCCGGCTCAAAACACACGCAACTTGTATTTTTTTTTTAATTTTTAAAATTGATCATTTTCAGCATAGGGAATCCTATGTTAAATTTTGCGAAACGGCACTTTTTTTCAAAAAATTTCGAGATATCGAATTAAAACCTCCGCCATTGTTTTCAAGTGGCATATTTACCAACCGATTTCATTAACGAAAAAATTCTAAAAATTTTTTTCGTAAAAATAGCATTTTTGTCGGAAAATGGTAAGGGTACCCCCTTCTCATTTTTCCACTTTCAAAATGGCCAAATATTTTTTTTCGAGATATCCATTTGTTACCATCTCCATTGGCTTCAAGTGGCCCATTTCCGGCTCAAAACACATGCGACTTGTATTTTTTTTTTAATTTTTAAAATTGACCATTCCCAGCATAGGGAATCCTATGTTAAATTTTGCGAAACGGCACTTTTTCTCAAAAAATTTCGAGATATCGAATTAAAACCTTCGCCATTGTTTTCAAGTGGCATATTTACCAACCGATTTCATTAACGAAAAAATTCTAAAAATTTTTTTCGTAAAAATAGCATTTTTGTCGAAAAATGGTAAGGGTACCCCCTTCTTATTTTTCCACTTTCAAAATGGCCAAATATTTTTTTTCGAGATATCCATTTGTTACCATCTCCATTGGCTTCAAGTGGCCCATTTCCGGCTCAAAACACATGCGACTTGTATTTTTTTTTTAATTTTTAAAATTGACCATTTCCAGCATAGGGAATCCTATGTTAAATTTTGCGAAACGGCACTTTTTTTCAAAAAATTTCGAGATATCGAATTAAAACCTTCGCCATTGTTTTCAAGTGGCATATTTACCGACCGATTTCATTAACGAAAAAATTCTAAAAAATTTTTTTGTAAAAATACCATTTTTGTCGAAAAATGGTAAGGGTACCCCCTTCTCATTTTTCCACTTTCAAAATGGCCAAATATTTTTTTTCGAGATATCGCTTTTTTACCTTCTCCATTGGCTTCAAGTGGCCCATTTCCGGCTCAAAACACAGGCAACTTGTATTTTTTTTTTAATTTTTAAAATTGATCATTTTCAGCATAGGGAATCCTATGTTAAATTTTGCGAAACGGCACTTTTTTTCAAAAAATTTCGAGATATCGAATTAAAACCTTCGCCATTGTTTTCAAGTGGCATATTTACCAACCGATTTCATTAGAGAAAAAATTCTAAAAATTTTTTTCGTAAAAATAGCATTTTTGTCGAAAAATGGTAAGGGTACCCCCTTCTCATTTTTCCACTTTCAAAATGGCCAAATACTTTTTTTCGAGATATCGCTTTTTTACCTCCTCCATTGGCTTCAAGTGGCCCATTTCCGGCTCAAAACACACGCAACTTGTATTTTTTTTTTAATTTTTAAAATTGACCATTCCCAGCATAGGGAATCCTATGTTAAATTTTGCGAAACGGCACTTTTTTTCAAAAAATTTCGAGATATCGAATTAAAACCTTCGCCATTGTTTTCAAGTGGCATATTTACCAACCGATTTCATTAACGAAAACATTCTAAAAAATTTTTTCGTAAAAATAGCATTTTTGTCGAAAAATGGTAAGCCCATGGTACCCCTACAATTTTTCGACAAAAATGGTATTTTTACAAAAAAATTTTTTTGAATTTTTTCGTTAATGAAATCGGTTGGTAAATATGCCACTTGAAAACAATGGCGAAGGTTTTAATTCGATATCTCGAAATTTTTTGAAAAAAAGTGCCGTTTCGCAAAATTTAACATAGGATTCCCTATGCTGAAAATGATCAATTTTAAAAATTAAAAAAAAAATACAAGTTGCGTGTGTTTTGAGCCGGAAATGGGCCACTTGAAGCCAATGGAGAAGGTAAAAAAGCGATATCTCGAAAAAAAATATTTGGCCATTTTGAAAGTGGAAAAATGAGAAGGGGGTACCCTTACCATTTTTCGACAAAAATGGTATTTTTACAAAAAAATTTTTTAGAATTTTTTCGTTAATGAAATCGGTTGGTAAATATGCCACTTGAAAACAATGGCGAAGGTTTTAATTCGATATCTCGAAATTTTTTGAAAAAAGTGCCGTTTCGCAAAATTTAACATAGGATTCCCTATGCTGGAAATGGTCAATTTTAAAAATTAAAAAAAAAATACAAGTCGCATGTGTTTTGAGCCGGAAATGGGCCACTTGAAACCAATGGAGATGGTAAGAAATCGATATCTCGAAAAAAAATATTTGGTCATTTCGAAAGTGGAAAAATGAGAAGGGGGTACCCTTACCATTTTTCGACAAAAATGGTATTTTTACAAAAAAATTTTTTAGAATTTTTTCGTTAATGAAATCGGTTGGTAAATATGCCACTTGAAAACAATGGCGGAGGTTTTAATTCGATATCTCGAAATTTTTTGAAAAAAAGTGCCGTTTCGCAAAATTTAACATAGGATTCCCTATGCTGAAAATGATCAATTTTAAAAATAAAAAAAAAAATACAAGTTGCGTGTGTTTTGAGCCGGAAATGGGCCACTTGAAGCCAATGGAGAAGGTAAAAAAGCGATATCTCGAAAAAAAATATTTGGCCATTTTGAAAGTGGAAAAATGAGAAGGGGGTACCCTTACCATTTTTCGACAAAAATGCTATTTTTACGAAAAAAATTTTTAGAATTTTTTCGTTAATGAAATCGGTTGGTAAATATGCCACTTGAAAACAATGGCGGAGGTTTTAATTCGATATCTCGAAATTTTTTGAAAAAAAGTGCCGTTTCGCAAAATTTAACATAGGATTCCCTATGCTGGGAATGGTCAATTTTAAAAATTAAAAAAAAAATACAAGTCGCATGTGTTTTGAGCCGGAAATGGGCCACTTGAAGCCAATGGAGATGGTAACAAATCGATATCTCGAAAAAAAATATTTGGCCATTTTGAAAGTGGAAAAATGAGAAGGGGGTACCCTTACCATTTTTCGACAAAAATGGTATTTTTACAAAAAAATTTTTTAGAATTTTTCCGTTAATGAAATCGGTTGGTAAATATGCCACTTGAAAACAATGGCGAAGGTTTTAATTCGATATCTCGAAATTTTTTGAAAAAAAGTGCCGTTTCGCAAAATTTAACATAGGATTCCCTATGTTGAGAATGGTCAATTTTAAAAATTAAAAAAAAAAATACAAGTCGCATGTGTTTTGAGCCGGAAATGGGCCACTTGAAGCCAATGGAGATGGTAAAAAATCGATATCTCGAAAAAAAATATTTTGCCATTTCAAAAGTCGAAAAATGGTAAGGGTACCCCCTTCTCATTTTTCCACTTTCAAAATGGCCAAATATTTTTTTTCGAGATATCGCTTTTTTACCTTCTCCATTGGCTTCAAGTGGCCCATTTCCGGCTCAAAACACACGCAACTTGTATTTTTTTTTTAATTTTTAAAATTGATCATTTTCAGCATAGGGAATCCTATGTTAAATTTTGCGAAACGGCACTTTTTTTCAAAAAATTTCGAGATATCGAATTAAAACCTCCGCCATTGTTTTCAAGTGGCATATTTACCAACCGATTTCATTAACGAAAAAATTCTAAAAAATTTTTTCGTAAAAATAGCATTTTTGTCGAAAAATGGTACCCCCTTCTCATTTTTCCACTTTCAAAATGGCCAAATATTTTTTTTCGAGATATCGCTTTTTTACCTTCTCCATTGGCTTCAAGTGGCCCATTTCCGGCTCAAAACACACGCAACTTGTATTTTTTTTTTAATTTTTAAAATTGATCATTTTCAGCATAGGGAATCCTATGTTAAATTTTGCGAAACGGCACTTTTTTTCAAAAAATTTCGAGATATCGAATTAAAACCTCCGCCATTGTTTTCAAGTGGCATATTTACCAACCGATTTCATTAACGAAAAAATTCTAAAAATTTTTTTCGTAAAAATACCATTTTTGTTGAAAAATTGTAGGGGTACCATGGGCTTACCATTTTTCGACAAAAATGCTATTTTTACGAAAAAAATTTTTAGAATTTTTTCGTTCATGAAATCGGTTGGTAAATATGCCACTTGAAAACAATGGCGGAGGTTTTAATTCGATATCTCGAAATTTTTTGAAAAAAAGTGCCGTTTCGTAAAATTTAACATAGGATTCCCTATGCTGAAAATGATCAATTTTAAAAATTAAAAAAAAAATACAAGTTGCGTGTGTTTTGAGCCGGAAATGGGCCACTTGAAGCCAATGGAGAAGGTAAAAAAGCGATATCTCGAAAAAAAATATTTGGCCATTTCAAAAGTCGAAAAATGGTAAGGGGGTACCCTTACCATTTTTTGACAAAAATGGTATTTTTACAAAAAAATTTTTTAGAATTTTTTCGTTAATGAAATCGGTTGGTAAATATGCCACTTGAAAACAATGGCGGAGGTTTTAATTCGATATCTCGAAATTTTTTGAAAAAAAGTGCCGTTTCGCAAAATTTAACATAGGATTCCCTATGCTGAAAATGATCAATTTTAAAAATTAAAAAAAAATACAAGTTGCGTGTGTTTTGAGCCGGAAATGGGCCACGTGAAGCCAATGGAGAAGGTAAAAAAACGATATCTCGAAAAAAAATATTTGGCCATTTTGAAAGTGGAAAAATGAGAAGGGGGTACCCTTACCATTTTTCGACAAAAATGCTATTTTTACAAAAAAAATTTTTAGAATTTTTTCGTTCATGAAATCGGTTGGTAAATATGCCACTTGAAAACAATGGCGAAGGTTTTAATTCGATATCTCGAAATTTTTTGAAAAAAAGTGCCGTTTCGCAAAATTTAACATAGGATTCCCTATGCTGAAAATGATCAATTTTAAAAATTAAAAAAAAAAATACAAGTTGCGTGTGTTTTGAGCCGGAAATGGGCCACTTGAAGCCAATGGAGAAGGTAAAAAAGCGATATCTCGAAAAAAAATATTTGGCCATTTTGAAAGTGGAAAAATGAGAAGGGGGTACCCTTACCATTTTTCGACAAAAATGCTATTTTTACGAAAAAAATTTTTAGAATTTTTTCGTTAATGAAATCGGTTGGTAAATATGCCACTTGAAAACAATGGCGGAGGTTTTAATTCGATATCTCGAAATTTTTTGAAAAAAAGTGCCGTTTCGCAAAATTTAACATAGGATTCCCTATGCTGAAAATGGTCAATTTTAAAAATTAAAAAAAAAATACAAGTCGCATGTGTTTTGAGCCGGAAATGGGCCACTTGAAGCCAATGGAGATGGTAAAAAATCGATATCTCGAAAAAAAATATTTTGCCATTTCAAAAGTCGAAAAATGGTAAGGGTACCCCCTTCTCATTTTTCCACTTTCAAAATGGCCAAATATTTTTTTTCGAGATATCGCTTTTTTACCTTCTCCATTGGCTTCAAGTGGCCCATTTCCGGCTCAAAACACACGCAACTTGTATTTTTTTTTTAATTTTTAAAATTGATCATTTTCAGCATAGGGAATCCTATGTTAAATTTTGCGAAACGGCACTTTTTTTCAAAAAATTTCGAGATATCGAATTAAAACCTCCGCCATTGTTTTCAAGTGGCATATTTACCAACCGATTTCATTAACGAAAAAATTCTAAAAATTTTTTTCGTAAAAATAGCATTTTTGTCGAAAAATGGTAAGGGTACCCCCTTCTCATTTTTCCACTTTCAAAATGGCCAAATATTTTTTTTCGAGATATCGATTTGTTACCATCTCCATTGGCTTCAAGTGGCCCATTTCCGGCTCAAAACACATGCGACTTGTATTTTTTTTTTAATTTTTAAAATTGACCATTCCCAGCATAGGGAATCCTATGTTAAATTTTGCGAAACGGCACTTTTTTTCAAAAAATTTCGAGATATCGAATTAAAACCTTCGCCATTGTTTTCAAGTGGCATATTTACCAACCGATTTCATTAGAGAAAAAATTCTAAAAATTTTTTTCGTAAAAATAGCATTTTTGTCGAAAAATGGTAAGGGTACCCCCTTCTCATTTTTCCACTTTCAAAATGGCCAAATATTTTTTTTCGAGATATCGCTTTTTTACCTTCTCCATTGGCTTCAAGTGGCCCATTTCCGGCTCAAAACACACGCAACTTGTATTTTTTTTTTTAATTTTTAAAATTGATCATTTTCAGCATAGGGAATCCTATGTTAAATTTTGCGAAACGGCACTTTTTTTCAAAAAATTTCGAGATATCGAATTAAAACCTCCGCCATTGTTTTCAAGTGGCATATTTACCAACCGATTTCATTAACGAAAAAATTCTAAAAATTTTTTTCGTAAAAATAGCATTTTTGTCGAAAAATGGTAAGGGTACCCCCTTCTCATTTTTCCACTTTCAAAATGGCCAAATTTTTTTTTTCGAGATATCGCTTTTTTACCTTCTCCATTGGCTTCAAGTGGCCCATTTCCGGCTCAAAACACACGCAACTTGTATTTTTTTTTTAATTTTTAAAATTGATCATTTTCAGCATAGGGAATCCTATGTTAAATTTTGCGAAACGGCACTTTTTTTCAAAAAATTTCGAGATATCGAATTAAAACCTCCGCCATTGTTTTCAAGTGGCATATTTACCAACCGATTTCATTAACGAAAAAATTCTAAAAATTTTTTTCGTAAAAATAGCATTTTTGTCGAAAAATGGTAAGGGTACCCCCTTCTCATTTTTCCACTTTCAAAATGGCCAAATATTTTTTTTCGAGATATCGCTTTTTTACCTTCTCCATTGGCTTCAAGTGGCCCATTTCCGGCTCAAAACACACGCAACTTGTATTTTTTTTTTAATTTTTAAAATTGATCATTTTCAGCATAGGGAATCCTATGTTAAATTTTGCGAAACGGCACTTTTTTTCAAAAAATTTCGAGATATCGAATTAAAACCTCCGCCATTGTTTTCAAGTGGCATATTTACCAACCGATTTCATTAACGAAAAAATTCTAAAAATTTTTTTCGTAAAAATACCATTTTTGTTGAAAAATTGTAGGGGTACCATGGGCTTACCATTTTTCGAAAAAATGCTATTTTTACGAAAAAAATTTTTAGAATTTTTTCGTTCATGAAATCGGTTGGTAAATATGCCACTTGAAAACAATGGCGGAGGTTTTAATTCGATATCTCGAAATTTTTTGAAAAAAAGTGCCGTTTCGTAAAATTTAACATAGGATTCCCTATGCTGAAAATGATCAATTTTAAAAATTAAAAAAAAAATACAAGTTGCGTGTGTTTTGAGCCGGAAATGGGCCACTTGAAGCCAATGGAGAAGGTAAAAAAGCGATATCTCGAAAAAAAATATTTGGCCATTTCAAAAGTCGAAAAATGGTAAGGGGGTACCCTTACCATTTTTCGACAAAAATGGTATTTTTACAAAAAAATTTTTTTGAATTTTTTCGTTAATGAAATCGGTTGGTAAATATGCCACTTGAAAACAATGGCGAAGGTTTTAATTCGATATCTCGAAATTTTTTGAAAAAAAGTGCCGTTTCGCAAAATTTAACATAGGATTCCCTATGCTGAAAATGATCAATTTTAAAAATTAAAAAAAAAATACAAGTTGCGTGTGTTTTGAGCCGGAAATGGGCCACTTGAAGCCAATGGAGAAGGTAAAAAAGCGATATCTCGAAAAAAAATATTTGGCCATTTTGAAAGTGGAAAAATGAGAAGGGGGTACCCTTACCATTTTTCGACAAAAATGGTATTTTTACAAAAAAATTTTTTAGAATTTTTTCGTTAATGAAATCGGTTGGTAAATATGCCACTTGAAAACAATGGCGAAGGTTTTAATTCGATATCTCGAAATTTTTTGAAAAAAAGTGCCGTTTCGCAAAATTTAACATAGGATTCCCTATGTTGAGAATGGTCAATTTTAAAAATTAAAAAAAAAATACAAGTCGCATGTGTTTTGAGCCGGAAATGGGCCACTTGAAGCCAATGGAGATGGTAAAAAATCGATATCTCGAAAAAAAATATTTTGCCATTTCAAAAGTCGAAAAATGGTAAGGGTACCCCCTTCTCATTTTTCCACTTTCAAAATGGCCAAATATTTTTTTTCGAGATATCGCTTTTTTACCTTCTTCATTGGCTTCAAGTGGCCCATTTCCGGCTCAAAACACACGCAACTTGTATTTTTTTTTTAATTTTTAAAATTGATCATTTTCAGCATAGGGAATCCTATGTTAAATTTTGCGAAACGGCACTTTTTTTCAAAAAATTTCGAGATATCGAATTAAAACCTCCGCCATTGTTTTCAAGTGGCATATTTACCAACCGATTTCATTAACGAAAAAATTCTAAAAATTTTTTTCGTAAAAATAGCATTTTTGTCGAAAAATGGTAAGGGTACCCCCTTCTCATTTTTCCACTTTCAAAATGGCCAAATATTTTTTTTCGAGATATCCATTTGTTACCATCTCCATTGGCTTCAAGTGGCCCATTTCCGGCTCAAAACACATGCGACTTGTATTTTTTTTTTAATTTTTAAAATTGACCATTCCCAGCATAGGGAATCCTATGTTAAATTTTGCGAAACGGCACTTTTTCTCAAAAAATTTCGAGATATCGAATTAAAACCTTCGCCATTGTTTTCAAGTGGCATATTTACCAACCGATTTCATTAACGAAAAAATTCTAAAAATTTTTTTCGTAAAAATAGCATTTTTGTCGAAAAATGGTAAGGGTACCCCCTTCTCATTTTTCCACTTTCAAAATGGCCAAATATTTTTTTTCGAGATATCCATTTGTTACCATCTCCATTGGCTTCAAGTG
Source organism: Exephanes ischioxanthus (assembly GCA_958510785.1). Lineage (NCBI taxonomy): Eukaryota > Metazoa > Arthropoda > Insecta > Hymenoptera > Ichneumonidae > Exephanes > Exephanes ischioxanthus. The sequence continues at coordinate 17,518,161 of OY294020.1, read as the reverse complement.
GCCCATTTCCGGCTCAAAACACATGCGACTTGTATTTTTTTTTTAATTTTTAAAATTGACCATTCCCAGCATAGGGAATCCTATGTTAAATTTTGCGAAAAGGCACTTTTTTTCAAAAAATTTCGAGATATCGAATCAAAACCTTCGCCATTGTTTTCAAGTGGCATATTTACCAACCGATTTCATTAACGAAAAAATTCTAAAAATTTTTTTCGTAAAAATAGCATTTTTGTCGAAAAATGGTAAGGGTACCCCCTTCTCATTTTTCCACTTTCAAAATGGCCAAATATTTTTTTTCGAGATATCGCTTTTTTACCTTCTCCATTGGCTTCAAGTGGCCCATTTCCGGCTCAAAACACACGCAACTTGTATTTTTTTTTTAATTTTTAAAATTGATCATTTTCAGCATAGGGAATCCTATGTTAAATTTTGCGAAACGGCACTTTTTTTCAAAAAATTTCGAGATATCGAATTAAAACCTCCGCCATTGTTTTCAAGTGGCATATTTACCAACCGATTTCATTAACGAAAAAATTCTAAAAATTTTTTTCGTAAAAATAGCATTTTTGTCGAAAAATGGTAAGGGTACCCCCTTCTCATTTTTCCACTTTCAAAATGGCCAAATATTTTTTTTCGAGATATCGCTTTTTTACCTTCTCCATTGGCTTCAAGTGGCCCATTTCCGGCTCAAAACACACGCAACTTGTATTTTTTTTTTAATTTTTAAAATTGATCATTTTCAGCATAGGGAATCCTATGTTAAATTTTGCGAAACGGCACTTTTTTTCAAAAAATTTCGAGATATCGAATTAAAACCTCCGCCATGGTTTTCAAGTGGCATATTTACCAACCGATTTCATTAACGAAAAAATTCTAAAAATTTTTTTCGTAAAAATAGCATTTTTGTCGAAAAATGGTAAGGGTACCCCCTTCTCATTTTTCCACTTTCAAAATGGCCAAATATTTTTTTTCGAGATATCGCTTTTTTACCTTCTCCATTGGCTTCAAGTGGCCCATTTCCGGCTCAAAACACACGCAACTTGTATTTTTTTTTTAATTTTTAAAATTGATCATTTTCAGCATAGGGAATCCTATGTTAAATTTTGCGAAACGGCACTTTTTTTCAAAAAATTTCGAGATATCGAATTAAAACCTCCGCCATTGTTTTCAAGTGGCATATTTACCAACCGATTTCATTAACGAAAAAATTCTAAAAATTTTTTTCGTAAAAATAGCATTTTTGTCGAAAAATGGTAAGGGTACCCCCTTCTCATTTTTCCACTTTCAAAATGGCCAAATATTTTTTTTCGAGATATCCATTTGTTACCATCTCCATTGGCTTCAAGTGGCCCATTTCCGGCTCAAAACACATGCGACTTGTATTTTTTTTTTAATTTTTAAAATTGACCATTCCCAGCATAGGGAATCCTATGTTAAATTTTGCGAAACGGCACTTTTTCTCAAAAAATTTCGAGATATCGAATTAAAACCTTCGCCATTGTTTTCAAGTGGCATATTTACCAACCGATTTCATTAACGAAAAAATTCTAAAAATTTTTTTCGTAAAAATAGCATTTTTGTCGAAAAATGGTAAGGGTACCCCCTTCTTATTTTTCCACTTTCAAAATGGCCAAATATTTTTTTTCGAGATATCCATTTGTTACCATCTCCATTGGCTTCAAGTGGCCCATTTCCGGCTCAAAACACATGCGACTTGTATTTTTTTTTTAATTTTTAAAATTGACCATTTCCAGCATAGGGAATCCTATGTTAAATTTTGCGAAACGGCACTTTTTTTCAAAAAATTTCGAGATATCGAATTAAAACCTTCGCCATTGTTTTCAAGTGGCATATTTACCGACCGATTTCATTAACGAAAAAATTCTAAAAAATTTTTTTGTAAAAATACCATTTTTGTCGAAAAATGGTAAGGGTACCCCCTTCTCATTTTTCCACTTTCAAAATGGCCAAATATTTTTTTTCGAGATATCGCTTTTTTACCTTCTCCATTGGCTTCAAGTGGCCCATTTCCGGCTCAAAACACAGGCAACTTGTATTTTTTTTTTAATTTTTAAAATTGATCATTTTCAGCATAGGGAATCCTATGTTAAATTTTGCGAAACGGCACTTTTTTTCAAAAAATTTCGAGATATCGAATTAAAACCTTCGCCATTGTTTTCAAGTGGCATATTTACCAACCGATTTCATTAGAGAAAAAATTCTAAAAATTTTTTTCGTAAAAATAGCATTTTTGTCGAAAAATGGTAAGGGTACCCCCTTCTCATTTTTCCACTTTCAAAATGGCCAAATACTTTTTTTCGAGATATCGCTTTTTTACCTCCTCCATTGGCTTCAAGTGGCCCATTTCCGGCTCAAAACACACGCAACTTGTATTTTTTTTTTAATTTTTAAAATTGACCATTCCCAGCATAGGGAATCCTATGTTAAATTTTGCGAAACGGCACTTTTTTTCAAAAAATTTCGAGATATCGAATTAAAACCTTCGCCATTGTTTTCAAGTGGCATATTTACCAACCGATTTCATTAACGAAAACATTCTAAAAAATTTTTTCGTAAAAATAGCATTTTTGTCGAAAAATGGTAAGCCCATGGTACCCCTACAATTTTTCGACAAAAATGGTATTTTTACAAAAAAATTTTTTTGAATTTTTTCGTTAATGAAATCGGTTGGTAAATATGCCACTTGAAAACAATGGCGAAGGTTTTAATTCGATATCTCGAAATTTTTTGAAAAAAAGTGCCGTTTCGCAAAATTTAACATAGGATTCCCTATGCTGAAAATGATCAATTTTAAAAATTAAAAAAAAAATACAAGTTGCGTGTGTTTTGAGCCGGAAATGGGCCACTTGAAGCCAATGGAGAAGGTAAAAAAGCGATATCTCGAAAAAAAATATTTGGCCATTTTGAAAGTGGAAAAATGAGAAGGGGGTACCCTTACCATTTTTCGACAAAAATGGTATTTTTACAAAAAAATTTTTTAGAATTTTTTCGTTAATGAAATCGGTTGGTAAATATGCCACTTGAAAACAATGGCGAAGGTTTTAATTCGATATCTCGAAATTTTTTGAAAAAAGTGCCGTTTCGCAAAATTTAACATAGGATTCCCTATGCTGGAAATGGTCAATTTTAAAAATTAAAAAAAAAATACAAGTCGCATGTGTTTTGAGCCGGAAATGGGCCACTTGAAACCAATGGAGATGGTAAGAAATCGATATCTCGAAAAAAAATATTTGGTCATTTCGAAAGTGGAAAAATGAGAAGGGGGTACCCTTACCATTTTTCGACAAAAATGGTATTTTTACAAAAAAATTTTTTAGAATTTTTTCGTTAATGAAATCGGTTGGTAAATATGCCACTTGAAAACAATGGCGGAGGTTTTAATTCGATATCTCGAAATTTTTTGAAAAAAAGTGCCGTTTCGCAAAATTTAACATAGGATTCCCTATGCTGAAAATGATCAATTTTAAAAATAAAAAAAAAAAATACAAGTTGCGTGTGTTTTGAGCCGGAAATGGGCCACTTGAAGCCAATGGAGAAGGTAAAAAAGCGATATCTCGAAAAAAAATATTTGGCCATTTTGAAAGTGGAAAAATGAGAAGGGGGTACCCTTACCATTTTTCGACAAAAATGCTATTTTTACGAAAAAAATTTTTAGAATTTTTTCGTTAATGAAATCGGTTGGTAAATATGCCACTTGAAAACAATGGCGGAGGTTTTAATTCGATATCTCGAAATTTTTTGAAAAAAAGTGCCGTTTCGCAAAATTTAACATAGGATTCCCTATGCTGGGAATGGTCAATTTTAAAAATTAAAAAAAAAATACAAGTCGCATGTGTTTTGAGCCGGAAATGGGCCACTTGAAGCCAATGGAGATGGTAACAAATCGATATCTCGAAAAAAAATATTTGGCCATTTTGAAAGTGGAAAAATGAGAAGGGGGTACCCTTACCATTTTTCGACAAAAATGGTATTTTTACAAAAAAATTTTTTAGAATTTTTTCGTTAATGAAATCGGTTGGTAAATATGCCACTTGAAAACAATGGCGAAGGTTTTAATTCGATATCTCGAAATTTTTTGAAAAAAAGTGCCGTTTCGCAAAATTTAACATAGGATTCCCTATGTTGAGAATGGTCAATTTTAAAAATTAAAAAAAAAAATACAAGTCGCATGTGTTTTGAGCCGGAAATGGGCCACTTGAAGCCAATGGAGATGGTAAAAAATCGATATCTCGAAAAAAAATATTTTGCCATTTCAAAAGTCGAAAAATGGTAAGGGTACCCCCTTCTCATTTTTCCACTTTCAAAATGGCCAAATATTTTTTTTCGAGATATCGCTTTTTTACCTTCTCCATTGGCTTCAAGTGGCCCATTTCCGGCTCAAAACACACGCAACTTGTATTTTTTTTTTAATTTTTAAAATTGATCATTTTCAGCATAGGGAATCCTATGTTAAATTTTGCGAAACGGCACTTTTTTTCAAAAAATTTCGAGATATCGAATTAAAACCTCCGCCATTGTTTTCAAGTGGCATATTTACCAACCGATTTCATTAACGAAAAAATTCTAAAAATTTTTTTCGTAAAAATAGCATTTTTGTCGAAAAATGGTACCCCCTTCTCATTTTTCCACTTTCAAAATGGCCAAATATTTTTTTTCGAGATATCGCTTTTTTACCTTCTCCATTGGCTTCAAGTGGCCCATTTCCGGCTCAAAACACACGCAACTTGTATTTTTTTTTTAATTTTTAAAATTGATCATTTTCAGCATAGGGAATCCTATGTTAAATTTTGCGAAACGGCACTTTTTTTCAAAAAATTTCGAGATATCGAATTAAAACCTCCGCCATTGTTTTCAAGTGGCATATTTACCAACCGATTTCATTAACGAAAAAATTCTAAAAATTTTTTTCGTAAAAATACCATTTTTGTTGAAAAATTGTAGGGGTACCATGGGCTTACCATTTTTCGACAAAAATGCTATTTTTACGAAAAAAATTTTTAGAATTTTTTCGTTCATGAAATCGGTTGGTAAATATGCCACTTGAAAACAATGGCGGAGGTTTTAATTCGATATCTCGAAATTTTTTGAAAAAAAGTGCCGTTTCGTAAAATTTAACATAGGATTCCCTATGCTGAAAATGATCAATTTTAAAAATTAAAAAAAAAATACAAGTTGCGTGTGTTTTGAGCCGGAAATGGGCCACTTGAAGCCAATGGAGAAGGTAAAAAAGCGATATCTCGAAAAAAAATATTTGGCCATTTCAAAAGTCGAAAAATGGTAAGGGGGTACCCTTACCATTTTTTGACAAAAATGGTATTTTTACAAAAAAATTTTTTAGAATTTTTTCGTTAATGAAATCGGTTGGTAAATATGCCACTTGAAAACAATGGCGGAGGTTTTAATTCGATATCTCGAAATTTTTTGAAAAAAAGTGCCGTTTCGCAAAATTTAACATAGGATTCCCTATGCTGAAAATGATCAATTTTAAAAATTAAAAAAAAATACAAGTTGCGTGTGTTTTGAGCCGGAAATGGGCCACGTGAAGCCAATGGAGAAGGTAAAAAAACGATATCTCGAAAAAAAATATTTGGCCATTTTGAAAGTGGAAAAATGAGAAGGGGGTACCCTTACCATTTTTCGACAAAAATGCTATTTTTACAAAAAAAATTTTTAGAATTTTTTCGTTCATGAAATCGGTTGGTAAATATGCCACTTGAAAACAATGGCGAAGGTTTTAATTCGATATCTCGAAATTTTTTGAAAAAAAGTGCCGTTTCGCAAAATTTAACATAGGATTCCCTATGCTGAAAATGATCAATTTTAAAAATTAAAAAAAAAAATACAAGTTGCGTGTGTTTTGAGCCGGAAATGGGCCACTTGAAGCCAATGGAGAAGGTAAAAAAGCGATATCTCGAAAAAAAATATTTGGCCATTTTGAAAGTGGAAAAATGAGAAGGGGGTACCCTTACCATTTTTCGACAAAAATGCTATTTTTACGAAAAAAATTTTTAGAATTTTTTCGTTAATGAAATCGGTTGGTAAATATGCCACTTGAAAACAATGGCGGAGGTTTTAATTCGATATCTCGAAATTTTTTGAAAAAAAGTGCCGTTTCGCAAAATTTAACATAGGATTCCCTATGCTGAAAATGGTCAATTTTAAAAATTAAAAAAAAAATACAAGTCGCATGTGTTTTGAGCCGGAAATGGGCCACTTGAAGCCAATGGAGATGGTAAAAAATCGATATCTCGAAAAAAAATATTTTGCCATTTCAAAAGTCGAAAAATGGTAAGGGTACCCCCTTCTCATTTTTCCACTTTCAAAATGGCCAAATATTTTTTTTCGAGATATCGCTTTTTTACCTTCTCCATTGGCTTCAAGTGGCCCATTTCCGGCTCAAAACACACGCAACTTGTATTTTTTTTTTAATTTTTAAAATTGATCATTTTCAGCATAGGGAATCCTATGTTAAATTTTGCGAAACGGCACTTTTTTTCAAAAAATTTCGAGATATCGAATTAAAACCTCCGCCATTGTTTTCAAGTGGCATATTTACCAACCGATTTCATTAACGAAAAAATTCTAAAAATTTTTTTCGTAAAAATAGCATTTTTGTCGAAAAATGGTAAGGGTACCCCCTTCTCATTTTTCCACTTTCAAAATGGCCAAATATTTTTTTTCGAGATATCGATTTGTTACCATCTCCATTGGCTTCAAGTGGCCCATTTCCGGCTCAAAACACATGCGACTTGTATTTTTTTTTTAATTTTTAAAATTGACCATTCCCAGCATAGGGAATCCTATGTTAAATTTTGCGAAACGGCACTTTTTTTCAAAAAATTTCGAGATATCGAATTAAAACCTTCGCCATTGTTTTCAAGTGGCATATTTACCAACCGATTTCATTAGAGAAAAAATTCTAAAAATTTTTTTCGTAAAAATAGCATTTTTGTCGAAAAATGGTAAGGGTACCCCCTTCTCATTTTTCCACTTTCAAAATGGCCAAATATTTTTTTTCGAGATATCGCTTTTTTACCTTCTCCATTGGCTTCAAGTGGCCCATTTCCGGCTCAAAACACACGCAACTTGTATTTTTTTTTTTAATTTTTAAAATTGATCATTTTCAGCATAGGGAATCCTATGTTAAATTTTGCGAAACGGCACTTTTTTTCAAAAAATTTCGAGATATCGAATTAAAACCTCCGCCATTGTTTTCAAGTGGCATATTTACCAACCGATTTCATTAACGAAAAAATTCTAAAAATTTTTTTCGTAAAAATAGCATTTTTGTCGAAAAATGGTAAGGGTACCCCCTTCTCATTTTTCCACTTTCAAAATGGCCAAATTTTTTTTTTCGAGATATCGCTTTTTTACCTTCTCCATTGGCTTCAAGTGGCCCATTTCCGGCTCAAAACACACGCAACTTGTATTTTTTTTTTAATTTTTAAAATTGATCATTTTCAGCATAGGGAATCCTATGTTAAATTTTGCGAAACGGCACTTTTTTTCAAAAAATTTCGAGATATCGAATTAAAACCTCCGCCATTGTTTTCAAGTGGCATATTTACCAACCGATTTCATTAACGAAAAAATTCTAAAAATTTTTTTCGTAAAAATAGCATTTTTGTCGAAAAATGGTAAGGGTACCCCCTTCTCATTTTTCCACTTTCAAAATGGCCAAATATTTTTTTTCGAGATATCGCTTTTTTACCTTCTCCATTGGCTTCAAGTGGCCCATTTCCGGCTCAAAACACACGCAACTTGTATTTTTTTTTTAATTTTTAAAATTGATCATTTTCAGCATAGGGAATCCTATGTTAAATTTTGCGAAACGGCACTTTTTTTCAAAAAATTTCGAGATATCGAATTAAAACCTCCGCCATTGTTTTCAAGTGGCATATTTACCAACCGATTTCATTAACGAAAAAATTCTAAAAATTTTTTTCGTAAAAATACCATTTTTGTTGAAAAATTGTAGGGGTACCATGGGCTTACCATTTTTCGAAAAAATGCTATTTTTACGAAAAAAATTTTTAGAATTTTTTCGTTCATGAAATCGGTTGGTAAATATGCCACTTGAAAACAATGGCGGAGGTTTTAATTCGATATCTCGAAATTTTTTGAAAAAAAGTGCCGTTTCGTAAAATTTAACATAGGATTCCCTATGCTGAAAATGATCAATTTTAAAAATTAAAAAAAAAATACAAGTTGCGTGTGTTTTGAGCCGGAAATGGGCCACTTGAAGCCAATGGAGAAGGTAAAAAAGCGATATCTCGAAAAAAAATATTTGGCCATTTCAAAAGTCGAAAAATGGTAAGGGGGTACCCTTACCATTTTTCGACAAAAATGGTATTTTTACAAAAAAATTTTTTTGAATTTTTTCGTTAATGAAATCGGTTGGTAAATATGCCACTTGAAAACAATGGCGAAGGTTTTAATTCGATATCTCGAAATTTTTTGAAAAAAAGTGCCGTTTCGCAAAATTTAACATAGGATTCCCTATGCTGAAAATGATCAATTTTAAAAATTAAAAAAAAAATACAAGTTGCGTGTGTTTTGAGCCGGAAATGGGCCACTTGAAGCCAATGGAGAAGGTAAAAAAGCGATATCTCGAAAAAAAATATTTGGCCATTTTGAAAGTGGAAAAATGAGAAGGGGGTACCCTTACCATTTTTCGACAAAAATGGTATTTTTACAAAAAAATTTTTTAGAATTTTTTCGTTAATGAAATCGGTTGGTAAATATGCCACTTGAAAACAATGGCGAAGGTTTTAATTCGATATCTCGAAATTTTTTGAAAAAAAGTGCCGTTTCGCAAAATTTAACATAGGATTCCCTATGCTGGAAATGGTCAATTTTAAAAATTAAAAAAAAAATACAAGTCGCATGTGTTTTGAGCCGGAAATGGGCCACTTGAAACCAATGGAGATGGTAAGAAATCGATATCTCGAAAAAAAATATTTGGTCATTTCGAAAGTGGAAAAATGAGAAGGGGGTACCCTTACCATTTTTCGACAAAAATGGTATTTTTACAAAAAAATTTTTTAGAATTTTTTCGTTAATGAAATCGGTTGGTAAATATGCCACTTGAAAACAATGGCGAAGGTTTTAATTCGATATCTCGAAATTTTTTGAAAAAAAGTGCCGTTTCGCAAAATTTAACATAGGATTCCCTATGTTGAGAATGGTCAATTTTAAAAATTAAAAAAAAAATACAAGTCGCATGTGTTTTGAGCCGGAAATGGGCCACTTGAAGCCAATGGAGATGGTAAAAAATCGATATCTCGAAAAAAAATATTTTGCCATTTCAAAAGTCGAAAAATGGTAAGGGTACCCCCTTCTCATTTTTCCACTTTCAAAATGGCCAAATATTTTTTTTCGAGATATCGCTTTTTTACCTTCTTCATTGGCTTCAAGTGGCCCATTTCCGGCTCAAAACACACGCAACTTGTATTTTTTTTTTAATTTTTAAAATTGATCATTTTCAGCATAGGGAATCCTATGTTAAATTTTGCGAAACGGCACTTTTTTTCAAAAAATTTCGAGATATCGAATTAAAACCTCCGCCATTGTTTTCAAGTGGCATATTTACCAACCGATTTCATTAACGAAAAAATTCTAAAAATTTTTTTCGTAAAAATAGCATTTTTGTCGAAAAATGGTAAGGGTACCCCCTTCTCATTTTTCCACTTTCAAAATGGCCAAATATTTTTTTTCGAGATATCCATTTGTTACCATCTCCATTGGCTTCAAGTGGCCCATTTCCGGCTCAAAACACATGCGACTTGTATTTTTTTTTTAATTTTTAAAATTGACCATTCCCAGCATAGGGAATCCTATGTTAAATTTTGCGAAACGGCACTTTTTCTCAAAAAATTTCGAGATATCGAATTAAAACCTTCGCCATTGTTTTCAAGTGGCATATTTACCAACCGATTTCATTAACGAAAAAATTCTAAAAATTTTTTTCGTAAAAATAGCATTTTTGTCGAAAAATGGTAAGGGTACCCCCTTCTCATTTTTCCACTTTCAAAATGGCCAAATATTTTTTTTCGAGATATCCATTTGTTACCATCTCCATTGGCTTCAAGTGGCCCATTTCCGGCTCAAAACACATGCGACTTGTATTTTTTTTTTAATTTTTAAAATTGACCATTCCCAGCATAGGGAATCCTATGTTAAATTTTGCGAAAAGGCACTTTTTTTCAAAAAATTTCGAGATATCGAATCAAAACCTTCGCCATTGTTTTCAAGTGGCATATTTACCAACCGATTTCATTAACGAAAAAATTCTAAAAATTTTTTTCGTAAAAATAGCATTTTTGTCGAAAAATGGTAAGGGTACCCCCTTCTCATTTTTCCACTTTCAAAATGGCCAAATATTTTTTTTCGAGATATCGCTTTTTTACCTTCTCCATTGGCTTCAAGTGGCCCATTTCCGGCTCAAAACACACGCAACTTGTATTTTTTTTTTAATTTTTAAAATTGATCATTTTCAGCATAGGGAATCCTATGTTAAATTTTGCGAAACGGCACTTTTTTTCAAAAAATTTCGAGATATCGAATTAAAACCTCCGCCATTGTTTTCAAGTGGCATATTTACCAACCGATTTCATTAACGAAAAAATTCTAAAAATTTTTTTCGTAAAAATAGCATTTTTGTCGAAAAATGGTAAGGGTACCCCCTTCTCATTTTTCCACTTTCAAAATGGCCAAATATTTTTTTTCGAGATATCGCTTTTTTACCTTCTCCATTGGCTTCAAGTGGCCCATTTCCGGCTCAAAACACACGCAACTTGTATTTTTTTTTTAATTTTTAAAATTGATCATTTTCAGCATAGGGAATCCTATGTTAAATTTTGCGAAACGGCACTTTTTTTCAAAAAATTTCGAGATATCGAATTAAAACCTCCGCCATTGTTTTCAAGTGGCATATTTACCAACCGATTTCATTAACGAAAAAATTCTAAAAATTTTTTTCGTAAAAATACCATTTTTGTTGAAAAATTGTAGGGGTACCATGGGCTTACCATTTTTCGACAAAAATGCTATTTTTACGAAAAAAATTTTTAGAATTTTTTCGTTCATGAAATCGGTTGGTAAATATGCCACTTGAAAACAATGGCGGAGGTTTTAATTCGATATCTCGAAATTTTTTGAAAAAAAGTGCCGTTTCGTAAAATTTAACATAGGATTCCCTATGCTGAAAATGATCAATTTTAAAAATTAAAAAAAAAATACAAGTTGCGTGTGTTTTGAGCCGGAAATGGGCCACTTGAAGCCAATGGAGAAGGTAAAAAAGCGATATCTCGAAAAAAAATATTTGGCCTTTTCAAAAGTCGAAAAATGGTAAGGGGGTACCCTTACCATTTTTTGACAAAAATGGTATTTTTACAAAAAAATTTTTTAGAATTTTTTCGTTAATGAAATCGGTTGGTAAATATGCCACTTGAAAACAATGGCGGAGGTTTTAATTCGATATCTCGAAATTTTTTGAAAAAAAGTGCCGTTTCGTAAAATTTAACATAGGATTCCCTATGCTGAAAATGATCAATTTTAAAAATTAAAAAAAAAATACAAGTTGCGTGTGTTTTGAGCCGGAAATGGGCCACTTGAAGCCAATGGAGAAGGTAAAAAAGCGATATCTCGAAAAAAAATATTTGGCCATTTCAAAAGTCGAAAAATGGTAAGGGGGTACCCTTACCATTTTTTGACAAAAATGGTATTTTTACAAAAAAATTTTTTAGAATTTTTTCGTTAATGAAATCGGTTGGTAAATATGCCACTTGAAAACAATGGCGGAGGTTTTAATTCGATATCTCGAAATTTTTTGAAAAAAAGTGCCGTTTCGTAAAATTTAACATAGGATTCCCTATGCTGAAAATGATCAATTTTAAAAATTAAAAAAAAAATACAAGTTGCGTGTGTTTTGAGCCGGAAATGGCCCACTTGAAGCCAATGGAGAAGGTAAAAAAGCGATATCTCGAAAAAAAATATTTGGCCATTTCAAAAGTCGAAAAATGGTAAGGGGGTACCCTTACCATTTTTCGACAAAAATGGTATTTTTACAAAAAAATTTTTTAGAATTTTTTCGTTAATGAAATCGGTTGGTAAATATGCCACTTGAAAACAATGGCGGAGGTTTTAATTCGATATCTCGAAATTTTTTGAAAAAAAGTGCCGTTTCGCAAAATTTAACATAGGATTCCCTATGCTGAAAATGATCAATTTTAAAAATTAAAAAAAAATACAAGTTGCGTGTGTTTTGAGCCGGAAATGGGCCACTTGAAGCCAATGGAGAAGGTAAAAAAACGATATCTCGAAAAAAAATATTTGGCCATTTTGAAAGTGGAAAAATGAGAAGGGGGTACCCTTACCATTTTTCGACAAAAATGCTATTTTTACAAAAAAAATTTTTAGAATTTTTTCGTTCATGAAATCGGTTGGTAAATATGCCACTTGAAAACAATGGCGAAGGTTTTAATTCGATATCTCGAAATTTTTTGAAAAAAAGTGCCGTTTCGCAAAATTTAACATAGGATTCCCTATGCTGAAAATGATCAATTTTAAAAATTAAAAAAAAAAATACAAGTTGCGTGTGTTTTGAGCCGGAAATGGGCCACTTGAAGCCAATGGAGAAGGTAAAAAAGCGATATCTCGAAAAAAAATATTTGGCCATTTTGAAAGTGGAAAAATGAGAAGGGGGTACCCTTACCATTTTTCGACAAAAATGCTATTTTTACGAAAAAAATTTTTAGAATTTTTTCGTTAATGAAATCGGTTGGTAAATATGCCACTTGAAAACAATGGCGGAGGTTTTAATTCGATATCTCGAAATTTTTTGAAAAAAAGTGCCGTTTCGCAAAATTTAACATAGGATTCCCTATGCTGAAAATGGTCAATTTTAAAAATTAAAAAAAAAATACAAGTCGCATGTGTTTTGAGCCGGAAATGGGCCACTTGAAGCCAATGGAGATGGTAAAAAATCGATATCTCGAAAAAAAATATTTTGCCATTTCAAAAGTCGAAAAATGGTAAGGGTACCCCCTTCTCATTTTTCCACTTTCAAAATGGCCAAATATTTTTTTTCGAGATATCGATTTTTTACCATCTCCATTGGCTTCAAGTGGCCCATTTCCGGCTCAAAACACACGCAACTTGTATTTTTTTTTTAATTTTTAAAATTGACCATTTCCAGCATAGGGAATCCTATGTTAAATTTTGCGAAACGGCACTTTTTTTCAAAAAATTTCGAGATATCGAATTAAAACCTTCGCCATTGTTTTCAAGTGGCATATTTACCAACCGATTTCATTAACGAAAAAATTCTAAAAAATTTTTTTGTAAAAATACCATTTTTGTCGAAAAATGGTAAGGGTACCCCCTTCTCATTTTTCCACTTTCAAAATGGCCAAATATTTTTTTTCGAGATATCGCTTTTTTACCTTCTCCATTGGCTTCAAGTGGCCCATTTCCGGCTCAAAACACACGCAACTTGTATTTTTTTTTTAATTTTTAAAATTGATCATTTTCAGCATAGGGAATCCTATGTTAAATTTTGCGAAACGGCACTTTTTTTCAAAAAATTTCGAGATATCGAATTAAAACCTTCGCCATTGTTTTCAAGTGGCATATTTACCAACCGATTTCATTAACGAAAAAATTCTAAAAAATTTTTTTGTAAAAATACCATTTTTGTCGAAAAAGGGTAAGCCTATGGTACCCCTACAATTTGGTACCCTTACCATTTTTTGACAAAAATGGTATTTTTACAAAAAAATTTTTTATAATTTTTTCGTTAATGAAATCGGTTGGTAAATATGCCACTTGAAAACAATGGCGGAGGTTTTAATTCGATATCTCGAAATTTTTTGAAAAAAAGTGCCGTTTCGCAAAATTTAACATAGGATTCCCTATGCTGAGAATGGTCAATTTTTAAAATTTCGAAAAAAGTACAAGTTGCATGTGTTTTGAGCCGGAAATGGGCCACTTGAAGCCAATGGAGATGGTAAGAAATCGATATCTCGAAAAAAAATATTTGGCCATGTTGAAAGTCGAAAAGTTTTGAAAGTCGTGAAAGTTTTGAATTTTCATTTTGAATGTTCAAAATGAAAGTTCAGTAGATGGATGGATGAGTGTTCAAACCGAAAGTTTAGTAGTCGGATGGGTGACCGATCAATTCGAAAGTTCGGTAGTTCGATGGGTGACCATTCAAATCAAGAGTTCCAAAGTTGGATGGGTGAATGTTCAAATTGAGAGTTCAATCGATGGATAGGTGACGGTTCAAATCGATAATTCAGTAGGTGAATAGGTGAATGTTGAAATCGAAAGTTCAATAGATGGATAGGTGACCATTCAGATCGAGAGTTCGGTAGATGAATGGGTGACCGTTCAAGCAGGGAGTCCTGTAGATGGATGGGTGACCGTACGAATCAAAAGTCCAGTAGTTGGATGAGTGAAAATGTTCAAATCGAGAGTTCAGTAAATGGATAGGTGATCGTTCAAATCGAGAGTCCGGTAGTTAGTTGGGTGACTTTTCAATTCGCAAGTTCAGTAGATCGATGGACAGATGATCCCTTATCCCTTATCAGTAGTTTCCTTATCAAATTACTAATTTAGAGATCTTGGGCAAACGGAGCGCTGCAGCGCTAACAAATTTCCGCTCGCGCGCGGCAGCGCGCGTCATTGTCCCTAGTGCCAAACTAAAAAGAAAATGGTTTCACTGGCCATACCACCCGGCTATTGCGGGCAGTGGCCCACCACCACTGACTTGGCCATTTCACCCGCAGTATTCGGGTGACATGGCCACCATTGACATGGCCATATCCCCCGAAAAACAAATGGCCATGTCTCCCGGAAAATGGGTGGCCATATCATCTATTTTCTCGGAAAAATAGCCGCTTAAATTAAATATAAGCGAGGAATAAAAAATATATATATATTTACTACGCGCTAATATTTTCATGAACTGTAGTGTACAATATTGATTTACTATCAAAATTATAATTTAGTACGTCTACAGAGCGCGAGAAATATAGCTCGAGAAATTTCTGGCTACTTCGAAATAGGGATTCAGGGTTCGTAATGACCCTTGCACGTACAATCTTAAATTTTGTTTCGTAATCGCATTGTATCCACATATACTAAAAACGGTGCAAGCGGCGGCGCCATTCGTTTGTTATGTTAAAAGATATTACGGGTGGCCATCACACCCGCCTGGCCATCTCACCCTGATTTACCCTATGATCATATGGCTCGGGAGATATTGCGATAGCACATAAGTAGTAGGGAACTAGAACGCCACCTATGATAGGAAGTACTGGATTTTTAAGAATTTTTTGGAGATACTGTGGTAAAAATTCTTGGAAAATCTGAGACTTTCCGCCATAGATGGCGTCCTAGTTCCTTACTATGTGCCATGGTAATTTTTCTTAATTGATCGGTAGGTTTTACTAGATCCTTCTCTCAGTGTCTCACAAAATATTTTGTTAGACACTGGGTCGAAAGTCGGAGAGCTGGGTAGTCTGATGGTTTAACAAGAGGCCGTTATTTAAGCGTTTTCGGGAGGAAAAGTGGGGATCCGAGGTCGGAAGGAGTCGGAGAGGCAGGACGCACCAGCATCGTCACGTCTTGGGTCGAGCCGAGAGGTACGGGACCGTTTTGTCAAGCGTTAAACCCACAGCGAGAACGTGGGATCGTTATTTCATTACGGTTAATTCGAGGACCGTGAGAGGGTAGGTAGAGAGACGGGGAGGGAGGGAGAGAGAGAGAGAGAGAGAGAGAGAGAGAGGGAGAGACCAGTGTACAGAAGCTCCAGAGATGCTTGCTGGCTGCTGTTGATTCTGCAATGTTGGCCGTTGTGATAGAGCCTGGGCGGTGTGGCATTCGAGCCGACGTCATTAGTGCGACACATCTAGTGAAGATTAACGAGCTACAAACGCCCCGGTTCCCGATCCCACCAATCTCTGCACTCCCGATAGCCGAATGATATTTATTCATATTTATAGCGCTCGACGGAGGGCCGTTTTACGGTGATGAAGATCCGTTCTGTGAGTCGACGGAGTAGCAGAGTAAAATGAGGGCTCACGCGGATAGAAGCTTTTCCCCCAAAATCCGACGCTCTGGTAACCGTGTTGCTTTCGTCCAAAAATTATGTTTCAAATTTTTTCAAAAGACTTTTGCCGAAGGCTACTCCTTAATTAAGTTTTTGTTACCAACTGGGCGCGGCGCAGGTGGGCGCAAGGTATATTTATGGTATACCACATCACCTTAACGGTAATGGACGATTCCATTGATTCCATTCCACTTAAGAAGAAACTTGCACTCTGTGCCCAATACTTCCCTCAGTTGCGACGATAATTAAGGATATACCGCGGCAATCCTGATTATCGTAAGCCCTACTCGTGATTTACTCGCGGTCTATACGCCAGTTTCTCGCACAGTTTTTCACACTGTCGGCTAAGTTGTGACCCGAGAAACAGGATAACTTTCGGGCAGTAGTTGGGACCGTGAGAGAGAGAGAGAGAGGGTCTCGTGTACGGTGGAATGGAATTCTCGAAGCTCGTATACCACGGATGAAGTTGTTCGCAGCCCTTATGTCGTTATCGCGACGATGGGCAAAGTGCGGGTGGCGGTATAGTTCACCGCAACGATGGAGGACCACGATATGGACCGGGAAGGAAAATCATCCAGAGCATTTTCCCCGCGTCTTCGACAGAGCGGAAGAGCAAAAGGAACAGCGAGAGAGAGAGGTGGAGTGACGAAGATACAGCGAGAGAGTTCGAAGCTCCCGGCCAGGAGGAGTCCGAGAGAGAAAGAGAGGAAGAGTGAAAATGGCCACGGAGGATTTACGATCGACGATAGGGTCCACACCCGTTGGACTGTGTGCACTTTCGACCCTAAAAGATATTGCGCCCGTTTCCCTTTGCCATGTGCCGTGCCGGTTCTGCTTCTGATGCTGTTGGGCCACTAGCAAAAAACGACTTCTCTCCCACTTCCTTAAGCCTCGCACTTTCCGGCAATAGCGGATTTCTCCGCCGTCCTTTCTTCAGGCCGTCAGTCGACCGTCTTCTCGACGCTACTTATTGCGCGTTTCTTGTTCTTTCACCTTCTATCTTCGATTTATCGGCCAAATCGGGCTGCATCGAGGCCTCACCAACCTCTCAACGGTAAATATTACTTGTTCGATTCAATCGAAAAGCTTTTAAAAATAAAATAGCAGATGCAGAATAAAAAAAATAAAAAAAATTAAACGAATCTTCCTGAAATGTGCAAGCACTTCTGGCAAGCATATTGAGGGCAAAAAAATCCACGAATCGCTCTCCCCGGCCTCGATCGGGAAGGCGATTGCCGAGGACCATCCTGATAGATGGTCGCCCGAGGAAACGCCCGTCATCAATTCATTGGATTTTAGCGAGGCGGTTATGAGGCAACTCCGTGAAATGTGTCCCCCACCTACCATCGTGTTAAAAATTGCCTTCTAATATGATATACGCAGGGGTTCCCGAAGATAGTCTCGAGTTTGCCACATGGCAGGAAAAGTGGTGCGCTGGCCTCCGGGGGGGGGGGGGGGGGGGGCTTTTCCGGACACCCCCATATATATCCTCGGGGTTTCTTCAGTGCGCCGAGACGCTCAGAGGCCACTCCATATTATTGGAAAGCGATAGCATTTTCGCACCGGAGGTTCGCTCTTACGGTCGGACCATATTTTACAGCCGTTTGGCCGAGAACATCTCGATCGCGAGATCTTCTTATAGACTATCACGGGACTAAAAAAAGGAAAAAAAAAAAACTAATTTCTACCAACTGTATAACGTCGCTCTTCGATTCCCGGTGAAGTTGATTTACAGTTAATATCCACAATATCAATACCTCCGTCCCATCAATAAAACATTCTGATAACAGGTTCAATTGGTGAAATCAATCCGAAGGAGCGAGCGCGGTGAATCTACGAAAGACGCTGATTCCGAGGCAAGCCTGAGATTGTTCTCCAGATGGAAATAATGGATCGCGATGCCAGAACTTATCCTCTCCTATCCAACGAACCGGGCTTCAATATCCCATCCTAATTGACCACTTAAGTCGAACGATTAAACCGACGCTCGCTCTGCGAGAGTCGATGCTACAGAGACGTTTCCGCTTCCGCTCGTGATATATCGAATGTCAGCTTCGTCGACATTGATCGAAACCTCTCTGTATCCGTAACGCTACGTAAGCTCCGTCTCGGATATCGTTTCCAGCAACCCTCAACTATTCCGGTCTTCATCTCTTCAATATTGAAATCTCGATGCTCTTATACGGAGGGCGAGCGGGGCAAAACGGACGCTCCATTGAGACTTTCCTTCTTTTGTCCCGCGAAATGTCGGTAAAAAATAGTCCGTTTTGCCCCGCGCTCCGCGACAACAGCTTAGCGAGTTGTTCGATCGCGAGAGAAGAATACATTCTTATGTACGGAGGGGAAGGAAAAATCCTGGATGATGGAAGAAAGGGCGTATCGATGATATACAAAAGTTTTGCGAAGAGTCGGAGAATTGATTCGCGGTATGGTACGGGGAAAATAACAATGTTATTTGTTGTTATAAGACAGATGTACGCCCACTAAATCAGACCTCTCGAGTGGCTTCCGTAGTGCATCGTTAGTGTTTCATGCTTTCGCTTGGTTTCTCTTCGTGCTCGCTTCTCCGACTGTTCTCTGCCGGTAAACGTAAACTTTTTACTTGACTCATGCGGTTGTGATGACCGGCTCTTCTGTAGATGTCATGAAATAATAGACGTAAATAGAAGTCGTTCGAACTATACCTGGGGCTATATATATTATTCCTCAGCATCGTCTTGTCGAGACTTGAAGAAGGTCGAATACGGGAATCCGCTGATCCGCTGCTGAATTGTGGACGATGTCTGAAAATAAACGCTCCTTCGGACCTGCCATCTCGATATTGGAGACTGTCGAATGTATTATTCCAAATTAGGGAAACTCATTCCTCGGGCTTGATACTTTGTTTCTGTCTCTTTGGAACTATCTCCGACGTCCATCGCCGGAAAAGTATTGATAGACGATGGATTTTTTTGACGCACGAGATTTGTTTCGGTTTCGTTCGTTTTGGTAATAAAAAAAAGAAGAAAAAAAAATGTTCCGAACAGTACACATGTCCACCTTTCCCAGTTATTGCTGACTCCGCTGACTGTTGCGGCGGTGTACAGAGGACACGAGAGAGCGAATGAGCTTGCAGCCGCAACTCGCATCGTTGCCTACAAAATAAATGTGACAAGCAAACCTGTAACGTCAGTTTCTACGTTACGCTCCGTATTTCAGGCCGCGGTAACTTTTGTGCCATCTCTTTTAACTATTACCATTTTTCGCTACAGATTACAAAAATATGTATACGAGTCGAACGGCCTGCTTGTGTGGGGTAGTTCGTCCATAAATACCTGAAATACGTCATTTCCGATTCGAAAATCTCATTTTTTTTGCCGCAAGTGACGTATTTCTGGTGTAACGTCACTTCAGGTAAAAAAATGAGACTCTCAAACTGGAAGTGAGATATTTTTGGTATGACGTCGCTTCCGGTGGAAAAATGAGATTCCCAAACCGTAAGTGAGGTATTTTTGGTACGACGTCATTTCCGGTATAAAAATGAGATTTCAAACCAGAAGTGACGTCACACCGGAAAAAATGTCACTTCCCGTTTGAAAATCTCATTTTATCCGCCGGAAGTGACGTCCAAAGCCCACGAATGCCGCGCGCCTGATGAAAGATTCACCGTCCAGTATTTCGAATTGGCCATGCACTGTGCGCGAATAGATTCGCCGCGATCTACCCAATCCTGCTCCCTTCGAGATTCGAATCTGATTTCCACGTTCCCGTCGTTTTATCCTATCGGAAGCGGGGCAGCCTGCGTGCGAGACGATTCTTCGGCTGCACGCTCCCTCTCACCCTCTCGAGGAGCCCCCGAAGAGCTCTAACGTGCTTGACATCGAGGCCTGCGGCTAAGCGAGCCTCGTCCTTCGCGCTACCTCCTTGTCAGTTCCGTACTCCCATCTCCCCCCCACCGTACGAGTTTCAAAGTCTGGAACAAGTTTGCAGTCCTCCGTGGACCACGGAACTGTACTCGGGCTTTCCCTTCTCGGGGCGTAAGAGAGTTGCAGTCGTGCCTCCGAGCTCGCATATCCTCTGGCCCGCTCCCTGTCTCACACTCCTCGCCGCACACGTTATCCCGTATGTACCCGGACACGTTCGTAGATACAAACATGTATACCTACCACCGTTGCGGTACTCCGCTCCGCGAAGGCTTTTCCCCCGGGGCGAGAGGCGCGAGGCTGAGACACTTTCGAGATTACCTTCGACCCGTACTCCGCGGTACGGAGTGCCAACGAAATCGACTCGGAAACCAAGAGACACGTTTCGTCTTGAATTTTATAATAATCTGGTTGAATCCATCCCGTCGTCCCTCGGACAGTCTGGACGACACGAATATACACGGAGAGAAAAGTATAACAATAATCGCCAGATTCGTATAGCAATTCGAGGATGTAGTGGAAAAATTACGATTTTAACCCAACGCATCGAGAATTTTCCCATACTTTGCACCCACAAGTGTTTAATATTATTCTCCAGACGCATATAAAATGCACCAAGTTAGTCCGGTATAAACTACTAAGAGTTCAGCGATAGATTGCGCACGCTTCATAATTGTTTGCTATATACAATTTAGTAACGATACGGCTATAGAGTAGACTAAACATTTATAAAATCATTGAGTTGCGCGGGCAATATGTAGGAATCGTTACTTTGTAGCAATATCTGCACTTTATTATACTTAGTATTCGCTATGCGTGTGACTTACACAGAGCTTCCAGTTGAGCGTGTATCGCCGTGTACATGCATTCTATCAGCGCCGTCTACCGGCCAGCTCCGACCCAACTTGCACACCCAGCTCTTTGCATGGATACGCAATACACACTCGTCCGGTGAGCTTGTGAAGGTCGTGCACATAGCGAATAGTGCCGCACGCTCAACGGTTGGGCTGTCGAGTTCCAACAGTTGCGCGATGTTTCCCAGACGATTTTGCGTGAGCTGCCAGTCGGTTTGGAGATTTGATTTTCGATCGCGATGAAACTCCCGAGCATTACTATTATGCTAAATCAATGGTCTCCATATCATTGATACTGCTGATTTTTTCAGATTTTTAGCATATCGCGGATCGTCCCGAATCGCAAGTAATGTCTCACCTGTAATGCTCGATGTAACTTATAAGGTATTTGAATAAAAGAAATATACAAATTAGGAATAGCGTAGTCGGTAGCGTGTTAGGTTTATAGGTAGGCATAACGTTTAGGTAGGCAGTTCGATCACCATCTCAGGCCGTTCTTCTCGTTGCTATAGGTAGTTCGGTTATTCGTGATCATATATATATATATATTTTTTTTTTTTCATGAGTATTTTTATTTTTTTTTATTTCTATTATAGTGTATGTGTTATAAATGTATTATTTAATATCAGAATCATGCATCCGAGCTTTATATACATCTATATTAAATTTCGAGCAATTTTTTTACCGTGAAACGTATGGTGTTCGTATTTATACAATGTATAGTATAACACTTATACGGTACCCATTGAATATCAAACCGGATTGCCGTTCAACCCGAAGAGTCTGGGAACGATTGCTTAACTGTGGCGGCCGCATCACACGACTGAATAATTTCGTTGGTTCATTTTGTTGTGCCATACGGTATAGGAAAATTTCCCAGATTTCCGATATGTCCCACGTTTGCTATACCGTCTTGAGATTATTCCCAAACTATTTTAGATGATATTACCATATTTTTCTCTCCGTGTAACGATATATACCGTAACATCGATCCGCGAGGAAAACGCTCATTTTAAAGCCTCCCACAAGCGGCACCGCAGCTGCACAGCCATTCGTTAACGAAATCTCCGCACGGGAATGAAGGCCAGCTGATGAGTTTTGAACAGCGTTAGTCGGTAAATTAAATTTGAGTTCGTTGCATATAAATTTGCCGCCTCGCGACCGTTTTGACGAGAAACGATAAGAGAGGAGAACATTACGATTGTATCCGCGCATCTGCGAATAACAGACCGACGGATATTATGTGATGGTTAATTAATGGATGGGGGATTTAGGGTCGTTTCCTCGGTGGGTCTGTAGCGAGTCTCGTGCCCGTAGTTGTTCCCTGCCATAAAGCATCGGCGCACGAGTATATTAACAGTGTAAACTAGTTTGGAGCGACGCTTCTAGTCTCCAAATTGATCATTGTTATCGGCCAACCACGTTTAGACCGAGACCGGGAGATGCCAAAGTTTCCGGGACATTACGTTGCAGACACGTAACGACATATACATACACGCGAAAAAGCTTTGAGAAAGGTAATTTGAATATGGGTATTGAAATTGGTGAAGCGTACCATCGAATTTTGTACACACGACAATTTGAACGCGCGCTGTTCAGTAAGTGTTCAATTGTCAGCGTGATACCGTTTTAGTTTCTCGTCACATACGAAGTCTGATAAGTAGAGACAGTATGCTTTCTACATCCAACATTATTAAAAACTAAAACATTTTCCACGTCCATCAGTTCGTCAGTCCTCAAAAACAAATAATCGGTTGAAAAATATATATATATAGGCACGGAGTGAAATATGTCTCACGTTTTTTATATTCAATATTCCTTCGCAGGACTCGGCGATATTTTAAAGTCACAGCATTTCGCATCGCTGACTGAGTTTCCCGTGTGCGTGCTTTAGCGTTGCATCCTTTGTATGCAGTGTGCGCGCGGTACGTACCACAAACGTGTCAGCGCTGTGGGGTGTTCCGAGCGAAAGTGTGTTCTATATGACCGGCACGTTGACAACAGCGCCACGGCCAGGGTGGGAGGGGGGCAGCAAGCTACCTGCGTCACGCTGACGTTGATGCGAACACATTGAGTCGAGTAAGTAACTAGTTTAGGTACGGTGTAAATTCGTCATTCCATCGTGCTCTCTCGCCCATCTCGCAGCGCCGTAATTACAATCGCTTGTCGTGGTTCCGTGTGAGCCAGTTCCAGACGCCTCAGCCGTTCCCTTCATCCCGCGTCGTCGCACGCCTCGCACAACCGGGGACCACCTCTGCGTTCCCTCTTTGCGTACATACATTGACACCGATGTTGGTGAGATCTGCTCCACTCTGGTTTCTCCTAGACCGCCGTGACTCGATGCACACGAGCGAACAAGCCTGATAGTCGACGGGAAGGATGAACCTAACGAGGGAACCCTCCGAGGCGCGGAGGGTTAACGCGAGAACGGCGTTGGCCGCGGCAGAACGACCGGGAGAAACAGAGACCGGAAAGGGCCTAGTGGTGAATAAATTTAAAAAAAAAAAGAACATAAAAAAAGAACTTTGCGGTCCGAGGACCGTGGAGAAAGAGAGGACGGAGGGATAGAAAATAAAATAAATGGTAGCTGCCTTGATTGATTGCCGTACCCCGCGCCCTCTCGGGTAACCACTCGCCGAGCTCGCTCGGCACTTTTTGCGCTTTTAATCGAGATTCATTTTCACTGCTGTCGAATGGCGGTGCGAGAGAGATGTACATATATATGTATATGTAGAATATATATATTGAGAGAGACGGCCTTCAGGGAGACGAGGATTGTTCCGCTATGCGATATACTTTCCGCATTTACGGTCCCGGTGACGACTCGTCTGCTATGCGCGCGATCCGTCCGCGAGAGCGGTGGTTCTGGACTAGTTCTGCTACGCGGCGTACCGCAGGCGACTGGGATAATGCTGAATTTGGAATCCTACAGGAACCGCAGCAGCGGCAGCAGCAGCGGCAGCCTCTAGTTGACGAGAAATCGAATTCGGTTTAATCGACAGCGACGGTAGCAGTAGCACCGGCACACCAGGTGGTCCACTCGATTTTCGCCGCACCTCTTCACTACTCTCTATCGGGTACTTTTATATCGGGCCTGATGAAAGCTTACCGTAACTACGAATTCCGGTGCGTCACTCGGCGAGCGCTCAACTCCCGGAGCTAAAAAAAGGCCAATTGATCAGTTTCCCACAGATTAATTGATCGTCGCCGAACTACGAGGGAGGAACTTCGGTGGGGATGAGAGGCGCGCAGGCGGCATGGTCGTAGCGGGTCCTAGATAAACAAATCGACTATTTAATATCTCGTCATATATATATATATATTTTTTTTCATCCCTCGTCGTGTGTTTACGCGTCATCAATATAGGAATAATTACAACAAATTATATTATCTACATGGATACATTTATTAGTATTATCGTTAATATAATTCGACTAAACGACCGTGTCTCTCTTTCTAAGCTACGTCCCGACGCACGTTCATCAACAGTGTTCTTTATTTTTTATAATTTTTTTTTCACACACGCTCCTCGTCTCCCTCGAGGGATATTAACATTTTCTCAACGATCTCGCTTTTATCTTACGTTTCTATATTTATAACAGTTTTTCTTCTTCATTTTGTCGGAGAGGGAGACTCGTCGTGGCGTACTACACTTTTCCGTCCTCCTCATTGTTTTTTTTTATTTATATATATATATATACCGATTTTATTATCTGTACAGCGAGTTTTAATAGTATGGTATCGTAACAGCACGTGTGAACGACTGCCCTAGCAGAATTTTTTAAGTTTGAAATGCTCTTTTCATCAGGGCTTGAAGTGGACTTATCAGAGCCTGGTCAGGAATTTTAACGGGCCTTATGAGGGGCTGATTTGACTCTCGAAAACTTCTGCCAGGGCGTTCGTGTATCAATATGGGTATAAACAGGTTTGCGGATTCAGTATTATCACATACCTCTGTCGAAGCGACGATTCCTCTCTTACGAGGTCGCGAGTTATTAAATTTGTGATCGAAGCTAGAGTCTACGAAAGCTAATGCGGGTCGAACGAGTCCACGCGTTCCGCTCGAATATAGTACTTTTCACCACGGCTATTATAGAGAGCTATTTTATTACAACAATAATCAGTTGTCTCGATCGTTAATCGACGATACGAGATTTTTTGTTTGGCTGAGAACGACCTCGGCAGTTTCGCAGGGTAGAAATTTGAAAGCGATCTTGGCTTAGATGATAATAAATACAGATAATAATTTTTATCTAAAAATTATTATCTCAGCCGAACGAAACATCTCGTACCACTGTATTACATCTTTAAATCTACGGATCGAAACTCAACAAAATCGTTTCTACCCCCCCCCCCCCCCCCCCTCTCTCTCTCTCTCTCAGAGCACGTTTATCGTTTCAGCCACGAAAAATCTCCCTCGTGCAATAGTGACCGTATTATCTCGATCGAGGAAAAGATATTTTCATCTACATATTTCAGTCCAGTTCGAAAAATCTTCACCTCGGTACAAATAATTATATTAAATATCGACATTACCGTCTAACCTCGTGATAGA
Source organism: Exephanes ischioxanthus (assembly GCA_958510785.1). Taxonomy (NCBI): domain Eukaryota; kingdom Metazoa; phylum Arthropoda; class Insecta; order Hymenoptera; family Ichneumonidae; genus Exephanes; species Exephanes ischioxanthus. Next base: position 17,492,715 of record OY294020.1, on the reverse strand, counting down.
TACCGTGTTCTAGAATACCGCGGTTTCTATTATCCGTGTCGCTCACGAAACTCTGTGCAGACACTCTACCGCGAACACCGTCCGTGTCATTTTTATCATCGAGGACCGACATAATTTTTTTTTTTTTTATTTTTTCACGAACCTTACGGTCATTCCTCGAGTACGATCGACACGTTTAACACGTTATTATATTATTTAATTTGCGTAAGCGTTTTTGAAATCCCATTTTTTTTTTTTTTTTTTTTCATTAAACATACTGCAGAGACACACACATGCACACCGAGGCGACACGACTCGCCGTTCGTTCGTCCGATTCTCTTTTTTGTTTTGTTTTGATATATCTTTGTTTTCGACGAGGCTATAGCGCTTCTCGCAAACGGTGCGCGATTGTTGAAATGTCAGGTATCGATGGATGAGGAGAGAGAGCCCGTAGCATTGACACCGTGACAGTAACATCTCGAACACGCCGAATATATTTCGGGTGTTTGTAGCCGAGTTTCTATAACAAACCGTACAAGCCCGGGGATGATTTTGCTGCAACATGTACATATATATATCTATATATGTATGTATGTGGGTGTGTGTGGTATATAGACAGGCGGTCGGGCACAAAACCATTTATCGTCGCAGGAAGTTCGATATGCCAATTATAGCAGTTCCGGATACTCGGTCATTAACTACGGAAGGATATATTTACAGGGGGAAATGGGGGGGGGGGGGGATACGGTGTAAGGGAGCGGAGGAGAGAAGAGGGAACAAACTAGAAACACGCGGGCGTTAACGCCGTGCTCATTAAGTCGTTGGGTCGTTAAGTCGTTTACCCGGAACTGCCATCGAATCATTCGGCCTCTCGGTTCGTCGTTAAAATTATCCACGGGAGAAATTCGCGAAGAGCGCATACGGCGATCGTCCGTTTTCCCTCTTGGACTCGGGGTAAAAATGGAACGGCACGGTCGATTTCGCGTCGAGATGAGATTTACGGTTTTCCTGACTATCAGGCTTTTCCACGGTCGCGAGAGTCGCTCCGAGGGGGAACAAAATGTGACGATGGGAAAATCAATCGATCGCCGACGCTTCCCGATCTTGTTTATCTACAGTATTTACAATAAATCGATGCACGATACATCGGTAGAGGCGTTATAATAAATAAATAAATTGTTTCTGAGATCCGAGCACCGGAACTTCGGAGCGGATGCTCCCAGGCAAGACAACGAATTTGCAAACAAGCGGCTTCTGACGGCGAACGTGGTATCCGGTATCGATTGCGCGGAGCGATCGAACGCTAGTGGTTTACGGTCAGGTACAACGTAAGACAGAAAAAAAGATTATTTTTTAATTCAGTGATTATTATCATGATTTGTGTAATAGCGAGATTCGTGAGTAACATTAATAACGCCTTTTACATATATATTTGTTAAAAAGCGCGAAACAGGTACGGTTCGATGCGTAATAGTAGAGGACCTAGTGTAAATTTACACGATGGAGTTCGAAAATAATTTTTATTAAATTGCAATGGAAAATAAAAAATTTAGAGCGCTTCCTTCGACAACAATATCGAGATGGATCGCGTGTCTCTTACTTCTGTATAACAATATTTATTAATTTATTAATAACATTTTTGTCTTTTTTTTTCCGTCACTCACCGATCGAGAATAAACCTTTGCAGATAGTGGCCCGGTGTGCATTTATCACATTTATCCGAGGTTCGTTCGTTCCGGTCACTCGTGACGGGGGAGAGGGGAGGCTAATGTCATCCGTGTCCGAAGGGTGGTTGTGCGTGACGCTGTACTCGCGATCGGAGTGCGGACAGACGACGCTGTACATCCGAGCGAACTCAATTAAGCCACACTGCCAAGCTCATCGGTAGTCGCAGCAGGGACGTTTCGAGCTTTCGAGGTGCTACAATAGTGCATATATATATATATACACATACATACATACATATATATATATATATACACATATATATATATATGCATATAACACGCGTTTCCGTTTTCTCAGCTCAATGCTCTCTCTCTCGTCGGCCGTTCACTCGTCGCAAAATCAGTACCCTCCCCCGACTGCAGTACGTAGTCGCATTGTCCGCCACGTGACTCTCGTCACCATCGTCCTTCTCTTTTCCGGCTCGTAACGCTGTGTACGGTTGGCCGAGCGTGTACACAGCCGCACGTGCGCGATACTCTCCCTCTCGCCTGTCGTGGCTGTCGTGCTCGAGCAACCCTTACTCTCCGATTTACACAGGCTGTAGATATGCACGGTAGTTGTACACAGGACAACGGATAGCTGAGAGCGTTCGAGCAGCGCGCGTGCAAGCTCCGGGTTACAACCGCCTGTGTGCCGGCGGAAGGAGCATCTGCAAGAAGACGACCCTTCCACGGTACTTCGCGGTGCGGGGCCTTACGACGAGATTTCCGAGAGGCAACGATTCTCCGGTCCGAACCAACGACAACAATCCACTTTCCAATATCACACATATTTACTTCTACCTCCCTCCACCCACCATGTATTTCCTCTCTCGCGTCGACATGTAGATGTGTTTGTCAGCGTCCGCGTGCACGGATGCGCGCGTGCGCCATTTTTTTCGTCGTCGGCGCGGCGGGAATGCATGTACATATTATTTATCTTCGAACATCGCACATTGGCCATGCACGGTGACCGACCAGTTTTCCGATAGACCCGGAAAAAAGTGATCATACGTTACTCATGTAGAATTATACATCGTTATGCATGATTGTTAATTATTCATTCATATATGATCACATGCGGTTCATATATAATTCATATGTGATTATACATGTATAATCACCATGTATAAATCGGTGCACAGTGAAAATTAAAAAAAAAGGTATTTGCCAAATGTGACAACACGTGGTTGCCGACAGACGTCTAAAATTTCAGTTGTTAATTTACTATAAATTGATGGTCGATCTTACAAAGTTCCTTTTTTGTTACTGTGTATCCGATAATTCTTTCCTGGGGGCGCAAGAAGAATAGTGACGTCACAAGCGCCGAGACGGAATGACAGAAAATAAAACGTGGCCATTGGCATTCCAGAAGTCAACGGATTTGCCTCCTGCCCGGATCGAGGTTGAAATCCCGACGAAAATTTACTCCCGCTCGATGTCGATGCTCGCCGAACGTTTTGCTTAGCCTCGTTATATTTAATACATAAACTTATGCATACACAGTATAGACCGGAATGCTGCACGGTGTGACATATATGTATATATATATTAAAATCGCTGCGCTGACTAATAAACGCTTTTTCGCACTCAGCACTTGGTACGTCTCATCGAGTTTTATATATATTGTACGTTATGTTAATTCATCATACGTATAGTTTTATATTTAGCTATATTTATATATATTCTCTCTCTCTCTTTCATTCTTTTTTTTATTTTGTTTTTTTTTTTTTTTTTAATAAGTCATTTAGTATGAAAATAATTTAGCACGCCCGACGTGGTGTAAATCATGGATACCAGAGCGCCCCCGTCGAGCGCATCGCCGCTACGTCGGGATCCGTAGTCTCCCTCGTCTCGATCCTCGCCGTTGTCGTCGTCGTCGATAACGCACAGACAGCGCCACGTTCGATCGCGGCCGATAAATACTAATTGGAAGCCCCATCCGTGACTCGGGAATCACCTTCTGACGGCGATTAATAACAGCAGCGTTAGGAAGAATGTCACAAGTAGATATCGGCCATTCCCCGTCGGGCTGCTCGTTCGGAGGCTCGTTCCGGCGTTGGTGTCGTGATGCGGCCTCTTCGTCGGCGAACCGCCGCTCCCGCCGCCGTATTCCCTGTCGTAATCTGGAACCAGAATCAACAGTCGGACGAGCCACGTAAAATGGTCCACACACACGTACGCACGCACGCACGCACGCACGCACGCACGCACGCACGCACGCACGCACGCACGCACGCACGCACACACACACACACACACACACACTCGCGCGCGCGCACACACACACACGCACACACACACACATGTACTCACACACACAATCGCAAACCCCCATGCGCAGTTACACGTGCGGTTCATTCAGTATCGCACACCATCCTCTCGACAAACCACTGTGGAAATCACGACGCTCTACCAGGTCGGGGCGGGGGGGGGGATTTCCACCCCTAATACTCGCTCTTTCCTCACTCCCGTTCTATCTACCCGCGTCGTATACGTCCTATGTACCCGGCTCCGTACTACGGTGTACACGATATAGTGCAGACACGTGTACATGCCCTAGGCACCGCATGGCATGTACTCGGCTGCGACCGAGAATGTGCGAAACTACTGCGAACCCGCGAGCCGCGCGGGGCCGAGCCAGTAGTAAGGGTACGTGTATGCACAGACAGCCACCACGCCGCAAAGCTCCGGCGAACGACCACCACCAACCACCGGCTTATTTCATTCCCGGCGGCCACTTTGTTTCTTTGGGACGCCCCAGCTTCGCACCCTGTACCGCTGTCGCTTTTCAACCCCCCCCCCCCCCCCCCCCCAATCTCGCCCTCCACCCTCGACGCGTTTCCTAGGGGATTCTCTCCACACCTTGCCGAGCGCAACAATCTGTCTTATTTCCGCAGTACTGCCGCAATAAAGGCACCCCGGGCAACAGGGAATGTCTTACGTAACGGGAAAACGCCTGGGAAAGCGTGCGAGAACCAGCCGCTAATTCTCCGGTGCTCCGAATCGTCAAATCTCTCAGTCTCTCCTTTCACTCTCGGTTGCAAATGATGAAAAGAGCGGTATCCTGTTAATACACCTTTTGCCCAAGGAGAATTTGTCTACCGCGTACTCACTCCGCCGGCGACGAATTTAATTTCATCGATCGAATTTATTCTACTCATATCCCGTATTTCTGGTTTACGGAGCGTAAACTGTTATTTTTATGAATCTAGGGTTTGGGAAAATTTGTATCGTTTTGTTATAGTCGATGGACGAACGAGCGAGAAACGCGGATGGTGCATCTCGTGCATTATTTGCGAATAATGTTGTATAGTTAAGAGGATATTGTTTTTTTTTAAAGCATTAAATCCCGAAGGATTTGAAGTCTGTTACATCGAAATTTTTTATTAAAAAATATTAAAAAATTTGACGTATAGTGATACACTCCAGAGACACGTCGAATTGTATTCCCGATTTTACTCCAAACGTCATTATTCGGACGCGTACAGCCGCATAATAATAATTACAAAGTTTTCGCATTACGCGTCGCTTCCACGAGTCATATTTCGCGCATTTATTTATTTTTCGAAGCGGCATTACCGTAGTGAGGCTTCGTTCCAATTTCTGTTCGACAGTAGTAACGGCAGCCCGTATGGCGGAAACAGGAGCTCGCGCAGTTTCCACGAGTCAATTAAGGTAGTACTTGCGGTACAGTCCGGCCAAACGTGAGTTTCAATGAAAATTTCGAAAACATCTCGATGGGGTAAAAATCTGAAAAAATCAAGTGTATCGGAGGTGCTGCAAAGACTGTTTTTGTGAAATAATTATTCCAATTTCTCATTAAGAAATTGAAGATAAAAATTATTATTCAACAAATTACCCGGAAACTTAACTATTTTCCTTCATAAAAATATTTCCCTTATTTTTCTGAATACGCATGAATTTGTTCAGAATTTTTTGTAATCTTTGAGAATTGCGTTTTTTCATAACTAGAACATAGAAAAAAATTCGATTTTCAAAGATTACAAAAGATTCTGAAAAAATTCATACGTATTCAGAAAAATAAAGGAATTATTTTCTATGAAGGAAAATAGTTAAGTTTCCGAGTAGTTTGTTGAATAATAATTTTTAACTTCAATTTGTTGATGACAAATTAGAATTATTATTTCACAAAAACAATTTTTGCATCACCTCCCATACACTTGACTTTTTTCAGATTTTTTTTCCATCGAGAAGTGTTCGAAATTTTCTCTGAAACTCACATTTGGGGGGACTGTACTGCATGTACAACCTTAAATAAAGTATTGTATTGCGCGATCCGCGAAGCATCGGGCTTTCGGTAAAATGGAGTATATCCGATGGTTCATAACCTGCCCAGGTGACTGTAGGATTTCTCCGCTGTGCGCGAACTCTCCCCTTTTTCCCCGAACTGCTTTAATTGCCTTTGCCGACGTCACGGAGTCACGATAGTTTAAGCCCGTGGCTTCCCAGCCACCACCCTAACCACCCCCCCCCCCCCCCCCCCCCCTCCAACTTGGATGATACGTTTCGCGTGCGGACCACCTTGCACCCGTCGTGAGTTGGAGTTACGCGCTGCAATTTTTCTTCTTACCGACCCCAAGACTCTCCCCTCACTCTCTTTCTGCCCCCGCAAGTGAACGTCGAACTGCCGGCGAAGGAATATTCCTTTCGCGTGCCGCACGGGAAGAAAACTCCGTACCAAGTTCGCAAACCTCTCCCTCCCACCCTCGTCACTTCCTGCAGCTATTCCCTCCACCCTGTCGGTCTTCAACCCCCGCCGACCCCCCTTTTCCTCGGCAACCTCTGAGAAGACGCACGTTTTCGTCCGGTAAAAGTTCCCGTACAGAGAGTTGACGCTCCCGCGGTGAAAATCGACTCTACGTGACTCTCCGGTTTGCCGCCTCATGACACGTGCATTCGCACGATATTTTCCCAAGAGCGTAGCAAATTATTTTGTTTCTTTTTTTTTTGCTTTCACATAGTCGAATTAAATAATTCCTTTGTTTTACAAGCAACAAAGAGTTAAACCACAAGAATCGACGAGAAGCTTTCATGCTAATAAAAACATCGGGGAAGGGGGGGGGGGGGCTGGAAGGGTGACAAATTCGGGTAAATAAGTAGACTGACATATGAGAAGCAATTAATTAGGCATTGACACGGAGTGCGAACGCACGAGTTTCACGGTGGTTCATCCGAATCGTCTATTATTACTGCATGGTGCCCAGCGAGGTGAACACCGAGGCGGGACAGCCGAGAGGTAGAGAGACAGCTTCGCAGGTTGAGCGTTAAACTTCGAGGAAGATCTTCCCATCCACGCGGACGGACGGGATCCAATTTATTGAATTGGCAAACCCGTTTAGCCGTGAGCGAACGTTCGTACGTATTTGCGAGGTTCCCAACCGGCATTAGTAGTGGGTTTATACAGAGGTGAAAGCGAAAAGCAGGGGTATGTATGGAAGCCCGGTAGTGGGAGAAGCTACGAAGTATTCCGAATCGATCGGGAGTCTCTCTCTCGCGTGCGCCCCAAAGGCGGACAGACGTTGAGAGGTATATGAGCGGGAGGATATTCCCCGTGGCCTTCGACTGCAATCCGGGCGTGTGCCTGGAGGCCTCACGCCAACGTCCGTTCCGGTATCTCGTGAGTAGCGTCGTTCCGTTTTTCCGTAATTGAAAGTAAACGTCACGGACCGAAAATTTCGCTCCGCAAGCTCACTGGGAATAAGACATTTGCGACGGCGAAGCTCCCCGAGTCTCCCGGGCATCGGCGTGCGAATTAACATTTATATTCGTCGGGCGAATTATACGCAACGGAATGAGCGAATGATCTGTCCTTCGCCCGATATAAGTTTTAATCATTTTAACATGGTAATTATAACACACGGTTGATGAACATATTTTTATCGAGAGTTAAAACGTTAGATTTAACTAGCGAGTGTACTCGTGTCGAACGCCTTCGATCGACTCAGGCCAGCCGATCACAATTAATACGATCTCCTACTCAATTTCATTCTACGAGCCCGGGACGTCCAGAAAGAGCCGGCGTGGAAGCAAGTAAACGGTTCAGTTGAATAGAACCGAACCGTTTACTGAACCGTTTATCTAATAAATTGAATTATTTTTTATTTTATGTAACTCATGCATGAAGTGCTACGTTTCGTGACTGCCGAGAGTGGCGTAAGTGGCGCTTTACAGCCAAGTGTACTATAAATACACGGCGCATGCGCACATCGGGCTTATTTTACTTTACCGCACGCTTTTCGTATTTCACGAACGCTTCTCGTACATTACGGACGCTTCTCCCACTTCACGCACGCTTCCGTAGTTTACGCACGCTTCTCGTACTTTACGCACGCTGGCTATACAGCGTCACAATCAGCCGTCACGGAATAGTACTTCTCCTGCATTCGTTACAGAAAATATTATGCAATATTAGTGCGGTGTTGCGAACATCATACGCCGACTGTGAAGTAAGTCGCAGCGTGCGTATAAAGTTCGCTTTACCGCACTATTATTTCAAATTACTATTATACATTCATTGATCTCTGATCCTCTTCGACGACAGGTTCAGGGCAGGCATCCATTTTCGTATCTGAACACGAGCCTAGAATATTACCATTATTTATGTATGTATGTGTATAACGTGTAAATGGAAGTTATCAAACTATTTATTCTCTGCATACGAAAGGAAATTATAACGAGGGCAGAATGTCTGAAGGATTGTCAATGTGGAAATTATTTGTTTATCGGTTAAAATGTGGAAAATTTATTCGACAAGAAAACTAATATCAAACTAAGCGAAGAAAATGTGATGACCGATATATAAATTAATGTGCAGATATTGATTTGTGGCTATTTGGTCCCGTTTATATTACTCCAAAATAATCTGTTGATTCGTAGTTCTCATCGGCCTTGGTATGGAAAAATACTTTTATGTCACTCGGTGGGAAAATGGCGGTTTTTTCGTGCGAAAACCCCCATTTTCACACCTTGTGAAATAAAATTTTGTTCGACACTCATGCGAAAAACGTTTTCTGAACTCGTGTGATTGCAACACTCGCCCTCGGCTCGTGCTGCAAACTCACACTCGTCAGAAAAAGTTTTTTCGCACTCGTATCGAAATGTACTATATATGTGAGAAGAATATACACTCTTCCAAGGCGAAAGTGATGCCTTAGAGAAAATTTAAAAAATTCCCTTCTAAGCTAAGTGGCCTATTGGCACTACCCAGTGTTTATTAGTGCTCGAAAGACAGTCGGCTTTGCTTTGGCTACGTATGCCGGCCGGAGAAGGGCCGATGTGGCATTTTGGCGTACGGCAGCCAGTGTGGAGTCAGCGATGCGCCGCCTTCCCAGTTAGGACAGAATCCCACCTGGGAAGAGACAGAGGAGCGCACGCCATGTCGGCGGAAAGTAGTAGAGGCCGTGTATGGCCAGACACGGTTTACAGGCTGTATACCGTTCCAGTGAGAAGCAAATAAAAGAATCAAACGTTTAATCGGATCGCAAAGAGAAGATAACTCGCTCCGAATCCAGTTTCCCTTTGTTGTTGTTGCCAGCCCTCGTTTCCCACCCCCTGGGAATCCCGCATTCGCAGTGACGTCGGGCAGCAGGATATTTCGACCTGCTTGACGCACTACGCACTACGACGCACTGCGGTGGTCGAGAAAAACGTGACGGAATTTGCGTGTGCAGGTGACAGTGGGTAAAAATGGAACATCCTTACCAATTTTTGATACCTTACCATCAGCACCAAACACAGGTAAAATCTGTGCCTCGCTCTCCAAGCTACCTGCGATAGTAACGCTGGATTATGATTAGCTTTCTGTATTCCCGGCGTGGGGCATGCGGGGGCGGGTACGGAGAAGGGCGATTGACAAGAGGGAGGACAAGAGGGTACATCGGACAAATCTCTCCGACTATCGTGGAAATCGATAGCCGACCGAGGTGGAGACCCCTGGGGCGCTCGCTCCCCCCCCCCCCCCCCTCCCCCTCCCCCTCTCCAGAGTCGAAACACTGGCCTCGGCTGCTGCCACGTCATATCATACCCCGTCGATTCCGCGAATGTCGTATGTATTCGGTTCTGCATTGTTAATGAGTCGATAGGACGGCTCTCTTCGTCGATGCTCATTCCATGGGTCTCCGGGCTCTATCCGATGGGTGTACACACATTTGCAGGACGAAAATGGCTGCATTTAGATACACACAGGGGCAACGCTACTGTCATATCACCCGCGTCATCTGGCCACTGTTCCGTGGAGACCGATGCCGAAGAGACAACGATGCGCCTGAGCGGGATTCTCTAATTAAGCTAATTACGTCAACAAGCTCGCGGCGCAATGAGGTGCATCTTCCCGGCTGTGGGCCCAAGCCTTATAACTCTCCTCGCTCAATCCCGTCAATCTTTCTCTGACCTGGGTCCTCGTGCACTTCTCTCTTCTTAAAATTCATGCGCATGAACATATCCACTGACCTGGATCTCGCCATTCCTCGACCTCATAATCGATGGGGCGCTGGCGTAACTTCTTGTTGCCATTCCGACCTGGAATTGAGTTACAGTCGATATCGTTAGGCAAAATTCGTCTTCGACGGTCTCAACGGACGGTGATTATCCGTACGACCAGCCAATTACGATTATCAGATAAACTATATTCTCGCACACGTTATATCAAGTGATGAATTATTAAAGTAATTACCGGTCTTCTTCAGCGACGATGTCACCTGGTGTGTCGCCTGCGTCGTCGTCGTTGACGGCGCCGGAATTTCTGTAACGCAACGACGGAACATCGATATCCCGATAAAAATAACATATATGGAACAATACATGTAATCAATTTTTGCATGTATTTCTATTGCTGCTCTCGGTTCTGTTATCCGAATCGACACGACAATAATCAGCTGTATTAGTGTTGTGTCTTGGTTTTCGATGATTAAACTTCACAATATCTTGTCCGATATATATATATATATATATTTGGGTATCTCACAAAAAGGATATTTAAAAAAAAAATCCTCCCACCCTTTTAGAGTATACATTTCGATTCGAAATGACCTGACGAGAGGCGGTCCCTAGCAAACAATTCTAAGAGGTGCTACACTCGACGTTTGTATTAAAAAAATGCGACACTTTTCAAACGTAATTGTCAACGACCGCCGAAAGGCGAAACATCTCGCGAAAGCGAGATGTTTTTTTAGATCGAAATATACACTGTAAAAAAAAAATTACAACTCTCATGTGTTTCAAATTTCAGAAACGGTTTATGTAAAGAAGCTTCCAATACCGTCCATTAATTTTCAAACAAAATTTCTTTACAGTGTATACTTGTACGGGGTGGGAGATTTACTTTTTGTCATTTTTTGTAGTGAACCCAAAATACATATACTTTAATCTTTTCATTTTTCATTTCTATATGGGAAACTCTAAAAGTACTGTGAATTTGTTGAAGAAATTCTTTCCACCCTCCAAAAGTATAGATTTCAATCTCAAATTGAACCTCGCGAAAGACGGTTCCAAGCAAAAAGTGCTAAGAGGTGCCGCATTCAATGTTTGTACCAAAAAAATTCGACAACTTCTTTCTTTTTGGGTATAAACGACGAATGCGGCATCTGTTAAGATTTTTTGCTTAGGGCTGCATTTCGCGAGGTTCAATGTCAGATTAAAATCTATACTTTTGGAGGGAGGAAAGAATTTTAACAACAAATTCACCCTACTGGACATTTGTAGAGTATTCTATATACGAATTTAAAAATCGAAGTATTTTGTGTTTAATACAAAAAATGACGAAGATTTAAGCTCCCACCCCGTAGAACTATATATTTTGATCGATAAAAAAGGTCACAGACAATTAAGCATATCCTTACGAAAAGTCGTTTCTGTTCAATCCTGATCAAACTCATGTGGTCTCCGGAAAAAAACACGCTTTATTTGTTGGCATTTTTAAAGATTTTTTGACGGTCTAGTTCTTTTGCATCGTAATTTCAAAGTTACGTATTTTCACATGGAAAGGATCAGATCTAACCTCAAAAAGGGTAGAATGTAACGTTTTTCTCCGCCGATTTCGAGAGGTAAAACGTCGAATGCTGCACCTTCTAGGATTTTTCGCTAGGTACCGTGCTCCCCAAACTGAATATAGCGCAATATCAACGAGACTACAAATATACGTACACATATAAGTATTAAAAAGTATCGATAAACAAGAATACGGCGGAGTCGAATTTTCTATTCGAGTAAGAAATGGAAGAGGCAAGAAGACATTCTGGTATGTATTCGAACGAGTACCTACATTCGGGTAAATATACGCGTTTATATCGTGCAGAAGTTGACGCAGTCGGAACGGACTGTGCGACGATCGCTGTGTGCATATACTATATAATTCAGCATTCTCGAATTCCTATAGTCGTCTTCCACAGTCGCTCCTGCACGCTCAATCGTTTCAGCAATCGCGAACGATAAATGGCCGCGGGCGCCCGGAGAAAAATCGAGCCCGAAAACCCACCCGGGAAAAACTTTTAATTTCAGCCAATTTGTATTCGCGTTGTCCTCGGCGAGTCCTCGAGTGCGTGAAACTTGGAGGGGGAGGGGGGGGGGGAGGAGTGGCAGAGAGAGCCGCGAGGGGGTGGAAAAAAAAGAAAAAAAAGTGAGCCACGCGCTTCCGTAAAAACGAGCCTGCAGTCAAATAAACATATATTCCGGCTAAATTTAATCACCAATTTCTCGATACGCCCGTAGATAAGGAACTGCATAGCTTCCGCTGGCTCCCCGCTAACCGACTCCCTACCGAATCGATTGAGGGCTGAATAACTTTGCAACACGCGGATAATGCCAGACTCTGAATGGCGAACTGCATATCCCGAGGGTAGGGGGGCTATATATGGTCTACGAATCGGAAATCAATTATTTGACCTTTGTTGTTCCCGTTGAATGCCCTCACTGCCTCTATCTAACCTCATTGGATAATCGTGCGCAATTCAACGTCGTCTTTAGGGGTTGAGTTGGAGGGGAGGGGGTTGGATATACACTGCTTATGCGCTGTCTCGCGTGAGGTGCTCGGTGCTGATTATGCAAGGATATTGGGGTTAATACTACTGGGGCACATCGACATTGGACCCGTATTACGTACTCCGGAGGTTACGCCGGATAATCAGCCAAGAGCCATTCACGATCTTCGTCCTCCCAATTGCCGTTTCTGCATAATACAACACACCGCCAATGCGCATACGTATTATATCAAAGAGAAACTTGCCGTCCAGCTTGATATCACCGTCCGTACTGCCGAGCGAGTTCTGCGCGACGCACTTGTACGAACCGAAATCCTTCGGACCGATGTTCTTTATCTTGAGCATCATATACTTGTTGTAGCCGTTGTCGGTGTACTGCGCCTCGTACTTTTCGCCTGCAACCCAACGGTAATAGCCTGGGCAAGTAAGACCAAGTTCTTTGATTTTTTGCTGACACGTAAAAACGCGGGAAGAGATACAGGTAATATTTATAAATACAGGGTTGAAAAAAGGATTGTGCATTTGATAAAAACAGTTCTCCTCCCCCAAAGGTCGATTGCAATCATTTTTTCTTGGCAACTTTTCACTGATATTGATATTTAATTTATCTTTGGTAAAAAGGACGGCATGTTCTGGGAGTGAAATCGTGAAATTGACAATGAAAATATTGTAGCGCTTTGTGGGCACGAAATTTTTGTTAAATTTGCGAAACTTTTTTTTTTACCGTGTAATGTTAAGAAATTGGATGGGCATTGGGGTTTTTTCATTTCACGGGAAATATAAAATTACCAGATACAATCATGTCCCCGGTCTCGGTCGTCCAGTAGTTGATGGAGGTCGGATAAGCCTCCGTGTGACACTCGAGGGTAACGTCCTGTCCGATGTAAGCTCCTTCCAATTGGTTCGGTATCGACAACATCGGCGGGACTGTGACGTTCGACCAATGAAACAAGGAAGAGTTTTAACATGAATGCCTTGCCGTCGACTCACTGATGGAACAGAAGAGCGGAAACTTTTGTTCGTTAAAAAAACAAGGCTGGTTCACATTGTTACCGAAAATATAAATAATGGGACAAAGAGAGCGAGCAGAGAGTTCATAGATGCATTCAAAATAATTGAAATATACTCTCGTTCAATGCATGCGTAGTCGAGAGGCTGCATAGTTCATCGGTGAATGGACTCCGACCCCTTTAATGCCTCGGGGTAACTTCGGACTTTACGAGACGACGTAAATCACGTTTTACTGCCGATATCTCTTCACTTGGAGTGTGCGCGCCCGCGAATGGCGACGCGTTCATATTATAGGTGTGTGTTTAGTAAAGCAAGAAGAGAACAGCAAGGGCGCTGAGAAAAAAAAAAAAAAAAAGAACGAACGTCTTGAACGAAGCTTTTATTATCATTTGATGTGCTTTCCGAGTCGTGGTATCTTCGGCAAATCGGGAGGGTCGTTCGACGGACGCGCTTCAACGATCCTCTCGTTCGAGAATTCTATCCGGGACCCGGAAGGAGGGGTATCTGTGCCGACAAGAGTTCGTCGACCGCCATTGAGACTCTGCAGGGGCGACCGGGGCAAAACGGGACAGTTAAGAGGTAAAGGTCGTTCGAATGAATTCACTTTTCACCTAAAAAAAATGTTATTCGTGATAATTATTTCGAACGGGGCTACCCCTAAACGCCATCGCCATCATGTGTGTGCGCACTACACTGTAAAAAAAATTATGAATTTAATGTACCGGACTCGAAGTTTTTATACAAAAACTGATACATTAAATTTAATGTACACTTGTGATGGAAAATTAACTATATTATTTCATTGAAATTAAAGTGAATTATAAAAAATAAAGTATTCCCAGTGATTTTAATACATTGATTTTATACGAATTTTTTTACAGTGTACGTCTACAGTCTCCGTTTTACCCCAGTCTGAATTATTTTTCCGAAAATTTTCTCGTTCTCCATTTTCGTCCTGGTGAACTTTATATAGATTTTTCGCGATCGCGGCTCTTAGTCTGAGGGATCGCAGCTAGTGGAGTGACATTAAGGTCGTACGTGCGGACAGCCCACATAAGTACAGAGTGAATTGAGAGAGGAATTGCAAACACTTCTCGATGAGATAAAAATCTGAAAACAATCAACCATATGGAAGGTACTGAAAAGATTCATTTTGCATAACAATAATTCCAAAATGTTATTAACAAATGAACGAAAAAAAAGTTTCCCAACAAATCACACGGCAACCTAACTTTTTTTTTATGAAAACGATTTGTTAATTTTTCTGAACATGTATGAATTTTTCCAGAATTTCGTGCAACCTTTGAAAATTGCATTTTTTTAAATTACTTGATTTTACTTGATTTTGCATGTTAAAATTGCTTGATTTTTTCACATTTTTATCCCATTGAGAAGTGTTCGCAATTTTCTCTCAATTCTCTCTGAACTCACATGGGCTCAACTACCTTAATAAGTCCGGCGATAAACATTTCAGGTTCGAACCCAGTTTCGCTTCGAGCATTATTCGTAGCACAGCGACGTACCGAAATTGGTGATTTCTTTTCTATTGATAGTACGACCGTTTCGTCGGGATCAAACTTCAGATGGATATTTCTATTTTTACACTGGATACGAGCTCCAAACTTTTTGATCGCGCATATCGGATTCTGTATATTTATACACAGCTGATCATGAGTATCGTTTGTGCATACGAGCTGGTAACCTACACTCGAAAAACCGGAGCTACGCACCCGGTGCGAAACTTTATAGACGATTCGAGTTGACGCGACTTTATACGGACAGAGTTAACGACCGTAGACTAATAGAGAAGTACGAGGAACTCATGGTTCCGGCTCGTCGGTAGACTAGGGTGAGTAACGCACCGGAAAAGATGCTTTGTCGGGTACGCATCTTGGGCGCGAGCGTGACGATGGCGAAACGGTTGGATGTCGGGCATATCTACGGGTTGTAGTAGAGATTGCTCGCTCGTAAATCGAGAGCTTAATGAGACGTTGTAGAGAGAGGGAGAGAGAAGACCGTAGCTGGACCGATCACACGAAGAGGACTATACCATCCACTCGACACCCCCCGTAGGTCGTTCTCTTCGCCCGCTATTTCCGGGTCAACGCATTCGTTCGGACTCCACCCGATATACAATCTCTGTTGACCATACGATAGTTCTACTATTAATTGTTTCTTCTTGCATGATGAACATGAGATTGTCGGGACAATAAATAATCGGGCCAACACATGGTTGGGCTAACAAATGGTCCGACACACAAATTATTGGATTAACAAATGTTTGGATCCACAAAAAGTCCGGCTAATCAATGTTCGAACCAACCACGTCATATATGGACTCAACCGAATAGTGGAGATGGATGCAAAACGGGCACCGTTTCAACTTTCTTACAAACAACTTGTTTCAGTTTTCTTATGTTCCTTACATATGAAAAGTGTGGAAAATAAGTAAAATCGTTCATAAAAACAAAACAAAATATCGGTCGAATCGGTATTTCTTCAGAAGTTGAGAACTTTTTTTCAAATTTTTTTTTTCATTTTCATTATTGTCAGAAAAAATTGTTGTTATTAAAAAAAAAAATTGATCTAATTAAGTTGTCGAATGATTTGTGATGAAATCTATTTTTTTTTATTTTTGCCACGGCCTCTTTTGGGTATAAACAAGTTTCGCATTGTTACCGTGATGATAGGTTACGTGATCTGTAAGACGTTTCCGTCTACAACGATAGCCACTGTGCAATCTCCAACCTCTAATAGCATCCCTTCAAAGTTTGAATTCTTTCAGTTTTCAACCGCTCAGGTGGCTTCTTTCCGTGAGCGTCGTGATCGTCGTTACGCGCCACACAGCGACTTCGTTTACTTCTATTGTTTATTTATAATAGTAGAAGATACATGGTGAAAATCTACGTGAGAACTACGGATAGACAGTTATGGTGTGACGTTGTCATGGCAGGCCCGGTGAAGTCTGTTGTCGAAGGGGCAATAAATTATACCGAAGCCTCAAAACTATTGGCGGTTTCTTGAACCACACTATAGAGCAGAGTACCGAAGTCCAAGGCAAAATTACTTGAAGGGAGTACAAAATTATAGTTGTGTAAAAATAAAAGCGAAGCCTTGGTAACTTTATTCCATACCTTTCATTCAACCTCGCCTTTTTCAATGATTCTAATGAAACGTCTATTATTATAAACAATTTTTACCCGATTTTCGTTTATCTTTCCATTTTTTTATTGTGCCAGTATTGTAAAAACGACGTCGGCATATCATGAAAAATAAATTAAGATAAAATTATCATTTTCAGACTTGGGGCCCGTTTTGCCCTCATCGCATATTGAACCACACGCTTTGGTTGACTACTAATATTTCGCCGTGTTATAAATCCAAATATAGAAATACATATTCCCGCACTGTGGAAGGGGTAAAATTGACGGGGAGAATTAGATTTACGTTACGGGGAAGGAACACCAGCAGCATAAGCAGCTATTCAATTGATACCATCCGCTTGTAGCTTCTCGATTCGCCGTGCCTGCATTCAATAGTTGGAGAATAGCTTTCTCTGCGTAGCAAGAGAGGGAGAGAGAGAAATCGTAGCTATACTATTCCCTCGCGTACACCATGGCGTACGTGACTCGAAATCCTAGAAGCTACGGTGTCGTCTGCGTGCTCTCCGTATCGTTCCGTTTTTTTTTTTTTCACCCAATCTCTTTTTTTTTCTCCTTTTCGACACTATATCGGGAATCAATCATCCGGCTATAAAATGTTAACGATTCCATATATCAAGACTTTCCAGTGAAATATTATTCCCCGTTGCAGAGAGAGATTGAGACATCTCCAGCTCTCAAACTTTTTGATAAAATTTATAATGCAGTTAAACTTCTTCATCGGTGTGGAAAGTATGCTAATTCATAAATCCAAAACTCGTTCTCGTTTTTTTTTCGGATATATCGCAGCAGACGGGGCTCGTGCTGCGCTGACCGAAACAGTTCGCAATTACTTATGACAAGGCTGAATGAATATTCACACGGAGCTAAGAGAGTTTTCGCTCCCCCCTCCCTGCCCCCCCCCCCCCCCCCCTCCCTCGTGCTTGAAGACATCACCACCGTATATTCTGGACTCCTCTCATATATAAACCTTTAAGAAGCACCGTGGGATCGCCGAGTTTCAAGTTATACGGCAAGGGCGATGAAGAAAAAAGAAATTAAAAGGAAAAGCTTCGCGTATAACCGTGGATTGGATTTATAGTGGGGATAAGTCGTAATGAATTCTTCTCACGCTATCCTTTCAACTTCCGACTTTTCCGGGAACGTTCAATCTCCCGATACATTTATTTCATTTCCACCGTAACACGTTTAGCTTCGTCATTCACACCCAATGCCCGCTCTTCGTTATCTCACAAAAAAAATTAAGCGTTGAAAAATGACGTTGCACCATTAAAGAAAAAAAAAAGATTATTAACAACAGTCGAATTTTTTAAAATATTTTTCTATGTAAAATAAATTTAAAAAATGTGTAAAATTGTTAGGCTTCGTAGATGAGAAACTTACATTGCACTCGAAGATCGACCCGCGCGCTGACCGAGGGTGGTACCTCGTTCGACGCTATGCACAGATAAGCTCCCATGTGCAGTCTGCTTATCTTGACGATGTGGAGAACCTCACCGTTGACCACGTTAACTGAAACACGCGGAATTTCATCTCACAATAAAAATGTATATACACTTTTAGTATAATTATATTTTACCGCCAGGTTAACTGTGCACAGAGAAAAAAAATCAATTGAGTCAACAAAATGTGCGCTTACGGGTGGCGAAACAAATGTTTGGTTGATCGGAAGGAATACCTCGTTGATCGAACTAACAGGCCGTCGATTCAAATTTTTCTTTACTTAATACAACAATTATTTCGTTCGATCAACCAAAAATTTGTTTCGCCACCCGTAAGCGCTCATTTTGTTGACTCAATCGATTTTTTTTCTCAGTGTGTGTGCGCACATACGGCTCGCTATTAGTCTCTCGTAACAGCCGGTATTAATAAAAATAAAAATAAATCAGAGGGCATCAACGTGAATGTAGTGCAACGCAGACCAGGCCAGATTTTGACGAGCGAGACCGTTGAACAGTCGTAGCATAAAAAACGTTTGCAGCACAAAATGGTTTGCGTACTTGGCTCGTATGGGGTACGGTCTAGCAAGTGTTGCGACATAACGTACTGCGGGCGGGACCTCCGCACAGTATCGTGTACGTACCTCCTCCATCCAGTGTAGCGATCGCAGCAAGAGTACCGTTGCAGTGGCATTACGAGAGTACTGTATTCCTATATAACGGCTTTCAATAAAATATTTCAGCTACCGGCAGTTTGCTCCGGTAGTCCGGGTCGACCGGGATTCGCGTTTGGGACTCGGTCCAAAAAGCATCGTCGATGCGTGCCTCGGACCGAATTTCGGACTTTAGTCGGAGCAACGTACTTTTGTGGAAATCTCAGGGATCTCGTTTTTATACTCTTATATATCTCTTCGGTCGAGGCGAGTTTAGAGTCGGTGAATGGAGGGGGTGCAATGTGGAAGGGTAATAAAATCGAGCGATCGTGGACCACAGTGCGAGAGAGGTGCGGAGTGTATTCTCTTCCTCCGCGCTTGGAGACGTAAAAACGAACGGAGCGCCGGTTCGCCGTCACGAAACTGAGCACCCTCTGCAGCGGCAGTTCTTTTCTCTCTTAAGCTCTTTTTTTCCAACATTTTTCTTTTTACTTTTTTCTCTCTCCCTCTCTCATTCGTACGAACTTTGTTGCCTGGGAATTAAACGCTTTCTTACGCGGCTCGGCGACCGCGAAGCGCGGTCGCGAGATTACACGGAGGTTGCGCTGGGAGGCTTTTTGTAAGGGACGGATGAAAGAGTGCGGTGATTTCGATGAGTGCGCGACGAGTCGCGGGGAAGTCGTTAATAGTGGCCTGGAGCCGGAATCGGAGCCGTGGAGAACCGGCGATGCGAGCAGTGTTCTCTCCATCGGCGTTCTCGTAAGCTCGTTCCATTTTTCGATTAACGGAATGCCGGGGAAACTTTGACGACGGAGGAGAAGGTGAGGTGTAGCGACGAACGGGGCGGATTTCTTGTGTGTCTGATCGTCGTTATTACATCGGAGTCATGACCCGGTGTATAACGAAATTACAATGTCCCAGAACAGCACTGTTACATCCTATGTAGCCTTTAATAGAAAATAATTCCACATATCCTTATATATATATATATATATATATATATATATATATATATAGATATATATATATATATATATATATATATATATATTCGTATAAAGCGCCGTACGTAGCGTTTCATCGAACGTGGCGAGAATAATTATGTATGCACCATTGAACTGCCGCCCCTTTAGTAGCGCCGTGAACCACTCGCGGACTCTTGTTACTTCAACGTGGCACGTATCTATTTCCGCAAGGAATTTAGGATGGCAGCCCATCTAGACCACAATAAGTCGAGTAATTTTAGCATCGGGAACTCAGTTGTCTCCAAACCAGAGTAGCCGAAAAGGTTCTGGTCTTCACATCTACTGAGATACTCTGCCAGTTAGAGTTCGTAGCCCGTACGGCTGCTTGCAGAGGGTTATTATCGTTAATTTCATAAAGTCTCAAAGTGTACCTGATATATATAGAAACAGGGTACTCGTCCCGGAAATAACCATATTGTGTACTCGTCGAATTGATAAACCAAAGACATGCGCGCAACATATAATAATTGTACGAACCGGAATTTATCATCTTAAATAAAACCAAGAATAACCATCGAGTGAGTACCAAAAGCCTTTTCTTCAACTAAACTTCTCTATGTATACCTGTCACTGGAAATAACCATATTGTGTACTCGTCGAATTGATAAACCAAACACATTCGCGCAACATATAATAATTGTACGAACCGGAATTTATCATCTTAACTGAAACCAAGTATAACCATCGAGTGAGTACCAAAAGCCTTTTCTTCAACTAAATTCCTCCAAACTACTCTATGTATATCCGTCACCGGAAATAACCATATTGTGTACTCGTCGCATTGATAAAACAAAGACATGCGCGCAACATGTAACAATTGTACGAACCGGAATTTATCATCTTAAATAAAACCAAGTATAACCAGCGAGTGAGTACCAAAAGCCTTTTCTTCTACGAAATTTGTCTATGTATACCTATCGCTGGGATCACCATTAAGGGCAAATCATTGCATCCATAAAACTATTAGTGTAAAATGCGAGACTCCGTTTCCGGTGAAAAGCGCTGCCCAATGCCGACTCCCTTACACTCTGACGAGTTGGCTAGGACGTAAAAACGCCGTATCAATGTGGCATGAATCGAACAATATATCTGCAATGTGTGATATATTTTTCGCCCGATTTTTTTTTCTTTTTCGGATACACTTTAGAACATATTTTTGCGGAAATATATATTTAAACATCCGGCCATTTTCGTGTTCAATATATTAAAAACATAGAGACACAAAATTTAATATACACTTCGAATATATTTTACGAATACATTTGATTTCCGTCGTTGGGTAGTAATGAGAAATGTTGAATCGACAGAGCCTCGTCTCAAAGGCGAGTGTCAAAGGTTTCATCGACGAAAATTAATATCTTAATGAACTCCAAAAAACAAGGAAAATTGAATAAAGAACGCTTCCGCACGGATGAAAGCGCGGATGAGAGGCCGAACTTTGAGAATCCAAGAGCAATTTTTGTGCCTTTTACGGGAAGGCTCGCGCAATCCTCGAGAAGAATACCGAGATCGTAAATGGAGATGCGAGACGCGTGGGGAGGGGGCAATCTCTCACTCGCCTCTCCGTATCTTCGGGAAATATCAGTAATTCAGAAAAGGAGTGAATTGCGAGGCGGGAATGGAAGGCAGGGCGGCATTCGCTTTGGGATGCCGGTTGGGATTTGTTCAAAGAAGCACTCCAATCCGGATCGAGAAACGTATCTGAGCGAGAACAGGCGTGCGTGTACAAGTAGAAACTACCCCAAGTTCGCCCCGGTAGTACAACTACACGCGCGAACGAGGTATTGCTGCGAGGACGAACGTTTATTGGATACCGCGCGACAAAGAGTACTTCTCGCCTTCGTCTCTGAAAGCCATTTGCATCGCTATGCATTCGTTTCCGCGGGGGGTCGGGCGATGCGAGAGACGGAACGAGGAGGAGGGTTGCGTGGCCCTATTCGACTTTCCAACGCGTCCGCTGCCCCCCTCTGTTCTCCAGCGCCCTCACGTAATTTGGCCGATTTGTTTTACGGAGGCTGCTGGAGTACAGAGAGAGTACACCTTATCGAAAGTCCTTGTATACCGAGGGATAAAACGAGCGTGAAAAAAAGCTCTCCTGAAAAAAAAAAGAAAAGAAACACGAAAACCCCTCGTATTTGCATCTAACCACACGGCAGCCTCGTCCATATAGCAGTATACGCCCGGTATATTATCCACCGAGAACGAGCGAAAAATAGTGTAATATAATGGGGACTCTCGAAACGGTATTCTTTTTTTTACTTTTTCACATAGCACGTGTTAGCGCATACATTCTACATAAAGAAGCTTTCACGGTTAAATTCGTAAAAGCAAGCGGGGCAAGCGGATTTATGTACCGTAGAGTGTATGTAGGGGGAGACCGGGGAAAAAAGTAACACGGGTCTATTGTAACAAGCGACTGCGCAACGCTGCGCATGATCGGACGCATCGGATATGAAGTGCGCAACATTATAAACAACCCCTCATAAGGTGATGTTTATAATGTTGCTCACTTTGCGCAGCCGCTTGTTACAATTGAACCGTGTTACTTTTGTCCCTGGTCTCCCTTAATGTGTATGAGACAGGCTGAACATACTGAACCGGTGAGAGACTCGGAGGATGTCGGCGTGGGAGAGCGGGGCGAAACGGAAATTCCGGGGCAAAACGGGCTAACTTCCGCGGGACATAAAAAAAATGTTCATCTCGAATAGGGAATACTGGTCCATTTTGCCCCGGCCGTTCCTCCCCGCTCTCCTCCGCTCTGGAGGCGGATGATGAGTCAATACATCCCGTCCCGGTAGTAGTTCACGTAGTCAACGGTGGCCAATGCTTCTACCCGAAGATTACGCTTTGCGAACAGTTTTATATCAACTCGTTATATTCCTCGAATGCCTTCCGCGAACTGTTCGGAGTCACGGGATACAGCAACACCACCCCTCAAACTACCGCGCACTTCCGGTCGCTACCTCGCATTTTCTCTCCCACTTTGACTCACCGGCTTTGCGCCCCGCGATTTTTATTTTTACGACGCAGATATTACAGCACGTGATGATCCCACTCAGTAATAACCCCAACGCTATCGCGTTTCGTGCAACCTACGTATATAGGATATACGAGGATTTTATTGCCAAAATTACCGGACGGAGTCTCGAGAGTAAGGTGGATAACACCGAAGTGTAAATCCTCGGAAGAGCTTCGCCCGGCACAACACGTAACGCTCGATAAATTTGCAATATCTCTCGTTATCGCGCTGATAAGGAAGCGCACGGACCATTCGGTTATAAAAAGCCCGCCGTCTATCCAGCGTCGAAAATAAGTCCCCTGGATATTTGATGGCTGAATACTGTTCAATTTTCGCCGAATCGATAATCGTGATAATTGCATTGGTACCTCGGTCATTCTGTAGACGATAACACGACGCCGAAATAACACCCTATGATAATTACAAGAACCATCGAAATAACACACGGTCATGTTACTTCGACGTCTATTATTTTTACATCGCATCATACTTATATTTTTATATTGCTTTATATTTAAGTAAATTTTTTTTTTTAATTCATAAAAAAAATCTGGCCTTATAATGAGTGCGGTTATGGAAAGCCTATCTACCTGTCATTGGAGTAATTCCCGAGAAATCCGACGGGTCATTACTGCCCAATCTCGGATCCGACTGTAATTAATTAATTGTATCGGTAATGATCCCAATGGACAATGATAATCTTTCGCGGAGACTTGATTAATTTGACACCGGACGAGCGTTTTTGTTACTGTATTCAACCCGATATAGTCGTAGAAGATCAAATACATATCGTTCCGAGCCTTTCAATATTCTGTCAATAGGCACGGTAATTAAACGAAATAAAATTAATCCCATTTACGGTTATTCAATTTCGCGTAAATTACAGCCCACTTGCCGCATCCTCTTGCGCCACATGGCTTTATTATAATGACAAAGGGTGTTCCACTATAGTACACAAACGTACCGCCATTCCGTCGTCGCTGCGCGCTATCGCGAGATTTAATATAAATCACCCGCCTATAATTTATGTTCGCAAAATTGAACGTCGGTCACGTTAATTCAACGTAATGTACGTTATTTCCCCGAAAGTCATTCATAGTCATTATAGTGTCGAAAAAGTATTGCGCGGTCAGTGGTAGAAAGAACGTTGACGTACGACAACGTCGTCGGTTCTCGCCAAGGCGTAGACATACTTTATTCGGTGGGAGATAAGTTTACTTATTAGACGTAACAGCCTAGGAGCGAAAGATAAAAATACGAAGGAGCAAGTTGTCGGCGAACGTGAGTTAAGCCCCGAGGACGAAAAAATCTCTATCCTTTCGTTCCGGTGTACCGCAGCAATAAGCGAAGCAGCGCCAACCCCCGGTGAGCGAGGATCGGGATCGCAGGGTGGTGGCGAAGGGAGTGAAGTCTTGGCGTTCGTACGGGACAGCAATCCACGGGAGAGCCGTCAGTGTTCCAGCAACCACTATATTTTCTCTCTCGTTTCTCCGTCTCGGTCTTTTCGATTTTCCGCTCAGAACGCGGTATTTCTTCTGTCGCCGGTTGAAATGACGGATTAACGCTGAGCGTCGGCGACTCGACATTTGATCAATGATAATCCCTATCTATACATGACTCGGATCTGCCCCGAGTATGTACCGCCAATAAAAAGTGAGCGGAACACGGCGCGGATAAAAAAAAATTGGATGTTATGTAAAACCACATTTCTGGTCTTTGCCAGTCCTAAGTTATTCCTGTCCAGGTGCGATTTAACGATCGGCACGGCTGCGGGACCGCCCCAATTGCCGAGGATTTTGCACACCTGACTTATTTCTGGTATAACGTCGCCTCCGATCGAGAAATGATATTTTCAGACCGGAAGTGACGTCGGAACGAAATTTTTTATATTTGTCTGCGTGACGTCACGTCCTGTTTGAAAGTGAGATTTTCAAGAAGTACTGCGGTCGAAAATACTTATACACGTGTGCGTCCACTTTCCGGAGGAAAATAGAGCGCGTCCTGTCACCCCCGAGAGGGGGAGAAACGGGTGAGATAAAAAGCTCGGCGCTCCGTTATAGGTACCCACTGGTGTTTTATGAACGGCTCTATTAAAAGCAAACAGCGACTATTCGTTTCGGCCGTCCACTTTTCTCGTCTCTCTTATTCCTTGGCCGCCCGCCTCCCGTCTTTCTCACTCGAAGAAAAACATACTCGGGTATTGCTTGAGCTCGTCGTATATACCTCGAGTTCTTAAATCCCATACGCCTTGCATCCACCCCCCCCCCCCCCCCCGGCGACCCCCTGGGCGACCCTATTGCGCGACAACGCCCGTTTCGTCCTTTCGAAAGGCTGCTGCCGGGAGTCCCCATCGGGGTTCCCCCCCATTCCCCGCTCAGCTTTCCACCGCACTGTAGTGCACTATTTGCTGAAACTAAATCTTTCGTGCCAACGTCTTGCACGTACCGCTTGCGCGATAGTTTTGCTAAATTCGATTTGCCAAGCCGCCCAGCTCTTCTCGGCAGGGTCCCCTACGAGTCCTTCAATCCACCGCCTTTCGTGCACTCCGAACCTCCCTCCGCACCCCACCGTTCTCCGTGCACTCCCTCCTACCCTCTCAGCACGCCTCAGCTTCTTTTTACTCTTTCAGTTTTTCTTTCTTTCCTTTTTTTCCCCCATTTCCTTTCTTATCCTCCACCCTTCGACCATTTTCTCCATTGCTCTCACACACCTTCTCCCTTTTTATTTCTATTCATTTTGGTTTTTTTTTTTTTTTTTTTTTTCACCGACCTCCCCCCGCGGTAGTTCGCCAGCGAAATAGCCACACTCGTACCTCCTGGTTTTCCTCGGCGTGTTTGAGGCGTGCAAGGCCCGAGTACTCCGAGGATCGTGGCGAAGAACGAAGGTGTCGAGGAGGGAAAATTGCGAGAGCGTTGCCACCTTTCTCCGGGGATTCTCACCGGGTCCGCGATCCACGAACCCACCCTTTATTCTATCCCGAATAAGAACATCCCCTCCTGCACGCTGCGGCGTGCAAGACGCCGCCATGGTATCCGGACAGGGAGAGGAGAGGGAGGAGCAGCCCCCGATAACCAGGGCGAGAGCGCGAGAGGGATGGGACAGAGAGAGCTCCGGGTGTCTGGAGGCTATCAGGCGGCAAGTAATGGCGTTAGGCGGTCTGGGGGCCCCAGAGGCCAACACATCAGTTAGTAGCTCGCACGGATTTGGCCACGCTTCGTACCCGCCGCACAGCTCTCACCCTCCACGGCGCTCTCTCTGCGTACACCCGGTGATACGACCGCTCGATATTTCCCCCGAAAACCACCCCTCTCGCCCGCATTTCATATCCTTCTGTGGCACTCTGCTTCCTTTCACGTCGTCGAGCCACGTTAATTATGCTAATAATCACCGGGGAGAAGTACCAGATAGCGGAACTCTGGAACAGCCCATCTTCCAGAGCGCCGATTTACACATTTAGCGATGATACTGAGACTGAAACACTCGTTACGCATTTGGATCAGAGGTATAAAGAGACGGACGCTTCATGCACCGATGAACAGGCGAGAAGAAAAAGTACACATTTAACTAAACACTTCTTGTCCACAAAAAATGGCATTTTTTTTTCTCATTAATTTTACGAGGATTTTTTTTTTTTTTCAAGAACGGGCCATTTTTTTTAGATGAAAGTGGTAAAAATAACGAGAAAACAATTGCGAACGTTTGTGGACGAGAAATGTTTGTTAAACGTAGGAAACAATTTTTTTTTACCGTGTATACCGCTGCATGTGTTTCTATTCTGGTAAGTGGATAGAGCGACGCTTTTCTGGCTCTCTCGCGGGGATCGACGGGGGGGGGGAGGGGGGGGGGGGTATACAGGGTAGTAGCGCGGATGATATATATTCGGTGCACGCGGGAATGCAACTGCGGTACTCTACCGCTACGTTCGAAGTGGCCCCTCGAGACTCGCGTGCAACAAACCAAGGAGCGGAAATTCTTCTCGCTTCTCTCTCTCTCTCTCTCGCCCTCTCTCTTTCCGTTTTCCCCAGAACGATGCAGAGACGGTTACGAGGATATAGCAGTAATAGTACAGAATGTATTACACGCAGCGAGGAATAATGTCTCAAGTCGTACTCGCAGCGATCGATCGTAGCCGCGCTGGAACGAAAACGCTCTGATACACAGACGTTACGTAACTGTAGCGTTATACTTTTAGATCCCAGGACCTCGTTGAGGTAAGATTGACAGTGCAAAGTGCGTTTGCTTCATAGTGAAATTTTAATGATTTCCAGAATAGTCGGAATTCGAATATCCCTCTTTCTGCACGGCCCTAGTTTCGCGAAAGGTTCGAAATAACGAACCGGAGCCTCGGGAGAAAGATCCCGATGGAAACTTGTTAGATCGTCGAGAATCTCAAAATACATTCTTCTTAGATTCTTGCTCCGCCGCCCTATTGCCGCCTACGTCGATTAAAAATTTATTGTTTAATTAGCATGAAATGCAATGTTCCGACTGGGCTGAAATGTTACAGAGTGCCTTGAGGGTATAGAGATCAGAGTTCGTCGAGAAATACGGGAATATGTAATTAAGCTTCCTCGGAACGAGAAACGATGCATAATTTTCGTCTAAGGCAGTCCCGGTTAGCAGTTCCCGCATCGATTATTTAGAATCGAACGGCTCTTCGTTTCCCTCGGATTGTGGCTGCATCGTTTCCCTGTGTGGATCCTCCCACACGCGAGGAATACGGTCTTTATACGCTAAAGCGCGTGCATGTATTCGTCCTACCCGCGTTCGTTCGTGTGGTTCGATCGATCTCGATACGTCTCTTGGCCCACCCCCCTTAGAAAAGCCAGCAACTCCGGGAGTATTATATCGACGAAACTTGTACGTTCGGATGGCCGTGTGGGCGGATGGAGAGCGACATCGGCATGTATACGATCACTCACGCGATATCGTATCGACATGCTTCCGTCCCCCAGGAAACAATTCTTCACCTCGCGCGGGTTCATCACTTCGGGTAAAGTATCGTATGGCAAAAGGTTTTCAGGTCGATCGAATTTTCACGCCGAGACATACACCAGTCTACTTCGATATTTACGAATGCACTCTGCTTTGGACACAATTTCGCTGCTCACGACCTTCAATCAGTGCCCGATTATCGAATCCAATAAAATCTTTATCAGATTCCTATACGAGGTGATTCAGGAAATGTTGCACATACTTTGCCGGCGGATAGGGGAGAGCGGGGCAAAATGAGACAGTGGGGCAAAACGGGATAATGGGACAAAACGCAATTTTCCAATAACTTTTGGATGGCGGCGGTGATGGTAAGTGGGGCAAAACGGTGTTGAAAATACGGATTCATCGTTGAGACAAAATGGGACATCCAAAAATTGTTGGAAAATTGAGTTTTACCCCCGCTGTCCTATTTTGCCCCGCACTCCCCTAGTTGGTCGTGAACACAGCAAAGTTACAAAGCCATTTTTCAACATTCGCAACAGTTACTTAGATATAAGCATTATAAATTTGAATAAACGGAGCGATCAGAGAGGACAATCTTGCCGCGCCGGGACGTTCCAAAACACATCGATTAATTACAAAAAAATAAATATTTTTGTAATTACGGAAGAAAATAAGAAGGGAGAGGCTGAAGGACTTAGGTCGCTGGCCCGTTGGCAATAGAAATTCAAATATATACAGTTAACAATATCGTACATGTATCGATGTTCGCACCATGCAAAACATTGTCAATAAATCCAAGTACGACTACTGACAAGGGAGTTTAAATAAGTCTACGTACCGAAGACTGGTGTGGGCGCGATTTTTCGGCATGTCCCAATGTTTTGGACAATCATAGATTTTGAGAATTCTGATCCGAACTCAACTAGTTCATATTAAATAAAAGAATTTCTTTGCCATTCATTAATTAAATCACCGATAAAATTATATTTACCCAAAACAATACCGAATATAAGCTTCGCAGGAAGCTGGCTAACCTAACTTCTTCGAACTGTTTAGACTTAAGCCTTGTATAACTTTTTTCTACGCATCAAATAATGTTTGTTGATACGATTAAAAATGTAAAATTGGATTTCTAATGCTTAAATTCGGAATAAATAAAATCTGCATAGGAGTGTCCGACGACTGGGACGTGTTCGAGCATTGGTACTGTTACTGTGGGGCGCAACTCAGGTTATGTGATAGATTCTACGATCACACCGTAGCTGTATAGACCGCCCAGCTAAACTCTCCATTGGATAGATGGAAATTTCCAGAACTTTTAATCAAAAATTCGTTAAACCAAAATAAGTTGAGTATTGTCGATACATTTCTTTTTTTGCCTCTCCATTGGATAGATAGGAAATTCCGATACTTTTAAGTAAAAATTAATTTACCACTTTAGCCGAGGACTTTGCCACAGTATTCTCGATAAAAAAATATTTTTTTTTTGTTTGTTTCAAATGCCCAACGGGCTGTGCGGGCCAATTAGCCAAACTCTCCACTGAATAAATGGGAGTATCCGGCACTTTTAATCAAATTTATTGTTCACTCTGAATGATCCGTTCATTCAAATTTGTACACTGAGAAATGGTTAGATTAAGCAAATGCGCGGTGACATACGTTCAAAGGTGTATTTTGTTGGTACAACAAAAATGTTTGTTCAATCGACCAATTTTGAATAAATTGAAGCAAATAATCGTTTAACAAAACAATGATTTAATTGTAACAAACAAATAACAACTTTCAACTTATGTCACCGCGACTTTTTGTTAATCCAACCAATTTTTTTTCGCAGTGTAGTGCTTATATCTAAATAACTATTGTGAATTTAGCAAAACGGCTTTGTAACTTTGCTCAGTTGACGACCAACTACCCGCCGGCAAGGTACGGAAAAAACTTCTTAACTCACCCCGAACATATAAATTAAATTCTCTGATTTCGTCCCCGTCCGTCCATCCGCCTGTATGACCATCCGTCTGTCCATCCATCCATCTGCCTGTCTGTCTGTATGTCAGTACGTCCGTCCATTTGTCTGCTGTCCGTCTCTCTCACACACAGGTACTCACAGATACTCACTACCTCGTACTACTGGGACTCAATTTTGATGCTCGCACGAGTCTCAACAGCCTGCCAGTAGCAAATGTATCCGAGACCCTGATGTGATTTGGCTATCGAATATCGAGCTCGTAGAAGTTTATCGGTCCTACAGATTTGCCTACTCGTACTTCAGTATATACGCTACGTTACACAATGGCTGTAAACATTATCTGTACCCTGTATCTTGCTCTTGACACAGGAGCTAATCTACAATGTCGATCTGCCTCTTTCTCCCGGTACAATTTCAATGGCTATCAGTATAGATAGATACGTGGACAGAATTTTTATTGGTACTGACATAAATTCCCTAAGTACCATAGCCGTACAAAGTATTGCAAGGAGGTCTAGATTTTTACTTTGACTTAAGACAGAAATAGTACGGAGTAAGCTAGCTTGACATTTTGTAAGCGAGATCGCAAGAAGCCAGAGACTGGAGAACGCGACAATTTATATAGTAAGCAGAGTAGGTGAAGCACGAGAACGTGAGAGAGACAAAGTGGGAGATAACATAAGATGCGAATGGTAGACTGTGATTTGTATAGGCGGACAGGCTCACGAATAAATTCGCCGTTCGTTACGTGGTCTAGGGGAGACCGGGGCAAAATGGCACAGCGGGGCAAAACGGGACTGTGAGGGCAAAAGTCAATTTTCCAATCATTTTTGGATGCCCCATTTTGTCCCAACGATACATCCGGATTTTTAAACCCGTTTTGTCCCACGTACCACCATCGCCACCATCTCAAAGTTATTGGAGAATTGCGTTTTGTCCCATCATCCCGTTTTGCCCCGCTGTGCCATTTTGCCCCGCTCTCCCCTATCCGTCTTGGGATGTGTCATACGCAGCTCTCCACCTCTCTCTCCCGCCTCGTGCTTTGCAAACTGGCAATATGTTCCGAGCTGGTTACATTGCAAAGTAACGATGAGGTTCCCGCTTACAGCGATGATGCAGCGTGAGTTGAAGTCCGCGGGCCGGATATATTGGGTCATGCGCTCGCCGGTTCGAGTTGGATATCGCTTCTAAATAATTACGTTACGAAACCGACAACGCACGGCAGGAGGACAGTGGACGACAAGAGACGGCGGTGTGAGGCGCGTTAGTCGTCCCGTTGAAATTCCCTGCCGGACGTACCGGACCCCGAGCGTAATAATTGATCATGGAAGTAACGCGCTGCGGTCGAAGCTCCGCGGTCACGATCGCGACCGCCTAAATTTCAGTGTTTCCGCGGTCCGCTCTCGTCGTACCCGTACACGCACTTCCTCTCCGCTCGTTCTCTCGCGCGGTATCCTCCTCGATCGGTTCCTCCTCCTCCTCTTTGCTAGATCCCATTTACGGCCGCGCTGCGCCGCATGTTCCGCGTTAATCCGATTGTTTTCAGAACGCGAGGGGGAGCATATAGAAGTATTCCGACACTGGCCATCGAACGGGACGTGTTTGGAACAGAGAATAGTTGACAAAGAGCGGCGAACGCAATGCCGCCGCGTCTATGAAGCGGTACAAAAAGTATGCACGATGGGTTATACCGCGGAATAGAGGGTAGAACGGGGAAAAATGGGAGACTAAGAAACAAAGGGGATGCGGATGAGTCCGGAGCCATGGTTCGACTGTGCCCAATTTTTAAATATTTTTTATCGGGGCAAAATGGTTTGTCTCTCAACGTCGTCCTAACCGAGAGACCCGTTATTCTTCGATTCGCTCCGATTTAGGAGGCGACACGATTTTATTTTAATCCCGCCGAGCCTTGCAATGAATTGTTTTTCGAAAAGTCTCGCGGTGGCCTGTTTCGCCCGGGGCACTTTACCATTTTGCCCCGGTCTCCCCTGGAGCGGTCCGCAGCTGCGAATCGACGAGTCTCCGCTCAGGCATGAATGCGACGATAACTCCGGTGGATAATCTCCCACCGGAAGGGTTTACGAAACGGTCACCGAAATTTCGAAACCGCGAAAAAAGATACCGCACGAGCGGCGAGGGCTCGACGAACCGTCGATCGCGAGAGCGGAGGACGCACCCGGTGACGGGAGGAAGGACGGAGGCCGCGTCGCGGCAGTGATCTCATATGGCCGCGATGCATTCTGCGTACCCGGCTACTGGTCCACTGTTGGCTCGTCGGAGCTTTTCAAATATGCAGATGGATCCCCGGGGAGGTGCCGGACGTCACGACCGCGTTCTCCCGCGTGTGCCCGACACTGTTGCGGCTGTTTCAACTGGAAACCCGTGCAGTGCGTATCCGTGTCCTCGGATCCTCGCGGTAACGAATGAATCGTGCTGTGCACATGCAACGCCCGGCCTCTCCCCGGCATAGAGCACACATCAGATTCCGCTCTCGTTCTCGCTCGCGTCCCGACACCCGCAATCTCGCTACGACCCCGATGCGCGCGGCGTGTCGCCTTCGCGCCATTCTCCATTCGGTTCGATTCGCGAGAGACCCCTCCGTATTATCGTCCGTGTTATCGAATCGACGTGGGGGAGGCTATCTCGCGGTTACGGGCGAACGAGCGCGAGTGGTCGCGCGGGCTCGCCGGACGGCACATCCAGCGGGAGCAACCCGAGAGCAACTCCGCACCGGCCGAGACAGTGTGTATAATAGAAGTGCACCGACGTCCAATCGAGTTTCACCTATCGTCGAGAGAACGTGTAGCACTTTGCCTGTATCCATGCACGGCTATCGGGCACACACGGTCCGGTCGACCACCCGTTATCAGCTACGACAAATGGTTGGTGGACAAGAGGAGAACAACTCACCGCTCTCGCCATTGTAGTTTATGCTCTTGCCATCCTCCCGTCGCCACATTACGTATGGCTCCGGGTATCCCGTTGCTTTGCAGGTCAGCGTGACGTTCGACGCCTCTCTCACCACCATGTCGGTGCTGGTTTCCTTCGCTAATATCTTCGGTGGCACTGGGGAGACGCGAACCAAACAACGAATTATTATATGATTATTCAACTTTTGTACTGCCATTTTTTTTTTTTTTTTTTTTTTAAAGGATGACTTACCAACTACTTGCAGATAGCCTTGCAGACTTCTCATCGGATCGGTGTTTATCTGACACATGTACCATCCTCGATCCACCTCCTGCACTTCCTTGATGTGGAGGTACCAGGAGCGCTGATCGTTGTACGACAGCAATATACGTGGATTCTGCGTTATGACGTTGTCGTGGATCGACAGTATCGTTTGAGTGTCAACCCGGACCCACGCTACCTGCGAGTACAAAGGCTTGAAATTATGTCATTCTCGATAATATATTTCGATATATCGAGCCGTCGGTCACTCTGTGCCTCCGACATGTGTGAAGTATATTATTTTATTTTAAAAAACAAGTTACCTTATACTGTTTTAGATTGTCAACGACACAAGCGAGCAGGGCGTCCCGTCCTATGCTCACTGTCACGTTCGATATGGCCTCGGCAAACTTTGGCATCGAACCATCTACAATCAAACATTAATGTTCCGACAAATTAATCTCAATCCGTCTACCTCTCATATACAAATATAAATATATATATGTGTGGTAATGTATGGACGTATTGAATAACCACAGCGTTTGGTGTGCATTGCGCAGAGGCGTTTATCGGTTAAATGTCACTGCGCGTACCTCGACCGGACAACCACTGTTTGATTCGATGTGTTATTATAAATTAATAGGTAAACGTCCTCCGGCTTCTACCCTGCGATGATTGGCATTATAAGTAACAGCCGACAGGCCGTTTGAACAACCGACGAAACGTGTGATCGTTGAATGTTTAATCCACGTAATAGAGTTATTGATTTTACTGGTATGCATTTTTTTTAATAAACACTGCTTTGTCAATTCAGCCATTAGTCTGGTAGAAATTTGCTAGCATTACAGGCCTTGTCCAGGCCTGATCAGGGCCCGATGTGACGAGAATTGTGATAGGAGTGATAAGAGGACAATGTCCGCTAAGCTATAAATAATAATTAATATTTACAAATTTTGATCAACATCGAAACGTCAGTAAAGATTGGATAATCTTAAGAATGGTAACGTCTCAACGTCGATTCCTGTAACCGCACTGGCAGCCCGTCGTTTTTCCTGTCTCTCCTGAGAGGGGCGCGCTGCACCGGAAATTTGAATTATTTATGGGTTCAGGGGGCGAAAGCCCTCGGCGAGATCGGCGAGAAGAAGGAAAGCAGAGAGAGGGAGCGAGAACGGCGTCCCGAAAGACGGAGAAGTGACGTACCATTTCAGGATAAGTCGCAGCCGTTTAAAACTTCTCCAGTAGAAACGGAAGGGCAGAAAGTGTGTAGGTATTCGAGCGTGAAACCTCACTAACGTCAATTATCGCGCGGGTTCACCCAATTTTAATATGCCAATTAAATTTAATATTCTACCCCTGATATAATAGCTTGGCGAGCATTAACAAATTGTTAAAATTCAAAGGATTCATTTTTTTGGTAGTTAATTGTTCAACCGTCATTCCGGATGAAATAATTAGCCTGACGGAATTGTGAAGCACGATTCGGTGTTTGAGGTACAGTATACGACCGCGTTTCTACAAACCTCGGGAGCCAAGCCTATTAGGTACGATCACGTAAGTTCGATACCCCTTTACACCCAGAGAAGAATTTTATTTGACGGCCACCGTTTATTTGGTCTAAGTAAAATAGTCATTTGATTTAAATAAATATTTATTTTAATTAAGTAAATAGTTACTTAAATGAAATGAATATTTATTTAAATTAAGTAAATAGTTACTTAAATGAAATAAATATTTATTTAAATCAAATAAATATTTTACTTAGACCAAATAAACGGTGGCCGTCAAATAATTTTTTCATCACTCGGTGCGAAAATGGCGACTTTTCCGCCCGCTTCGCGTGCGTAAAACCGCCGTTTTCGCACCTCGTGCGAAACGGCTGAATTATGCGGTTGATTATGCGGGTTGGGAGAAACACCGTCGTGTACTGTATAGGGAAACATGGCCAAACGGGGCACATTTGCTTATCGTAGCGGGTGCAAAACAATATCAGGTCTCACCTCGAGATCAGTTCCGTTTTTCCCCGTTATCCCCTGTACGGCCGTGCGGGCCGCTGGACCACTCCAACTTCCGGTTCCCAGGGATGTTCAAAGAGATCCCGAGATATGTTTGACGATGTATGTATCGCGAGAAGGAAGCTCGCAAACGGGGTCCAAACTCGGATGTCCTGATAGCAGAGTTTTGGGGCAGATGGAGGAAATGGTTAACGCCGGTG
This sequence comes from Exephanes ischioxanthus, assembly GCA_958510785.1. Lineage (NCBI taxonomy): Eukaryota > Metazoa > Arthropoda > Insecta > Hymenoptera > Ichneumonidae > Exephanes > Exephanes ischioxanthus. The sequence continues at coordinate 17,457,438 of OY294020.1, read as the reverse complement.
TACCAGCAGTATAACCGGGTGCAGCGTAGGTGCAAGTACGACTCTTTAACGCTCCGCGGAAGAGGACAAGTCGAGAGGCTAGACAAGTGCTCCGGTTTACAAACTTGTGTGGAAACTATCGAAAAGCTGGCACAAGGACATACGCCAAGAAATTATATTCAAGCCGCAGTGAGTTTCTCGTCTCGTATGCCGCTGAGCTCGGTCTCTCCGGCTGTTCTCTGCTCACGGTCGGCTGTGGTGCAGGCACTACTGTCATTATCAGAGGAGACCCGCACGCCCACACTCGATTTTGCGTCAACAAGCTGCGAGAATATTACCGAGCGAATTTCTCTCACCACCTCCTCCCCCCGGCTTCCTATACTGTGCCTGCTTTTGGAACTCGTCGAAATTCATAAGCGGCCCGCTCCAAAGTCATTATCAAACTGATTAACAAGCGCAGATCAAAGCGAAGCCTAACGCACGGCACAGGGCGGCCTCGCTACGAACGGTACGCATGAGCTCGGTGGTGATGGAACGAAAAGCCCGAAAAGCCTGTAAATCTTTCGACCACCCCCCCCCCCCCCCCCTCTGCTGTACATATGATTAAATTTACAAAGAAAAATATTACGTGAAAGCCATTCGTATACCTTCTTTTCGCGTATACCTTCGCACACGCGTGACGAGTGAGTTTTTAATTAAAAAATTTCTTTGACGCGTAAAAACGTAGACGTTAATGATTTTTCCACTTGCACCTGAGTAAGGTAAATGTCCCAGTGACCGAACACGTCCCAGTGGTCGGAAGAAGCGTACGTGGAAGAGAGACGGAATCAGGGTTTTTCATGAATTTCCGGGGACTGGGACTGCTCCCTTAGGTGTGCGGCCACTGGTACTCTTACCTTACATAATCGTACATGATCATGTAGTGCTTGGTAACCGAGGAAACCGTCGGCGACCGCTCGTCGACAAAGTTTTTCGTTCGTGACTCTTGGACCGTTCACTGCCGAATTCACCGAGTGATCAACTCACCGCTCGTCGATCAGAGATGGACATCTCTTGTTCAAATATTCCAATTAAGATGTACGGGGTGAATCTGGACCACGCCGATCAGTACGCGAATTGAAGATATACGGTCCATATTTATCACTTATACCCTATATGTGTAATTCTCGCATACCGGAAGTATCGAGGAATTACTCGTTCGGGTCAATAGAAACCGTCATCCAGCATCGTCACGGTTCGGATTATACGAAATTTCCGCTTCAGCGTGTACCTATCACCGTCCATACCAGGAAACTATACGGATAATGGTCCGATTTTGGTAGATATACGTTAAACACACGCCCGGCACGATTATTCGTACCAACATGCCGGCCCGATGTTGGCCGTATCTACTGGCTGCAGTGCCTGACGAGTAGGTATATCCAATGCACGCGCCGAGTCACGATAGCGCCGTATCTACCGATAGATTCTAGGAGTGAGATTTTGAAGGGCGAGGGAGCTCTGTGAATCGGGGGAATACGGCGGCTTTAGTTGAATAGGTCAGCTATATCCGGACTGCGTGCACCACAGTGCCCGTAGTGACAGGAGAGGCATCGAAACGAGGTCAAAGGTGTCCCAATGTGACGCTCGTAAATCGTTTATATATTCACAATGGGTAGAAGTAGGGGGCAAAAAATCCGCGGTACTATAACGAGAGATAGAGGGAGAGGGCCTGCAGCAGCAGGTGTTCTCCACCCTTAAACCGGGATTATCATTGCCCCGAGCATTACCGTTCTCTCCGGCGCGAGCGCAATGGATCGATAATGGATATGTACGTTTTTTCACGCCCACGCCACCTCTTCCACTGTCAGCCGGTCATTCGTTACACGAACAAGGTCAATGGTGAAACTAAAAATGCCCTCATCGATATCGCTCATACGATACATATCGAGTGTTAAAAGTTCAGGTAAAAAAACCTCTTTTTTTAAACTGTAGACAAAAAAAAATCGTCCAAAAAAGCCCATGATATTGAATGTCGGTAACGGTATTCCGATCGTGTCAAGAAATCCCAAGATTCGAATACAACGAATTGTAGGAATTCCATTTTTTTAAATCAATAATCTTTATTTTCTAACAAATAAATGAAAGACGTTTTTCTAATGATGAGAGATGCTCTCTACTCCGACTTTTAGCAGTAGATATTATATAATGTACATGTCAGCAAATAGAATTGCCGTCGTGAAGCTAACTTTCCATGTCAACCCATTTCACAAACTTTTGTACCGCGAACAATAGCATTAGGGCTGGCCGATCGTTTAGCTAAGATGAAAAATGAGGAAAAACAAAACAATTAGGTCAATACTGGTTTTTGAGGCGTGCAATTAATTCGCTGGCAAACAAAGGTGCGCGAAAAAGTAAAACATTGATGCTCTTAGGCGGAGGGGAAGCCCGGACGAAGCCAGCACATGGAGGCGCTTCTTTCCTTCGTTATTCCCTTCACTAAATCCCCATCCCCGCCTCACACCCCATCCGCAACAGTTTCCGTCTTTCTCGTTTCACGAACGAGAGCCACCCTTGTTTACCTCCCTTAAAGATCGATTCTATGAGAAACGTAATTAAAGGCCTTGCTTCCCAGAGCGCGAAGCTTTCTCTGTCGGTACTTCTCACGCCTTCATCCTTCGTACTCCACTCCGGTCGCTCACTGACTCTCACAGATTTTTGCTCTTTCCTTCACCCCCATTCGGTCACTCTCTGTATATTCCTGCGTCTATCCATTCACTCTCGCTACCAGGTAGTTTCCTTGTTTTCTTGGAGAGTTCAGGACGATGAGAGAGAGAGAGAGAGGGAGAGAGAGAGAGAGAGAGAGAGCTGGACACGGTACAGGTTATGTCTGTGCGAGAGTAGAGGAGAGCGGGGCAAAATGGCACACCGGGGCAAAATGGGATAATGAGACAAAACGCAATTCTCCAATAACCTTAAGATGGTGACGATGGTGGTAGGTGGGGCAAAACGGGTTTAAAAATCCGGATGTATCGTTGGGACAAAATGGGGCCTCCAAAAATTATTGGAATATTGAGTTTTGCCCTCACAATCCCGTTTTGCCCCGCTATGCAATTTTCCCCCGGTCTCCCCTAAGTCTGTGTTCTCCATTCTCGACTAACCCATTGGGGTTGTACAGGAAAACCACTGGCAGGGTTCGAAGAACGGTCACTGTGAACAAGCAAGTGGTGGCGGCGGTTGTAGTAGTATCGAGTGCCGCAGTACTGGTTCACAAAAGCAATATATTCTGTGTCCTGCATCACTGCTGGATTGTACGACACCATTGTCGCTGTACGGGCACATCACGCTACCTTCTATCCCAGTAGAAATTCTGGAGCGATACACCGGGGCCTTGCCAGGTCTTTGCAGGTTTTCATCAGAGCTGTATGTAACCGCTCGATGATTGCTTAATCGGCAACAGCGCCCTCGCAGCGTTCGCAGTTTGAAGCGTCGTGGGCGCCACCAGTGAGAGCGTCGGTAACTACTAGCGTCGGTATAACGACCGGGCGAAAACTTCGGAGGAGAGGTCGTGGCTAATGATGTGACGGTTGGTCCAAATTTGAATGCTGGCAAAATATGGTGATCACCCTGTGTTATCTATGTTACCTATATTTTTCCATCATGCGAGTTATGTATATACACTGATAACAAATACGGTTGAATCAACTAAGATTCGGACAGAGACGGTCAGAGACGTTCAACTGAATGTTTTGTTGATACAGCTAAAAAATTGGTTAATTCAACAATTTGTTGGGTGATTTTACCAAAATATTTTTGCGTCATTAAAATATTTAGTTCGATTAACTAAATATTTATTTGAACGTCTCTGCCCGAATCTTAGTTGATTCAACTGTACTTTTTTATCAGTGTATGTGTAATGCTGGACCGTCATACACCTCCTCTTACAGCCGTCGATGTCTTAGTCGCATGTGCAGAGCTGCAGGTGTTGCGTTACGCGATAACTAGCTCAGCCATGATGCCGGTGTCTGTGTCCCTCGTCGGATCTCTTCCCTTGCCTGTGGAATCCCTCGTTGCAGCTTTTCAGCGCCAGGCCCTTTGCTCTCGTCGTCGGCCTTACGGCTTTGCGTTGCCGTCCGTATGTGTGAGCTTAAAAGGCTCTGTGTTCATCACAGGCCGCTTTGCCTAAGAGTTGCATCATGGCTTCTCTGAATGCGTTGTGGGAACGAGTTGTTGGTCCGACAACTTCTGACAGCATGTAACGCCCGGGCGGAGACTTCGGAGTATTGGTCGTAGCCGATGATGTAACGGCTGGTCCAAATTTCAATAATGGAATAATATGGTGATCGCCGCAATTGGAACCCGGGTTCGTTGGTTACTAAGTAAGAGTGCACACCACTGCGCTACCGTCACCAATGTTTTTCCATCATTCGAGTTGTCTACATATGTGTAATGGTGGACCTCACGCTGGAGTCACTGATGAAGAGGCTGGCTTGTTAACCCCTTCACTGTCAGAGAAACGCATTTCACTGTACGTTGGGGCCCCTGACATACGGGCTCCCGACAGCGTAGGGGTTAAAGAACCGCGACCTGAAACTGCATTCCAGCTGTGTCGGCGCTGCCCTACGGCAGCGCGAATGACTCTGATTTTTCGGACGTTAAATCCCTTGCCGTTATCCGGTTCGTCTTTCGTTTCAGTTGTTCAACGTAACGAGACAGCTCTAACAGGAACGCGACGAGCTTTTCCAATATTCATTACGCGGAAACTGGCTCCCTCCATGTACCGATTGACAATGGATATCCGCGGATGCGAGCTTTGTCGCATTCGTTACACCCTCTCATCCGTTCCCTCTTCCGGTTTCACCGTGCGAAACGAACTTTCGCATCTGTCGGTCAACTTTTTCTCTCTCTATCTCTCGTGTATCCTCCGCGACGTATTACCCAGGGGCTTCATCCCGCGCTCCGACGAGAAGAAGGTAATTGAAGCGAATGTTTCGATAATTGGCTACGACAAACTCCGAGGTAACGCGTTATGACGAGGCTCCAGCCACCGTGAAATGTAACTCCGCGGTACGACGTGGAAAACGCTCGTTCCACGTTAGTTTTTGAACGGGAATCCGGCACCTATTATTTTGCACGCATACACACGCATACCATTGACTTGCGCACAGTTGCTCTCTATTCATCCGACTTCCTCCGGTTTCTCTTTCAATCCCCGGTCCATGGATATTTGCGTCTCGGCTTTCCCGATATCAACTCCGAACAAGAACGAAAAGGCAGATCCGTTTCACGTAGAAAATAAAAAAAAAAAAAAAAAAAAAAAAACCGCCACTCCATCTCTCCATACAATTGAGAACCCGAAACTCTTACTTCTTCGGTTACGCGAACGGTTCTCCGCTGCGCTCTCGCGGTACGACGGTCCGTCCCGTAAAATTCATCCTCCTCGGGACTTCGCCGGAGGGCTATAAAGAGGAGTAGAAGACGGAGCCAAGCGAAGGAACAGTACGAAAAAAAAAATATATATATATATACATCAACTCGTCCGCGAGATTCCGGTGCCGGGTGAAGCTGGAAAGTTTTGCATGAAATTAACGTGGGAAAAATTACTCCCATTACCAGACTCGCGAGGAGGAGGAAGAGAGGGGAGTGGGAGGAGCGATGAAGAAGCTGCAGTGACGATGAAGAGGATGACGTTGCGGGAGGGTGCGAGAGAATGGGGAAATACGACGGGGTTGAGAGCCGAATTGGTCCTGGATGATCCTGGTTCGTTTCATCCTTCCAGTTATACCGGCGGTGTGTATGCACACCAGCTTCCGTGGACCGCTGCAACGAGGGATGGTGTGTAATTATGAGTGTGCCCGTGACTAATTCAATTTTGCCCATCTGGTAGCGATTCGCAGTCGCAGGCAAAGGTGCCTCGCGGAGAGAGAGAGAGGAGCAACATCGGGTAAAGGGGTGAGCGGCGAGCTTGCAGTGTTCTCGGTGGTCGGGCGAAGCGAGGGAGCGTGGTACTGGGGAGTGAGATACGAACGGATGAGCGGGCTGAAATTGTGTATACGCTGTATAATACACTGCAGCTATGTGAACAGGGTACAAGACGGCTCGGCGCATGGACACTAACCACCGGTGATTCTCGTGGTAGGTACATTAATGCGCGAAACGCCAGTGACAGCCCTCACTTTGTCGATTTAGTTTCGCTCCGGGTTCGGCAAACTGCTGAATTTCCGAAACCATGTCCGATCTGCACGTCGGCCGTAATTGGCCTGTTTCGTTCTATGCACACGTAGAAATTCTCTGTATTTTTCAGCGAAAGCGTTTAGCGGAGCAAACTCAGTGAAACGCTGACCGTTTGTTCCGAGCACCGGAGAACAAGCCCTACAGCGTTGCTCATTTGGCTTTCTACGGGCGAGTCCTGTGCAACGAGCGTTTCCGGTTATGACGAAAGTGGCGGAGGTCGGCAAGTGGAGGATATGAAATACAGGGCAACGGTATGTTATTTTTTTTAAGCCCACAAGGTACCCGGGTTCCCGCGTTATTATATTTAACTGGCGAAAGGAATAATTGAAGCTGCATGTAAAATGTGCGCCAGTGATGAGTTGTAGCCGGAAATGCGTCGCAAAGAGTGTTAATAAAACTCGGTATCCGCGGCCGCTTCATAACTTAATATTTTGTTTTGTCTCTTTTCATTCTTTTTATTCTCCTATTTCATTTCATTCTCTCTTCGTCAGGGTAGCTCGCATTGCTCCCTCGTACAATTCTCGCATATTTGCGCGCCTCCGACGCAACCCAATGAAAATAATGCTCGGAACAAGCGTAATATTCTAGGCACTAGTGCATTGGATTTTGTTAAAGCCTATTTATACTTGTTTCAAGCATATTTATTCTTGCCCCGGAGCACACACGCTCATTTGAGGCATTCTCTTTTTCGAAGGTGCGGAACACTGAGTGTAATAAAAAAAAATATATATATATTTTCCTTTTCAAATTACAAACGAACCACTGTCTACTTTCGGCGTCCTGTGCGCCAAGTATAAAAAACGTGTTCTTCTCTCCTCCGGCTAGTCCGAGATTATTTTATTTCGCATTCCTCAACGGCTCTTATTCATATTCATGCCGTCGCTCGGGTACTTTGTCTTCGCTCGGTAAGTGTCTCGCACCTCGCTCTCCGTCTCTCGTGCCCTCTCCTGGCTCTCGGAGACCCCGCGATATCAAGAGTGTCGAATAACTTTCCGACTTTTTTATTCTCGATTTTTGCCCACCCCCGCACTCACTGCGGCATATTCCCTTTCCCCTTTCGCTGTCAAATCATTTTCTCCTTTTATCTCACTTTACATGCCCGCGATATTCCCTCGCTTCCGCCACCCTCGCCGCGATCTCTCCGAACTCCCTCCTCCTTCGCCGGATTTATGATTTTACGAATCGAGAATCAATTCCGTGTCAAAGAGGAAACGGAAGAGACTCCTATCTCGAACGAGAAAACGGTTCCGATGCGGGACACGCGAACGCCTCGCGCACCGAACGGATAGACAATATTCGAAAAGTCGAGGGAAAGGAAATAATTTAACCGGAAGTTCGGACTTGTTCTCCCCTTCGTGCCATATCTCTTCGCGTTCCCAGCGGAGACAGCCGTACCGCCAGATCTTAACGCGTATCAAATCCACTTGTTTCTTCCTCGTCAGACATTTTCCCTCGAGGCGCTGGTTCGTCAATTTCGGGAAACCAAAATCTCTTTCATTTTTATCTTCTCTTCCGTCACTTTAATTTTCGATTGTTTCGCATCAGAATTAGTACGTTCACGAGCGAGTTATCCAGCGTAGTCGTAACTCGCGGCCCGAAACGAATCTCGGTGGTAGCGCAGAGGCGAAGCCAGCAGGCGAACAGTCGGCACACACCCTAGATTGTCAAACGTACGGGCGCGGTTTCCCCTGGATGCATTAGTTGAATTCCTCCACTTCGCGTCCTACCTGCAATTCTAGGACTGTACAACGACCATAATCACCGCGGCGGGCGTGCGCTTTAACTTTCCAAACAATACCCCGCGTACACTCCCTTGACTAAACAACCGACATTGGTAGGTAGAGTAGAAGTGAGTGCAGACCGGAGCGCGGCGGTACAGCAGTTTACAAATTCCAGAACGACCAAGTCGACTTGAGCGCTGTACCGAGCGCGAGGGCAGGCAGGGAGAGGGATAGAGGGGGGAGGGGGTTGGGGGCACTCGTGCATGCAGTTGTTACATTGCCGTGTGCAAATGGCGGGGCAGTTGAGAAGCGGAGAGGATACTGAGTTAGTGCAGCATAATTATGGGAAGCTCCGCTTCGTTTCGGAATGCCGACAATGTTCACCGCACCGGCGCGCAGTCGTTTTCCCTCCGGTATTTTTATTTTATCTCTTTTACTTTTCAATAATCGTCGCTGTACGAACAAAAGCTGTACGGAGCTCCGTCGTCCTCCGTCGCGGTCGTTGTCGCTCGGTCTCGAATGCCGCAATCGAATTATATTCCCGGCTCTGTCTACCACTTCTCCACAATTACTTTTGTTTCTTTTTCCATTTTTTTTTTTTTTCACCTCCCTCGGTTCGATTTTTCTCATTTTTTTTTCTTCTTAATATTATTTTTTTTTTTTCTTTTTTTTCTCTTCGCGAGACGTCTCCACCGGCGAGGTAAACCCGTCGGCAAACTCGATCGCGCGGCCCTCGCTATCGCCGCCGCCCCACGGACCGTTCGGTACCGTCTCGCTGCTACTCGATCTCGCCTCGTGTAATTTGTGTACCCACCGCGGCCGGGGTGAAAAGAGATTCCCAAGGCAATCGCGTAATATCGTGTCATCACGCGCACGTGGATCGAATTACAATCAGTGGAGCGGCCGGGAGGAAAAGAACCGGAGAGGGGCTCAATTTCGTACCGTTAACGAGAACGCTGTCTGACGCGAAGAGCCTTCCACCACTGGCGCTGTGCGCTATATATACCTCTTCTTTATCGCTCTCCCCTTCGTCCCCGTTCTCGCCTCACCTCATCCCCTCACTCGCCCGGAAACCAGAACATAAAAATCATGGGAATCTAGCCTCGAAGGACGCACGAATCGGAGTGTTATTCCTACTTTTCTTTCTGATCCTTCAGCGAGTCCCCCCCTGGTTTCAAGGGTATTGGTTGCACGGATCTCGGATATATGCGCCTCACGCGATCGTCGCGGCCCGGACGGGCGAGAGACGGAGAGAGGACGAGACAAAAGTTTCGGAAACACACGCTATCCCTCCGAAATAATGAGGATAGCAGACGGATATGCGACCGACAATGCCAATCTTTCTTGCCTTCATCGAAATAAAAAAAAAAAAAAAAAAAAAAAAACAAATGTGCTCCTATGTTCCCGAGGCGTTGGTGCTCGCACCGGAGTCTCGATATCGTCGCCGATTAGTTCGGGAGGCAAGAAAAAGGAAGGTAGAAATGTATGTTACATAGCATTATCCGGAGCAAGCAGCCCTTCGGGCAAAGTAACATGGATATCGAGCCTCCGAGGCGCTAGCTAGGGTGGGTTTTGTGTGCGTCCGTGTGTGTCTCCGCTGGCATCGTGAAATCGAGAAAAATAGGGGTGAATTTCTATTGTCGAGCGGCGGTATCCAACGTACACATTCACCACTGTGTTCTCAAAGCTTGAATGTATATACTTGGACGGTGAATTGCTGCCACAATGGGGCCTGGCCTCGCTATCGATCCCAGACAAAGCAAATAAAGGGATCGGTCGTCGTCATATATCACCTACGACCGTACACGATATCCAACGGCGTTATAGCGTCGGGCCAATAACGGTCGATCATTGAAAATTATTACGGCCTTAACGCGCTCGTCGATGGGAATACACTTTTCTTTTGACTCACGATTGTCGTAATCCTCTCCTGTCACGTCCAGTGGGAGAATATGATGATTCGAGACGCCTCCGATTATGTCCAAGTTTCTCGTTCGCCGTCCTGCAACACAAACGACAATGGGGAAAGGTTAATTGCGAGTCAACATGGGGGAAAAAAAAATGGAGTGGTGAAAGTTGTAAGCAGTTTGGTAAAAATTCATCCCACATGTGGGTAAAGATTATGTTTTAAACTCCAGCGAAAAAATTATATTCTATTGGAGTGTAAACGAGCTTCTGGTCCCAAACGGTTAGTGTCACCGAGTCCAGGGCTCAATGATGTCTGCGTTTCAAGCGTAAGCTTCGGCAATGTAACCGGTACGAGAGCCGCGTCGATACGATTGGAAATCCGCACGAATTCGATGGCCTCGTTCGGCTTTATAGAAGGCCACAAAGCGAACTTGGAAATCGAGAACGTTACGCATTGGGTCTGGGATTCAGGGAAAAAATAAAAGTAAAAATAGCGGCAAAAAACGCAAAGCAAATATACATGGGGAACAGCGATGCAGCGCAAGGTGCACACGTATTGCCATCGGAATTCATACTCCGAATCCGGGATTCGAGAGCGGTATGGGGTTTCAAAGCGCGCATCCTGCTCCGACCTATGCATCGATGCCTTGTTCTCTGTTTTTCGGCTTTCTCTTTTCTATCGCGCCCTGAACGAATTTTTTCGTTCCCTCGAGCACGCGGCACGCACGCAATGTAACCGTAAATAAGTTTGCTGAAAACTGAATCGTACGCTGAACTCGACCGTTGTACAGCCCGGCGGGTACGCGTACAGATTCTACTTGGTTACCGTTATCGCAATTGGTTGTATCCCGCTAGTCGAACGTACGCTCGGTTGGTAAAAGGCAGATGAAAATAATTGGTTGGCCATTTCATAGTAGGTTTCCCGGCCAGTATCTCCCTTTTCAGGCGTAATATACCTGCGCTTCCGCGATCAAATTCGCGAGTGTATCTTTATCCAGCTGGCGGAGATCAATAATTCAATCGACCATACAAGAGCTCGCGTTTCCAGTGAAATTCGTGCATGCATCAAGCCCCGTCCCTTCTCCCTCATCCGCCACTTACGCTTTCGATTACACAGGGGAGTATCGTGCTGTCCTATCCGCTTCCACTGTCTGCTTTCTTTCACACCTTCGGCTTTGGTCGTTGCACGATAGTGATTAGGTTTACGAGTAGTGTGGACCGAAGTACCAGGGATATAAAACCTCGGTGGACCAGAGAGAGGTTCGCACTGCCAACAGACATGGTGCTCTCCGCCCGAAACGGACTGCGAGTGCAGTGTACCAAAGTACCGTTCGGCCACGTAAAGGCGAGCGGGACTAAACGCAACCCAGGGGTAAAACGGACCGTTTTAACCGATCCTTCGTCGGATATAAAAAAAAGTCTCACCTAAAGTGGTATCCATTTTGCCCCCCCTCCCTCCGACATGCACAGGTGCTATAGATCCAGTGGGGTTGAGGGTGTTTTGGGGGATGGAGGATTCCAGAGACCGAACGAAGGACGCGTGACCGGAGCGACAAATACACGACGGGTCCTCGATCTGCAACGACCGCTGTTTGTCCTACTCTATTGCCAACGCCAGAGGGATGAAAATCCGACGGGTGCGACACGGAAATTCTTCACCGGGAACTTCGCAGTGTGCATTTTTAAAGAGTTTCGCCGAGAGTTGCCCCGGCAACAAGAGTTGTAACTAGACTGCGAAGAGCCTTCGTATTCCTTCGCAGTGCGCTTAGGAATTTTTGCAACCACTGCCTCCAGACGCATTACCGCAACGCGCACTGAAAGTTCGGTAAGTGAATTTCCATTCTGACAGTGGTACGCCGAGGTGAGGAACATTCGCGTTTCCTCGCACCGTCGTCGTCAACACCGAGCGTGCTTGTTGTGTATGTATATTCTAGTTGATAAGCCGAGCGACTAGCATTATGTATACACGCGAAGTGCAACCGCACAATCGTCTGCGCGGGAGAGACGGGCACCGTGGGAATGGCGGATGATTGTTCTGCAAATAAAATGAAACGCGAATTGAAAGTACAACCATCCAGGTAGGATTCTGTCGTAACTGGAAAAATGGGCACATCGCCGGCTCCACACTGGCTTCCGTATGCGAGAGTAGGTAACCAGAGTGAAGCCGACGGTCTTCCGAGCAATAATAAGCAGTGGACAATGTCACTGCCTGGCAGAGAATTTTTTTTCTTTTAATTCTCTGTGACGTCACGTCCGGTTTGAAAATCCCAGTCTTTAACCGGACGTGACGACACCGAGAAAAAATTGAAATTGTCGTTGTGACACAACTTCTGGGTTGAAAACCTTGATTTTTTTTTTACCGGAAGTGACGTCACACCGGAAATACGTCACTTCCGGTCGAAAAATAAAATTTTGAAACCGTAAATAAGGTATTTCCGGTTGAAAATCAAGATTTTTCAATCGGAAGTGACGTAACAACGAAAATTTTGAAATTTTTTTGAAAATGGTTTATTTTTCTCTGGAATGTATCTGAAATGGAGTCAATGACAGAAACGTGTGAATTAAGGATCACAGGAAAGTGGATAAAGAACATGCGTAAAACATCTCAAATGTGTTTCTAGTGGGCACGGAGTGCACTGGAGTGGACTCGAGGTAGATTCATGGTCTTCGATTAATATTTCATTGACGAGGAATTCCATCAATGATACAAGAGGTGGTATCCGAGAAAGGGGTCAGGGCGCGGATGTCGCCGTAAAATATTAATATTTACAATTACACGTCTCTCCCTTAATTGCGGAAGAGCCCCAACCATTGTCGTCGGTTCTTGTCCCCGTCGTCGCTCCCGCACGAAATCGCACACGCCGGGTCGCACACGAACAAGTTTCTCGGCGGTACAAGGAAAGGCGAAAGAAAGGCGCTGTCACTGCGGAGAAGCGGAGGTCACGACGGGACTCTCCTCCTCCGCTCCTTCGCGGGTCGATTAAGACTCGAGCTGCCGAGCGAAAAAAGTCGTGCTCCCCGACGACAACGCCAGGAGGAGGACTGTCTCGTCGACATTTTTTGACGGATCATAAAGCACGCGTGACTCGTGTCGATTCATCTGTTTTTTTTTTTGCTCTACCCGTTCCAGCGGCGACGACATCACCGTGGGGTTCGGAACGACCGAGACGACTGTAGAGAAAAAAGAATGAAAAAAAAAAAAAAAAAAAAAAACCAAGGCAGTGGAAGACTGCCATGTTCCCCCGCGAGGAGCCATTTATCAAGGAGCATCGAAGCTTCTTAGAATCGAGAGGGTGTTCCGAGACGTTTACACAAAACCTAATAGGAAAAAGTAAATGATAATCGAGAAAAAGCCACAACGCAATTCCAGCAAAATTGATGTCGGCATGTATGGCAACGATTAAATCGTTCGCAGGAAGATTTCGCAGTCGTCCCGATTAATGAGCTACGAGCTGTAGGTTTCATATCATCACCCGGAATCCAGTGAAAATGAGCACCGTGCTGTGCAAATATACATATTTCAGCGACCCAGTTTTGCCTCAATAATGTACAATTCCCTGGACTGGAAGCTACGTTGCTTATTTAACTTTATCCTACGGTCCTGTGTGCGTCATGCCAGGCGCTCCTCTCGCTCTCTACCCAACCCGTGTGTCTGCTGGACTGGTAACAACGCTCATTTTGATTATATTTGCTCCGGTTCCGTTTAATGTTGCCGGAGAAACGGAACAGCGGCGTCGAGACAGAGCCGAGAAATCCCTCGGGATCTCGATTCTCGGAGCCCGTACACGCTACCCTTCCGCTGGCATCGCTATTGCCAGGCGCAGGGGGTAGTTTGAGGGCGAGACAGACTCTCGTTCCGAGCTCCTTACGCTTCGCACACGTATGCATTTACCCGTGTAATAACGGGGCTGTTTATATACGCGAGTCCGCCAATTTTTTTTTTTCCTGCGAGCATTCCGCCTCTGCGAAGCCATTTTTAGCCGATAGGCTTTTCTAATTCGGGTGGTGAGCCGTGAAAGCGGGTCCATAGACTCCCCCGGGTACACTTTGGCTGACACGAGGAGGGGATAATATTTTACGAGAAATTGTGAATATCGAAGTCAAAGAAAAAAAAAAAAGGGTATGAGGCAGAAAGACGAAGCGCATACAGGACTTTTCTTTTTTTCCTCTGGAGAGCGACAAGGCTCGCTTTCGGAGTCCTCGGCGAAGCTCTCTCCTTGCCGCGGTATTTCTCCTCCCGTCCGCCGACCCCTCACTTTCCGCACGCTGTCCCGTTTCGAAGTTTGGAACGTTTGAAAACTATTGGCGCAGCACGAGGGCGAGAACGACGGCGACGACGACCTGGCACGGAGGACGAAACGTACGTTCTATACTGTTGGAAGTCGAGCGAAGCGTGGACGTATCTCGAACTCTCTCTCGCTCTCCTATCCCATTTATCCTCGAAAGGTCTTTGTGCACCGCACCATGGCGCAAAGCGGGCCACTTGGCTGTACAGCGAGTAAAAAAGACGAAAAAAAAAAAGAAACATTTGTATTTAATTAATAACTTCGTTCCGAAACGGAGGTCGGCTGTACGGGCGAGCGGGGCAGTGCGAACTCTTTCGTGCTGGCTCTTTGTTTTATTTTCACGGAGTCCGCCTTCGGCGGGGGTCAAGGAAATGAAGGAAACTTATAAGGGAATAAATTCAATTACACATTCAGCCAAGTTCATTTCGCGAGTCTTTATACATCAACTTGCGCGAGTGAAATGAAAGCGTGAGGGGGAGAAAGCCGAGCTTAGAGCACTCTTTCACCCGATCCCCCGACCACCGGTTGCCCCCCCCCCCCCCCCCCCCCCCCCGAAGAGAGCGAGTGGTTGATATAAAGGAAGGAAAAATTTTCATTTCCAAATTGGTACGAGTCCCGATGGAACTGGAAAATGATAGCGAGCTGTTTCTCAGAGTACAACTTGACTTAATATCGTCTAGGGTACACTAGAACTTTTCCGCGAACGAATTAGGAGAGAAAAAAAAGCCTGCATAAGAGAGCGAATAACGGGAACAACGCGATACGATACGTAGCGGTCTCGAGACGAAAATTGTTACGTCGCAAATTAATCGAGGGATGAAATAGTTAATTTCCTACGTAGGAATGAAAAATTCAATTATAAATGTAATTATACGGTGAACGTCGGAGAAGCGGGGAAAACCCGCTCGTGTATTACTCAGGGAAGGCGAAACGCAATTATTGCTCGGATGAACAACTGCCGAGAAAAAATGAAAGATCTAACGAGCCACGAAGACATTGTCCCGTGTAGTGTGAAATAGAAAATTAGCCGGTAAATTGGTAAAGCAAAAAAAAAAAAAAAAAATGAAGAAAATACACACATAAGACCTTCATTCCTATCTCGGTTTGTGTGCAGCATCTTCACTCTCCGGTGACTCCCTCTTCCCGGCGCATCTCATATCTCTTTACCCTGCTACACTCTTTTCAGACTAAATAAAATACGCCGGCGAGAGTAACAGACTCTCGCTCCCGAGCGGGCGAGCCATCCAGCTTGCGAACGGCCCGAGCCGTTCCTCGAGTATGGGGCATACACGAGGGATAAGTTTCCAAGTTTTGGCGAAGGCGACCGGGAGGGGGTGGGGAGAGGGGTAGGGCCTGAAAACTTCTTATCTGAGAATCGTGAACGCCGGAGTACTACGAGGGTACAGAGAGCGCGTTGCAGAAAGACGGGCATAGAGAGGGCGAGAGTGAGAGAGGAGGACGGAAAGGGAGGTAGAGAGACTTCGCACATGCAAGCTCGCACAGCCTGAAGCAAGAGGATCCAGGACCTCTTATCCGCGCTTCTGCCCGCCCTCTCCCACTTTCCTCTTCCGTCCTACGCCGTTCGGATTTTCCCGACTCCTTCCTCAGCCTTTTCCGGCTACACCTTCCCACGAACAGTCCACTTCTGGCAACCATTTCAAGCTTGCGTTTCTCTCAAATGAAAACTTAACACGAATCCTCCATGTTGGGGCCCCGGTGTGGATGGTCGCGAGTGTGTTGTATGCCCGCCACGGTAACTTTTTAAATTAAAGAGGGAACCCCGGCCCTTCCTCCCTTGTTTCCCTCCTCTCTACGTCTCGCTTCCGAAAAAAAAATGGAGTTTTAAATTCCAGCGGGAGCGCACCCGGGTATATTCAGTTCGCCGTAGTAGGAGTAAGAAAATCGCCCGTATGCAGACCTCCGTCGGTGCTCGAGAATGTCGAATAAAAACCGTAGAAATGAAGAAAGAAGAGCCGGGAGCACGGGAGAGACTGGTTCAGCGTTTCTCCAGCTGATTCTCCGAGGCTAAGGGCGCCGAGTGGGTAGATAAAGAAGGTAAGGTAGCGAGCCGGAGGGAGGCAAACAGGGGGCGCCCAGGGGTTTCTCTTCTGGTCGCGTAACCAGTTCACCGTCGTCGACGTCGCATTCTCGGAGATTTGAATAATCCTCTCGGAAAATAAGGAAACGTCGTCGTCCTCTTATGCCCCGTCGTGTTCCCTTTCGTTCTTCGTCTCGATCGAACCCGACCTCTCGTGTGTTTCCTCCGGCTTCTCCGTCCCGCGCCGTAAACTCGCTGGGTTACTCTTTCGTTAACCCCGTAGGAGAGGAGGTTGCGCTCGAGCTTTCCTCGCAATCGGCTAGAACCGACTTGACCCCGGTCGCCAGGACGTTGCACACGGTGCACTCCTCAACTTCGGCCAGACTGCACAGACCGTGTGCGAGTTACGAGAGCGTACTGGTCCGCCGCCACCCCGACTGGGTTTCACGAGGTTTCCCTCTCCGCACAAACGAGCCTCGCCTGTGTGGACCGCCGTAGTATAACAGTTGGTTTGTTACTGGTCTCCCCGCAACTGGCGTCAACCTCCACGTTCCTCGAGGAATCCTCTCCTAAATCACCGAGTTCGCAGCGCGCTTCGTTTCTCCTTTTTTTGTTTTTTGTTCTTTTTTTTTTCATCTAACGTCACGTCAAAAGCACAAACTGTGAATCGCGGAACTCCAAGTCGCGCGGACAGACTAAAATAGGTTTTATTGTAAGAATTGTACGCTTTCTTCCTCGAAGCGAGGAAGAGTAGCAAAAAATCAATGACGAGATCGATTTTCTTCTTGATTTCGTCGTATTTAATATTGTAATCGATTGCCGGCGGGATGAATGTCCGGTAAACAAACATACCAAAAATGAAAACCCCGGTGTCGATGGAGAAGACTGTGTGCGCAGTCTTCTCCGTTGATCTTCGTTAGCTCCATGAGTATTCAATTAATATAGCTACCTATACACGTGAGGTACTCCATACCAAATCGAACGCTACAAAAACTCGACCATTTTCAAAATATTTGAAACTTCGCTATCGCTTAGTAGGTTACTTGATAAAAAAACGGATACAATGATTTTTTTCTAATTTTTGTCTCTGACCGTTTTTGAGATACAAATCAATTTTGAAAAGCTACATTTAAAAAGCTTTTTTCCCTTTGACTGTATCTTGGAAAATATGTGATTTACGACCACAAAAAAGCATACGACATCAAAGTTGCTGTTTTTAACTCTCGACTGCTCAAAGGGCAAAAAAACGAGAGTTATGCGATCACGTGACTTTTCGTGTTTTCTCCGAATTCAGTGTTCTCCGAATCGACCAAAAATCTCTTGACAAAGTTTGACAAGCGGTTTCCGTGAATCGCGACCTGTATCTTTTTCAGGTTTTGTTACGTTTCGATGTAAGTGTATACATGAAGATTTTTCGGGAAAAAATGTTTGTCCATGTCCAGATCGAAATTTCAGCATTCAGAAAATTCAGCAATTGTCTCAATACGTAACCTAGATTGGGAAGAGGATTCTTGAGCAAAAACGTCTGCTTCTGGGAAATTTAAAGGAGCTTTATGAGTACTTTAAAGTGATGAAATCCGAATCAGCTTTTGGCTTTTCTAAATGTGCGTCGCTGAGGCTGGGGGGGGGGGGGGGGGGATGGGGGGATTAGTAAAGGTCTACGCCGTGGGACCTTTACTAATGGGCATAGCAACCAACAGATGTACCAGCCATGGGAGTACGTTATTCGATGGTCGCAGATTACAACTACAATATGGAAATTTTGGAAAAAAATTTGCAACCTTTAAAACGATAGTACAAACGCAGGAACAACACTGTATCATTCCAGGGCTCGATGGCTCCCTATAATGTAAATGTTTTGTTAAAATAAATAATTCTAATAAATTGCTTATAATACCGAAAACACAGAAGCAACATTGTATAATTCTAGGGTTCGACGGCACCGTGAAATGTAAACGTTATTGTTCGCCAACCATCGATGTTTGCAAAACAAATACCTTACGAAAACGTTTCCACAAATAACCTCATAAAATGAAACGTAGCATTAAAACGATGGCTTGGCACGTTCCGAATAAATTGAGCGTATTTATGCACATTAGGAGAATATTCCGTAAAAATGTCCAAATTTTCCAGTGACATAATTGGCAAAAAAAAACATTTCGTTTATTGTCAACGATATCTCACGTAAACTCATTTGTAAAAATATTTTTTTAAATGTCCTTCAAAACTCATTAAACACAGAATTGTTTTGTTGGGAAATCACATATTTTCCAAGATACATCCATAGCAAAAAAATTGGAGCTTTTTAAAATTGATTTGTACCTCAAAAACAGTTAGACTAAAGAATTTGAAAAAAATCATATATACGTCTTTTATCAAGCACTAAATAATAGCAAAGTTTCAAATATATTAAATTTTTCTTTGAGCATTCGATTTGGTATGGAATACCTCGCATATATCTCATATCTAACGCAGGAAATAACGAAGCATATTCCGTATAACAATACAGTAAATATCTCACCGGCGATCGACCGTGAGAGAGTTGGGCGAATGATAAGAGATATCCCAATTACATATGTAATGAATATACATCTAGAAATATAATTTATTTGACGGCCACCGTTTATTTGGTTTAGGTAAAATATTTATATGATTTAAATAAATATTTATTTCATTTAAGTAACTATTTAATTAATTCGAATACATATTTATTTAAATCAAATAAATATTTTACTTAAATCAACTAAACGGTGGCCGTCAAATAAATTTTTTTCTGGGTGTACTGACGATCACGGGAGTGCGTAACGACACATTTAGAATTAGACATGCGTCCGCAAACCGAAAGCGCGAATGCGACGTGATAGGCTTCTTGGAATAATCATAATATTGACCCACTGGCGGTGTCTCCGTGTGCTTGAAACTACGAGTGAAAATAATAATTAATCATCGAGTCGATAGCTCACACACGTACATTCCCGGACCGTGACCCGAAAACAATAGTTAACTCGCGTTCTCGGTTGAACGAATGCGGGTATACACAAGAGCGTGGTTACGCTGATACCGGCCGAGAGCATACAAGTCCACAATTGTCGTACGATTGATCCGTCGTTTCATAGAACTTGGCCGGAGATGCGGATGACGTACGCCGGTGATTGCAATGATCCGTATACGGGATGACACAAATTCCCGAATACGTTAGTTCATACACTGAACTCTGAAGAGTCACTTATGTGGTGATCGGTGAGCAGCACATAGAGGAAGAGATCCTCGGCGACGCGCGGATCCGCAGGTCGATAAATGCTCTCTGATCGCTCAGATTGAATCGGACAACGGGAAACGTTGATCCGTTGGGGATCAAAACCTACGATTTAAAACGTGGTACATATGGTCCATCCCAAACACCGTTTTTCCATTACATTATAAAACCCAACCGCCGTTGTGCGCTAGAATTCGATGGATTTTACTCGGATGACCGAGAAACGAGCGTCAGCCGAAACTCAGGACAAATTTCAGGAATAGAGACACTGTTTAGCAATACCTCGTCAGAAGAGTTCCAATTCAATGAATCTACGTGTGAATATGCGTGTACTATGATAATTGTCAATCGAGATTGATAGGTTCGTATTCGTATACGGCAGAACGACGACTGGAATGAGGCAATGAGACGAATTGCTCTCAGGACTGTCTCGCTAGAAGGAGGGGGTCTATTAGCGATGTCTGCGTGATAAGGGATATCGATCGCGACTTAATGTATCTTATGATAAATCGTGCCGCACGACGCGACAGAAGGCACCGTAGTCCCTGGGGCTGAGCGCTGGTTACATTATGACAAATACCGATGGCAGACGGTTTTGTTTTGTTTATTTTTTTTTCTTTTTTCAAAGGACAGTGTCAGCTCAGCGGTCTTCGCATGCGGAGTAAAAAAAATGGAAAAAATTTGATATCGTGTGTATAGAAATGCTATTTTAGTGGATCAATACCCTGGGCGTACACATACCTCTGCATGCCGTTAGGATATGAGGATGGACGAGCGCCAGGGTCTCTATGTTTGATCCATAGCTATAATACATATGTCGCATGCGGACAAATATGAGGGAGGGCCGGATGCCGGAGGAGCGAGAGAAACTCTCGCGCATAGCCGCGAGGTGACGTACAGAAACGAGGCGGCGGCGGCTGAATGGGAGAATACCGGAGGAGAGAAAGGTGAAAAACCGGAAGCGATATAAACCGGCCATTCGTCTCTTTTAAAAAGAGCTTCCAAAGGCATGTACGCGCTCTCTGTAACAGTCGTGTACCATCGGTCCACACAGACACTGGTTCACAAACAAGTTAGGGCAGCGCACATATTCTGGATTACACTGCACATACACGTGCGCATATAACTATGCGACACCGCAGGGCTGTGTGACGTATGGACCCGTGTTCGCACGCATGTAGCACATAGCCAAACGATCGATGATGCACCCGTGTTCGGAAGGATAAAGAGCCCCGGCGCGCTCTCGTTTTTCTCAATGCCGCAGCCCTCTCGTTATAATATATATATATATATACCCAACACAGGTGTAAGTCGATTGTCATGGGAGCTCAGAGATAAAGCTTCATTGCGCAGTGGTACTGAAACGGATCCCAATCACGTTTCACCCGAACGGTTTTCATCCCGGAATGAGCGCACACGTTTCCCGGGCATGGCGCGGGTTTCTTTTATATCGTCGTCATTGCAAAAAGGCTAAAAAAAATGCAACCTATCTACGGTAGACCCGCGATAGATCCGTTAATCGCCTCTACCGAAATTCCGTCATCTGGAACGATCGCAGACGTGGAAGATGGATTTCGATAATGGCTGTCGGACCTGACACTGACTACTCAAGTCCACCGTTGATCAGATTTTTTTTATACGTGTCCGAAGTTTCGTGCAAATCGCACTGACAAATCAATCTATTATTTATACTTGATCAATGTAGATACACCCGAAGGCTTCGGGTGATGATATCGTCTAAACAATCGTACCCGTGGGAGAGCCGGGCGTCAATACTGCATCGCGCCGACCGGATCGCCAGAGGTCGGTCCATCCTTCCTTTACGCGAAATGACATTTACATTTATATTGACAGGCCGAATGGGACCTTGAACAACGAGGGTACCGGCCCCACGCTATAACTCCATTCCTACATTTATATGGGAGAAATGTAAGGGGGTTCCAGTACACGTATAGGAGCGAGCCGTACACTGATGGCTGCCGAATTTTCTCCGTCGTTGTAGATTCGTTTGCAAATGGCAGGGTTTGCCATTTCGACGTGAGAGTTGGAGAGTAGAGGAGAGAAATTCGATGCCGAATGTAGCATATGAGTATACACAGGAGCCTTGCCTCGCTACCCGCGAATTCCCCACGGTAATCGTTTCGCACTTGAAACCCGGAGAAGTAGTCGCCGGCCTATCTCCCCGGCCCACGAAACGAACGAACGGATGAATGAATGTATGAACACGAGGATCACGAACAACAGTTGCCATTTACAGGATACACCGTTCCGTTCGTACCATACGGTGTGCGGAGCGAGTAACAGCGAAAGGCAATGAATGTATAGCATAAAATACATGAAGCATGCGCCGGTAAAGTCCACGTCGGTTGAAAAGGGGCTGTTCTTTCATTTGCCGATACCAAACGGCATTGATGTTCATCTGCGCGATGCCTATGGTTTACGGGCAGGCAAAGGCGGTACGCTACCACGATGAATCGGGAAAATTCTGATACCGCGAAGGCCAGTTTATTTGCCGAGAATATATCGGCTTGTGGTAGATGTTATGGAAATGTATCATCTCTCCATATTTCCAGGCATTTTTTTTCCCTGCTCCAGTAACTCGTCTTCCCTCGATTCGGGTATGTGCCCTCGCTCGATATCGCCGAACGCTGAAGAGGAGAGGCGTGACGAGGATACGAACGGGGTTTTTCTTCGCCTTGCAGATATCCTCTAATTCTGATAAGAAACCGCTAGTCTCGAGATCCTCTCGCGTTGTACATACCAATTCTTGTTGCTTGTCGCTCATAGGTGGGGTGGTTTCTTTTTTTTTTTCTTCATCTATCCTTCCTCTCGATTCTTCGTCTCTTCCATTGTCCGGGCTTTGCCGGGAATTTTCTTCGGAGGAAACGGCGACTCGTTACGACGAGAGGCAAAGATACCCTAGCACGCGACAGTCCCGGTGTAACGAGACTGGCGAGGGGCACGCCGGAGCTCCCCAACGAGTGTTAGTATAGAATAGCAGGTAGAGAGCAGGTACATGGGGCGGGGGGCTGTTCCGCCGATGTAACGAAATTCTACTCACGTACTCGTTCGGTCCTTCGGGGTCGACGGATTTTCCGTACCGTGCGCCCTCGTCACAGCGATGCCACGCAATTTGTCCCGAATGACGTGCCATTAAGACAGGATTCGAACCCGATCCTCTATGTCTCCCCGCAAGTTTTTCCGAACATCGAGATAGATCTCCCTCCCTCTCGTCTTTCTCTTCTTTACGCCAACGTACAGTCTTCGCCGTCCGGGCAAAGTCCCCGGACGCTTCGGTCGACCGCCCTGGCCTCACAATGTCTGCCCGGTACCGACCATGAAATCTAACGACTTTCCAAACTTTTTAAACGTTTCTTCATTGAATCCGTCGCAGGCCATTTGCTCCGATGCCTCGTCAAGCAAACTCACCCGTTACCATCCTTACTCATCCACGGTATGGAGCAGGAAAAGAAGGGATAAGACGAGGCCATGAAGTCACCCATCGCCATGGAAGGCGATAAGGGAAGGATTGCATTGTCTCGGGTCCACCTCTCCGCAGCGAGATATACCGTATGATAGAGTGAAGTTATGCTGGATTTAACCGGTGCGGTGGTATAGTGGTTAGCGTGCTCGCCTCAAGACCAAAGCATCGGGAGGTCGACGGTTCGATTCCCGGTTTCGTAGTTTCGCCGAGAATAAAAATATGGGCGGGACAAAGCTCCAGATATATACATCGGTCACTCGATGGTAGTAACTCTAAGTGTGAGTTTGGGATGTATATAGCTGTACTCCATGTTAACATTGGCGGTGAAACGCGACGAAGCTCCGATGCCAGGAATCGAACTTAAGACCGGCTGTATCGGCATAGGTTTTCCGCAGTTTCCCTATGCTCATGGCAGAAATGTCATGGCAAATGCGATACAGAGGGGAAAGTCGGATGCGGCCGCAAGCGGGCACCGGCTACTGACCCTGGCCGACCCTGGCCGACCCTGTATAGACGCGAAGTTCGCTTGAGAACGGGGGAAAATGCAAATAAAAAAAAATAAAAGAAGTAATGCTGGATTAACCTCCATTACGCTGTCGTTAATTGCTGGATCACCCATCGGAGGAGTGCCGGTTTATTCTCCACCGGTGACTCCCAGACATCGAAACCATCACCGTGTTCCTTATTCTTTCCCCGTCATCTCGGTTCGATTCAATTATCCGCCATTCGTCGGCATTGTCCGCCGCACGTACACACTTTTGCAGTCGCAGCAGTGGAAGAATCTACGTTTTTTTTCTCTACAATCAGTGGCGGGGGCTGAGAGAGACGAGTTTAAGAGGATGAGAGTGGACAAAAGCCGAGAAACGAGGAATGAAAAGAAAAGAAGGACTGGAGGAGTCCCGAAAGAAATCAACGGGATCGTTGCTTCTGCTGCAGCCACAAGTTTTTTTTTCTTCATCGCTATTGTTCACCATGACAACGAAGACATAGAGAACGACAGCAATGCGGGGCCCAAAGACTGCGCACGGGAAAACTAATTGACCCGAATGAGGACTGCCCTCCTCGGTATCCGTCCTCCTGCCATTTACAACCGTGACGTTGATGCATGTTTGATACACGGTCGGATAGCATAAAATTCTAACGTGATTCGCGGCAATTAGCAAGATGATCCTCGAAGATTGAGCGACGGTGAAAAAAAAAAAAAAAGTTTCACGGATATATATTCTAGGGTTGCGGACGGGAGATACGACGATGGCGAGTCAGGCGTGGATATTAATCGTTTCCGCTTTGTAGAATCTCACGCTCAGGGAGTTAACGATGTCCAGCGCCCTCGGGGTAATCTGCGGATCTGTGCGTGCTCCTCCGGGGTTTGTTCGCGTATGGTCGAAGTAGCTTCCAGTAGAACGGCAAAGCGGCGGAGAAGGGACGGAAGAAGAAGGGTCTCCGCCGCTGGCGTGGTACGGTAACCGTTGGCGAGGGAATCCGTTGGCGGCAGCCAGAAGCACATACACCCGCAATGACGAGGCTTGGCGGCAGCTGCAAAAGCTCCGTTGAGCGAACGAACATGAGGGACGGAGAATGCACCGCTACTGAAAGAGAGGTTCGCCTTCGTTCGTATGTGCCTGTAGGTTGGGCCAGTTTTGTTCCACACCTTGTAGGAGCCGCGCGTCGCAGCATGCGGTGGAGGTCTGACTACGTACAATCGCAACCCACTACAAGCCCTTGGTACGTTCCAAAGAGACGGTAGCGAGGGAAAGAGCACCGAGCAACCAAGTGAACTCGGATGCGGAATCGCTCAGCCGGAAAACACGACACCGCCGGAAGATTGCACTATCCGTACACCCACTTGTTTCTGGAACCATCGCGTCTCGTGTATATAAATCCGTTTTACACGCACCAATGCCACTGTCCGCCCGCCTACAACCGTTCCTTCGGACAATTTCTTCACCCTTTATCCAACCGACCCTGCGTATGTGCACCGATAAAAAGGTTTGGTGATATCAACTAAGCTGCGATTGCGGGTGGCGAAGGAAATATTTGGATCGATTGAAAGAAATATTTAGTTGATTGAACGAATATTTAGTCGTGTGACCGAATATTTAGTTGAATTGACTGTTCTGTTATTGATTGTAAAAAACATTTTGTCCAATCGACCAAACATTTGTTTCGCCACCCGCAACCGCAGTTTAGTTGATATTACCAAACCTTTTTATCGGTGTGACGCTGTCAGAATCCCACACTTCTCCCTCAAACGGGATATCGAATTTTTTGTGTTCTCCACTTACGGTACAACTGTTTTTGTTGGGGTACGCTGAAGCTGTCAATGTACGCTTGTTTTTCCTCCCGTGAGATTGGAACTTCGTTCGTTAGATAATCCACGATAGTCCGACGAATGGCCGAAAAGCCATCGGAGGTTGATGGAACCGTGGCAAGAGAACGAGTACGTGCCTTTAGCAAGCTCGTTCGCCGGCGAAGCGGTTGCATGCGCGGTGGAGAATCAACACTTCCTCATTTCGTTCTCCCTCACCACGTTCCGAGCTCTCTTGTACTATATTAAACAGTGTTTGGGTGGCTTTACGAGTTACCCGAGGTCACTGTGTGTTTCCTTGATTAAAACTCTTAGTCGCACATCGTGGACCCGCAAGTGAATTCTGGGCTAGAAACTCGTGCAGCGAACGTGTGGCCGTAAGAGCACGAGCCGCGGTGGGTAGGACGAGGAAAGGCACTGGAAACGGAAATTGGAGACATTGAAAGAGTCGAGGAGCTCCCAATCTCCGGCATTCTGGCGCCAATAGTTTTGTATGGTGGCTCTCTCCACCAAGGATTTTATATAAAATCCAAGGATTTTATACAAGTGGTGAATGGAAAGAATTATGGTAAGCAGTCAAACGATCAATGAATTGCATGCACAGCTTTTCGGATCGCTTTCCACAAACGGTTTTCCCGAGATACCGGTGTTGTCTTCAAGCTCTGCTGGATGTATGTACCTCGTAACGACATTTCCGTGTAACACAGTACTTCTCGGAATATCGCTGTGTCGGCTGTCTGCGTTGTCAGCCCGAGGGTGGCAAAACGCGTGTGGGAGAACTCCGGCGACATCTGCGAAGCGAATTTTGGGGTGAATTTTGCTCGTCGCCGCTTGCACCGCACGCCGCTGCGCCGGGAAGCATGCTTCTCCCGATGTCCATGCGGTGCAATAGTGCACCGAAGTTTCCATCGAGAGTTCCAACCGCGAATCGCCGGAACAGCTACGATTGGTGCAGCTGCAGCGGTGCAAAGTGAAGGCGAGGGAGTAATTCAGTGTGTGTACAGCCTCCCTGGCCTTCGCTATGTAGGTAGCACGAATTGCGTTCCCTAAGAGAAGTTCCGCGATCAGACCGCAAGCTCTCGGTGATCGCACGATCGAGTGGTCGCAGCTTCTAGCCCACATAGCTGCTGGAAGAGCATGATGCCCGTCGCGCTCCGAAGCTCCGTTCACTCGCTGTGCTGGTATGGATACCTCGTCACAAATCAATGGTGGCCAAAGTTCAAGCCTGGTAACTATTCCGGCACGCGGCAGCATGTAATTAACCCTTCGCCCCGTTATTCGTGTAACCATGACGATTTTATAACGGTTCTCTCAACTTCTCCTTGGTATAGTTCTGTAGACTCAGCGACTTTCACTACCTCTCTATAGCTGTTGCGCTGCTTCGGCTTGTTTCAAGCGAAGTTCTATAGACTCCGTTCGTCAATACCGCAACGGAACGTTGAGTTACGCTTACTGGAAGTCTGATATCGATCGCGTTGCGTACAGATACAATGTACGACAAGGTATTACCGAAGCGGATAGTTCCGACGGACCAGGTAAGTTGGAAAATCTGTCCTCCATTCACGTCTGTACTTGGCCGAGCGATGGATCATCCAACTCATCCGGTCCTGCCCGATTGGCTTGGTTCTCGCGGTTCCAACTTATCCGTACCGTCATGTACCGTGCGCAGAGTGTACCATGACAAATACTGTCCCGTAACACTTGGTAATTACAGCGTATGCACCTAAATCACAACTGCAAAGTGATATTAGCACTAGATCAAATCGAAACCTCAGATTAAATAATACATGCATGCAAGGATATCTGGTGGACATTGAAACTTTGGCAATTAACCGCGCATAAACTATATGTATGGAATGAATGGGGGTCTAAATTGCTCCAGCTAGCTCATACGAACAGACTAAGTGTTATTCTGATTCTAGTGCTTTTTTCCTACATAGGCCTAGGAAACAACCAAGGCAATTCACTTCAGCAACGATATTATAGGTATCCGTTGAAAGTGACCAGATTTCATTGCGCGACATAAGGTATCTGGCGCGCTCAGATCAAATCCAACGCTTGGATTAAATAATACATGCATACGAGGATAGCCGGTGGCCATTGGAACTTTGGCGATTAACCGCGCATTAGCTACATGTATGGAGTGTATGTGGGACTTAATTGCTCCAGCTAGCTCATACGAACGGACTGAGTGTTATTCTGATTCTAGTGCTTTTTCCCACACAGGCCTAGGAAACAACCAAGGCAATTCACTTCAGCAACAATATTGTCGGTATCCCTTGAAAGTGACCAGATTTCATTGCGCGACATTAAGTATCTCTGTGTATAATTTCGGGAGTCACACACAAGTAGACACGGGCAGAGGTGAAGAGAGTACGCGGTTGGTCACATAGCCATGCTCCAAGGGAGAGAGCGAGAGCGTAGGTTCGGTGAGATCCCAGCGGGAGTTAAATGGAGAGCGTATCCTTAAACCGGAACTTTATCACGGCCGGCCATGTACCCGGCTGGGGGAAATGCTACCGCTGCTGCTGTGGTCAAGCGGTCTGCTAGCTCGGACCTCCGTGTGCTCCGGCTTTGGCCCTTTCCCGGACTTCCCCAAAACCTCGTCCGTGCGGCCATGGCTTTCTAAAGCGCAGGCACCGGAGAGAGAAAGAGGGTGCTCGGGTGCAAAATATTCGAGCAATTTGGTGACACTCCCAAGCGTCGAGCGGCGAGGTGGGTGAGGGTGGTCTCTTTTTATCCTGGTGTTAGCCGGCTTAGTTTTATCGTGGGCGCATTATCCTTCGCCCGTCCCGTACACCGCTCAGGCGCCCTTGCGTCCGGCTTTCCTATACTATCCTCGCTTTTACAGCGCAAGCATTGCCAGTACCAGCAGCCCAAGGATCGACGGTACCGGCGAACCGAGCAAGGGTGTACCAGAAACAGACTGCCAGCGGCAGACGGATGTTACACCCTCAACTCTCTGCACACTCATCCTCCTCGGCTCTTACCTATTCTGGATTAATTCCACTGGCCCAACCGACCCTCTATCCTCGAAACTCTCGCACCTTCGTGGCACCGCGAGCTATATCAGTACGGCAGTGGCAGCGTACCGCGAT
Organism: Exephanes ischioxanthus; assembly: GCA_958510785.1. Classification (NCBI taxonomy): domain Eukaryota; kingdom Metazoa; phylum Arthropoda; class Insecta; order Hymenoptera; family Ichneumonidae; genus Exephanes; species Exephanes ischioxanthus. The sequence continues at coordinate 17,429,147 of OY294020.1, read as the reverse complement.
CACGGTTCTCTTTACCCCCGCTACCACCGCAGTGCACAAACCCATTTTGCCCTCGCTCTTCGCCATTCGGCGCAACGTTCACAAGCATGCGTGTATATACAAATACATACATATATATCCTACCGAGGGAAACCCTGTTTTCCGGTTCGCGTTCGCTCACAGCAGAGCGCTGCAGATGCAAAACTACCGCCCGCCCGGCCACCGCCGTCTCTCGCCTCCCCCGCGGGGATGGCGAAGAATTATACTGAGTCGAGTTGTGCAAATCGTCTATATACACAACACGTACCGCGCGTAGCACATCTATAACCGACAAGGCTATATACTCGTCGCGCTCGATTTACGCGAGACCCGCTGCGAAATCCAGACGCGAAAGTACTACCTCATCCTGTCCTCCTCCTTGTCCCAACCCTGGGCCTCGTACTCCCTGCGCTCCGAGCACCGGGTGAAAACACACACACACACACAACCGCTGATGAGCGTGGCTCTCGGGGTGTCGAGAGTGATGCAGATTGGCGAAAGTCACCGAATAAGATAGCCCGAGGATGTAAGAGAGACGGAGTCGATGTGGCGAGACGGAAGCACTGGAAGCTAGGAGGAGACGGCGAGCGTCGTATGTGAGAGGACACTGAGTGCAGCCCCGGGTCAGTGAGGTCGATGTGGGCTTATCGCTCGCAAAAGTTCCGTCGGGCGTGCGGCTTGATCAAACCCCTATATTTTTCTACATACTTTTTTTTTAAAGCCGATGTTATCGTACTCTCGCTTTTACTCATCTCATTCCATCCCTCGGAGCTCTCCACGCATCGAGTGTGCATCTTGATTCTCCGTTTGACACACGGAGATACCGGGTAAAAAAAAAAACAATAAAAAATTGTACGCCCGGTTATCCACGTGGGATTCTGCCGTAACTGGAAAAACGGCATATCGCTGGCTCCAGATTGGCTGTTGTACGCGTGTGAAAAATATGGCAAAAGATAGAGAAGGTCCATCGAGGAATCGCGGAACCACGATGGAAACTATCCACGCTTTTACATTATATCCTATTTCTCGTTGGACGACGGGAGCCTGGACGAATAATACTCTATTCCGCTCGGTAAAAACCAACGGATATTGTAATCGGCGAAAACTTTTTTCATCAACTAAAGTGGGCGGAATAGCCGAGAGGGGGGTCGGACAATTATATTTCACGTTTTGCGATGCCCGCTTTCCGCGAAAATGAGGGAAACTCGACGAGGGTTACAAGGAGCCGCAATAACCATCCAAATTCTCTGACCGCGTGCACGGTTTTAATTGCGAGAAAAATATTTCATCAAATGGTACGTTGACTCGAAGGTGAACAGCTCTGCTGCGTCATTCCGAGCCTGATTCAATCGCGAAGAAAACCAATTTAGATTCATAACGGTGCAACGTCCCGAAAAGGTGGCGATACAGCCGTCGAAAAGGCAAAGTATATTTCCCGCACTCGCCGTTCGCGTTCTAACGTTGAGTGTGTTCAGACTCCTCGTTTGCTGCACACATCGACGATAGGTGTACACGAGAGGCAAGCGAACGCTACATGGGATTGCGAAATTCACAGTAATCGAGCTCCAGGCGCGAGTCGTCGCGTTGAATTTTCGCCCGCGCATCGACGATGTAGCCCTCGGTAAAAGTAGAGAAAATTGTTTTGGTAAATTAAAATTCCTCGTTTCGACGCGGAGCAATCGGATATCCATAGGTTTTTCCTTTTTTTTTTTTTTACGTGCATGGAATCGCGTATGCAAACGTATTGCGTAACGGAGAAGCGAGCAGTTATCTCGTTCTGTCACGCTCCCGGCGGCAGTTTAACGCCGGGTTCGCGTCGATTAACGTTGCGTGCAGTCCGTTTTATAATAGAAAAAGAGCGCGCCTCGAAAATCGTACACTATCGGCCGTAACTGCTCCGAGAAAGTGCGCGAAACAAAAAAACCCACTAATAAAAACAGATTAATTGTAAATTTTTTTTTATGTTTCCTAACTATTTTATTATCGTGTATGTTGGCACACTCGTGCGTTATAATATTCAACCTCGTGTCCACGGTGTATCCCCGGTGAACGAGATTAAGCACGAGCACGAAAATAGCCCGAGCGCGAGGGAGGATGGAAAAATCGATGAGAAATTTCATTAGCCTCTGACGAAGCGCACCGGAGATAGCGCACTCGCGACATGCGCGGCCGTATAAAATTGTTTAAAAAAAATGTGTGTATGTGCGCGTGTGCGCAAATTATAATGTTCGGCAAATCCCGTTGATTTTGTGCAGGATTCGCAGGTACATCGACGATTTCACCACCGAATTTGCGGGTCGACGTGGGTGGTGGGACGATAATCACAGCGAGATGTGGAATCACGATATTCTCCCGATTTCGTAGAGCCGAATGCACCATATAATTTTCTTTATTTATCGTTCCCGATGCTCCTGTTATTGACAATTGAAACAATATTATCTCCTCCCTTCCGCACGGTTAATTCGGTCTCCATTAATTACCGGGCCGAACAATTTATTATCCGGACCCGCGCGCTAATACACAACACATCGGCTATCGGCGTTGCGTTCGGACTTTCATGCGCATTCGGCAGAGAATCGGCATCGGCGCTGACGATATTTGTAGCGAGGTAAAATCGAGAGGCGCTACTCGTTTTGTGGGATACACTAATTGCGTCGGGAATCGATGAATATTTCAGTCCGTACGGTCACATCGCGCGAGAGGGTGGGAAGGATACGGACGGATATGTGCGCGCCGCTGCTAAATACACACTATATTATAGCTAGGAACGACGGAGAGAGTAAGCATAGGGACGGTGGTGACAAGCAGTGGATCACCTCCCGAGCACTGGTACACCCCCGCCGGTCGCCGAGTGCGCTTCGGTGTCGCCGAGAGAGAAAACTCACCTCTGTAACAATACACCACGTGCTGTTGCTGCTGCGAGCTCTCACCTCCTCTCCCTATTTATCTCGACATCCCTGCTGGGAACGAATATGTTTATTCATGCTATTATTTATTAGTTCGGGCAATTAGCATTAATTAGCGCAATCTGGCACAGCGAATACGTTTACCAGCGTCGGTACGATATACTGTGGCTATGTAGAGCAGCTGGTGGACGCCGTGCTGGAGGGAAAACCTCGCGGCTGAGCCGCGCACTGCCCGGATGACTCTTCGACGTCATGCCGACTCGCATAAACGTTCTTAACAAAAAAAAAAAAAAAAATTGGCGACCGCATTTGGAATTTTTAAATGGGAATGGTAGAAGCTGATTGAATTGGTTATTTTTGGATGAAAGTTTTTGATGATAATTTGTTTAATGTAGAAGCCATTTGGTTAGTCGGGAGCGAATAAACTTTCTCGCGTATTCGGTTACAGACCGCCGTTCGGCTTCACACCGCCCCGATTTTCGGGTAGCCCTAATGCCCGAGCCGGTACAGTTTGCCATCGAACTCGAGACAACTTCGAGGAGGTTCTCCCGAGCGTGGTATTCGTCGAAATGCCATTGACCCGTGGAAATACCGAGCCCGCCCAGTTTCATTCCCTCCGTGGCCGAGGCATTAGCGTAAATTCGACGAACAACTCTGTACAGGCTCCCTATATACGACACTATGACCCCCGAGTTTTTGGCCCCGCGGGCGGGTCGCGTATATATTTTCGGTACCCTCACGGTTCACGTATAGCGCATAATGAACGAAGCACGCGCGGTTCGGAGGGAGTTCAATCGAGAGAATCTTAATAGACTAAGAGAATAACGGCGTAGTAGACTTCGCATTCGCGAAGTCTCGCCATCTCTAATAGCCGTACTCTCACCGTCCCGAAACGTCCGAAACGCACCCTATAATTCGAAAGCAATGCGCACCCCGCGCCGCGCCAAACCGCAGAGTGAGCATAAGGGTCGGAACAATAGTGCACTCTCGCAGTGTAAGTTCGGCTTCGTTAGTTCGCACCGGGCGCACCTTCTTCGGGGAGATAATAAATTATACCGAGGTACTCCGAAGGTAGAACTCTCTTCCAGCTCGATCACCGATCCACGAAAGCATGGCTTAACCCCATCCGGAAATCTAGTCCGAAGATCGTTGACTTTTTTCAACGAAGAATCTACGCAGGAATCGATGGCAGTTCGCATCCAATCACTGTGGTAGAAATTTTGGGCGTTACATCGGAACGTGCTGCGGCCCTGACACGGCCTGGTCAGGGCCTGGATAGGGCCTGGATAGGGTCTGGTTGTAAGGCTTTAACATTTCTGCCGTTACATGTCTCGCACACGTGTGAACGACGACGGGAGTTCGAGTGTGTCGTTCCTGATGCTGGCTGCTGCAAGCTGCCCTTAATTCTGCTGTGCGGTGAGTCTGAGGGTGAATTTTATCGGGCGAATTTTATTAGCCATGTGTTTTTGTCAAGCCGTGAAAGAGGGAGTGTGGTCACGCTGGGAATAAAACGTTACGGGGGGATAAACGGCAGAGAGCTCTCCAGCGAGTGGGCTCCGTGTATTCCGGATCTGGCTTGACCGTTTCTTTCTCCTGCGGTCCTGATACTTTACGGCGGCAATTCGAAACGCGCGGGAAAAGCGCGGAGTTAAGGGAGATAAAGAGAAATCAACTTGGGCGACAGAGGAACGGTAAATGCCAAAGAGCCAGGCAATCGAAGACGGAAAGACGGAGGCAATAGACGTCACAAGCTTACTGACTGCGCGTAATTTTTCTGGAAACTCTTGAGCGTAGAACTGGGCCGGGCATTTTATTGGGGCCAATTCTAAGCGCCGAAAAGCAGTCAAGATTTTTTCCTGAGTCATCGGAAGGTCTCTGCTCGTTATAACATTTTTGTTCTATCTTCAACATTATCAGAGACATGGTAAAAAAAATTGGGTGCACGGAGGAACGACAGTAGATCACGGAGGAGCGTCGGACCAATCGGCGAGTCTATCGCTGAGGGAAGAAACAAAAGGGGATGAAGTATTGCCTCGGCGGAGTGCTCTGTTCCAGCGATGGCAAAGATTAGCGAAATGACAGGGCGCCAGCGCAAATACGAGACGCAGTTCACGGCTCGTACTGCGGAATTGCCATTTGCCGGCACAGGAAAAGGAAGAGTCGCCCTCCTCATTTTCTCTCCATCACTGTCGACCATAGTCGTGAGGCTAAATAAAGCACCGAGGCCACTCAGACTGGAATTTCCGCGTGATTTTGACGGTCTTACGCTCACGTCCAACGGCAAAAAAAAAAAAAAAACTATATCCGATTAAACCGATTAAAGATGAACCATCAGAGACGGCCTTGCACTCGTCCCCATCAGACAAGATTAATCCACCGCCCGGGCATAAGGATCGCATTTACTATTCCCCGATCAAAGATGCGGAAAAATGGTTTTTTCATACGTTTCGTGTCGAGCGTGAAAAATGATTTGCATAAAAATATAATCCGAGCGCGAAAAGGCCGGCGGGAAAACAAGTGAAAATTTTGATGTAATCGAATGATTATTCATGAACTATCGTTGAAGAGGGATTTCGCGCGTTGAGCATGTGGACAGGCATTGAGGGAATTTCTTTTGTCCGAGTAACCGGGTACGAGCGGGGTAGTACTGTACACCGTCCTGTAAATTATCAGACTCGATCGGAGAGAGTTGGATACGGCATACCGCCAACGATGTACCGGATGGCTCGGGTCGCATGGCAATCCGGGCGATGATCTCGATTCTGAACATCGGCCGTCCGCCCGGATCATCGGAACGGGACAGACACCGATCGATGAACGAAATCTCAGCCTGATCGCAAATTCGATTTTCCCGAATCAAATGCCCCTCTGTCGTTTCATCGGCGTACTGTATATTAATGTCGTTCGCTACGCTCCGGAGAGGCGACGAGGCAGGGGCCCGGCCCGCTCGAGTACAATGGAATCGACCGAACAATAGTATACGTCAATTCGGATGAGTCAATCATGCAGTTGACTGATCGCACGCGAAACATCACCGGGATAGCTCGTTCCCCCGTCCAGAAATCTCGTCGTGACGCACAGTGGATTTCAACTTGCGAACAGGTAACGGTAATTGAAAAAAATACCACGACAAACCAAGCGATAGTCTGTATTATGCAATTAATCGAAACAGCGCCGGAACAGTGGAAATTCCCCCGGAGATATCACGTGAACGCCATGAAGCAGTGAGAGCCAGACGGGCCGTTTGAATTTTCGAGCTAGAAATGAGATTACGTAAGCACTTTTGCAACCCTTTTGGAGAGAGCGGTCGTGTCGGGCGGCTGTTTCAACGCCGGCTACCATTACCGCTGTCTCACTGTGCTACCATTGCAGGAGTTAACGCCAGCCGAACGGGAGAGAGAAAACCCGAGAGGAAGAGCCGGACAGAGGGAAAGCTTGCGCACTGGGTGTAACGACGTCGGCGAAGCTTTCTCTCGATGATCAATGGCGAGATTACAGGCTGGAAGAGCGAAGAGCCGCGGAAGAGTTTACCAGATAGTGGAAGGAATAAAAAAAAAAAAAAAAACGGAGGAGGGAGAGAAAAGTGTAGGAACAGGAGGGAATCGCTGGATCCTTGAGGTGGAAAGCCTTTCCCTTGGCGGTGAACGATGCCAAAAGTGTGTTAGCAACATTCCAGGAGGGTAGAGCCGAACAAACCTCCGACAAAATCGGCGTATCCTCCTCGCGGATGGTAGTTGGCCCATGTGTGAATCCGTGGAACGCGCATGCGTGTGTGTGTGTGTGTGGGTGAGGAAAAAGAGCCGCGTCGGGGATTTTTCCGAAGAAACTTCTTTTCACAGATAGAGAGAAACTTAACGGTTCGGCTCTCCCCGGCCTCTCCTAAAATCCTAAGGTTCGTAAGGCGTTTCTCGTAGCGCGCGGGGGTGCCCGTAGCAGCGATAAATAATGTATCGGGATATCGAGGGATAATCGCACGTCGGCTTCGGATAAATCGACGGGCCCGAGCCAATCGAGGATAAGTCTCTGCCCATTCCGCCCCACCGCTCCCGCCTCATCCTTTTTCAGTTGCACCCGACGCTTCTCCCTGACTTAATCCCATTTCGTATTTCCAGAAGAGGACTTGAAAACGATCCTGGCCCGTGCGAGATCGGACCAACTTTCTCGAGGACGATCGATCAGAGTCGGACCTTCCTCCCCCCCCATGTCCGAGGAACAGTCGAACAGGTACGCTGTTCCTCCTCAAGCCTGGGAATTGGTATCTTCGCGGCGATAAGCAATCGCGCCGAACATTCGGATGCTGCATCGATAAGAGCTCAGCTCCAAACTCGATTCTCCTACGTATCGTTTAATTATTAGCTCGTACGTGAAAACTTTATGGATTGCACACAGCCACCACTTTGAAGGGCGCACACATGCCAGACCGGACGAACCCGCCGGAGAGAAACACCCTCGCCCGATCTAACAATGCTGCATAATACATGAAATAACGTGCGAGGCTATGAAAGTCGAAAATGTATGCTAAAATTTACGGGAAACCAGGCGAACAAGCTGAATTTGTAACGATAACGCGACGATCGTTGAACGAAAGTTTCATGACTCCTGATCAGCACGTGTCACACTGCATCGTCCTCGGACTTCCGGAAGGCAGGACGAGGTTTCTTTTCTTTTTATTAAACGTGTTGACCATTTAAGGCAAAAATTTGTCGCCAATCCGTGGTACATTCGTTGAGTTAGGTCAGTGAAAATTAATCGCGAAGCTGTCAACACCAGTGGAATGAGCAGCCGAAGAGTAGGTTTTTTTTTTTTCTTACGAGGAAATTTCAGCATTTTCCCACACTGACCTTCCACGAGGGTTGAGACGAGCGCGACGACGTAGAGCGCTGGGATGATAGTGTGAATCGGCGACATCCATCTAGCGAACTTGTCACACCGCGACGACAATCGACACTTCGCGCCGGAATCTCGGTGCGGACTGGTGAACGACTTCGGGGTTGCTTCACCCTAGCCTCGAAACACCACGACGAGTCGACGTTTCGGTCTCGCTCGCGCACCCCTATCCTACCCCTGCGACTCTCTTCGTCGGCGGTACGGTAGGGTTGTTCGCATGCGCTAGAGCTGGTTCACGTGCCCTCCGCCATCGCAACCGTACACTCCGAGATCCCGCCTTCCTCATTGCGACATAATCTCGTCATACCTCTCGGAACGTCATTCGGAGACGATCTCACCCGAAATTATCTCCATAAATTATCATCCGATGAGGTAATTACTTAAAAATCTGACATCATTCCACATATACGAAATTTTTTTTTAATGCTTTGATCATTTTGTTTTACATTGCCGTGTGACGATGAGCTCGGAAGGGATTATTGCAATAGGATTACCGAAACGATGAAAAGGGGTTTTGTAGAGAGGGATGAATTGTTCGGAATGTATTTAACTCCAGTCCGCTCGTTATTTAAATCATACGGTAAATACGAACAAAATATTGAACGATCGGCAGTGAAAAGTGGGTGGCTCGACGGGGGAACGAGGAGTATTAACTCGGCAGGGGAGAGCGGGGCAAAATGGATTGGGACGTGTCGTTTTTATGTCCCGGGAAAAAATTTGTAAACATTGTCCGTTTTGCTCCGAAGGTCAGTTTTGTTGTAATAGAATGTATACCTCGATCGTTCGAGTTCGGTTGCTGCGAAGGATGTGTCGCAAGCGTTACACGGACAGATATCCACGGTACTTACATATCTCATTGCCGATGGGAATAAGACAGAGGAAAAAGTGGATGGATAGGAGGGGGACGGTCGACGTCATGTTCCTCCATGGAATTCGATAATCGATGGCTCCGAGGAAGGAAGCAAGCAGTATAGTAATGGACGAACAACAGGCTAGGAGAGCTCCGTTGCAGATGCGCGCATTGTGAATAATGCTTGGTGGAAATAATAATGGCTCTCAGCGGAGAAGGAACGAGCACTGGGACAGCAGGAGCGGCGGCAACGGCAACGAGTAGAAATATTCGGCCCAACCTGGTGGAAAATTGCCTTCGGAATATTTTTCGAAAAAATTTATATCTCGAGAGAGAGAGAGGGAGTGAACTGCTTTAGTCGCACGGGCGCGAATTCGAGTGAAATAACTTGGCTTCGCGACGGTCGGGTCTCGCAGATCTCGAGACGCTTGAGAAACGTGCGTTGAACAGTGTGTTTGAGAAATAATGCACGGAAAGAAAACTCATACCTGCATCCATCGACGCAAATGTTTGTCGATGTTTTCTCACAGCACAGTGCGGATTAGCCCTTCCGTTGTTTCGTAGCTGATGCTAAATTCCACGGAGCTGTCAATAAGGCCGGCATTGTGGTGCTTTTTTTCATAACGCCACCTCGACGCGGAGAGTCATGCCTGGGATGGGCGATCGAAATCTGTCCGATCATCGAGAATAATGCCCGAAGGTTTTGATAACGTTTACCACGAATCGACGGGCGATTCGAGCTGTCAGCTCGAATAACCAGTGAAACGGGGTACAACAGGGCTGGGCGAATGTTCGATTATCCGGAAGATCGAAACTCCGCGAATCACCAGAGGAAGGGGCGAGCTTAGGGATCCTGATTCGGGCTAAAATTTCCCCGAGCTGCACGGAGACATTTTTTTTTTTCTCATCGACCTCGGATAGCCTTAAGAATTTTCCCCTCATCGCCGGTTTCCGGTGTCATTACGAATCTCTCCCGGCCGCATGAACATTGCGGCACGGCCGCCGGTGCTATCAGCTATCGGCTGCGATTCGTGGAAAATCGTTTGCACGCGTAATTGATGAGACCGATTCTCATCCCTCCCCCTGCGAGAATCGATAGAGCACGGGAGAGAGCGGAAAGAAAGATGGCAAGGGGCTGCCGCTGAGCTTCGTGACTTTTCTTCCAGAACCGTTAAACGCTGGTCCAGTGGGAAACGCCGCTCGGAGGACGCGGCGAAGCATCACAAGGGATAAAATAGAGCAGGGTTGCGAATGGAATCAGTTTTGTTTCCCACGAAACGCAGCTATTATCGCCGGTTCAGTCTCTGACAGCCGAGTCGTCGTTTTAAGTAGGTACGTCTCCCATCTAGGCTCGGACATTTTATACACCCACTTTCGAGAGACTTTCTGAAAGGAAAATAAATACACGGCTATGTATCTCACCACGGACCGCAACCGTTCGATATTGAACGGATCGCATCAATTTTTGCCCCACACTGCCTCTCACCTTTTCCTATCGCCCGTCCCTCTGATTAAAGTTTTTTTTTTTCCACTCACCCACACATCCCGATCACGTAGTGACGAGGGAGCCGCGATCTCGATCAACCCCGTACGCGTCGGGACCGCTGCTGCTACCTATGCTCTGCCTTCAAATAGCCTCGATTCGTTCTCACTTTCCCGTGTCGGTTTGCTAGATTAGGTTCGTGATTCGGGCAGGGAGGCTAGGCTATCCCAAGGCTGTATACTCCACATACACAGATCGAAAGAGCGGGTGGTGAGAAAGTGTTCATACGTGTAACGAATACCTCGGTCGACTGTTCTGCAATATTAACTCTAACTCTAATAATTTTACTGCTAATCGAATTACTGTTGATTCGGCTATCGGCGCCGATAATTACTTTTTTAAATTGCATTTTGACAGGTCAATACTTGATTTAGTGTTGATTGGAATATTTTATTGAGGGTATAAATAGTGAAAAAGGTATGCGGTCTCTATATGGCCGGAATATGGATATATATTAGCGCGCCCTCGTTATGGACGATGGAATTTAAAAACCGGAAATTTTAATTTTCGGGGATTTCCCGGTGATGCGTCACATCCGGTTTGAAAATCTCATTTTCTGACCGGGAGTGACGGCATACCGAAAATACGTAAGTTCCGATATGAAAATCTTATTTTTAGATGGAGGTTATGTATGTCCGGTATGACGTCACTCCATAGCACTGTTGTGCATCGCAGTATCATGCACAACTCACGGAGACGTACAGAATAGAACTAGTGTTGATGACTGTTAGCTTGGTATTGCGCGAGTTGGTAGCCATGCGGAAAAACTATCAAGGAGCCACTCACGCATACACTGTTAAAAAATGTAGCTTGAAAATAAATGAGTAGTATTGGAAGCTTTTTTACATAAACGGTTTCTGAAATTTCAAACACATGTACGCTGCAATTTTACAGTAAAATTGGTATTTTTCATAAAAATGTTTGTAAATTTCAAGCAAAAGACTTGTAATTTTAATATCTGATACTTTTATTTTACAATTAAAGTAGATTAAGGTTCAATTAATGTAAGTAATGTCAGTAAATTTTAAGTTCCAGTACATTAAATTTACAATTTATTTTTACAGTGTACGTTTTAGTCCGTTCCAATAAAGATGACGAGCGAGCGTACGAAAAATCACGCTCTCCGCTCTCGACGATATAACCACGACGAATAGTTCAAGAATTCTTATTTCTCCTATCCACACAATTAACAACTAGAATATATAATAGGGGAATAGTTATCAGAGCTTGGATTGGATGCCCGCAGGAGAACCCCCTTGATTCTTGAAAATTGGACCAAACAAACAAACAAAAGAACAAGCAACTTTCAAAAATATAGGTACAGTAGAATCTCAATTATCCAATCTTCGATTATCCGAGCCTTCGCGTTATTCGAAGCACCCAACTCATCTGAGTCGTCCGCATTGACCGGGGTGTACGCTCCGGTAATACGGAAAACTCGAATAATAAAACGGATGAAGCAACAATGCACACGCGCCGGGTAGTCCGTAAATGCTACTTTGTTGCCTACGCGCTCACACTTGTACAAGTTTGCTGCGTCTCTATATTGCGAGCTGCCCATACGAGAGTTCCGATTTTAGAGTCAATGGTTTATGTTTATATGAAGCTAATTAACATTAACCAAATTACAATGATATTAAAAAAACAACTAAATTAACTTATACAGTTAATGTTTAAATGGAGTGACGTGTTATTTTTAAAAATATATAAAAGCAGTACAAGTTTGAAACGAGTATGTTATCCGTCTTATCCGAGATTTCACTTATCCGACGTACGCTCTCCCCACATTACCTCGGATAAACGGGGTTCTACTGTATATAAGATGTTTCATATGTGCCCCCCCCCCCCCCATACATACATAGTTTAAGGTAGTACTAGCGGACAGCCTGAGCCCACGTGAGTCCAGAGAGAATTGAGAGAGAATTGCGAACACCTCTCAGAATTTTTTTCAGAATTTTGTGTAATTTTTGAAAATTACATTTTTCTATTAACTAAAAACGCAATTTTTTAAAAATTACACGATATTCTGAAAAAATTAACAAATCGTTTTCATAAAAACAAAAAGTTAGGTTGCCGGGTGATTTGTTGGGCATTTTTTTTTCGTTAATATGTTAATAACATTTTGGAATTATTATTATGCAAAATCAATCGTTTCGGTACCTTCCATATGGTGGATTTTTTCAGATTTTTATCTCATCGAGAAGTGTTCGCGATTCCCCTCTCAATTATCTCTGAACTGACGTGGGTACAGGCTGCCCGCAAGTACTACCTGAATGTGATCCGCGCACAATATGGTATAAAGCAACAACGTCCGTGCAGATAACAGTCTAAAAAAAAAAAAATGGTCATTCGATCTCGAATAGAATTCCTCGGAAGCGAGCGATAATTTGTGAAAACTTGTTGCACGCTGCAGCTTAGTGTTGTGCCGCCGGGGTGTACTCGAGCTTGACTTGTCGTACGATGTCGCTCACTGGCGATACGTAGCACGGATCGACGCACTCGTTCGCGCCGGGGTACCGCAGGACGATCGATGCGAGTGTGAAGTGGATCGTACGGGCGAGTGCCTTCGGGACTCCGGAGGTTCGCACGCTCGGTGGCGACGGAGCCGCGAATAACGGAGAAAGTGAGACGGGTCGAGGCGTCTGGGAAGTCGGGCGAACCGTGGAAGGGTTGACGGCGGAGTCTCTCTCTCTCGTAAAAGCCTTCCCCGATCAGACTCCGCCATTCGATCCTCCTCGTCCCATCGACTTCCGGTTCGACACTCCGTGCTCCACCGTAAGACGTTTATTACTTTATGCAAGCGACACAACACGCGCGCGCCACCCCATTTGGAGGGCCGTCTTCGGAGACAAAGAGTCACTGCATTCCTCACGAGTTATACGTACAGTGAGGGAAGTTTCGCGCGCTGCGAGCGAGGGAGACCAGCTACCCTGGGAGGAAGACTAGCACAAAACGTTACCGGAGTGTACCGTACAGAGTCAAAGCTCTTGCTCTCGCCGGAGCTGCATTCGTGACGCGCGCGGCGTGAACAGGAGAACGTGTTTCCCAACTTCTCCGAGGGACTTGTCGGATGCGCTCGCGAGGTGGGAACGGGGAAGGAGCAGGCAAGCGGGATGAGCGACTGCCGAGAGGGATGAGGCCGGGAGAGTACGGAGGTGGCGGTATCCTCGACAACGACGCCTCTCCCACGTCGTTTCCTTCCTGAGGGAAGGCACCGTCCCCGTGCGCGCGAGGGCTTCTCTGTCCCAGCGGTCAGGCCCTTGCTACATGCAGCGCGAACTCCGCCATTCTTTATAGCTCTCTCCCCCAGCTTCTGCCGGGCTCGTCTCGCTCCGATGCAAAGGCGATGCCGCCGTTGCACGTCGGCGAGCTTCGCACACTCCGGCGCGCGATCAACGGGCGCAAGAAACTTTTCGCGTTGTCCCGCGACTCGCGACCATCCCTCGAAACGTCCCCATGCGGAAACCTTGGAAACTGCGCACCGCAGACGTCGCAAAAGTCGATCCCGACGGTCACTCCGGCGATATCGACGATTTTACTGATAAGGTTTTGAGTTCGTTGCGGCGAGAGAAATATCGAAAATCGTTTCGACCGGGAGGGAATAATTACACCGTCCCGCGGCATCGCCGATCGGGGTTTCGCGAGAAAAGTTGATAAATCTATATCGAGAAAGTTTCGACGTAGCGGTAAATCATATCTGCAGGGTAATGGAACGCTCCGCGCTCCAGGTAATTTTTTTTTTTTTCTTTCCCCGAGCACTCCGGGAGTACATTTCTGTTTTCTGCCTTATCAACGAGAAGGGAGATGGACTTGAAAGTAAAAAAAAAAAAAATTAAATAAAAACCGCAGACCCTATTCAGATACCGAGCTTCCGTCCTCTCGGCCGGAGGAGTGTTCGCCGATAGATAAATGCAATTAAAGTGTACCCTTCGCTAATGAATCTTGCGTACTTGTCGAGCGAATAAACGCATACGCAACCCACCGGGCGAACGTACGAGGAATTTAACAAATACGCGTAACCGCCGCGTTTATGTTAACGTATACTCTGACTGCGCAATAGCGGCGATTAAGTTTGCATAAGCCGATTGCAAATATGAAAGGGGTCCATATTTGCTCCGGGCGAGAGAGAATTCTCTCTCGATGCGCTCAATTCTGTCCTGCTATGTTGAAAAGATAACTCGACGAGCGGAGAGAGCTCGTGCACCGAACGACGGAGGTTTATATTTAAACTTGAGAATATCCGGGCATTAACTCTTCAAATATTTTCACTCGCATCAGTACATTGGATATAATATGTGTACACGCTTCCCGTTCCCGGAACACGGCCGAAAGGCATTTAATTATCGATGCCAATTGAATGGAGTCAATAAATACCTATATGCTCTATATTAATTAGCGCATTCACGAAACTCGTTCGTCATTCGATCAAATCGTTGATTCATCGAAATTAATCCGATTTACATTGCGGAGAGACTCGGGAAAAATTTGAACACACGGAAACTAATTCGGAGCGCCGTGGCTCCGATCAACAATGCTGATTTAATGTCAGGCGCTCTCTAGAATCGTTTATTGTATTACAGTGAAAGAGAAAAATGTAGAAATAAAAAAGAACGGTGGAAAAAAAAGGTATAGAAAAGGTTGGTGGAAGCCCTGTCCGAGAACTCGCGGAGCGACTCGACAGGGCCAGAGAATAATTCTTTCGTGCACGGAACGGGGTGGAAAAACTTTTCAGGCGAACCGCAAAGCGAGTTAAACCGTGCCGGCGCGGTTCCTATTGAATTCTTGGTTGTGTGGGAAGAAAGAACTGCCGGCTGTAACGTCGAACCATCTCTCTCCGAAACATTAACAACGGAGTAAATTAAAAACAAGCGCCTCGGTGGTATTCTCTTCCTCTACGGCAGCCTCCTCCGCCTGCACTTCCCCAGCCCTCTTGCCCGAGTCGTAACTCTTCAGAGCAACCAATGAAGTGAATGAGGCCCCTGAAAGCGTGAAATTGCATGAAACCCCCCCCCCCCCCCCCCCCCCCCCCCCCCCACCGCCACCGCCACCGCCACCGCCACCTTGCTCGTTCCCTCGCTGTCCTTGAAGTTCCGGATTCGACGAGCATCTTGGGCAGCGCAGAGATCGCGAGGGCTGCTTCCCTTTTTGTGGATTTTCCTGATTTGCCACCGAATTTGCATGGAAAACGGAGAATGCAAGAAGGTACCTCGGTGGTGTACTCCAGCCCGTAAAATCCATGAATTTGTTCATTCTCGTTGCCACTCCGTCGGAGATAAGACGAAAGTTCGTTATTCTTGTCCTAGGGTATTTTTGTCCTAGGGCTCTCATAGAAACGCTAAATAAAACGCATTTCATCGAGGAGAATGCTATTCGGTTGACGAGGGTTCAAATGACAATCTACAAAAGGATTCTCTCGCGTCCAATGGATCTTTGTTTTTTTTTTTACAAGCGTTAAGAAGGATGAACAGAGTCTTTGGAAAGGCCGCCTTTATCGTCTCGCAACTTCAGCCATCCCGTGATTCCGCAGAATTTGAGTTTCCACGTTACTCGATAAAATTCCACAGTGTACGGGGATGTGTCTGGTGCAGGAGATAGCGGCGCGAATCAGCCTGGTTGAGTGTGACCAGTGTATTTTTCACGGTGCAAAGGGAGCCTCTAGAACGACTTGGAAACTCGATTTCCATGCGGCGTCAACCAGGGCGAAGACGTGCAGTGGGCTCTCTTTCGCTTACTTCGAGAACGGCAAAGGGGCTCTCTGATCGTCCCTGCCGATATAGCCTTCTCTCCCCTACCCCCGATAAGGCCACTCTGCATCCTTAATGTTATCCGCGCCGCGCTCTCTTCGGCTGGCGAAGAGTGTGCAAAGCTCATTCTCATGCTCCGGCTCTCTTGCTCTTGTCTCGTCTCCGCGATCGGTGGCCAAAGTGCCGTGCGACAGACAGGCGACCTTCGCCTTTTTACCTCGGTGGAGACGACGCTGGGAGAGCTTTCGCAGAAGCCCGAGATGATTCTCGGTGGATCGACTCCTAAGAAGCGAGAGCGTAGCGTCGAGGTAGCCCCGGCAGGACGAACCGGGGGAATCGCCTCGAGGGTGTTGGCCAACGATTCTCCCCGTCTCTCTTTCTCCTTTGTTTTCTTCCTATCTTCCCTGCCTCTCCTCTCTATTCGAAAGACCATTTCGAGTCCGAGAGTCCGCTGACGTGGGCGGGTCTCGCGGTCGCCGACGCTTGAGACAATGCCCCGTTGTCGTAGTCGTGTCGTCTTCTTGGGCCATCCTCATACAATTCTCCCGTCCTCGGGCGCTCCGCTCTCTCACTCACTTGCGATCCCTGGTTCCGACGTGGCCACCGGTTACGGCGGCGCCTCGCCGAATCGAAGGATGACATTGTTTTGTACTGCGTACAATCCCATTCCCCGTCGCGGTATCGCGATCTCTCCTCGCTATATTGTTCCTCGACGATGAAACGGAAACAGGGAACAGGTTTTTGTGTTAAGAAACTTTTGCCAACATGTGAATCGAAGGATGCTCTCCTTGTGAATCAACTTCCTCGAATCGTCGTAGGGTCGTTCGAAAAAAATGTAGACACAGCTAATGGGGAGGATAAACCCGCCGTCGTGGAAACTTACAGGGTGTGTCAGACCCGCGAGGTCTCAAGGATGCGCCCCGAACGAGTACACTTCCTCCGCCGTAACTCGAGGTTATCTGTGCGCTGGTCAAGGCTAATTTTCACATGTGGGTCATCGAAATACGTCACTCGCGCGTTACCTTCGTAGGATCCCCCGCCGTGAGCCAGTGGGGTGTAGCGCGGTAACGAATGGGAAGTCGAGTATGGTAAGGACGGTGACCGCCAGGGGTGACGACCAGACGAACGCAAGCACCGCGCTCTCTGATCCCCCCGTTGCTCCGGAGCTTGATGCGGCCACTCACTCGCATCCAGCAATGGTGCAAAGCTAATACTCGACCCGGCGACCCGACCGGCTCCATTTAGTTTTAACGAGGAGACAAAGGGGCCACGGACATCACAAAGCAAGCAGATCGCGTCTCTCTATCCGCTTTCTGTACCTCTCGCACCCGCCGTCCGTCGTCTCTGACTCTCTCGTTCCCACTACCTCGCGTGGGGGATTCTCGCAAGGAGAGAACATTATACCTTCGATAACAATGGCGAACTGGCTCGAGGCGGGCTCGCTGAGCAACGGGATAAAGATACTCTTTGTCACAGAAAAAACAACGCTTCGCATTAATTACCGTTAACGATTATTTCATCTCTCATAGAAAAAGAGAATACGGGGCTTTAGGGGGGAGAGATTATTTTTCTTCTGCATCGGGAGATTACTGCGAAGAATGGTGAGGGGTGGATGAGGTGCTTCTCTTTTTTTTTAAATCAAAATACTGCGGAAGGGACTTCTTCCTTTCATCAATGCGCTGACTGCGGAAGATGCGCCGGGGTGGCGATATAAACGGAAACGGTGCAGCCCCGTTTCGTTGAGACGCTTCGAGAGACGGTCCGGATGGAAGCTCAAGGCGAGATTCCGCGGTATCGATATTGTATCGATAAATCTACGGATATGTTGAAGCGGCGACGAAGGACAGTAACGGACAGATGGAAGAGAGCAATGATAAAATGAACGCGAATGAATGTTTGCGAAACTTTTCGACGCTGCGGCAGAGTCGCGAGTAATCCTTCGGCCTGTCGCGCAGCGTCAGCCTAATCTTCGGGAGGACAGGTCTGCGCCGCTCCACGGATGGCGAGGGAAGGGCTCGATCGTCCGCGGCAATTCGTCCGGGGGTGTATGGATAGGTGTGTCGCACTCTCGCACAAGGAATCAAGGTATCTCTATGTGTGTGCCCCTCGTCGACGAGGATCGAACGAAGTTATCGATCCGATAGGATGAAGACCACCACAGGCGAAACTCTGCTCTCACTCTTTCTACATTTCTGTCTCTCCGAACGTGTATGTGCGAGCGTCTGTGTCCCCTCGCTCGCAATCCGCTCGTTCTCTCGGCTATTATCCGTGGAAAGCCGGTAGAACATCCGATTAGGAAAAGCGAACATACGTTCCATGCCAGCCTTCCTCCGCGGAGAAAATCCCGTCCCTCCCACTTTCACAATTCCGCACGCTTTTCGGTACGTCCGCGAATCCGGGACTCGGAATGACATTTATCGTTCTGTATTACCAGAAACCCAACTCGTCTACTCTTTTTTTCTCGGCTATACCTCACGAGCGTCCAACACACACGGACATCTTGGAGTTCGCCGCTTTGCACTGGAATTACATTTACAAAGCAATTTTTCTTCGGGATCTTGTTTATGAAGCTTGAAATTTCGCGAGCCCGGACACTGATGGCGACTGGGGGGGGGGGGGGGGGGGGGGCAGGGGGGCAGAACTCAATCGAGTCTGTCGCTGGAAGAAGTATCGAAGTTTTATTGGAATCATCGGAGTATCAAGTTTTGCGTTCATACTCGGTTATTGCATCAGGTATTGACGAGGAACACTCCAGGCTTCTTAAATCTTGGCCGTTCATGTTCGGCTATCCGAACACAAACCCGTATCTATATGTGATTCATAGATGAACGGAGAAACCGGACGTCGGTGATATTCGTGTCTGCGGAGACCATGGGTGGGTGGTATCCGAGGGTGGTATCCGAGGACGGGTGGACCTCAACGATCTCCTTCCTTTGGTCCCGCATTCCAAAAGACGCTGCGGGCAGACTTGCGCGATTCACGGGCTACCAGATATTCGTGGCATGCAACGATGCAGGGCAGGGGACCACCGGGGAGAGCTCGGCCATCGGGGAATTTCCAGTATGAAGTCATTGTGTAATACTATAGAAAACGGGCTCGCCGGCCGCGGTGTATTCCCTTACAATTAATTGCTCTAGTTTATAAACATCTTTGCGCCGGAAGCCATTGTGACGACGAGCCGCGATGCTCGAATAGCGGGGATACTTGATGTCTTGACTGAAGAGAAAGCTACCCGAGGAAGAGCGAAAAGTTGTCTCGTGGTTCCGAGAACCCGCCCGATGCAGCAGACGCGAGGAAGGGGAGATTCAAAGAGGGAAGGACGGAGGGACGTCATCGACCCGCGATGCGAATACTCTGAAAAATTAATAACGGGCGAAAATCTATATCGGACTGTGGAAAGAGAGTTGGAACTGAGAATCGGTGAGCTCGGAAATAAGAAAACATGCCATTTGCTGAATTTCCTTTGCAATTCACTGATCTGGCTGTTCACTGCGTTTATGCGGTGAATCCTTATTTTTTTTAATGCATTTCTTGAAGACTCATCGCTGACCCTTATACCTCAAAAACGGATTGACGGATTTTTATAACATTTTTTACCGATTTACTTTTCATTAAAACGGTAAAATTGAAACAAATTATTATATTTAAAAAATATAATATAAAATAATTTTTTTAATGATTCACAGTGTAAAACATTGGGTAAAAATCGATTTTTTTTTCCAAATGGCCGCCATTTTGCCAATTTTTTCTCCTCATCTAGGCCGCGTTGTATATCATTTATTAAGAAACAATAAAAAAAATTTGGTTCACATAAAATGACAAGATTCAATCAGGGTCACAGCAAACGAACTTTCGAAAAAAAAAATGTACGCCAACCGATAAAAAAAACATAAATAATAACAATAAAATTGAACGAAAAAAATGCCTAATTGTTCTTTAATATATGCACCTTCCACCCTAAAAAAATAAAATCTATACAGCGTATATTTACCAAGATAAAAAATCGCGAAATATGCCCTCACGAAGTAAGCCCTTGAATAATGCTGCCCTTACAACAACCTGACAGTGAGCTGCTCCAACGCTCCACGATGTCGTTGAATGTTAATGAAATTTGGGATCAGGGAAATATGAACAGTGATCGAGACTTCGCATCTGTATCTACATCGCAGGGTTGTCTGAATCGGTTAATATCGAAGTCAAAGTTCCAGCAAGTCGGCGGATTCTCGAAACTCGGAGGATCAGCGGAGTTACACCGATGTCGATAACACTATATACGATTTAGGAAGACGGAATAATAGAAACCGAAGGGCGGCTTCCGAGCCGGCGAACAACTCGGCGGCGATAATCCTAAACGTTGAATCGACTTGTAACAATCCTCCCCCCCCCCCCCCGCCCTTCATCCCGAAGAGTTTGCACTTAAGCTCGGGAAATCCGGTGAATAATTCTATTCTCGTTGAAGATTCGTTTTTCCACCGACGCGCTACGCTCGGAGGACGGACTGGCGGCCATTAAACATTAAGAGCAGAGCCGACTATAAAAATCCCCTCGTGAGAGGCGGCTCGCACGGGGATTTAGGACAGGAGAGACGGACGAAAAACTGCAAACATGAAGGCATGCGAGTAAAAAACGAGGAGAAAACATCAAGGCTTCCAAAAACTCTTTGACGGTCTCCTGACTGAAAAAACAAGTTTCCCAGACGAAACGTAAATTGAAGTCGTACTCTTTCGGCCCGGCGGATGTATTATTGAAAACACGATACTTTTGGTGATATAACGCGGGGGATGCGAGTGAAATCTGGAGGACATTTGGGAAAATGAGTGAAGGGTAATTAATGCCCCAGCGAACCATGGAGTGACAAACTGGGTGATCGTTCGGGCAATATGAAGACGTGATAATAAGGTCGACCAAGACGATGTCACGTACATTTATAGCTTTTATGGAAGTATTAGTGAAATTTCAACGTTTGCAATAAACGAGAAATTCCGTGGCGGCCGACACGGTTTACGACCAAGTTGTCGGGTACACGACAGCCCGATATCTATATGAGGAAGCCCCGAGTCGAAACTACGAATAGACGACTTCAGTGACGATGACGAAGCTCCGGATTTAAATTACAAATACCAATTACGTTAAGCGACATATTCGTTTTTAACTACCGGGCTTGTTTCCCTATTTATAACGCACGCTGTTTTAGCATATTTTTATTCTACTGCGACACAGTGTCGCGAATCGGATGCGAAAATAACTTGGTGGAAGATTATATTTGATAGGTGCACGTGTATTTTTACTTTTGTTTTCCCGTCTCTGACTCACTCCGCTGGGAACAAGAAAAAAAATCGCTAAACCTCGTACGGATCGCGTACAGGATGAGTAAGTAAATTTCGTGCCAGCGAAATTTTTTTTGACGTATAAGTCACGCATCGTCACGCAAAAAGGGAACATTGTTATTTTTCCTCCATCACGGACCATTCGTGTCGGGGTGTAAGCTCCACGTGTAACATCCACATTCGTTCTCTCGCAACGGCATAACACCGGATTTTTGTATTTTTCGAGTGCACCGCACTTCAATTCGTTTACATACATACGCACGGTAGATGACACTGTACCGGGTGGTACACAGTGCAACGGGTATATAGAGTACGGAATGGGGTTCACATACGTGAGGATTTGCGTCACCAAGATGTCGGCTGAAAACCGCATCAGTGCCAGCAGAAGTGACGGAGGTCGTTGCCTCGCGCATATACTCCACCCTTGCCAAATGGTCTCGAGAACGTGTTTCGGTTCCTTACAAAAAATTTTTTCGTTCTTTTTCACTGGAGCGGACGAGAGCTGTGAACTTCGAGGCCGGCCAAGCGTCATCCCAAGAAAATGGGGAAGAAAATGGGGAAGAAAATGGGGAAGAAAATGAGTTGATATTATGGAAGCTTGTCGTCGCGAAAAATTAATTCATTTCGAAGCTCGTGCAGGGTAAAAGTGTCAAGTGTGGTCCACTCCGATTAGGACCAGGTCGTATCCACCACTGTCACCTTGTATCGGGTAGTCGGTCGGATAGTGCACAATACCTGGCGATAGTCGGATATCTCATGGCCTTATCAACGGCGATTATTAAGCCCGGTGATTGGGCCCCGAAACGGTGAGTCCCGCGATTACCCTGGAAAGATGGGCTGCAGATGGTAGAACCTCGATAGCCCGGAACCCAGTCCATTAGCCTGACAGATGTAACGTCGAGAGGGATCCATGAGGGTACATTGGTGTGCAAATTACGACACGCCGAGGCCAACACAGGTAGGATATACCAACAGGAGGAACGCAAGCGAAATGCCCGCTCGAATGAGGGAGAGTACGCGAGGTTGGACTGTGATAGACAGGTTTGCCGCGTAGTTGATCGGCCGGCAGAGATAACTAGGATGGGCAATTAGTTCTTGTACAACACATAGCCGAGCGAGCCCCGACGTCGACGCCCTCCTGTTTTGCCCGGTGACGAAACGACGTCCGAGACACGATACTTGCTTAAATTTCATTTTTCCATTAATTCATGGTCTCTCGGCCAGGAGCGCGCGTCTCCGCAGGGGAAAACTCACGAGCCGGCGGTACACCTCGATAAATCATCCCTTCTCGACGAATTAACGATCCTGCAGTCGGAAGGAGCAAACTATAATACCCGAGAACCCGCTGTCCGATACGCAGGCCATTCCATCGATGACTCGCAATTTTAACCCTTAAAAAAAATCATTTTTCAGTAACGTAGCTTTCGCGTTGACTGCGCATGATGGGCAACGGATTGTTCGATCGACACGGAACCTTCCGCTCGTTTGACCTTGCGCATTCGGGGCGGAGGAAGATGAGCAGACGCGCGTGAGCGATTAAAAAAAAAAAAATAAAAAAAAAAGGGCGTCCACAAATTGAAGGGAGGGGAGGGACGGACACGAGAGAGCGGTAGAGTCGGCAAGAGCACCGCTCACCACGCTAATTCTCATCAGAGTTGAATTTATGCCGCCAGCGAGAGCGGGTACTAAAGTGAATTACATTTACCGCGTTTGTATTTTCGCCGGGTATAAAGGGAATCGTGTAACCTCCTGGGGGATCCTCGACCGAGCGGTCCGCTCGCGCTTATGCCCGGTGATTACCGGACGCTTAAAACGGTTTAATCTTCAGTTTATATTCATCATGACGTCAACGGGTATTTGTTACGTGCGAGCGAACGTTCGTGACGACCGGTTAGGTTACACACGCACGACAGGGAAATCCCATAACCCTTCCGGCGATATCAAAATCACGAGCTCGCGGCGACAGCTTTTTTTTTATCGCCTTGTTGTCCGACCAGTCGACGATTAAATAAGACGAGGAATGTTTATGAGTCACTCGATATCGAGACTTCGGAGCGATTCATCGTTCGTGCAATAAACTTTCTTTACGCCCCATAATATTTTTAAATAAGTTGTCGAGCCGTCTCATTATGATTACTTTTATTATTGGGTATAAGGAGGAGGGAAATGTCTTCCCATACACTAATAATAACTTCCTATACACTAATCCGAAATACACTATATCATCTGAAAACGAACACTCGTCTTGGCTTGTACCGAATAGGAATTAGAGTTTCGGGAAATGCTCGAGGAGTTCGGAGTTAACTCGACTCGAGAGGCTCTGACGGAGAACATGCTTGCGAAGCCTACTTATCGGTTGCGCGGGGTAACGTCAGAGCATCTTGAATGGCCCTCGGGGCTCTTACCTTGTGCGCTGCTCCCTGAAACGCTATCGAAGGGTACTATTATCCTAAAGGAAGAGGTAGCGAGGTATTCGCAGCAGCCGCGGCAGCGCAGGTTGTACGATTGTATGGCGATACATTGTATAATATATATGTATAACCCATTAGAAGCAGCAATTGGCGCTATGCGTTGAAGATAAGAAGATAGCTTTCGCGCGGCGAACGCGACGTTTGGAACCCGGTTTCTACGGTGTTTGCAATACTGCTTATACGTAACCAGTGTGTGTTGGTACAATAAGAACGGTCGTGTTTCCCGAGCATGGCAGGGAACCAGCGAGCACGCGGGAGATACCTAAATCAGAGATTCGCCAGAAGCCAAGGGCTGAGCAGTCGGCGGGATGTACGACGGCTTCTGGCTTTTGCCATACGAGCTTTAATGCCATAGCGGGACACAACCCAGCGTGCTGCATACCCAAAGTATGTACACGGGACGGAGAGAGGGCGAGAGGATCGGGCTATCCCGCAATGCGGCTAAGTAACCATCGGCCCAGAACCGCGATGTTAACCTCACCTCCATTCTGTCCCACCCACCGACCGAGCCATTGTTTTCGGCATGATTTATGTGAGATATTTTAATTTTACGGCCGAGCGGAGAAGCCGTAAGAATCGTCGTTTTCATGCAGTTACGCTGATGCTGCTGTTGCGGCTCGGAAAAAGCTGCGTCGTCGTCATCAACATTTTCCTTGCCGGGTCATAGGCGATGGTGTGTTGTTCACGGAGGGATAGGAGGCCCCTCTTGCGATACTATCTGGAAATGCCTCAAACGAATTCTCCGATTTCTGTCGAGCACAAAAGTTTTTTATTTTTTTATCAGTGTTATTTCTCGGCGATGGACGGGCGCTTTGGCGCTCTCCGGCTTTCCGCTTTGTCAGACCATTTATCGATCATCCCTCCGAGCCCTCCAGGACGACACGACGATATTATTTTATGGACCAATATGTCATATTGCTTTCTTTTTTGTTTTGTGTTTGTGTACGCCGCTTTTTTTTTATCGGATCAGAAGATCCTCGGGGAACGTCGCCGGCGAGAAAAGCCGCTCGTCCGGTCGGGAGGTGGAGGCGCGGATCCCAAGACTTTGCGAAGTCTCGGGATCGGCGTGGTTTGGCTATCGGCTCGGGGTGGCACGGGGGAATCGGGGTCAAAGAGCGCGAACCGCTTCGCCCCGGTGGTCGGATGCTTCTGCGGAGAAGGCAAAGACGACGGAGGGCTCTGTTGAACGGGCTCAAAGGTGAAAAGGGCTCGGAGTACACTATGTGGCAAGAGCAGCTGCGAGTATGGAAATCGACTTAGCTCGAGGCAACGAGGATACCTTGGAGTTTATTTTGTACCGTAACCGAAGTCGCTAAAGACCTTTTGGAGCGCGGGCAAGGGAAGACGCCGGATCTCGGAGACAAAGGGGCGCGGAGAGAGTTGAACTCACCATCTGCAAGAGCTAGTTCAATCCGGAGCAATCAAGTGAATGGCGGGGAGATTTGCCAGGCATTTGCATGTTACATATAGAAAGGCATCTAAATTCGTTGCACCTTTCGAGATGAAAGGTAAAAGAAAAAAAATGTGCCAAGTACATTGTCGTGTAGTAGCAGTACCGGGTAGTGTCGTGTACGATAATAGAAGTCTCCCGTACTGATACAGCAATGATAACCGCTCCGGAGCGAATCTGAAAGGTCGCATGGGGTCAAAAAAACGGTGCGATTTTAGGCTCGCGACTTCTCGACATTTAGTCAAATTTCAGTGATGTCGTGCCCGAAATACGTCACTTCCGGTCGGAAAATTAGATTTTCAAATCGTCAATCTCCGGAAATTTAAGGTAGTACTTGCGGACAGTCTGAGCCCACGTGAGTTCGGAGAGAATTGAGAGAGGAATTGCGAACACTTCTTGATGAGATGAAAATCTGAAAAACAAAACAACCATACGGAAGGTACTGAACCAACCGATGTTAGCTGTGCCAACAAAATATTTATTTGAACGTCCCTGCCCGCGAATCTTTAGTTGATTCAACCGTATTTTTTTTCAGTGTATTTTTGGGTACTCGTGACGAATCGTTCGTTCAAATATCTGAATGTTCATCATACAATGGACAATCGTAGGCATAAAAAAAAGTACTCCGAATCATCAAACAATTTCGTTAAAGTGACGAGAGTGTCATTTCCAAACAGAGTTCAGCGATTCTCCCACCAGGGTCAGGTAGTAAAACTAACGTCGAAAGCTATTATCCGGAAGCAGCGTGTAATACTCGGTCTAGTTAGGGTGGCCCGTTTGTACGTCGACTCCCTAAATCTTACGACCACAGAGCTGCGATATAGTAGCTGCGAATATTTCATTATACGCACGCCCGTTACAACCGTAATTTTGCCTTACTCTCGAGAGCGTGTTCGGTGTCACTATAACCCGTTGGAGTTTCACCGGCAGCATTCCGGCCGCCTCTCTCGCTCATTCCCTCTCCACCTCGCTGTACACGTATCGGCGTAACCCCTCGAGTACACTATACCTCGTTACCGTGTGTCTCGTGCACGATATACCAATGGGATATCGACCCAAAGTCGAACCTCGTTCCTCCGGTGTTCCAAGCCTGATTTATAGTCGTTATTAATGCTGCAATGATGCCACGTGATTCGAGTAACACACTGTGGGTTAAAAGCCACTTTACATATAACATCCTCCCGGAGACGGATAAGGTGACAGGTACATAAGCGCTTGTAATCGATTAATACGTCTCTTTCAAACCGTTACGAATGATCGATCGCGTTGGAGTTCTTGATACAATCTCTTTTCTACCGTTCAAACGAACAAAACATGCCTGCCATCTTGAATTCGTCGAAGTTCGATCATCAACCAAATTGCTCCGTTATAAATAGAATATCGGTAATAGCAATTACCTATCTTAAATATCGATAACAGACCCAGAGTGCTCTCGACTTGTACGAGATTGATTACGGATAATTAAGATGGAAGCGATGGATTTAATTCGGTACATCGCCGCCGACAGGTCCACTAGACGGCACGATAAGTGTGCGGATCGACTTTTCGATGCATCACACATCGGCGGAGTATTGATTAATCCATATCGGTATAGCGCACGTTATTTTTCACGGTGCCTCTCGAGGGTCGGAATTATCGCGAAACTTGGAAATCCTCGAGGATCATCTTCTACCAGTTGAGAATTTCGTCCGGAGGGGAGAGGGGGGAGGGGGCTACCTCGCTCGTGGTATTACAGAGGCAAGAACGTACGTCGAGTTAGAGGTACGTACCTACCGTACCGCACGACGTACCATACCTCGGCGGATATTCCGGTCGAGTTTCTCCTCGGGATACCCTCTCGTTACGTCTCATCCGCCCTTGTATGTTTGCCGCGGAGTATCGGAAGAGAGTTGCCGGAGGAGGGCTTTCGCGGAGGCGGAGAAGGAGGACGAAAAGGAAAGTAGAGACGTTCGGCACCGGCGATTAAGTACCTGTACCATAGGAAGGGGGTGTGTCTGATCCGCACTGGCTACTACCACTAGTTTTCCCCGACTGCTCTCCGTCTCTCGTTGACTCAACGAGGAGGATGCTGGGAGGGAGCCGAGATGAAGGAAGAACGCGGGAGGTTTCCTCATACCCGTTACCGGTCGGATGAGACGCTCGAGAGTCAATGAAGCGGAGCGCGAAATGCTCTCGCAGGAAATTTCGTCGAAAGGGCCTCGGCGGATCGAGAGTCCATAAAATTTTCGACAAATTCTGGTCGTCGTTATCACCCGAACAACGCTCGGTCATACCGGGCGATAGTCGAACTTCGAATTTCCCGGAATCGGGAAGGCCGAGCCGCGAGAGATCTTTCGCAGCCGAAGAACCGGCGTCCGAAGTGCCTTATTTAACAGTTATTGGCGAAAGGGGCGGTGGGAGAACGATGACAGTGGAGAATTAACGTCACGAGTCGGCAATGTCGTCGAGTCTGTGGTATAAGATTTGGTATAATGTCGCCCTCTCGCTCGTCCTCGCCGGGCGTAGTTGCGCGGAAGATGATAAGCCAGTGATATTGGCCATCGAAAGACGCGATGCTTAGATTGGAATCGTTCTCCTTCCCATATCCCTCCCTCCCCATAATCACCGAGTCTCGGGGGAAGTTACGACTGCGGAAGAGAGGGCTCCACCACCAACGTCGGGGAGCTCGTTCGGTAAGCCCGGCAGGGCTCTCCTCAGCGTCGTTGCCTTGAAATCGACGCGATTTTCCCCACGTTACCGATCCGATCCTCTTCCTTCCCGGGGGTTTCTTTCGCCCTCCGCGTTCTCGTTATCATCATCGATGAAAAATATATATTTCCTCGCGTATGCGCCACTGCCCGTCGACTCGTATCTCGATATTGCTTACAGAATTGCACGAGCCTGTACGTATACCATCGCACTCGCGCACCGATATCTGTATCGAAATTGTTTGCCTCGGATTCAGCCGATTGCCACGTTTTCAGGAAGCCTGGAAAATTGCGAGTGTACCGTGTAAAAAAATATCTGGTCTACCGTAAACCATAAACTACAATCTACTCGGGTCTACGTAGACCGTATACGCAAGTAGACATGTACCGGTCTCGGCGGTTACTTTCGAAGTCTATATAGTGAGCAACCGCGAGTCTGCAGCAGGTCGGAGGTTTTTTTTTTTTTTTTTTTTTAACCAGAGCCTGCGGATGAACGATCGGGCTTTTCGATCTGCGCGTCTCGAGCAAGAAACTCACGAGACCTCTGGAATCTCCAAATTGCCAATGTTCCCGTGCCGTCCGGTAATTGCGTTTTAAGGGTGCGTTTAACAGCCCCTCCGTGAATGCAAGACCTCTTACAAAGTGCACTTTGATACTCCACCGTTAAGAGTTTACCGTTAGCTCGAGGAGTTTATCGTCGAGGCCTTCCTGCGCGGCCCTCCGCTGAAGTATCGCACACATTATAACGCCCATTGTATTATACGACAATCGAGTGAAAATCGATATAAAATTTACAGCAGACACCGCGGGCGTACCGAATCAACGCCCGCGAGACTTGTAGCTCTGTTCAATCGAAACTTCTGTGCATCCGGTATATCGAAGTGTGTGCACACCCCGTCGATGGAGTGGAAATCACGTTTCACCCCCACGTTGCATAAATAATTGATTTCCTCGAGTATATACAGCCTGGCCAGTCTGCTCCGTAACAATCGGAGGCTTGTGGCGAGGGCTGCGGACATTATTTACCGCCGCGCGCCGCGAGTTTCACTCCTATGCCCATCGAAAGCTCTCTCTTTCTCTCTCTCTCTCTCTCTGTGCCGGATGATTTTTTTTCTTTTTTCTGCATTGTCTCCGTCTGCGCGGGGTAAATCGAGCGAGGGAGTAACAGAGAGGACGAAAGAGAAGCTTCGGACCGTCGCACGTTCGTAATCCCGGTTGGCCCCCCCCCCCCCCCCCCTCTCGTCCATGCGACGGAATAGTTTTTCTACGTGACTTAAATTTATCGGTTCGAAAGTGGGAGAGGAAGAGGGTTCGAGCCAGCACCACCCCCATTACCCCCCCCCCCCCCCCCCCCCCCCTGGCACACCCCATTCGGCATTCGCGCCTCTCGCCCATTCTCCCCTCCGATTGATTCCACTTTGCATTCCTATAAAATGCAACGCGCATTTAAGGTAAAATTGCTGGGTACGTACGAAATGGCGAGAAGAACGGGACGATACAATAGAATTTTTGCACGATGGGTATCGCGGCCAATCGCTCGGGCGGTCTTCCGTTCAAACCCCCCTCTCCCCAACCCGCCCTGATGCAGCGCTGTTGCGCAATGGAAAAAAAAGTTTTAATGTCCTTTTTTATTCTCTCGCGTCGCCAATCTCCCGACATCGTTCACGATCGGAGAATAAATAGATTTTGTCATTAGAGAAATAGCGAGTCTCTCGAGGTTGGGGCGCGCCGACCAACCGGCGAATCCGGCGGTGATGGATTTTTTTTTTTTCCAATTCGCGCGAAGGAACATTTTTTGTAATGCGAGAAAGAAAAAGTGAAAAAAAGAGATTTTGCTTTACGCGGACTAAAAAAAAAAAAAAAATGTATCATTGGTGAGCCTCCGATTACATTTTCCGTACCAATCGCGTTTGATCATCACCGGCCAATGGATTACACGCCGACTATTAATGAAATACCGAGAGGGTACGAAGCGGTGAAATAAAACAGACGGATGACACCATACGACCTCCCGCAGGATGTAGACAAAAAAATTTCAATATATGAAAATTCTTGAATCCTCGCGGGGCGAATCTCTCGGCGTAGAGACGACACAGGATAACATGGAACGGAGGAGAGAAGACAAAGGGCGGTGATTTTTTTTGTCCGGAACGCTTGACATTATTTACGGGGATGATTTCATAGGGGATTCGACATAAGTCAGCGAGGGGCGTTGGAGCGGAGTAAAGTCGAAGACGCGGAAACGTTCCGGTATTCGGTGTGGCGAAGAAGAGGAGGAGGAGGAAGAAGAAGAATACGAGTCTAGGAGAGAAGCAGCAGGTGAGTAGTCTCGTAAGGCATCGATATCCGACGCGGACGCATAAATCTCGTCACGGCGCGGTCTCAACTGCCTCGGCTTCGGCTTCGTTCAGCAGCGTTCGCCCAAGAGGGAATTGGCATGCATGAGAATGGCCTGGCATTCGATTTAATACGGGTAAAGAGGTAAAGCGCCCGTGAAACATATCTATCCTGTCTTATCGGATCTCGAAGATGTATATCGGACGGATACAGGAGGGAGAGTCGGGAGTATCGCGGGCAAGAGGAGAACGAACGGGCGGTGATCGAGCGTGAGAGTTCCACGTTTGCCCGCTTTCATTTATACTCTCGCTTCCCTTTCTCCTCTGGGCTCGCGCACGCTATAAAAAAAAAAAAAAAAAAAAAAATCGGATGTTCTCAGCCAACGGCGTTCCTCACTTTTCACTTGCCGAATTCCGGAGGTTCTCTCTCTCACGGCTGAGCGAAACGCGGCTGTTCTCTCGATAGAGCCTGCGGTACGCAGATTTTTTTCCCTCCATTTCCGTGTGCTTTGGTTTTTGCACCTGTCTAGTTTGGCTCTCTCTCTGTCTCGTGGCTTTATTGTTTTGTTTTGACGATTTTTTGTTCATTTTCGTTGCCATAGTTCTACCTCATACGTACTTCTACCTCGGCCGTAGTCTCCCGCATGATTTTTTTTTTGTTGGGTTTTTGGGCTCGATCGGACACGTATTCGAACAGTCCCGTGCGCCACTGTATGCATCATCGAGCAATGGGAGTGTTGCTCGTCGTCCTTTGCACATCGTGTTCCCTCAATGCAATCGATTTCCAATATAACCGGTCCACCCCCTTCTCCCCACTCTCTTCGTCACTCTCTCCCTCTCGCTCTTCGTCCACAGATTCGAACGCTCAAAGCGCATTCCATTTCGGCTGCACGAGGACCGATATGACGAACAGGGATTCGGGAGTATAGCCGCCGCATGACCAACACCCCCACGAGCTACCGCCATGAACGGTGTGATGACGGTGGCGACGCAGAAGCGGCAGAGAACGAACAAAAAAAAAAAATTTCAAAAAAAGACAGCTGCTGCTAGTGTTAGGGAAGGCCTCCCCATCGCCGGGGACCGGGAGCGTGGTTTTTGAGGTCAACTGGTGGGACTCCCGCGTCCGGTGAAATGCGGCCGATCGCGTCGGTTAGTCCGCTCGATCTGCGGTAGCTCATCCGGTAGATCTGCTAACGCACACTGCACTCGGGAGCTCGAAAATGCGGGGAAAATGAACCTCTGGATTATTTGTAAAGTGGTGATGCTGCGTTTCATACATGCAGGGTACGTATTAAAAAAATATGATAGGAATAAAAAAATATCGCTGGACGAGATCTGTTCTGAACGATTTCATGTTGTCCCTTTGATAAACTCAATCCCTCGCCGCGCATATGTCGACAGTAAATTGATATTCACTGGTTACTGGAGGATATGACTTCACGTTCGATCAAAAAACAAGATTTTCATACCGTAAGTGACGTATGTCCGGTATGAGGTAATTTCCGGACGAAAATTGTGATTTTCAAGCTGGAAATGACATATTTCCGGTATGAATTCACTTTAGGTCGAACAATAAGATTTTTTGAACCGGAAGTGACATATCCCGGTAAATTTCCGCTTTCTAAAATCTATAGTCTGTTACAGGAAAATAATAGACGAAACGTTCCTGGACAACATTGCGTTCGTTTCAACGCCTCGAGCGCTAACGCAGGGAATCTATTTTGTCGAATATAATTATTTATCCTAATTGTTCTTTTCCGTGCCGTCCATATAAATGTCTTTATTATAATTGTCAATTGCATGAATCTTTATTTTCGTCGAAATCAGGTAAAGCCTTGACGAATCAAAGGCAAGAGCACACGGCCCATCTGATTCGCGGGTTTGAAAAGGCGGCCCGATGACGCGTCATACTTGTGCCAAAATATCGGTCGCTCGCTGAGCTATCGACTAATAATCATTACTTGTCCGTCGATCGTCTTAGAGCCCGGGAGGTCAGCCCTCGACGAGTCTCCTCGACAGTTTGTCAAAGGAAATAGTTGTGTAATTGATTCGTCCATGAAATAGAATGGCGTTCGATCATTAATTGTCAAAAGAGAAGTAAATTGGGTATTCTGGAAGATAATTGCATTAATCCACGTAAGTCAAAGTATAATAAATTCGTATATCTTGCTTAAACTATATAATGAATACGTATATCTATATTAAATGATATATATTATATATAAATTATTATTTATCGGGTCCTCCAATCATACCCGTCCTGCGATTGTCTCTATTAATAGTGAACGTTAGCAGACATTTAATTGTCAAAGGTCTGTTAGTTATCCTAAACCAGCTGGCGCCCGAAAAAAGTTTGTAATAGGAAAAATCGTGAATCACAGCCCTGGCAGCCATTGACCCAGGCCGCGCCAGGTGAGATGTTTTGTCGAAATACGTCGTCGAAAAAATATTCTTTCTCAAGTCCATAGCGAGGGCGCGATGACGCGCCCGAGTCACAACAACCTGCCAGTAAATTATACGAAAGTATAATTTACTGGCAGGCAATAAACTAGCGTTTCACGATCGGTACATCAATCGAGAGTGCCCTTCGCAATAACCGATCGGCGGTCGATTGCGGATCTTATTCGCGAGCCACGGGAAATCAACGAATCCCTGAAGACGAACCGTGGAAACACGAGTCCGCCACTACCTTCCCAAGCGGTGGATCGCCGTCGCTGTCATCCACTCTCTCCCCTATCACGGCCACGTCGTCTCTCGGACCCTGATATGATGGTGAAAAATTGCTTGGACTCCGACGTGTCGTTACTATCGCCGCTTGAGTTTGACACTCGACTTCTTATCCGGATTTTTCCCACTTTGTTTTACAACGTCTCTGTCGTTTTGATAGTTTGAAAAATTGAACTTGAGCCGAAGATTTCATCGGTTCATCATCTCAGACGGTAAAGAAGGTTTCTACATTTAAGAATAATGTTCCCAATTGTTTTTTATTTTCAATTTTACAATTTTGGGCTTGATAAAAAAAATCTTTCGAGTTGAATAATTGGAGTGCGAAATTACTCAACATCCCGCATTGAGCTTTTCCGAGAGGAAAGAAAAATGGTCCATCGCCCCGGTATAATATCTCGGCCTCCGCAGTCGAAGGAACGTGCTCACCCCTTCCACACTTCGCTCGCATACGGTATTTTCTCTCGAAAGCATAAAAGGGAAACAAAAAAGTAAAAAAAAGTAAAATCGTGTCGTTTTACTACCTGCCAAACCGTTTGGCTAGCGGCATGACGACGAAAAATCGATCAAACAATCTTTCGTCTGTCGTCGTATTCCGACTACGAGAGCGAGAATAGAGAGCCCAGTGTACCGGCAAGCGAGCGGTGTAGAGTTATCGGCAGCGGACCAGTGATCGGCAGGCCCGGCGATGAATCCCTTTGGACAAGCTCGAGCCACGTGCATTGATAGCAATTCTTCCCGTCCGCTTAAGTGGCCAATCGTTATACCGTTTGTTCCGATAAAACGATCCGCGCGTCGCCGGTGAGGAGAGCAATCCCCGCATCGAAAATAAACCGAGGGAGGAAGGGCGAGGAGCGCGAGAGAGTGAGTGGAAATTTCGTTACAACGTCGAGCAAGGGAATTACGGTTTACGCCCGGTATCGGCGCGTTATTATCGTCGACGGTCTGGAAGGGCGAGCAGCCAGGCAGGCGGACAGGAGTGCAGGGGGTGGAGCGAGCGAGCGAGACGAGGGTAGACTAGCGGGAGGCCAAAGCGCGCGCGATCGGGTCTACGTCATGCCACCGGAACCGGGGAAAGTGAATATCTCCGGAAAATGAATCGGCGATGGTGGCGGTAGCGTCGGCGGGCCGAGAATCGTATCCGTAAAATTGCGGATCGAGCACCGGCGACGGTAGCAGGGCACGATGGGACGCGGCGCACTCATCGTACTAAATCGATCGGATCGAGTTAGCGGGCACGGAAACGATATTCCGGATACAGTAGTGAGAGAATGTGGGACGAATCCGTGGAAAGATAATATGCGCGAGATCACCGGTACGATCGGAAATGAGCGCCATCGACGAGAGATCTATATATAACATTTATTTCAGCGCTACACGAGTTCTCGGATTTTTTTCAGCTCGAAGGAAGGAAGAGCCGGGACAAAACGGAACAGCGTCACCAATTGGCGGGACGTTGAAGAAAAAGTTTCATCCCAATAGGATCCATTTCATGCCGGTTTCCTCTGCGCCATGAGGAAAAAAATTAATATACACGCGCGGGTGGAGAAATTGTTAAAGAGTTAAAGCAGTGACTTTGTTCGATAAAGTTGGCCCATTACATCCTCCGGTGTCGGGGTTATTACTCCGGTATAGTGGCTGTATTTCACTCTCTTCATATTTCAGCTCTGCGCACGTTGAGAATAAAAGAGGCCAAACAGCAGCGGACTACGGCAAGCGGGCGAGTACCTCAAGTTTCCGGGTCTTCCCGCGAAGTTGAGCCGAACGGGTAGTAGACCTACTCGCCAGAATTCCGAAGGCATACAAAAAAAAAAAAAAAAAAAAATATCCACGGAGGAGTTTAGAAAAGCCCATTCTCTCGCGTCTCATTAAGAGATGTAAGAAGACTTTTTCGAGTAGACAAAAAAAGCGGCTTTGACGACGAGGCAAAGCGACGTTTTTCACCGTCTCCTCTCCGGTTCCAGTAAAATATGTCAGTTACATCCGATGAGGTCCTTAACCAAGTCGTTATCTGTTCTGCAGTGTAATACAGAATGGGACAGGGAATGCTGAGAAGGCAAATTGAAATTTCTTTTTTTTTCTGTCGGTGCTTTATTTTATCAAGGAAGAAAGCTTTCGGGTTGTGAAACGTCCTATTTCTCTTGCAGTCAATTACGTGCCTCGTTTGTATCTTTATCATTTTTTCCCCCCAATGCCGCTTCAACAGCCATGTGGCGGGCAAACAGACGATATACCGCCCGATTCTGTGTGCCGTATCCACATATTTACCCATCATTGAGCCAATAATCGATGTTACGCCACGTCAACAGAGTCCGCGTTGTGCTGTACTATCCATCGCGACTGATGAGTGCCCCGGCTCTTCACCGCCACTCGGTCG
The DNA here is from genome assembly GCA_958510785.1 of Exephanes ischioxanthus. Taxonomy (NCBI): domain Eukaryota; kingdom Metazoa; phylum Arthropoda; class Insecta; order Hymenoptera; family Ichneumonidae; genus Exephanes; species Exephanes ischioxanthus. Next base: position 17,393,827 of record OY294020.1, on the reverse strand, counting down.
GGCTTTTCGCACAACTTTATCCGGCAATTTTTATCCCACTCGCCGATGACGTCAGGAAGAGAGCAGATCCGGCCCAGTGTGCGCTGAATATTGCATATGACGGGCGCGGGATTAAATTTCACCCCTCCGCGTCTCAAGGACACTTCAATGCTTCCAGATCTTCGTGGATTTTCTCGATAGACGCGGTTCGGTTTGTTTGCTTGTTTGTTTTCACGACCACACAACCGTTCGACGGATCAGCGTTGCAACGCTCATTGGCGGAGCGTCGCTGAGTTTCGGTTCGAGAAACGTGAAAATCGAGGAGTTTTCCCGATTATCACACGCGTCCGTTGACTCTCCTGACGTTGATTTATCCGCGAGGCGATGAGCAGTTGTGGCGGAGTCGTCCCTCGCGCTCTGCCACTGGCTGCGAGTTGCCACTGCGGCGGAATCGAGAATTCATGGAACATCCGGGGAACGAAAAGAAAAAGGAGAAGCGCCGGGACGTAGGAAGCGCGGCGAGGCGAAAGCACTCGTGTCCCGGGGAGGTTGAATCCTTCTTCACCTAGGATACGGAGGACGACGACAGGTGGGATAGTGTGTGCTGGAATTGTCGTTATAGTTCCGTCGTCAGGTTTCAACTTAAACTTCAGCCGGCAACTCTCCGTTGCCGTGCGGTTGCCTCATCGTTTTCTGCGAAACTCATCCGTCGGAATTCCATGACAATTATTATTATCAAAATTATTATTGCCATTATTAACAGGGCAGCAGAATTCGCCGGTGGTTCTCCGCGTCTCCCATAACGTCTCTTCTGATGGCGGGATTGGATGTATCCTGCGTCCGCAAAGTTGCGACTCGCTCGTGTTCCAAGTTTTGACGAGATCCCCGTCTCCTACCAGCTTCCTGAGCTCTTTTTCCTCGCTTCTCGTTCCTCTTGCTTGGCTTTATCCTTCGGTTCGATCCTCGGGAGCGAAGCCCCCAAGTCCCCGCTGACGCCCGACGAATTTTTGCCCTCACTTGCACCACGGCGGAACCTTCGGTGGTCCCTCCTATCACCTGAGCCTGACCATCTGTAAACTTGATTTATCCGCGAAAACGTTTTAGCAAAACTTTGTTGCCAACTCCCACGGGCTCGGAGGTCGCACGCTGCCCACCTTAACGGTTCGCGTTCCTACCATCGTTCGAACTTGGATCCATTCGGTTCGCGAGGTGGGATTCTTTCCCCGCGGCGACCGTGCAGTGGCAGGGTATATATACCGTTTTCTTGATAGGAAACACGTTTCACCCTCTCACCTGGAGCGGCCAGACCGACAGCCAGCGATCCCAGCGACTCCACATGTGGGCGTATATATGTGTACACGTAATTCCCAATGCATAATACACAGGCTCCGGCTTGGACTCTGAAAAATCGCGGTTCGGGCTCTCGATCCTTGCCCTACTACGGAGGATGAATTGCCAACTCGGCTAAATACATCTTCCCTAGCGAGTAGACCTACCGAGGAGACCGGCTCCGAGGATACACGAGGATGTATATCGCACCGATCCCGTGAGAATGTTTCGCCAGACTCGTACACACATTCAACGATATGCTTGTGCATTTACACATTCTTTACACGATATTTTTTTATTTTTTTATTTTGCACCTGAGATGGAAATATGTCACTTTTGTGTCCACGGGATAACGCCTGACGAACTTCAGACTGCAGCGGTGCGTTAAAAATTGAAAATGATGAACGAGCTCAGAAAAAAAAACCTCATAGAACAAACACGGATGGATGTACGTGGATAAGGAGAAAGTCGGTAGTCATCCCGGTGAGTCGGAGACGACCGTATAACTGCTTTTGAAGGAGCAGTGATGCTTACCTCACCAGAAGAAAAAGAAGATGTAGAGGAAGAGGAGTCAGCTACGGCACCGCACAGACTTTAATTCCCTCGATGTCTGGTGGAGCAACGCCTCGGGACATCAAAGAGTCCTTACCTCCGCGGAGGCGTCGTCGTTTCTTGGTGAATTCGTAGAGGTTGAGCGAGCGAGGGAGAAGAGAACGTGACAACGGACTGAAACGTTCGCCAGAAATATGCGAACAGCGGAACGAATGAGGCCGGGGTATCTCGAAGCCAGACGGAAAGGGAAAGGGTTGAAAAGGGTGCTGCACTCAGTCGAGTTATCTCTGTGTATCTTATCGCGATAACCTTTGTTTGAGAAGACGAGTAATTCGAGTAATTCGGGATCGTTACTGTGCTCGTCAGAAAGCAGGATCAGATAGCCAGAAACGAGGAGCGACGAAAGCTCGCGGAAGTGGAATGAAGCTGTAGACATTAACTTTCATCCTTCCTTCCTGATACTCCGCATGCCGGCGAATCAGCAACGAAAGGAATTATAGCATTTTGCGCCTCGTCGATACGCAAAATAAAAATTTTCTCGCGACTTGTCAAGGTTGACTGCGTTTTGGGAAGGTGAGGAGGTGAACTTGCCTCAACTGTCGGAACATGAGGAAATTGACAGAAGTATCTCAAGAGGACTCGAAGGGTCCTCTTGATACAAACTTCGGCGAGTTGGCCGAAGTTCATATTTGCGATAGGTTGAAGTTCATCTCGATAGCTCAGTTCCATAAGTGCTCATGCAATAATGTTCTATGTGAGGAGAGCATAGCCTACATGCCTTGCTGCCGCTGGACCAATCATATTCACGGTACTCGCATGAATTCCACCGCGTCCTGTACACTCGTCAAAAACAGCTTGAAATTGAATGACACGGACGGTTCGGGAAGTCGCTCTATGGCGATACTCCTGAAAATCCGAAAGTACCGGTTGCAAGTAATTACAAAATGGCAATCTGTTAATGGCTACATATTTCAAACTGTCACTATCCTTTTGAAAAACGTGGTTTCCCACCAATCGCAACCACACTTTAAGCAACATTTTTTTTTGTGTGGAATATTGCGAGCTCCACTGATACCGCGTCTTTTTGGCTTTATTCCATTCCCCTCTGTTTTGTTGGGTACATAGCGGAACAATCGTTGTTTCCATCTTGTTGTTCTCGCTGGAATTTTGTATTTATTTTTATTTTTATTCGTTCTACAGAATCGTGATTAAATTTTCATTTTCTGATAATATTTTCCACACTGGAGGACCCGAAGCCTGGCAGGAAGCACCAGCTGTACCGAAATCCAACATTCTCTGTGTCAGATATACTGCTGTTCCTCATTCCCTTCGGCCCCTCGGCCTCTGTATTTACCTCGGACATTTGGACCGCGATAAAACGCAACCGCTCGTGTGCACCGGAGCCGGAGCGACGACATAATGGCGATACGACTTTTAATTTACACAATAATTGCATCGTTCCCACTCGTAACTTCATTGTGACCGCTTAAAAGGCATTTCGTTGGAACATCCGCCATTCGGATGAGCGCGCGACTCTCGTGATTTGCTCATAATTCCACCACTACACCACCGACGACGGATCTCATCGCTGAACGAGTCGAGGAAAAGGTGTAAAAAAAAAAGTTACGCGAACGAAATAAAATGACGAATAATAATACAGTAATAATAATAATGATAATAATAACGTAGACGAAAAGTGCGGAACCGTAACAGGCGGGGCTTGACGCCACAGTTGTTATAAAATTTCACATCCAGCGATGCAATTATTTCGCAACACTCTCATTACTTCTCGCAGCGATTATATTCAAGCCTTGAGTGTGTTTCTTCTCCACCCTCTACACACACACACACACACATAAACACATACACACAGATGTGTTAGCTCGCCGCTTTACTTCTGTTGAACTTGCGCGAGCCGAAAGTCGAGCCTCGCCGTATTCTCTCGGTTATTATTTTTACCGTGAAACGCATAGAGCGGGAGATTAATGTAATTCACATGTTCGACCGAAGCCATTAATGGCGTCGATTGTGGGCGCAGAGTACACTTTCCTGTGTTGTACAAAAACCGCGAACAAATCACTCCGGCGATGAGTTTCGCTGGAGCGGTGCGGACAATGCCGAGAAACGATGAGGTTGATTCTGGAAATGGCGTAAAAGGAGAGGATCGCCAAGAGATTAAAAGGGTATTTCCGAGAATCGGGGTCAACTTTCGAATCAATTCTCGCAGAACCACTTGGGTGGCTGGTGGAGGGAGGGGTATGCAGCAGCGTCAGGGCAGTGTCATTGCTCTTGCACCGGTGCCCACGACCAAGGTACGAGTCAGAGCGAGAGCGCTGAGTGAATGGGTCAAAAACGCTCTCGGAGGGGAGGTCGATGAGAGTGGCCTCAGCGAGCGGACGCGCGTCCGATAATTGAATGAGGGGGACGTGTGGACGAGGTCGGCACACCAACTACTATCGCCGTTAAGGCCCTTTATCGTAACCCACCGTCCCGCGGGAGGACGACGCCGACGCCAGGAACGAGCGAATTCACGCTATCGTTATTCAGTGAAATCCAATGTCCTCTTGCCACTTTACAATCCGCTGACGACTCGACGTGAAAGCTCCTCACACACTCTCTCTCTCTCTTTCTCTCTGTCCCTCTCCCACGCTTTCCATCGTGGTATCCCGGAGCAACTCTGTATGGCCAGACGAGCCAGAGTAGTCGTATAATAGAGAGTCGCCCAACCGGGTGAGAGGACTAACTCTCTTCCCGCTGTTGTTGCCCCGCGGGTTGATGCTCTTCTGGCAGGTGAACGATTGGGATACTCCTGAAAAGATTAATCGACGTCCCGGTCCATTTTCGATTAATCCCTCTCGCGATCTACTTTCCACCCTTGCCTTGTCGACGTCACTCAGTGCCTTTCTCGCGGCGCCTCCTTTGGTATCTCAATGCGAGTCAGCAGCCAGGATATACACGCGGCTCCCGTTTCCATCTTGTCGTCTCTTCTTCCTCCTTCATCCCTGTTGCGAAGAAACTTTGGGAATCGATTCGGTTATAAAGATGAAATTCCGAGGCCTGGCGGAAGTGACCGCGTACGAGGAGGGCCCGACGAAGCCGGATCCGCAGTCATGGCAATGCCGCGAAAGCGGACTGAAAAAGAGCAAAAGCTTGCACAGAGGATCGAGCAAGTGCACCGCGCAAATTCTTTAAACGGCTCGCAGCTGGGTATCCGGAGAACCGTGAACCGTGAGGCGGGGGACGGCGGCGGCCGCCGTGTCAGAAGGGGTTTGGCGATGGAGGAATATTTCTCATGAATGTTCCAAACGAAATTGCAGATCTAACCCCACGGCGAAGCTAAATCATTCGAAAACCTCTTGCAGCCGGAGCCATACCTTCCCACTCGAAGGAGCCAACCCCCGCGCTCCCCCTTCTGCTCTCACCGATTCCTCAACCTCTTCCGCGCCCGGCCCACTCTTCTATATCCACCGTAACGATCTATCGGCCTCTCGCTCGCGCTCTTTTTCCACCCTCCTTCCTCTCATCTCTCTCGTCTTCCCTCTGTGGAGGAGCTCGTCCTCCAAGCGTCGCGGCGTCAGGCGCAGAATCTCCGGTAAGAGAACCGAAAACGCGACGCTGCTCTTAGTCGCAATTCCTCAACCCATGTCGCTCGATCATCCCATCGTCTTTCCGTCCCCCTTCGCCATCCATCGTCTCACTTTCGCAGCATCTCCTTCTCATTATTCGTTTTTCTTTCATTTTCTCCGGTTCCGAAAAACCTTCCAACACATTTATTCAGAGTATTTCCGGCTCTCTTCTCACTCCCGTGCCTGTGAAGTTCTTTCTCTCGCGCCGTCTTATACTCTCCTCGACATTCCGTCATCCGTTTTGTGTGTGTTTTTTTTTTTTTTTTTGCTCCCTCATCGTTCCTTTCGGTTTCTCTCATTCTCCCGCGGGTCTCCGGCTCTTCATAGCTCACTTTGGTTGAGCTCGTCGACCTCTTACTTCGGTTACTCTCACCGTCCCAACGCTCGCCGCGTCTGTGGACCATCGACACGCTGCAAACTCCGGATATCGCGCGCGCGCGTCCGAGACATTGGATCTCACGTACGTCGAGGGCTGGAAGCACAGCTGACTCACACCACGGGCCCACGCCGCGTCGGTGCCCTCAGTGGATACATCTATAATGCATGGACTCTCGCCTTATACCTGATTTTCGATCTAGACGGCGCGGCAGAGTGCGGAGGCACTCGGCGTACTCTTTCTCGTCGATGTCCCGTTATCTCGCATCCTTGTTCCGTCAGGTTTCCCGCTCGGTGGAACCATCGGATCGAGGGAGCGAGAGTCGCACTCTCTCAGCCGGCAGCGCCCGGTATTCGAAGGCACAAGTGCCGATATAGGTAGTACCTATATCAGGAGCCAACGGGGCCGTCATGAATTCGTAAATCGCGCTCGTTCGACCAGACCGAGAGAAGAGAAAAGTGGGAGAGGTAAAAAAGAAAAGTCGTGGAGGTCTATCCACCATGCCGGTAAAACCCACAAACCCTGTGAAGATAGGACAAGAATTTTCTTTTTCTTTTATACACACACCGGTCCCGTATCACCAGCCGGAGAGGCGGTTTCAACTGCACGGGCGGCAAAGTGAACGAAAGTGCGGGAGAACGAGAGAAAGCGTCATTGCATTGGCAGGGACCGTGAGAACGTACCCGATTTTCTCCTTCCGTCCTCCAAAACTTCCATTTCGATCAATCCCCGTTGTATATCCCAAAGCACCGCCGCTATGCCTCTTTACCGCGTCTACGAATCAATCTCGCATGGAATTTTCATGACTGCGTAATACGCTCGGGGATTCTTCGTTCTTCTTCGAACGGAGAGGGAGGTAAAGGGCTTTGAGTCTCCGGCGAGAGCGGAGTTTAATTCGAGTCTCGCAATCAAGAACCCGTCCGCAGTCACGGGAGAAATACCGCTTAAACGCTATGTTGATTTATGCTGACCGGGAGTGAATAATCACCGCGGAAACCGGAGTTATTTGGAGTCAATGGAATAAGTCAAGGACGTTTGCCTTTCCCTCCACTAACTTATCGTGAGCATCAAAACTCGCATTTTCCTACTTCGGAATTCGCAAATTCGACGGTGCATGACGATGTGGAGCCAGCCAGCCAGTGCGGAGCCAGCGATGTTCCGTTTTTCCAGTTACGACAGAGTCCCACCTAGGCCGTCGGCTGCGGTATGCGGGACGACCGGGTCAGGAAAAAGTTTGCGCTTCGCGAAAGGAAAGGAAAAGAAGAAGAGTGAGAGTGACTGAGTAGCGAGACGGTCCGCGGGTCCGTCGTGCCCTCGCGTGGGCACCAACCGCAGCATTTTTTTTTTTTTTGCCTCTTCCTCCTTCCATCCTCGCCCACTCTTTCCTTCCCTTTTTACAACCCATCTCTCTTTTATGCCCGTCTACCTCTCGAGGCAGCTCCCTCGTCCTCCCTTAACGAACGCTAAGCTAAGTAAGAACGTTAAACCGGCTTAAGAAAGAGACCGCGAAGGCCTTTCCGGGAGACTTCGGTAACTCTTTCGCTAATGCGCCAAGAGACCGCCGTTATCCGGCGAAACAAAAGGAGAACCGCGCGTTGAACCAAAGAGTCGCGGGATTGTTTGACCGAGCACAGTTCGGTACTTCATTTCATCGAGGAGTTCCCCTCGAGACGCAAGCTGAATTTTACCCGGCTGACGACTGTCCCCTCGATTATCAGACTTTCACGAATCGAAGCATCTTCCGGACAAATTTAGGGACTTTCGGAGGCAGACTCACGGGGAAGAGGCTCCTTTATGCATGAAGAAAATCGAGCTCCCATGCAAGTGTGAGGCGAGGGTGAATCCCGAGCAGACCACAGTGCACCGCAGTATAACGTAGTTAATGGCGCACACCTTATATACCGAGCTCTCGTGCCTTAACTCTACTGCGGCTCGAGGGGTTGCGCGCACCCCCTGCAAGAGGGTGAGGAGTGGCGAAGGGGGGGGGGGGGGGGGGCGGCGAGCGCACTGCGATATTACGTTTGCCACTGGCTCCTGGTGGTGGTACCGTTGTTGGCCTCGGCCGCATAGCATCGCGCGACCCGGTTTACATCGGTGAGCACTCGACAATTATTATAATACCGCTTCCGCCTGAGTTCTCCCTTTGGGCACTGTGGTGTACTTCGTACATATAGGGTAGTACAGTGCAGGCACCGCTGTACACAATGTATAACGCTACGGCGCGAGGGTGGATTTCTCGTTGTGGCCATTTTATTACGCTTTCGACTACGAGTCCGAGAAAACGAGGCATCCACATAGGGTATGCGAGCATTATATAACTCTAATGCGCGTATACCTATAGCGCGGTGATAAATGTTCTCGGATTTCGGTTCGGGAGTTTATAGAGACGATGGAGTCATTTAAATACTGGAGATACGACTTTCTTCCATCGATTGGAGCAATAGAGGAAAACAATTAAATTTATGTCGACCGACAACACTTCATTGTCCATTGATGTGGCATTGTGGGTCGGTGTCGATCGTAATGATAATAAAAGAAAGCCATAATAAAAATCATGATAAAAAATATCTGCTCGAAACTACTGAAGATGGGTTCACGTATAATTTAACTCGTTACTTTATCAATGCACATTTCAATATAATCAAAAGCAATACAGGTGATCGAGCATGATACACGAGCTCGAGAATATGACCGGGATAAAATGGAGGAACGGGACGGCTGTAATACTGCGTCATATTGGCTTTTTCCGGTTCCACGGACTTTCGCGAAGCATGACAATTAAAATGCTGCTTGCACCTTCAGCGATTCCTCGCTACCTCTCTTTCTTCTTCTCCCTTACCGGCTGAGCCGCGCCTGGTGGACGCAGCCCCCGAGGGCAGCTTTATGCGCGGCAATAATTTCAGCTTTTCTACCACAGCGGACATTTACTTAACGGCGAGTGTAGGTTTCAGTTACCGGAAATGTCACCGCGAGCGTATATCGCTGCGCTGTGCGGAATCGACATGGCCCTCTCGCCCCCAACGAAGTAAAGAGTCGAATCAGTCGGGAGCTTACAAAAAAAAAAAAAAAAAAAAAAAAAGACACCAAAAAAACGAACAAGAAAATACCATCGATATATAGACGTTAGGCGATACACGTTACGAATCGGGCATATAAATAGGAAAGCTCAATTCATTACTCGACTCTTTAATATAGATTTTTCGATTTTATTTTTCCTTCTCCCCTCCCCCCCTTCTCATCCTCCGCCGTACCTTTTTTCTTCCCATTTCACCGCACCGACCAGCACCGGCAGTCAGGGGCATTATATATTTCCTGCGATATTAAAAATCGTTCTCCGGCTCCAATTTGCACAGAGCACTCTCAATCTCTGCCCCCTTTTTTCGTTCCTTTCTTATATATCTCTCGCTTTATTTATTTATCACTCGAATGCCTTTTTGTTGACCTGAAATAAAACCGGTAAGAGTCTTCTGGCTGCCCGTGCACTCGCCCTACTATCGGCCTACGAATATCAAGGAGACTGTGTGTTTCGTTTCACTCGAGGGCTATAATTAGTCTCGAATTCTTAGCTGAGTTTATTTGGAATCCGGAGGCGCGCATCCGGTATGTGTGCAACAGTGTATGTACGGGAGAGCACATGTACCTCGGGAAACGGTGGAAGATCTCCGTGGCTGATTCGATTGCGAGGCTGATCGTGTTTGCGCGCACGTGACTGCGAATCATTAGTTAACCCCGGTATATACGGTTCGGAGGGAGGCCCTGGCACACACACACATGCGCACGCACACAGACACACACACACACACACACACACACACACACACACACACACACACACACACACACACACACACGCGCGCGCGCGCGCGCGCGCGCTCATCGATACCCTCTAAATAAATAACGACGGTCACAGCCATTAAACGAATTAGCTGCGTTTGATTTTATTGGCTCTCCCTCCGTCCATCTATCCATTTACCGGTGAGCGAGCTTGACCGCCACCCCCGGAACGCCAATTCACCTCTTCCACTCGTGCTTCCCCCGGAAGGTCGAGCCCTCTTGTTACTCTTTTTTTTTTATCATACCTGTCCTGCGCTGGAATTCCACTCTCATCCGAGGATCGCAAGACCGCCGATGGACCGAAGTGGTAATCGGCGACGATTTCGAGGAGGTGGAAAACGGCCGAGCGCTCGGACAAAAAATACCCGATAATGGCTCGATAAACGGTAATCGCTTGTTTGTTGAAACGGGACAAAGGGTGATATTTCATCGGGGGCAACGTCTTCCATTGTACAGCCGCCTGTACGCATTATGCCCGGTTTAATCACGCACGCGACGATCCCAGCGGTAGCTCGCGCCACTAAACCGGGGTCATCTTGCCGCACGCAAAGTAATGGCTATGCGGCATGTAATGGGCCCGGTATTACGGCAACCCCCGTCGACCCCCTCACCCATCCACACCGAAGAGCATAGCGGGGACGCCGACGCTGGCAAATAAACGAATGAACTTGTAATTTACGATGTCGCTGGAGGATCGTGCAGCACGCGGCGGCGTTATTCAGCTACTGGTACACTGCTGCCGCGCGGGGCTACTCGGGCCGGGCTATTGCAGCACTCCACGTAGTTCGCCAATTTACGCCTACATTTACCTAGACGCCTCTGTTTCAGACCATCTCCGAGGTAACGGACGGGGCGAGACGGATGGTGGAAGATGATGGAAAAACCGAGGGCCCAGGCCGATACCCGTAAATGCTAACATCCGACGTTTACTCTGCGTTCATAAGACCAATTTTTCATGAGATTTCAACGAGATGAGGCTCATCCTCTGGCGTCCTGGGGTAAAACGTACGCTCGTGTAGTTGGAAACACTGGCCTTTCACTGTTTAATAATTCACTTCGTACCGGGGCGCTCTTCTAATAAGCTCGTCTCATTCAATTTATCCTCACTTTAATGCTGCAGGATAATTTTCGTCCAACGGAAGATGCTGCGCGATGTACGTACGGACGATGGAGGAAACAAAAGAATTTTCACATTAAATATGTAGTACATGTTCTGCGAAGAGCGGGTGTAAGAGCGCTCGGGCGAAGGTATTAGCGGAGAGTTAATGATGCGTCTTTTTTTTGTGAAAAAGTAGGAATACTGATTAAAACTTCATGGTATTTTATCGGACGGAAAAGACAGTCCTGAAAATCCGTCGAATATCCTGTCTCATTTTCTGCTCATAGAGTATGGATGCACGAGACTCGCGTTGGCGGACAAAAAACTAATTTGTTGGTCTAATTAATGGATTGTCAACCAACAAATTTGTTGGTCAATCGAATAAATCGCCTGCAGCTTATTTAACACCACGGTTGGTTGGGGCATCGAGTTATTTTTTTCTTTGCCTCCCTGTATCGGACGTATAAACGATGCACGATCAAATGCCTCGAATAGAATAAACAGACATGTGAAGAAGCGGTGAATAGCCCTTTGTCAAAGCGTCAAGTAAAATGAATCGATTTTTTTCCGAATTTTTTTTTGTTTCCCGACAAAGAGTACCTGGCATGGAGATCGAGAAAGGTTACAAGCAACTCGCGGTATACGAGCCAGCGAGATTTAACAGAATGAATCTTTTATTCATCGGAGTGGCTCCACTGTGTGTGGCTCGAAGACTGCGTGAGCTGAGTTTATACATCATCTAGTTAAAGTTCTAACAGTCCTGCAGTCTAGGAATCGTTCCGCTGAGTTTTCGCTCTCCTCTTTCCTCCTTCTTTCCCTCTCGTTCAAAAAACAAAGATAGTTATCCGAAAAACCCACTGAAAAGTCTGTCTTCTCTTGAATAATTAGCAAATAAAAAATATGCATTATACCCAAATAGTAGTAATAATAATAATAATAATAATAATAATAATAATGATGATGATGATAATAATAATAATAATAATAATAATAATAATGATGATGATAATAATAATAATAATAATAATAATAATAATAATAATAATAATAAACGCCTATTACCGCAATGTACCGGAGAATGTATCCCAGAGTTATCTGTCAGTTACAGTTATTAGAACTGTACGCGAAAAGACAATATTTGAACACGAATCTGCACTTTGCTCGGCGACCGGTCAATCTTCGCCGTTTCGGCCCGAGACTTTTATTTTTTGCGTGACCGGTCAGGACGTCGAATTCAGCGAAACACATATCGCGGCTCCAGACAAATAAATTTTGTAACGTTTCGGCTGGGTCACTTGATTGAAAATACATATTGCATCGCGAATAATTATATGCTGTTTGAGTAACTCGGGCAACCCCCCCCCCTCCCCCTTTACAGTAATTTTGACGTGTTGATTACGTCGGGGCGCCGATGTAACGCTAAAAAAGGGAGATCGGTGATAAATGCATCCGTAGGAAAATTATACAATTTAATTGATTGCCAGCGTGACCCTTAAATCGATATGCAGAACGATAGTGAACGTGTTGACTATTCCCCGTGGGTTGAATCCGCACGTTTCCAACTCTTTGCGCCGCGCAGCCGATAAAATTTCGGCACCGGCATCCATTGAAATTATCCGAAACGAATGGACGCGGCAACGATCGGGATATACGCGAATTCGGTGTAATACAGTGTAACAGACGAGAAGCGTAACGGTTCGCCGATCGGGAGAGCCGGCTAGCGACTACCGCTCTGTAGAAACATGCCGCGGAACCCCCAGCGGGTCAGCGGCTGCCATTAATACGTTTATTTCGTTTCACGTTTCGCTAATTCTACGGAAAAGAGTAGGTGAGCGCTCGCATTAAATTCATCTTCGGCTCTTTCGGATGGAGGGGGAATGTTGCGAAAAAAAAATAACAGTGAGTCGGCCGGTCACGCGAGAGAACCTGGCTGAGAGTGGCGGCGGGTTATTTCGCTCGGAATCGATACATCCAACACCAACATCGGCGAAAGGGAATGGGTAACAAGGTATGAGCAAACTTTCCTGCCGGCGCAATTAACCGCGATCGATGCTGTTTTCTAAGCAATCGAAGATGGCAACGAAGAACAGCAAATCGAGTCCACCGCCAAGGTCCGCGAACTGATACACCGACGGCACTCCCTTTTTCCCCGCCCCGTGTACCCTCGATCTGACGATCGTGTCTTGGCTGCTAGCTTCTCTAACGGACCGTGTCAACTGCCTTGCCGGTCTTTCTAATTGCTTGTGAATATGTATATATATTTATACATCGTGCTGTAATAGAGCCACACCTCGCGAGCCTTCGCCAATACAAGCAACCTTTTAGAGCCTTACTTCTTCGTCACCCTCCGTTTGTTCCGTGAACGAATATAATTTTGAACGTGGGAAATACGTCCTTCCGGTTAGAAAATCTTGATTTTTGACCGGAACTGACGTCATACTGGAAACACGTACCTTCTGGTTGAACAATGAGATTTTCGAACCGGAGGTGACTTATTTTCGCTATGACGTCACTACCGGTTGAAAAATGAGATTTTTGAAGCGGAGGCGACGTATTTCCGCTATGTCGTCAGTTCCGGTCGAAAAATGACTTTTTAACAAAGCGAAAGTGAAGTATTCCTGTGACATCCCTTCCGGTCGAAAAATAACATTTCCAAACCGAACATGACGTCACGCGAATGAAGGAACAGAAAAATAGGTAAAAGAACGTACGATAAGAGCCTGTCAAGGCTCAGTCTTTTATGACCTCATTGGGGTCCTGACATAAGGCTCTGAAATTTCTGTTGGGGTAGTAGACACCTCTTCCTCGGTACGATTAGAATACACGATCAGATACCGTCTGTCAACAAGGCCTCTATATCCATGACATTATCGAACAGACACGTATTTCGCCCTCAGATTTTTATTCCCGTCACGACTCGCCCTCAAGGACTGTACAGGATATTGCCACGAGTGTCTCTAATAAACGTGCGTTCCTTGCCGCGAGAATAAAGCGAGACGAAGAAATAAAAAAGTGAGGAGCAAGGAGCACAAGAGCGAGGAGGATATAGAACCGCAAGAATAACGAAGCCGCGAGGGCGCCCAAGGCCCGCCGCCATCCGCATAAATATTCAAAGATAAACATGGGAAGGTTCGACAGGGTGGAAGGTTTAAGAAGTTGTGAGCATCCACTACCACCATCCCCGACGAGAATTCCCGTGCCGTGTTGATGTTCGTCGGTCTTCGTAATTCTACACGTCTACCATCTAGCATCGTGCGGGCTCTACCACGCCGGCAGCATCAGTGATTCTCTTCCAGAACGAAAGGAGACGAAAGGATGAGGCTGTCGGTAAGGCCGGGCGGTGGGCGAGTTTTACGGGGGTGGGTGGGTGCTGGCTCGATAGTATAAAGCGAGAGAGAGAGAGAGAGAGACCCAGTAAGGGGCTGTTAAGATTGACGGGAGTATGAGCTTAAGACATCGACGGGGGTGCAGTCACGCGACGATTCGCGTCTCCGTACCGCTTTGAGCCACCCTGCAGGGCGTTGATGCCGCGAGGTCGATGCCGTCGCTCACCATCGCCGTCGATGTTCCAGAGCCATTTTCACATTTGCATACGAAGGCCCACCCGCGATACCTTTGCTCCCTTGCAACGCTCTTCTCTTTATACACGTCTCCGGGACAATGAGTGGAACCCGCGAAGAAAAGAGATGTTGCGGGTCCCGGGCGCTGATTATGACGCCGCAATTTTCCAACGTTTCGTCTCGGCCGAACATTGCGCAGAGGAAGCCGGAGAGCAGCGAGAAGACGCGCTACGCCATTCCCCTTGGATCTCCATGGAGATTGGTCTTCCGAACAGACGTCGGCGGTTACTTTCTCAAAGTCGCCGACGTTGCGTTCTCTCACGTTCTCCGGCGAGACGCGCGATGCAGCCGGTGAGGCAACCCGACGCGGAAACGTAAAATTGGACGAAGAATAAAAAAAAAAAACCAAAACGCGAGGCTCGAATTGTAGGGTTGATGAGGTACAGCGTGTATTATTCAGCGCGCGCGGGATGAACCACAGTTTCGCGATGTTGGCGTTATACTCAACCCAATCGTTTGGATCCTATTCACCGTCGAATGTTACAGCGGAGGTGGATTCAAATTATTGCATCCACGCCCGTTGTATCCTTGTATCCACCGAGCGCAGGCTAATGGCTGTGCTTGGTGGATACAAGGATACATTTTCCAGCGTGGATTTGTTGAACTCGTTTGAGCAGGCTTTTGAAGTTTCACTTTTTTTGTTTTTTAATCCGTCAGCCGTTACATTTTTTTGTTTGAGCCATTCACGGGATTTTCAATTAGCAAGAGCGTTTTGCAAGAGCATTCAGATATTTAAAATGAAACCGCGTCTATTGGATTGCGGATTGGTCCCGTGTATTTAATGGAAACGATGTTGCGATGTAGACCATCAAGTAATGCAGGTATCAATCGACGGTGACGCACAACATATCACTCGGGCGGAGGTTTATCGTGTTTTTGGTAGTACATATACTGGAACATTTACGCTCTGTGCACCCATTATTCCATAACGGGATTCTCCTATTGTGGAGAATGCCAACGGTGTTCTGAAATAGATCATAAAAGCCTCAGCATAGCGCGCAGTCGTGCATGTGTATTGGATCGAGTACCGGGGCGGGCCGAACGTACGAGAAAATCCGCAGCACGGTACTGCTGCTGGCTGACGCCAGTTTGAGATTGCTGCGGCAATTGGCCCCGCCGAACGAGTTCTACTTGAACTGCCAATTTGCATTTGGAATAAAGACTCTGGCGGATCTTGATGAGGGTTTCGAATCTTCATCGCCGAGAGAACGTCTTACGGATTCACTATCACTTCAGTTAGAGTATTAAATTTTCATTCTTGTATCTAAAAAAAATATAAATATTAAGGCGGAAGCTATCTGTGAGAAATTCGTAGATGGCCGGAAATGAAGGAAATGATATTTTTTTCGTGCGATTGCCAATTTCCTCTTGATTTTAGGGCAAAGAATATTGGATTCCTATTTAGTGCGAGAAAATACCTAGAAATATGTGTGGCGGAACATTTTTTTAGGAAACAATATGCGAAGTGATTACGCGTGAGAGGAATCATTGATTTGAGAATACCTTGCATCGTTTTCACGAATTTCCCAGGAGAATCAAACGCCGAAAAAAAAAACGAAAAAAAAAATGAACAGTTCGAATCAAGGGATATTCTTGGCGCGCTTATATTTCCCTGGTAGTACAACTTTGGTACGGTGCCCATGGGCTTTCCGGATTTACCTAGTTATACCGCTCTTAGCGCATCCGAGCAATAACGCTCTTCGATCCCCATTGGGAGCTCTACGCGAATATTTTTAATTATCAAACTTCGGTATACACCGGAGGATTCTTCAACGAATATTGCATATCTTTGCTCTCTCGTAGACCGTAATAATAATGCCGGGAAGCGTGAATAGATGATCACTGACGGAATATGTGATCGTGTAACGAATTTACACAAAAACCGGCTTTGTCCTTTTCCTGGTGGCCAACAAAGCGGCGCTTCTAATTATTTATACCCGCACTTTACATTCGTGTTCCTAGAAGTTCACAGAGAATTTCGAGCCCCCCCCCCCCCCCCTTAAGAGAGTGTTTGGAACGGCAACGAGCGATTCCCAGGCGAACGTGGATTAGCGTTGAATCATTTTCTCGCTAAATTTGGAAGCTCCGATTAAAGTCTGAGTAGGATATTCGCGGAACAGTGAGCTGAACCTTTATGCGCTTGTGCGATATTGCCGTCGCTCAAAGTACCAACGGCAAAGTCACGTTCGTTTCTAACGAAGATACCCGTGTCGTTTCCCTTCTCTCCCGCTTTTGGATTCGGCTCTCCCTCTCCATTTTGCCCTCTTTCGCTCGCCGGATCACCCCGGGTATAACTTCAACGTACGTATAATCCACGTATTAATGCGATATATGAAATTTCAGGGCACGTGAAAAGCCTGGAAACGAGGGCACGCTGACTCCGCTTTCGAGGCTCGCTCGCTCCTCGCTCGGTTTCCATCCCCTATGTCTATCTCTCCGTACCTCCCTCACTTTCAAGGGCCTTAAGCCAATTCACATTTTGAGCACATATCCCGAGGAGGGTGGTCCGTCGTCCCGTCCGTCCGTTCGAATCTCCGGCAGTAGTAACGATTATTATCGATCGACGTTATACGTATGTATGGTAAAGAGAGATCGCTTTCCGGAACGAGAGTCGTGACAATTCAGCGGCGTCGGGATAACGGAGGGAAAATTCCAAAGAGGCTTAAAAGGAGAGCCGTACCGGTACTGTCGGTGCAACTTCCCTCTGGGTACATTTTTCCAACGTGGAAAAAACGATCAGGAATTTCAACGAAACTGGCAATAGTCAAAATGCAGTAAAATATAACTGTGTGCATACGAGGATACTGTGCGAAGTGGCGGCCGAATGACCTTCGGAGTTTTTCAAGAAACCATCGCTATATCCGTATCCATTCGCCGAACAATGAGACCCGAACCCTTATCTATCAACGTTTTATATTTTTCTGCCAAATGCGGAATGAATTTGAATAATCTGATGATATGCCGGGTGGCTTCCCGAGGTCTCGTTTTTCCCCGCGTGCTGCGATCGATAACTGCGGTTGAACATGATTGTTCTTTGGAACACTCCGGTGTTGATACCCGCCTGTTCTGTTCGGCGCAAGAGCCAGAAGAGTTGATCGTCGGTTGCCATAACGTCCCGATATGTGGGAACGAGGGAAAGCGGTACAGTGCGTCTTCCAGCCATTTGTAGTATGCTATTCGGGCTCGTCGAAGTGAGCCGTATACGGGGTGTCGTTATGGTTATAACGACCACGAAACCCTCGAGAATTGTTTGAACCTTCGAACCCTTGTTATCTCCACTACCATTTCGGGAGGTCCCTCTTCCTTCTTTTCATACACCCGTCTGTGTGTGTCTGTGTTTCGGCGTGTGTCCGTGCAAAGAAGGGAGAAGCAGACGGAAACTAAAAGAGGGAAGAAGAAAACAAGAAGCTGCAGTCATAGAAGGGTCCAAGGAGTTCTCGATGGAGCTCCGTGTGTCCGAAAGTCTCAACAAAAGACATACCGCGGTGGTGGCTACAAGGGTGACAAGTTATCGTGGTAGGAGGAGGGTTTTATCGGGTGGTCGCGCGGAGGCGGTTTAATGAAGGTCGAGCTATCGTCGACACTCGAGGTCGACGACGATGCCAGGGCGGCCACTCTAAATCGCACGGGTTCCTCGCAGCTCCGAACCCCATCGCGATTGTACACCGGCAGCGTCTTCTGCTTCGCCCTCTTTTTCCGAGATTCTCCCGTCGGTCAATTGCCACTTATGCCTGCTACTGGGAGACCCATCGGAGAATGAGGAGGAGTCATCCGCCGGCAGCCCGGTAGCGCGGATCCACCCGAGATAACAACAGTGGTGGGAAAGAGGGTGTCATGAAGCTGGTGGCTCAACGACAGATCAGTGACGAACGGACTTGGGAGCTATAACTATGGTTTTTCGTCTCGTCGATAAGGGGATAATACTTCGAGTAGGTGGTGTAGCAAAGAGGCACTTACTTATCGCAAAATCTATACGCGAAGGATAACGACCGGATTCCAGATGTTTATGAATAGCGGGAATCCGATCACATTGAGAAGAACTATGGTGGTTGCATGGTCCGCGAGATTTGAGAAAGGCATTTCCGAGACCATTCCAGATTAGCAGATGCAGAACGGAACGAATGGGGGGGGAATAAGATTCCGAAACCTCGGAAGATTCATTCCAGCCACCGGCGAAGAAAAGACCGCAACCTCCCGCCCCGCTACGTGCGATAAGGGGTCGCCGTGTATCCTGATTAGAGGGTCCCCGAGCCATCGAACGAGCGAGAGTGGGATAGCCGCTGCGGTTACCCGAATGGACAGTGGAATAACGATCGCTCGGCGTTCCGTACCGTGATCAATCGACCGACGGGCCTATAAACGTTATTCTCTCTTTCGGGGCATGAAGAAGCCATTTGGTGTCGATATTGTACGTAGTACCGTGCGAGGATACCCGCCCTCCGGGAGTTTCCGTCCCCTTTCTTTATGGCTCACGGTTCGACCCGTAGTTATCGTCTGTCTTCATTACAGTGGCATAGCCCGAACTGACATATTTACTCGAGGAATATTGCAGGCACCTAGTGGTAAGGTCGTGGTGGCGATGAGCTTGTTAAATTACTCTTTTGGGAGGAGTTGAATAGTAATAATGAGGCGGGTTTCAAGCTTCTAGTCAGAGAAACAAGGCAGTTGCCTTGTTTCACTGAACATTTTGTCAATAGCTTCAATCATACGGTCAATTGTGCAGCCAATCGTCATCAACATTCAATCGCTCTCCGAAATGTGAAAATCTTGCGACCGTCGCCCAGCGATTTCCGTTATTAACAATAAATTCACTTGTGTATAAGGTCATATACTTCCGTTACCTCATTGTCTTCAGACACCACTACCTTCGCGCATCTTCCGGCGCTGGCTTTTCGCTACCCTCCCCCACATAAATCATGCAAATGAAGCGTTTGACGTGATAAATATTGCGTCCTTCCTAGCCAGGTACGCCGTTGAAGCCGAGAGCTGAGCAGGCTTCTCGCATTCCTTCCCGCAACCGGCACGATTGATTACCGTTAGATAAATCCAAGCTTCCAGACATTAAGCAGAGCCGGTTGCCAGAAGGCGGAAGGAGACGAGAGAGCGCGCGAGCGCGCGCGCCTCCGGGCTCCGCGGACTTTACCGGCGGGTAATAAAACGACATTTTAGCGGCGTTTTTCAAACTCCTCTCTTCAAGTCCCCTCACCCTCTCGGCGATACCGGGGCGCGGATCTTCTCTCGCCTTCTCCGACACGACTCCTCGCTCCTCGTCGACGTTGTCACCACGACGGAATCGCTGGGAAAGTTGGCTCGTCGAGCTCGGATAACGAAAGCGGGACCACCCCTGGCTGTTTTCTGGGATCCACTTCTCCCCAACCTCTTTCTCCCTCGCCAACCCTCAAATCCCACAGCACTTGGCTTTGCATCCCCGATATCCCCAGTACGGAGCGCCGTTGTCTTCCCGTAAATAAGATCAATAGTAGCTATGCCGTGGAGTGTGAATGGTAAAGTGCTTTCTCACTCCTCGCTGCTCCACCGCGCACTCAGACAAAGGGGAAAACCGTTTAAAATTGCCTGAATCGTAGAAGATCCTTCTTCGTATTTTCAAACGAGACAATTTTTTTTGCTTTTGTTTTTTTTTCTTCTTCCGGTTGGAGGGAGAGAATACGAGAAACGTATAATATGCCCTCCCCCGAGGGCACTTGAAATCACGAGGTCGGGAAAAGTTTGCTCGCAAGTTTCGTCGTGATCAATGAGCGGTGCGGGATTCTGTGACCGGCGGAGAGGAACGCTAGGGGGGGGGGGGGGGGGGGGGGGGGGTGAATCGAGCTGAGAAGAATTTCTCAAGTAATTCTAATTTCATCAGCGATCCAGATGGCGGAGGTCCTGTTGTAAGACGCTCCCCGCTCCGGCTCTAGCGAAAATCACACTCGCCCGGATATCAATAACGGTCTTTATTCACACAGTTTACACAGTTATTCTCTTATAATTTTCCCATTTCCATTTCATTGCGGTACGGGGGAAAAAGGAGATCGTCGCGGCAGGGCTCTGCGTTAAGAAGCTCGAGCGGGAACCGACGGGAGGAGGAGTATAAAAAGAGTGCGGGACGAGCGAGGGCATGGCGTGGCCGAGACTCGCCCGCTCGTACTCTCTGTCATTAATATTCAACGGTTCAGTTATGAAAGTAAAGTGAAAAAGTAATGCTCCCATTCCACTGTAGCCACCGGTACGGAGGGGCCCCGGTACGAAGGCAGTAGCCTCGGCGACTATACAACGTCGGACGGACCATATTTAAGTCAATTATACTATTTAGCATTGTTCTCGGATAATAGCGTAAGTTAACTCAATGATTGTATTAGCCTTCCGAGACGAGGAAGGGGTGTACGGGCCGGGGGGGGGGGGGGACACCTCCAGTCTGCGACGATTTCCTCGCAGCGAAATCCGCGGAACCCACCTCGGAAGAACGATGAAATATATTCTCGAGTGAATCCTCGCTCACTTCCATCTGGAGATCCGTTGTTTAAGTAGCGGGGGAGCCCGTCACGAATTCGAGTTTGAGGGAGAAGGAGTTTAAGGAAAATAAAATAAAAGAAAGAAATACAGAAAAAGAGAACGACGCGAGGAGACGAAATGTCAGAAAACGACGACGATAACAAGAAGCTGTGGGGAAAATGAACATCGACAACGCGAGAATCTATACGGTATAATGAAAATCGATTGTTTCGTTATCCCGTAGGTGGTGCGAGGGCACTCTTTGCACACTCGAGCAATGGGTATCTCGTTATCGAATACAACCCGACATTATGGATGCGATATTATTTTACAGTTGTCAATAAAGCCGCTCGGGCGTTTTATCGCTCGTAAAAACAGCATTGGGCTCTACGGATGTACAACAAGCGCCTCCCCAGCGTAATCAAGTTTCTATGCCCGATCGATTAAATTTTACACTTGAACCACTGCATCGAGCGAACTCTTCGGGTACGGTAGGGTTCTCACGGTATTTCCTCGTGTATCGACGCTGAAGAGAACGTCGTAACTCATAAACGATATCGGCTTGAACTTTCCGAGTTTCATTCTGTTCGCTGTCTGTCATCGCGCCGCGGACTGTGCATACATCAAACATTAAGAGGGTTCGAGCATTCAACCCTAGTAAAACGAGTGCTAAATTTATTAAATGGATCGTACACACTTTCATGCATCAATCGGTCATAGTAGATCGTGTTTCATACTGCAATATTGCAGTATGGCTGGTAATGTTTTTCGACATTGAGGAGATATATATATATATCAATCTCAATCTAAGAAAACATTAATAGCATTGGTTTTTCAAAAACATTAATCTATTCGTGGCAATTTTCGAGAGGGCACATATCTGTTCCATTTCTTTAAAAAAATGTACACAAACGATTGAAAAAAATTAGAGCTCGCTTGCCTGATGTGAAACGTTTAAACCTCCTTAAAAAATCATAAAATTTCGAACGTCATTAATCGACATCGTTACCAGGACGTATCAAAACATTTGCCTAACGAAAACATCAACGGTAGATAGAAAATGTGAGAGCGGGACGAGAGGGTGGCTCCGGTAGCCGGGCAGTAGTAACGCCCGGCTTTGGTTAGCCCGAGTTAGAGTAAGCCGCGCCGGCAGTAACGACCCATGCCGATCACGCTGGCAGACAGCTGATCTATCGGGGTCCCAGCTACATCAGCCGTACAAGCCGCACACGGGTGAGTTCCGCGGTGGTTGTGTACCTATGACGAGGTAAGTGGTCGCATCCGACAGTGGATATGTCCGGCAGTGGTCGGACAACTACGCTCTCCACCGACCGCATCGCGCGCGCTCCGCCTAGCCAGTCGTGTCCATCACTCGTCGTCGGCTCGTGGTAATTCCCAGAGATAAACCTACCGCGATGATAACCTATCCGCCACCAGGTGAATTGTGAGACATCCAAGGTACCTCTCGGTCGCTTCGGCCCGTTATATATCGGAGCGTTGGTGCACTGCGCGTTTTGAAATACGAACTGCATTATTTGCGAATCGGACGAATGGAATGGTATACATCCGAACCAGAATTCGAGAAAATTGAGACTGTAATGAAATAATGGTTCATAGCGAATCGTGCAATTTCCAACAGCTTCGTAGCATCGTAATCACGGAACAAATTACTAAGTCCCTCGTTGGCATTGTACACCCATCGCGCGTGTATTAGTATTTATCTGTGCTCCGAGCTCAGATTTTTAAGATAGTGCCGCGTCAGTGTCATATCCCTGTTTTTCCGTATTATTTGAGTCAATAAATTCCCGCGGGCGAGTCGGTAAACATACCCAGATGAGATTTAACGATCGGCACGGCTACAGGATCATACTTCTACCCTCACTTCCGGATAAACGTTACTTCCGTCTTTGAAATATTAGTTTTCGACCGGGAGTGACGTTATCCATTTGGATTTCAAAACATGTGATCGTTTTGGTTAAGCTGACCGGCGCTGTTCTTTATTTCGGAAATGGTGCCCTACTTATACGAGTACACATGCTCTTTCGCTTGCGAGAGTGACGGCAACAAATTGACACCTGGCGGTGGGAACGCGCACCATGTCTCGAGTTCGGTGGCCGCCAAGTAGTCAGGTGATCGTGCGGGAAGCGCGTCTAGTGGTTACGCTCCTGCCTGGGCA
The DNA here is from genome assembly GCA_958510785.1 of Exephanes ischioxanthus. Classification (NCBI taxonomy): domain Eukaryota; kingdom Metazoa; phylum Arthropoda; class Insecta; order Hymenoptera; family Ichneumonidae; genus Exephanes; species Exephanes ischioxanthus. Next base: position 17,370,744 of record OY294020.1, on the reverse strand, counting down.
GACCAGCTACCGCTAAGGCGCAGGCTACGGGGCGACTGTTCGCATTAACCGTAATTACAAGTGTGAGTGTTATCAATGTGTAACAGATTTGTGGTTCACTTATTCCAGTGAGAGAACATTATTTGTAATTAATAGTATGTGTTTTATTGTTTTTAAACAAAAAAGTTCCGAGCGAGAGAAAAGGACGTCTCGGCGTACAACCAGTGATAATTTCCCGTACGTCATCACTTCCGGTTGAAAACTGAAATCCAGCAACTCTAGATTCGTTGCGCCTCCATCGTTCTACCAACATCCAGAGAGCTGAAAGCCTCGCGCCACATGAGGAAAAAAAAACCTCTAGTTTCGTCCGTCCATTTTACTGCCACTACTGCGTGCGACGTCGGCGTGACATTGCGACGAGTGAGACATTCGAAAGTACGCCGTCGAGGGCTTAACGACGAGCCAAACCGATAAAGCCCGTTGGTGAAACGAGATTAGCTAGCTCGTAAAGCTGTGGAAACAATAACTGCGACAGGATTCGCCGAGTTTTTGCGTCTAATGGCGCGTCGTCGTCGAGACACCGAGACGCGATCCTCGCGGTGACGACTCCAGCGATGTTCCCCGCTTCCTATGTCTGGGATCTCGGTAATGCTAGTACAGAATCTGTAAATGTTCGCGTAGAGGAGTTCCCGCAGCTTTTTAGAGCCGGTGCGTCATCGCCGATAGTCGGAGCGTATGTATAGAATTTTAAGCTTTCAAAGTACACCGGAATATCACTGAATTTCCAACATCACGCTTGATTAATTTCTCCATGGCTCTATCGGACTATCCTTTGTGACATTTATTGACTGTGAATAGGATCCAATCCAGGATACCGTAATCACAGTGACGGCTCGACAAGGTTTATAAGTACAAAAATAAATCAGGGCATCAGAGAGACAAGGGAGCAGATCCTCTCGAATTGCTGAGCCACCGCGTAATCAATAGATCGAATTCCGATGTATTAATTACCGGTGGCTATCAATTTTCAACGGCTGAAGGGGTGAGCACAAGGGAGGGTCGTTAGGCGGACGGTGAAGGCGAGTTGAGACAAAAAAATTGCGGGGTTAGATGAAACACCTTGCTGAACCTAGGTTCTCATCAAGTTCGTGTATACAGACACCACGGTATGGATTCGATCGAAAGTTATTATTTTCGACAAGCCTCTCGTGACGCGAGGATAATCGAGCTCTTCGTAAGCCGGGCGATAATCGCGTTATATTGATAAGGCTGGGAGACGATGCGAAGGGCCGGAGCCACGTGTATCGACTAGCAGTTCTTGAGATATACCATCACTGGCGCGCGGGCGCGCACAAACACACACACACACACATATGGGTTATCGTGTCTGCTTGCCGTCGCACCGTGATCCAATCATCCCAAGACCCTGTCATGAAATTGCCTTCGAGCTCTATTCCATCCGCGTGGTACGACCAATTGCCCTTGCTGACCTCCTGCTGCCTGTCTTCGAACTCAACGGTGGCCGCGAAGGAGAAACTTTGCTGCATTTCGTATTAAGGCCCGCCTGTTCGAACAAACCCTTCCTCTTCTTCTTGATGCTGCCTTCTTCTTTTTATCCCCCTGAGCCATACCCACGACTTTCATTTATTTTATTCTGTTACGATCCCTTCCTCCTTTTTTTCTTAAGTTTTTCTTTCCTATCCTCATTTGTTTGGTTCCGATTATTGCCCCTCAGCCTTTCGCCATTTCGATTCGCTTTATCGGAACTCGTTAGCGACAAGTAAATACACCACCAGTTACGAGCGATTTCTCACTAACATACGGTACCGATCTTGACGGTGCTTTAGCATTTATGATACTTACTTGAAGCAATTCAGTAGTACTTATTTGTTATGAATCAGCGGATTCCAAGTGATATTCGTCGGTTTTCATCCGCATTTCCAACCAGTTTCGTCACTTCTATTAGGTCTTCAGCAACGAGCGCTATTCCAAGATACCGCCAAGCGCTGCGTTGTTAGCCCGGTTGTGCTCTCTCCTTTGGCGCTCAAGGAATAGCGCGTCAACGCTGCGTCTCCCAACTGCGATAAGAGGATCATATTCTAATTCCGCAGTTCCTCCATTGCCACCTAAAACGCCAGTTCGGGACACTGCCACCTAAGCCTCGCAAGCGCGGCTGGCGGGCGCGGAATAAGGCCGCGACATATCACTCTCGTCGTCGTCATCTACCTCATTAGCTTTTCTCCTCATTCCTCCTGCACCGAAAATTCCATTTCGCTGATAAGCGGCGCAACCCCTTCCGCCTCTGAGATATCACAGCCGCCGATCCGCGAGGCTGCTCTCTTGGTTGGTAGCGAACACGCAGCGAAGTGCCACTTAGTGCTTTTGAATGCACGGCAATGATTCTCTCTATGGATTGTTAACGTTCGCCATGTTGAATCGGGATCAACCACACAGAGGCGAAGACGTTTCGTTATCGTCCCAAGTAAAATAAATGTCATTGAAAATTACAGGCGGACTCTCGACATCCGCGTTTTTCCATTTTCCCAAGTCCGCAAGAGCCAAAATTTCAGAAGCAAAGTAACACTTTTCTCGCTACTGTGGCGCAATAAATTTCACGCTTTGCCGGTGGGTCCGAGAGAAGCATGTAAACCCCTCGCTGGGGTTTAACGCATGTACGCGAAAGAGAGCGAAGCAGGAACAGCATAACTGTGCACTCATGTGGCGGGATAAGTGGTGCCTCCGCGCCCGCGTACCTTGTTTGCTAATCCGAGCAGCGCGGCAGCTCGAGAGTATGCGGCATCCTCGTTTTCCTTCTCTTTCACCCTATATATAATGTTCCAGTTCGCCAGGGACCGAGGGATCATCTGTTGCGAGTACGGAGACGACGAGGGAGGAATTGCTGTTGCGGGGAAGAGCGATCGCTAATGGAGTTAGTCCGTTGCTGCTACTATCGTTCTCTCGCGAGAGAGAGTGAGACCCGGTGGAGAAGGCCCCGGGCACACCGGGCAATCGATCACCGGTAGTCAAACGGAATTTTCCCCGACAGCGCGAGAACGTCGCTGAGAGACCGTGGAGGACACAGAGCTTCCGCCACGATCGAAAGAGTCGGGATTCCACCCCGCCTTCGTCGAAGTTTGAGCTCGAATAATAAATGCGACGTTGATTCGTCTCGGTATATTCGCAAATATTTTTTTCCTCAACGCTGAACCTACTCGGAGGAGGCAATGAACTCGGGATACGAGATACACAATGAAACCCGAAAGCGTACGGACTATGGGGCACACTGTTTTATCGCGAGAGCATACCACCGCGGGAAGCTAAGAAAAGGGTTAATGGCGACACAAAAAGGAAAAAAAAAACTGTGAGAATAAGTGAAGCTCTTTGGAAAGCGATTAAGAGGTCCTCCGGCGAGGTTTCTTACATTCATTTGTTCCTCCGACCACTTCGGCTGAACCATCACTCCCCGAACTTTTCTTGCCGTACCTACTTACGTACTGATCTTCGGATTCATGTTGTTTTCAAACCGTTTGGTACAGAGGAGAGCTGAATGTCGAAAAATAGGGAGTGCGAAGGGTTTCTCGTTCTGTATAAAAACTGTAAATTATCTACATCCGCTGCGCTCAACTTTCTTCACCGGACATATTCATACTTTCAATTATAAAGGTGGCAGGTACATTTCGCCCTCGGTAAAATTCATCAGACAGAGTTGTGTGAGAGGTTTGCCTCGGAGAAAATCGGGTTCCACGTTCAGCCGCGGCTATTTACGAATCCCGTTCACAGATGTACGCCATGCAGCCCGCAGCCCTTGCGGTATCAGGTATGTCGGTAATACATGATTCTGTGGCTCGCTTCAGAGACAACGGGAAGTACAGGATGCACACCGACGTGCTTTATTTTGATCAAGGGGCGAAAAAACTGCACGAACGATTCAGTTATAAATTTAATTTAGGAACTCGGCGCACAGTTCGAATGACTCGTTATCGCTCGCTAATTCGATGTGTAACGATGTGTAGTGATAATTCCTTCGACTCCAATCCTATTCACCATATCGACAGTAAAAAAATAATTTCGTAAAATCGGAATTCGAAGTTCCGATAATAAAAATAATAAATATAGGGTAAATATAGGGTAAACCAGGGTGATATGGACAGGCGGGCGAAATGTCCACCCATAATATCTTCTAACGAACAAACGAATGGCGCTGCCTTTGCACAGTTTTTAGTATATGTGGATACAGTGTGATTGCACAAAAAATTATAAGATTGTACATGCAAGGGTCAGTACGAGCGGTGAATCCCTATTTCGAAATAGCCAGAAACTTGTCGAGCTACATTTGTAGCGCGATGGAGATATACTAAATTATAACTCTGATGGCAAATCAACATTGAACACGGTAGTTGGATCTTTCAAGAAGATATTGGCGCATAGTAAATCTATTTTTTTTAAATTTCTTCCCTAAATTTAAGCAGTAACTATTTTTTTTTTACAGAAAATGAGGGATATGGCCATTCATGTTTCAGGGTATATGACCGTTAGTGGTGGCCATATCACCCGGATGTTGCGGGCGAGATGGCCACGTGGGCATATATATTCACTGCAATTTCCGGGTGATATGGCCAGTTAAAGCGTTTTCTTTTTAGTTTGGAATCTAAAACATTTGACGGAGGTAATTATTGTCTTTCTGTAGTTTAAGTATACAACATAAAATACAGTAAGACATGTTTTGTGCGATTCGGATGCTTCTCTAGGTCGAATTGACTACCATTATTACCGTGGCCATGTCACCCGTACTGTCCGGGTGAGACTGCTTAACGTAAATATTTATTTATAGAGCTGCAATTAAATCACGCATCAAATAAATCGAAAATTCTGAATGAATTACTTTAGTTTGATGTTTCTATTAGTGGTTACAACAAAAGTTTTAAAGTTTTTTAACCGGTACACCTCCAAATGTCATTGATTAAAAAACCATGGCAATATCACCCCAACTTACTTTTAGTATAAATGATAATAATAATTTTGTAAAATAAGTGACAAACTCGTTTGTTCAGGCTTGAATATACCGTAAACTCCCTCTAACTCAACGCTCTCTAGTAGGCCATTTCCCCTCAATTCTTTCTCAACGCGTAGCCACAGAGGAGAAGGCGTTCCCCCACTTTCGTGAATTTGTCTGTTATCTAACCAAACCTAACCGTTTGGCGCGCTTCACATGGCTCATGGAAGGCTGTGGTGGTGGATTTTCCCTCTAACAGCGTTGAGTTAGAGGGAGTTTACTGTACAAACCGATCCTCCTATTTCACGTATCATTAACAATTTTAGTTTATACTTTTGTTTGAAAAACTAGAACCAGATGGCGATCGAAAAAAAGAAAAAAAAATGCGGACGTTTGTGAACAATAAGGTGTAAAAACAAAAAAACTTTTTTAGTATGTATATATCATGCCGAACATCCGTAGCAGCTGTCAATCCATACATCGATTCGACTGGCTGATGCTTTGACTGACTTCGTGACAATCCGTTTTTGCATGAAAGAGAACTGTGCGTGTGTGTCTGCGTGTGCATGTGCCCGAGAGATACACGTTGGGGTGTAAAGAGGGCCGAGATGGAGAACGCGACAGCTTAGGCAAAGCCTTCGTCGATAAATCGATATCGTATAAACGGCACGTTTCACTCTCCCGGCGTAGCCCGATTTCACGTAGATAAGCCCTCGAGCATTCAGACGGGATCTTGGTACGTATGCAAACACACGTGGAATATTTATGCGTTCTTCGTATTTACGAGAGCGACATGGACGGGGGGGAGGTGCACGAAGGAGATGCGAAGAAGGAAGAAGCACGGCGGTACTTTCTGGCATAGCTAGGTGTATAGCGAGAGTTGTACCTTGTACGCGAAACTATGTGCCGCGGTGGAGATTTTCTGATCGCGCGCGGGCCATTGTCGTGCGTGCGGAGGTAGGCACATGGAACAGAAATCGTCCACTTATAGATATGTATTACTAGCAGGTTGTTGTCGCTCAGGCGCTTTGCGCCCTCGCTATCGACTATGGAATGTACAATCCAGAAATTCGGATTTCGGAAGATTTATCGGAAATTCATCACTTCCGATTTGAAAATCTCATTTTTCGACCGGATATGACGTCTTTCCGGTATGACGTCACTTTCGGCAGAAAATCTGAGATGTTCAAACCGGATGTGACCCATTTCCGGTATGACATCACTGGCGGTCGAAAAATGAGAATTTCAAACCGTCAGTGACGTAACAACGAAATATTTCAATTTGGAATGTGCCTCGAATGCAGCCGGTGACAGAACGGTACAGGCGCAGCGATAACATTTTTTGTCGAGCGGATATGTTGAGTCTGACTCAATGTCGGGGTCGGGCGGATACCGTCTTAAGCGCCGAGCGACTACAAGACCCTCGGCAAGTGGTGCGGTTCCGTAGTCGTGCCATGGTTGAATCTTACTTGAGTCGATGCGTCGGCGTTCGTTGTGAAAATGCAGGACCATTCGAAAACGCGGATCCACAGCGATCGCACGAGCACACGCTGTATTGATATTTCTCTGGCGCACAGTACGCGATGCGGAAGAGTCGGGTGCACCACAGCATCGTAAATCGTACTCGGTGTAACGATCGGGCATAGTAATGAGGACAAATGAAGTGGCTGAATTATACGCGAATGTCCCTATGGGAGAGAGAGCAGGTAGCGAACGGGCGGGGAATGGAAACGCGGAGAGGAGCCAGAGGCAAAGGGCCCGGAGAGAGGCTCATGAGTTATTCATGGCGTCTATCATAGCCACTCCATCCAGATTGCGAGATTAATCGAGCTCGAACAGCCCTTTGCTCGTCGGCAATCCTGAATCTCTCTTGGTCTTTCTCGTTGATTCCGAGATTCCTCTTTCCCTGTCGCCTACTTCCGGTGGTTCTCGAGTTAAAAGTTCTCAGTCGAGCTTTGTCCGCACTTGCGTGAACGGGATTTTTCTCGGTGAAAACGGGGGTTCCGTCATAGAAGTTCACTCATAATGGCCGCGAACCCCTCGCTATATCAGAACCAACTGTGGCTTTCAGGAGGAAGCACGCAGCATCTTTCCTTCGAACGATGAGTGCTCGGCGAACAACGAAAGAGGGGCAGGAAGAGGCGGAGGACTTCTTTCTATCCTCTCGTAAGCGATGAGGCGGCACGGTGGGTCTGAGCGATGATCGACGCAAGCGAAGCAACTGGTACGTATCATCCCCGTTACACAGGCTGATGCCGCTTTCAGGGTGAATCTATCGGCATCGCTTTTTCCGGCGGCTGTGAAAGATGCTTCGTTACCAGCAATTCTTATCACGTATCCGACGTTGTCCGCGGGTCTGAGGCCGGTTTCAGATCGACGGGATCGCGACGAAAATAAATATTGTCCATTCGACATTCTCCGGACGACCGTAAACGCCAGTCTCTTCATCTCAGTGGAAGTAAGACCGGCGGGGAACAGTGGTGAGGGATAGTAAATGGGGGGGGGGGGGGGGGGAAGAGGAGAAAAAGAGGACACTGCATCAGCCTCGCGAACTCGTCGACCCGGCGGGCAATGATTTGTCCTTGGCCATTACTACCAGGCGAGTTAAATCGAGTAAAAGCACAGCGGGAGACCTCACCCCCACCCCCGCAGCCCCTGCAGCAGTTAGGTGCTCTTTGCGCGCGAGGAAGAAAGAGCGAACGAGTGGACTGGCTGTAAAAGTGTTTTTTCGCGCGCACGTACGCTACGGTCCACACGTGTACGTCAATACGCTGGAAGCGGGAGCTCCTGGACTGAGGTACTTTCCAAAGGTGCTGCCGGGAGGACACGATCAGTAAAATAATAATGGTGTCGAGTCGAAGAGAAAAGCCGGGTGGCCGGGGCGGGAGGGGGGGGGGGGAAGTCACGAAGAGTACCTTTCCGTTGTATATACTGTCCAGCAGTGAACTATAGTGCTCGACAAGACAGGACCACCGGCGAGTGTCTGGTACTTGTGCGAGACCAACTGTTTTCAGAGCTCCGCTGAGAATAGATGGAGACATTCGGGAAGGGGGGGGGGGGGGGGGCGCGATGGCGAGAGAGGTCTCAAGGCAACGGGGCCTCGGAAGAACCTTGGGGAGAGGACAGGATAAATAAAGATCGACCTAGCCTCTCCGGGCCATTCTCTCCGAGTCGGTGGAGCGTACGCTATATCGGGGGTGGTTTATCGGAGGGACGGAGGACGGGCGCGCGCCAGAGTGTATCGGAACTTCCCTCGTCCCGGGCTCCTAAATTAGGGTGTCGATTAAACCACTCGTTTAGTTCCCGTATAACCCTCCCCCCGGTCCTCTTTCTTTCCGACTACCCGCGAGACCATCCCGAAAGCCGAACAGGCAAATGAATCTTGGCAAGAGGATCGTGGTTGTCTCGGCGACGGCAGTCGTTTGTCTCGGGCCGGGCGAGATGGGGACCAACATCCTAACGGTAAAAACTGAAGGACGTGTAACGATAGAATTTAAAAGAATAATAAAAAGATAGAAATTTAATGCATGCTCTCGTTGGAGAGTCATTGGAGTTCATTGTCATTTTAAGGGTCCCCATCGAAGTACAATGTACCAGGACGTTTTTCTGGCAGGCGCCGAACGAATGTCCGATATGTTTCCGAACCGTGGAATTCTCTACCACCGGCAGGATCGACGGTCCAAAATCTGTTGCACGATTTCTTTTCTTACTACGCTTTTTTTTTATTTCATTGTTTTTTTTTTTTTAGATCTCGTTCCTTTTTGCCTGTCCTCTCGTCCCCATCCTCCATCGCTACACCCTATCTAGCTCGGCGTTGGTACGGGCGAACGACCGCGATGGAAACGTTAAACCCACTGCTAGCTCTCGCAAGCTAGAGCCAGCACAGGCGGGACTGGATGGTGGCCAACGATTTCGAGTGTCTGCGCGCCCGGGCAACCACCGCTATATAACGCAATCGTGGTTTAAGGCGCTTACCACCCTCTTCTCTATCTCTCCCCGATCCAACGACGTCGGAGCCCTCCTCCCGCCGAGTTGTTCGGTGTGAGAACTATGAAGGAAGCGGCTCTTGGTGTCGGCTCGTAGAGGACGCGCCAGAGCGCCAGATACTCAAGCACCCCGAGATGGTAGAAACGAAGGAGGAGGATGCTGCGAATTCAAAGATATAACGACCCGGATCAGGCACGACAAACCTCAATGACCCCGGCGCGTCTCGACTGAGGCATAAATTGTGTTTCTATAATTCCGTTACCGTCTCGAGGCGAAAGATCCCGTGGCATGGAAAAGCTCGCTTCGACAATGGCGTCAAATTAAGACGGTCTCGATCTACTTAGTCGAAGAAAAACTCGCGCTGAGTTTGAGACACCTGAAGAATTAAAATTAAAAAAAAATTTAACTATTAATCGTATTTATCGTTGACTCCCGACTGGAGTCGAGCAGGCGAGTGGATAATTAAAATTTGTCATCGAAACGAGTACATTTTATATTCACTCGTTTCTGTGCAGTTGGTTTTTTTAAATTTTATTTCTTAATCGACGTCGGACTAATTCGTGCCGAACGGAAGTGACAGCGCAAATATACGAATTTATCTCCATATCCTGTACGGCTATTTATCCGCGGGACACGAGAATTTGGTGGAACCTGGCAGAGTTTCAAAATTGTGTAGCCCCGAGAGGGAGAAAAGCATGGTGGAGCCCAGTTGGTCGAGGAAATGCAGAGCGGCGGATAGAACAATGAGTCTACAGTATTCGGCATAGAAATTCCAAAGATGAGGGAAGGCTCGCGGGCAACCGAGCTTAATTCAGCGGTGGTTGGCGCGGCGAGTGGGGGCTCAAGGGGTAACGAGCAGTGTGAGTATTCCGGCTGCATCCTGCCGTTTTCCATCCCTTAAGCTTCCTACGTCCAGCAGGGCTTAACGGTCTGGTGTTTTAAGTAAATCCTCGGACCCCGCCGCGTTACACAGCCGCCGGCTTCGCCCCTCACGCGTTATTTATATCCGCGGGGCTTGCGTATTCTCGAGACTCGCGTGGAGAAAATAGAAGATGAACACGCGACTAAGTGGAAAAAGTAATCAAAGTCATTTGTAGCTGGTTGTGTTCTGTACGCTGGAACCTCGCGGTGCTAGTACGCCCGTTCAAGGTTGTAAGGCCCGAATTCACGCTGGCGATGACGAAGTCTCACCGACACAGAGATGCCGCCACGGAAGTCAATAATCAACGATCTTTATTTGCTTGTGGGGAATTACGAGATGTGAAGCGGTATACAAAATTGGTAAAATATTTATTTATAAAAACAAACACAACAATTAAATTACACTATTTCACTTGAATTATGAATGACGTTTACTTAAATTGACGAAGTGGCTACACTTTAGTGGGTCTATCGTAACGTGCCGTTTGGTACTAGTCTCCAAGATGCAACTGTTCGTTACCGTGGAAATTCTTACACTGATTTTAGAAATTATGTTTTAGCAAAAAGTTAAAAAATATGGCAGTGTCTTAGAAATTCGGAGCGATATTTGAAGAATCGATCAATTGGCTGATAGAAAAAACAAGAAGGGAAATTGCAGTTTGAGTGGGAGCGAGACGCCTGCCGAAAACGCAAATTACCTTATCGTTATTCTTGTCGACTTTAAAGGATTTTTTGTCTTTATTGGAAAGAACTCAGCTGTATCGCAGATGTTTTATTGCCCCGCTCGTAAAGGTGTAAAACACCGAATTTCCTCGAGGATTCGTTAATCCTCTCGTCGAGAAAGTTTATTTCTTTATTCATCGGAACCGTCCGATGCGACGGAACAGGTTGTGTCCTGTCAGCCCTACGATGCGGCTTGCAATTTGTAACCAGTTTCATGTTTTCGCGCCCAGGTTATCGATGAAAATTTGACACTTTTGTCAAAAAAGGAAACAAACTAAGAAAAACCATAATCCACATTCATTACAAGAAACGGAGAAAAAGAGAACCTTTCGGCGAGAGCGTAGTGCAAGAATTAGAGGTTTGATTTTGCGGCTACGTGGAGAGTTCGTGGTCCTCATCCCTCGAAGCTTATCTCTCAGCCTCGCCGGTTCGTTCGTTCGGTTTTCTCACGAACTGAACGGCTCGCCCGCCATCAACAAATACCGATAGCCCTGGAGGCCCGATGGTGCCCAGCGGCACCTCTCTTTCGATACTTCATTCTCTCTCTCACAGTGCCCGTCCGACTTTACCCGATCTTCGGAAACCGTTCCCGCGGACCCGCGGTATATATCGTTCACGGACGAAAGGGGCTACGGGGTTACGTATACACGGCGAAGAGATAAAACCAATCACACGGCACTGTACACACAGAAATTTATTGCAGTAGATTATCTGGCCTCGGTCCAAACACAAACACATTTCTTCGGTACCGAGCGCGAGTCCAGATCTCACTCTATCTCTTTCTCTCTGTGTCTCTGCGAATAGCGAGGTATACGCGAGGGTGTATCGTAGTACACCGAGGGCACGTTCGGGGAGGTGAAGGGGATGCTGCCTCACAGCTCGGGCAAAGAGGGACGGCGAGGAAGAAGACATAAATATAAAAAAAAGGAGACGACAAGAGAAACGCCGATGGAACGAGTACGGCCGGTGGGTAACGCGGAGATAAGAATGTATACTGTTTCGCGGAGTGCCACAGCGGATACATGAAGATTCAGTAAATAGATAAATGAACAGATAGATATACATAAAAGATGTGGAATTCGAGTATTGCGTACGGATATGTTTATACATGTACGATTTTATCCCCCGTCTTGGTCTCATTCGGCGCCGCCTCCGTGAATCCCTCACATGCCCTCTTCCTCTTTCCCCCGCCGCCGGATTCGGTACAGTTTCCCTTCTTGCGCTCCAATGTACTTCCCAACCTGTCTCTCTGTCAGTGTGTGTCATTCCGTTTCTTACTCTCTCGTAATGTCGAGTTTTGGCCGCGTTTGAATCTCGCGAAAGTAGAGGATTTCCACGAGACGTGGAATGGCTTTTTATTGTCGGATAGACCATTTGAACAACAGCCAACATGGCAAGCCGAACCGACCCCGGCAGGATCTCGCGTTCTCCCTGGTCTCGGTCGATGCTCCTGCTTTCTTCCTCGCCGCTAGGCATCTTCCGTCCCGTTCGCTCGTTCTCTTCGGCTCCACTTACCAGGCGTTCGCCCTTGCATCCGCGCCGAGAGCGAGCGAAGGGACCGAGGAACCACTCGCTGCAACTAGGGAATGTCGTTGTGCTGTAATAGATTTATACGTCGAGCGACGAGGAGAAGAAAGAAAGGGCGGCGATCCTGCGGCAGAGGAAAAAGGAGACGCGGGCGGAGAGGGTACGGGGAGGGTAGGAACGTTTGTCGACACAGTCCCCCCCGGGGGAGTGGAGAGGAACGAGTATACATCCGGATGAGACAACAGAGCACACTGGCCAAAGGATTTCGGACGTCGACGGCACAATCGTAGTCGCCAAAGAGAATCTCCCTCCCCACCGGTTCGCCCTCTCCCGTTTGGTCTCGTTTCTGTATCCTCTACCAGCGAAAACGTTAGAAACTTTAGTGGATTCGTGGGGGCACACACTGAAAGAAACTACGCTCGGCGAGGTCAACGCCGGTATCTTCGCTGCGGCATCTTCAAAACGTTATTTCCCGACTCTCGACTGGTAGACTGCATACCCACACACTGGCACCTCCTGATCTACGGTGCCGTTGCGAATGTTTCGAATGCCCGAGATACGACAGGAAACGATGCACCAACCGCCTCTGCCACATGCAGAGTCTGCACCGAGACTATATAATGGAGCGATGCACGGTCGTAAAGATAAATGGAAGGGGTTCGGCGAGGCACGAGAATGAGAGATATCAAGTTTGTTAGTGAGGAATATCAATTTCCTCTCAGACAGAACGCACAGGTCGGAGGAGGCGCGTCATTAGGAAGAGCCACGTGGGCAGACGAGCAATAACGCATGCCAATTAATTAAATTTATAGTATTCTTCCGGATAATAATTGGTGGAGATGTGCCGCACGTCAGCGTGGCTTCATCCCGCCGCCAAGGGTTATCAAGGCTCATTCATCCGACAAAAGGTCTTGTTAATTCATAGAGCACACGCGGTAACAGCTATCCATTTTCTACGCGACAAGTTACCGTGCAACAAGCGGAGCTTGAGTCATTGGGAAGTGAACGAGCGGAGCGAGAGGGCAAAGAGGCACGAGGTACGGAGAGACAATTTCGACCCCGTAGGCCATAATGAATACAGCCAGCCAGAAGCTCCGCTCGAGCCGAGACTGCCGGGACGAGGGCACCGGTGCATAGTTACGTGTCACTCGTCAACTCTGGAACTTTGAACACTAGTCATCCCTCCGGTATGCGTACCAACATCGCTGGCTTGCACCAAGACATTGATATACTATGTTTCGCGCCTCACTTTGCTTGCCACTAATGAGGACGAAGAGACTGGTACCAACTGAGACCTTTGCCCGAGACCTCAAGCCCTTTGCCTTAGCTTTCGCCATGGGTGCCTTCAATGACCGCACTTGCAAACAAGAAATTAAGGGACTAAATGTAGGTATTTCGGGAGAACGGATAAAAAACTGGCAAGATATTTCAAGAATGTTAGAATTTCTTGCCTAATGATGTTTGAGGTGTCTTACCTAATTTTCTTTGGGTTGTAGACGATTTTGAAGGTTCCACTCGACGCTAATGGAAATTCCATCGAGGAAGCCATTAGTCTTGTTCCAATTGCGTTGTGCGAAACGCTCATTTCAATTCAACGAAGCAATATCGGTGTTTCAACAGGATTACCAGACCGATGCAATTCATTGGTCGGTACAATGACGTGAATATCCATTGAAATCCCACAACTCAATGTCCAAGTGAGGCATGCGTAAAGCCGAAAATAATAGGCCAAAAACAAATGAGCGTCGCAAGTCCGAACCTCCGATGTTCCGTCCGTTGTAGAAAGGACGAAACGATGGGCAGCGAGTAACACGAACCTCCGGCCATAGCAGCGCCCAGCGCGAACAATAGGACGCATGAGCGGTCAAAGGGCATTCGTTTCCGGTCTGTTCGGTAAACACTACCGAGAGCGGGATCCATCCAGAAAATCGTGCAGAGCAGGACGAGTAAACACAGTCTGCAAACCCTCATTTCCCTCCCACCGGTATCTTTTACTTTTGTATTATTCCCGCATGATGACCCGAGGACGTGGATCTTTATGCACCCCTCAGGTACTCTGTAATTAATTCCAAATTGGAATTAACTCTTGCGCATAAGCAGCCGGATCTCTTGACTCTCTTGTTCCTCGTTCAGCAATCGCCGCGAGCTTTTTTTATCCTGGCACTGATACAAGTGTCTGAAAAACAACATGAAACTGCCGGGGGGGTCGGGGGTTCATGAGAGAAGTTTTACGAATGAGGTGTGTATGTGGAAGTCGGAGTAGGCGAAGCTTAGCCCCATCCGGATGTGGTGGGGGATTGTTGCGGTCGTGTCGGCGAGCCGGATGGTGGTAAGGGAGGTACAAAACACCGCGTGCAGCTGACGTTTTACACTTTGTGGTAGGTAAAAGCCAGTAAAAGCTGCGAGATTCAGCGATGCGATTGTCCCTTTACCATGCTTCCTCGGCCTTGCCTTGCTTGTCCCCTCGTTCGCTCTTGGCGGCACTCACTTTCTCTCGTTCGCCGACCCTCCGCCGACCCTGTCTATTAACCCAACGTGTCGTTCATCGAGAGACACCACGTCCCATCGAAACAGCGGAGCCGCGAGAGGGTACCCTTCAACCTAATTAATGATAAGTGAAATTTTCACCGTTCGCTATCCGAAGTTGTCAGGGGGTGTGAAAGAGCCCACAAGTGACAAAGGAAAAGTGGACGTGACATTTTACCGAACTTCCTAACTTTCCTTAACTTCGGGCGATCGAAAACCTTATTAATTCAAGTGGGTTTCGATTGAATGGAGCCGGCAATTGTCACTACACGAACAACAATAGGACTCTTTCGGTGTCCCGATAATGATCGGGCTTTTGGGATGAGCTAATTCCAGTCATTACATTCATCACGGGTCAGACTATTGATGCGAGAAATCAATGAAAATCGGGAGCAGTCTTTACAATAGACATGAAAAAAAAGTGGTAAAAAACGAGTTCGAAACAACACCTGGAGGAGCGTGTGTAGTTTACGAGAACGGCTGTACGCTGGTTTCGAACAGCGTTCAAGCAAAATCTGTAAATTTGCTTTTCGCTCTTCCGCGCTGTTCCCCCCGCGCGTTGCCTATCTACGTGAAAATTAATTAGCGAGCCAATTTAACTTTAACGATCGTTCGATTTAACGTAGCTTCGCCATCGCCGCGGCTGCCCCTGCCGCGGCACAGCTCCCGCGCTGCTTTTGCATGCATCTGCAGCCTCAGGGAGAGCTGTGTTCATTGATAATAATTCCGCCGGATGTCCGGGCACAACTCGCCTCGGGGGATGCGCACACGCCAACCGAATCTTCTCTCACCTCTCTCCTCCTCAACCTTCCACTCTCCGACCCTCCGCCACTCCCACGCTCGTTTTCCTGTAAAACTTTTCCAAGTTAATTTCCTCATCGCCTGTTGATTTCGCGGTGTACAAACCCGCTGTGTTACCCGGCGGCTTATCGTTCAGAATTATCCGAAAGGTTACGCCTCCTCACACGCTTCCACACCTCTTATTTTTCTTTCGACGGGAGATAACGAGGCGCGAAGTCGCTATCTTGACCACGTGGTCGATCAACGGTGGACGATCGAACATGCGATAAACGCGTCATTCCCGATACGCATGATTGATCAACTGTCTCGAACAATAGAGGAGGCCACATAGTTGTGGCACACATTTTGCCTAACCGTCTTACATTTCACATCCTGCGTTTCTCCTTATCCAATCGAAGAATATTATTTCCCTATGTTCCTCAATTCATTGCTTTCTCTCACTGGCTGCATTTAAAATAATTTCATAGAAAAAAAAAGTTGAAAATTGAAATGTTCATATCACTTCCTCATAAAAGTTGAAAATTGAAATTTTTATATCGCTTTCTCATCAAAGTTAGAAGTTGAAATTTTCATATCGCTTAGCATTGTCTGTATTTTTGGCTTCCTCATAGAGGAAGCTTCGCGAATAAAGGAACCTTATGAGAAAGCGATATGAAAATTTCAACTTCTAACTTTGATGAGAAAGCGATATAAAAATTCCAATTTTCAACTTTTTTAAAATGGAAATGACGTCATGCAGAAAATTTTAAAAAATTTCTTTGTGGCGTCATTTCCGCTTTGAAAGTATATATTTTTCAACCGGAAGAGACGTATTTCTAGTATGACGCACTACCGGTCGAAAACTGAGATTTTCAAACCGGTAACGTTTTCCTGTATGACGCAGAAGTGACGTCACATCGAAATTTATAAAAATGTTCTGCATTAGGTCACTTTTAGTGGAAAAGAGAGTTTTTCGAACCGGAAGTGACGGTACAGAGACTTTTTTTTTTCTATGGAATTGTCTTAAATGTAGTCAGTGACAGAAACGTGTGAATCGATTGATTCACACGTTAAGAAACACAGGGAAGTGGGTAAAGGACCGTGTCTGATACGTTTCAGAAATATCTTGAGTTTATCTCGAATCCAGCCAGTGAACAAAAGCGGATGAACTAAGGAGCATCGGGAACGTCAAACATTAATCAACAAATGCGAGTTGCAATTTTTCCCGGGATTTTGATACCACGATAATTTTAAGGCGAGCTTTCATCGCGATGGCATGTACGATCAAACTTGTCTCTATCTGGCCACCTCTTAAATAAATTGGCAATATCGCGGACAGCCGGGCGGCGGTAAAGCATGTTTCGCGGATTCCGTTGTCTCGCTCCTTTGTGCCAGTCGGTCTACCTCGCCTCGCTACGGGAACGATAGCGAGAGAGAGAGAAAGAGAGAGCGTGAGGAAAAGAGGCGAGTGTTTCGTGCCAACGCACACGTTACCGCGAGTTACGCGAGTTAAGTGTTCCGTGTGGCGGGCACAAGCCAACGGCCACGGGACTCGGAGTCATCCGTCAGGATTTAGTACGACGGGCAACGAGATTGGCTACAAGAGGGCTTCGTTACTCTGTACCGCCGTGGCGCATCTCGCCTGTCTCGCTTCCTCTTCCTCCGACCTGCCGACTTTACCCGCGGTATATGTGTAGATTCGTTTCGCAACTGCTTTCGCCGTCTTCGAAGCTTGTGCGGAGGTGGCGCACCACCGCCACGCGCATAGCCAGGCATCCTGAGAGCTTTTCAAGATTCTTCTAATTTTCCAAGCATCTCTTTTCCCCAGTTCATCGCGCCTCGTTCGTTCGATAGCAGCTCGAGGCAGAGGGCCTCTTGTTTAGCGTGTCACGTGTCAGACGCGGCGAATGGACTGTTGAGAGTGTTAATGAAGACAAAAACACGTAGCTCATCCATTGCCTGGGTAAATTTCCATTAACGCCTTCGACCTCATTATTTCCATCGGGAGTCGGTATGAGGAGAATCGGAGGGACGACAATTCATCTCGTTAGCTCGCTCTGCAGTGGATGACAATTAGCCAGCTTGGGGATGAAAGAGAACAACGAAACACGCTGCAACTCGCACTGCCGCGCAACGTTTGTATTATGCAGTATGTTTCAGCTCTAGTCGTACTTGTCGTCGTTCGGTTCATTGGCTCGAGCACGTGTGTTCTTATCCGGCGTCCCCGTGCGACGACAACCCTCACGTTTGCTGGCTAGCGGACCTCGGCAGTGTCGTTGTTCACTAAAAATACTCCGGAGCTAGGCTAGTCATGCAATCCTTTCGCCAAGCAACTCCGCGAGCAAGATCTCCACGGCGGCTGCTCCTCCAGCCGCTGGAGCACTCGGCACACTTCCAACTCGCGTCTCCCTCTCGGCGTGCCGATACCGCGGGGTCACTCTCTCCGGTGCTCCACTCGGATTATCGAATTATCGTCGACGAGTCCGGTGCACCGCTTTACAAGAGAGTTTCACCCGCCTATACGATCGCTCGGATATTGCGACGTGGCTCTTGAAACTTTTATGATTCTCTAGCGGAGTTTGTTAGACGCGGTATCTGGGACAGCTTGGGGCCAAATTGGTTGCTCGTTTACGCCGGTAATCTGGATCAAATGTGTCGGGGAATATTGATGATGTCTTCGTCAAGGTTTCCCCCTCATGTATATTCCACATGTGTTTCAGTCCCTTATTCGTGACCTTTAACTGTAATCGTACTGTATCGCGTCTGTCTGAGGAGTAGTTTGCGTGTCACGAAAGCGACCCGCGATAAAGAATTGACAATGTACATACCCTCAACGGTGACTGTCGCAGCGACGAACAGAGCGGTGCAGGCGGCTAGAAGATTCGTTATTGTCATAATTCTTGAATCTCTCCAGAGTGTCGGCTCCTCCTTACTCCCCTCGATGTCTTAACCAACGCGGATACTTCTCTCTGTGCGGTATTTTCGTGCTTGACTCTTTTTTTTTTCCTTTTTTTCTTACAAACCAATTCACCGATCTTATTATATCCTTCCGCGTTTCGACCAGAACGAAAAATCCACCCCTCGAACTGAACACGTTTTTAGTTTTACTTGAGACAATTTTTTACGCGCACGGTGTTACCTCGTCGCGGAATTGTGCCGATACACAGAGAGCACTCTGTCTTCCACAGGTGTGAAATCCACGCGAGCCGCCGGAGTTCAGATGCTGACTGGCACCGTAGTACCGTTTTCCGCAGGAGCAACACGAGACACGCATGCGTCCCGGTCCCCCACGTGCCTCCATCGTCGTCGCAACCTCTCGCTCGCTTTGCCCGTCGACCTATATCTAGCCACCTACCCTCGACGATACTACCACAGGAACCAACCCCTTTTTCACGGGATCGCCTCGACTCTCTTCCATCTCTCCTGCTCGCTCGGTCGCCGAGCCATCCACCTTCCGCCGAGTCTTTGTCTGCATCTTCTTCTTCTCATTCTCAACCCTTTCAATCCTGTCTTCCCCGTTGAACGGATGTAACGTAAAATCGTGGATATCCCCCTTGATATCCACCAGCAGGGCTGGTCCGCTGTATCGCGGAAGCGAGGAACTCTCAAGACATCCTACCGAAAATCCTGCGAAACTCGTCATCGCGGGGAAACAATAGAGCCTGAGTGACGGTATATTGGGCGACGCTGAGATTAATCCAAAAGTTCCACGCCACCGGGAAGAGTAAAAGCGGTAATTGGCAATTACGTAATTACCTAATTTGTATTTGGTTTACTTGGAGCCGGGATTCGTAATATCGGGCGATATTTCGAAGGGTCGTTTCTCCGGCATTGACTACGGACTGTGTGGGGGATTTCCAACGGTATCGACCTTTGAGGCGATGATTGCCTGGCTAATTCCCCAGGTTCAAGTTGTAGCGGGGTATGACAGGAATTATTGGTGTTATCTTTGCCCGGCATAATTTGATCAATCCCACCGCGACGCATTGACGAGTCGGCGGATGTTGAGGGGGATGTATCGACAGTATCGTTTGCCACAATTGAAAGGGGGTGGAAACCGCGAGAGTGAGGGACACGAAGTAGAGTTGAAAGTGCGCTGAATGAAGGAGGAAAAGAGAATCTATGGAAAGTAGAACGAAGCGTTTCATCGGCTCCGAATAGCACTCGTGGCATCGCAGCGGTGAAAGCAGCTCGCTGGATGCGTCCCATCGCCACGATCTGAGGATTTCACGTTTGCCGATGGGCGCTCTCCGAAAGTACGCAAAGACATTATCTGCGGAAATTAATCAGGAAGTTTCGCTCTCGGGCTTTAACGAAGGCATCAATTTTAATATCCCTTTAACGACTCGTATCTCATTCTCTCATGAGCGTTTCCCCGACTGCCGCTCCTTTTCTCTCGCACTCGTGAACATCTCGTGCTTTAAGATGCAACCGGTTGCTCTCGGTCGTCCGGCGCTCGTTCGCCGCCCTCTTTTTGTCTCACCGAGGTGGAATCTTTTTCGAGCGGAATTAAATTCTGTTCTCTAACAACAGTCGTAACGAAGATCGACACGACAATCCCCGTGCAGACTTCTCTCTGTGCGTCTTCTCTTTGACTTTCCCGTTTCCACCTCGTCTCCATCGATCGTTAAATCTTCTTTCATCTCCGCATTTTTTTTTTCCCTCGCGTTGTGTGCAACCTTTCCTCCCGCTGACCTGTCCGCCTACCGGGAACATCTTCCCGCCACCAACCCTAACGAGACTAATAATTCCCGAGTCATAAGCCTCTCGCTCTCGTTCCTCGTAATTATATCGGTCGTAGAAACTTCCCGAGCTCCGGCTACGAATGGTTCAGACGGTACTGCGCCACGAGTACTTCCGCGGATCCTTAATAGCAAAATACGGGACGGACGCTATTTCGGCCACCGGTAAGGCTGCTCCGACACGATTGGGGCCTACGATATTTCTAATTCTGATATATCCTCGACGCTGTAAATTAGTGCCATGTGAAATGTTTTCCTTTTTTTTTCGTGCACTCACGTAAGTTACATTTGATGTATTTCCTTAGGATTACACGGATGTTTAGAGCTCTGCGAGCCAGCGATAGACGGTTCCCTTTGCCTTTGCCATTACCATTCATTCCCGTCCGTCTACATTTAGCAGACATGTCATACCGTCGCCCTTTCACACTGAGCAAAGGGATAAAATTATCTCGCGTGCGCCAGAGAGCCGGTTGCGAGTCTCGAGTATTATGGGAAACGTGCACAGTCTACCGCATCGCCGCTAGTGTACACGAGGCACCAAGTGTGGGAGAAAAGGGCCCTCAGCAACGTCTCACAGTCTCGCTAAAATTTCCTCAGCTCTGTACAGGATCCGAGCAACCCCGCATTCGCGTTCCCTCGTCGCTTGTTTCCATCTCACCGACGATGCTTACAGGTCCTTTACCCATGATTACGCACATAGTCCCGAAACATTTTGAGCGCGAGAGCTTCGCCCAGTCTCAAAACAGCAACCACAGCAGTGTGCAGATTGAAGAGCGACCAGGCGCGCCCTGCACTTCAGCGTCACTTCCTTCACAAATTTCCACCCTCGTAGTCACCCAGTTCCTCGTCTGACTACATATCCACTATTCTACTCAGTCCCGCTGTCGGGCTGCCTTGTAGTGGCACGCGCGGTGTGGCTTTCCGGGAGGGTTCTGTCTCTCACTCGTTTAAAAACTTCCTTTCCAAACTCTGATCAACAATGTTAACCTCATTGAGCTAGAATGATGAACGGATGTTTGTTGCAGTTTTGTCCTTTCTGAGCATTTAAAAGCAATGATACTGAAGACCTGCAACCAGAAAAAAATATTATTTGACGGCCACCGTTTATTTGGTGTAAGTAAAATATTTATTTGATTTAAATAAATATATATTTCATTGAAGTAACTATTTACTTAATGTAAATAAATATTTATTTAAATCAAATAAATATTTTACTTAAACCAAATAAACGGTGGCCGGCAAACAATTTTTTTTTCTGATTGCAGGTCCTCAGTATCATTGCTTTTCTGGGTGTAGAAGTATGAAATTCTGACCAAGATGTTCTTGCGTACAGTTTTTGCTACAACCAGTCTCATGAATAATTCTTGATCGCGGATGCTGCGCGTTTTTACGAAAATCTGAAAAACTGTCTTGAACGTTGAGCGTTTAATTATAAACGATATCGTTCATAATTGAACGGTCCACTAATCAGACGAGTGTGACATTCGATCTCATGAAATATCCCGTCTGGCAGATCGGAGTTCAACGCTACATTAATAACGAGGGAAAGACGAAACCGCCGCGGCGCTGCGTGTCTGGAGAATAAGGGTAAGACGAGAAGAGAAGCACTCGCTGCGAGAGGAAACTTACTACGCGATCCTATGCCATATCGACCGTCTTGTGGGTCTCTCCATCTTCCTGGGGACCCGCGAGCGACAACGGCTCGAGGTACTCGATGAGTAGAGATACTACTAACGAATGCCGTAGTATCGATCATACGACCTATACAGCACGTTCATTAGTATTTACAGTTCTACTATATCGACTCTGTACAATTACATAACTTATCTCTCGATTCACGTTGGATACATGTCATAGTATCGAAAGTTCCTTCTCGAATAGTTCGCTCTTAACATCTGCAATGAAAAAAAAAACTTCCATTCAGTCCGTGAATACACGTTTATTTTTTATTTTTTTAAATATTTCTTCTCATTTTTATGACTCTAAATAGAGGCCACGAATGAATGATGATGTCGGAATAATTGAAATGCATAGAGTGCGAAGATTGATGGTGAAATGGGAACTAAATACATAGCGAGGCAACTCGTTCGTTCCGTTCGCAATATATGCTCGAGCGAGAAGTGAGGCTGTGGAGGAGCGAATCTAGTCGGAATTTTGAGCGTGTTCTCCACCCGGGTTTCGCGACGAATTTAAAGCGCCGTCGTGGGAATAGGAAAGGCCCAGAAGGACCGTTGCGCACTTATTCCTTATCTGTAATCTCGCGAGCGGCAATGGCCGGCGAAACAAACGCGTGATGAATTATTAAAATTTCGTATCCCAAAGTGGCCACGCTAATGGGCCATCCGTCGAGAAATTTTCATTGGTATAGTATTGTATGGTATTGTAATATCAACCCTTTAACGGTCAGTAAGAGGGAAGCCATTTACTGCCCTGTAATTGTCAATTATGTTGCAGTAAAAAATTCAAACGATCCAAGCCCAACGCAAAAAAAAAAATCAATTACTTCTACGAATTACTGATAGAATTTTAGTGGTTCTAACCCTTTCCGCGGTTACGGTTGAAGGATTGGAGATGCGTCGAAAATTTAAAAACGATCGATATTTATGCCCGCGTGTTTCATCGATCTTTCACCGAACATGCAACAAGAATTTAATTTCCAAAAAAATGTTCGCATCAAGCTCGTCGGCAATGTATGGTATGTGTATAAATCTCTTTCTGTGTATGTGTGTATGAAAACGTGCGAAAAAATTTGACCAAAAATGGTGAATAAAAATAACGCGAGAGAGGAAAAATGGTGACGTGTTATACTACAAAGACGGGTCTATGAGTTGGGGGCGCGATACACACAGAGGGGGGGGGGGGGGGGGGTGGACAGAGACGAGCGGAGGCGTTATGGAATGGAAGTTTGTGCGCGGCTGGCCGTGACGTATCGTGTCGCACCTGCAGTAGAGGCCGAGCTCGAAAAATATTTCGCATCGATTCGCAAATTCCTACGAGGCGGGCGACGGAGAACCGGGGGGCGGTTCACGCAGAGTGCGATGCGTCGAGAGTCAATGGGTGACGGTGGAAA
Source organism: Exephanes ischioxanthus (assembly GCA_958510785.1). Classification (NCBI taxonomy): domain Eukaryota; kingdom Metazoa; phylum Arthropoda; class Insecta; order Hymenoptera; family Ichneumonidae; genus Exephanes; species Exephanes ischioxanthus. The sequence continues at coordinate 17,347,496 of OY294020.1, read as the reverse complement.
AATTCTATTCGCTCGACGACCTCTCTTTCGCCATGAACAAATATGAAAAATATAACAACAATAAAATAAAAAATAAAAATCAAAAATCAAAAGTTCGTAAATTATTCTTTGCCCCGGCCCGTTTGTATACGCGTAGCGGCCGCGGCTTCGGAGCAGCAATCGACGAGCTTTTGCACGTCCCTCCCCCCTGCGCACCGGTGTCCGGAGGTGCAAAATCGTTCGCGAATTCTATTCGCTTTTTACCTCGTTCGTCACTTTCCATCACTTGTAATATATTGGATACACACGAACCGCCCCCGTGAATGAATAAATAAAAGGGGCAAGAGGAGGGGAGGTGGAGGAGGGGGGGGGGGGGGGGGGCGAAATTGCGACGCATCCGTGAAAATGAAAAAGTCCAGCGGTCCCTCCGCGTCCGAACGCGTTCATCGACAGATACATAATCGATAATAGTGTAGGGCGAGGGTGCACGTGAAAACAATGAAGAACTCTCACGGTAGGTTACTCCCGCAAATCTCAGGCCTCGATGCTTTTATATACCAATCGCGGCACCGGCCATTTTGTGATGAAGTTTCTCGCGTGAATAGAGGAAAATGCAATATCTCGGTGACGTGACAATCTGTTTTTTTTTTTTCATGTTGTTATAAAATAAATAAAAAAGAATCACCAAAAAATAATTCTGGCGTATGCACACCTATGTCATCGGTATACGCCTGCGGACGCCTGTTCCATGACGTCTATTTCACGACCCGATGACTCAACGGAATGAAACGATAAGAAGCCTCTTATCACAAAATGGTTCATCGCCGACAATATTCTCGGGAAGGTGAGCTCGTGGCTCGATACTCCGAAAGTTTAAGGAAAAATCTTAAATCATCCTCAAGTCCCGTGGAATATGTGCAAGCTAGACTCTCCTCCGGTGGGTGTGAGAAAGCAGAGAGCAGATCTCGCCAGTATTTCAGTGAAGTATCTCTAAGAAGCGAAGTGAAATGTAGAGGGGCCCGCGGAGGCGTGACTCGAACCCGTATGAGCTCCGCCAGATGTTACAATATTAACTGCTACCAGCGGGAGAGAACAGACTCTCGAGGCAGGAAGCTGGGAAACCGATGGAGAGGCAGAGGCCGGCAGTGATCTCGTCCCGTTTCTTCCACCGTCCTGTATACCGAGCAATATCGCTTAATAATACCAATCTTACCTCGTGTACCCTCCCGTTGGCGATACACTCCTCGATTTTTTTTTCCTGCAGCTTTTCATTTGCGCGTTTACGGCAATAAACTCTCGTACTCCTTGATCATTCATAACTGCTGCCAAACAAGTACCCTCTCGCCGAGGAGTGCAGCCTGACGAATTGCTAAGCGTATTGACGCACCAATAATTCGTCCTATCAACGGACCTTCCGGCATCTTCTATTAGTAGAGTTACAAATCAATAGGAAACTTCAAGGATCTACCCACCTATTTTGCTCGATTAATGCCACTTGGCGGCATTAATCGAGCATCTCTATATGCAATAAGCAGCATCGAACCCAAGACGTACCTGACTCCAATTACGACGAGGACCTGTACATCTCTACTTATGTTCCACAGTGCGCGTCCCATTGATGATATAACTGGTGGCTCGCAGGAGTCCGAAGATGAACGAAGATGAAGACTGTAAAAAATAAAAACGAATACGTAAGAAAATGCATTGCTCGTTTGACTTCGCCGGCTATCAAACGAGTGGTAGGACAGCTACAGGGCACTGACGATGCGACGCTGAGTCTTCTTCAGGGGTGGGGATCGTAAACGACGTGACGGGCAAAGGGGGTGAAGCACGCGGAGTCACGATCGTATAAGCCTGTCCGACCACCCAACCGGAAGTAGGTTAATTGACCGTGGAAGGAAGCCCACCGGTATTCCCGACGGGTCCTTGGATAACGCGTCCGCGCATTAATTCGTAATTGGTGGCGAGAAAGATAGAGAGGGTAGGGAGAGGGTGTACGGAGTGTGAAAGCCAGTGGAGGAAGATGGCAGCATATACCTGCTCCTGGTAGCGCGGTGCAGTAGTGTCCTCGCCACGAGAACGTCGGACGAGCGGCTCGCGCGTCAGGTGATGTAGTGGCGGTGGAGCCTGCCTCCAGCATAGACATTTTCCCCGTGGAAGACGCATGGCCCTTGCTAATATGACATTTGAAATATGGCGCAACTCGTGAGGCTTCACCCCGGCCCTCGGTATGGAAGACGAAGGGGAAAGGGTTTGTTGGACAAGCGAGAAACGAGGGTGGGAGGAAGGTTCGAGGGTGCATCACAACGGGGCACGAATCCCGGCTGTGCCCCCGGTGATCGCCGGTTGGGGCGGGAGAAGCTCGGGGGATGAAAAAAAAAATGACGGACTCGGAGGGACGAATATCTTCCAAATTCCAATATCGCATTATCCGAGAAATATAAACAGATTCTACAAGATCTTTCATCTGTAGGGGAACGGGAGTTTTTATTATTACAGGATCCATAAATGCTCCATCATCGCGGTTCGTCGTTGGCTTAACTTTTCAATGGCCTTCAATGGCAGATTCGCCATCCATGTAATTTCCGTAAACTGCTTACGATTCATTCAGAACCTGATATAGAATGTTGCCGTGTAATGTGGCAACACATGTGCCGCTAATGCGTAATCCCTTCATCGATGTTTGTAGCAACTTGAAACAGCCTGAGGGCTGGTCGATAGTGACCCTCATAGAGAAATCGTAGCTCGTTACAGCATTATCGAGATTACACCGTTGGACTGTATGTGTGTGTTTGCACGAACGAGACCGCATTTTCAGGAGCCACGGTGGAAGCTTCGATCGGATTACGACCGCGGTTCGACTTATTTCCTACGGTATGGGATTGCGCGTCCTGCAGCCCAGTGTCCTGACTCGCCCTCATACACACACACCCACACGGAACGTCCTTAATATCCGTATAATCTCGTTCAACACATCGGGTTTCTCACACCACGTACTCTTCAAAGCTTTTGCCAAACTTGCTCGCCCGGCCAACGCCACGAAAGTATGACAAATTCTATTCTGTGTAGACAAAATTTCCAGCAAGTGGCAGTTTGTGAGGATTACATGGAGCTCCTTTATGTAATCTATACGTCGTCAATGTTTTTATACCTCATAATTCAGCAACTTCCACATTAATTCGCAACGAGATCTACGAACGTGAAAGATTAATTTATTCTTTCGATGTAGAATTATAGTGTGAACCGGAAGTGACATATTTTAGGTCGAAAAATGAAATTTTGAAACGGAAGTGACGTATTTCCTGTAGGACGTTACGACCGGTAAAAGAAAAATGAGATTTTCAAACCGGATGTGACGTATTTCCATATAAGACCCTCGGCAACTGGTGGTGTTCTGTAGCCGTGCCGACGATTAAATATCACCCGGGGAGACCGATGCAACGGTAGTACGCGTATTTTTAAGCGACAAAAGTTATGAGAGATTGAGGGTCGAATAATTTGAAACGTTCCTCGCTCTCCGGTCTGAACTTTCTAGGGTAAGTCAGGGGGTGATATGGCCATGGTTTTTTAAACAACGAAAAGTGGAGGTTTAACATTTTTTAAACTTTCAAATTTTTGTTGTAACCAACTCTAGAAACTTCACACTAAAGTAATTCACTCAGAACTTTCGATATTTTCGATGCGCGATTTAATCGTAGCTCTATAAATAAATATTGGCAATCGGTCGTCTTACCCGAACACTACGGGTGCCATAGCCGCAGTAATAATGGTAGTCAATTAGGCCTATATGAGCATCGAGATCGCACAAAACATATCTTACTATATTTTATGTTGTCTGAATAAACTACAGAAAGATAGTAATTGCCTTCGTCAAATGTTTCAGATGCCAAACTAAAAAGGAAATTGTTTCACTGGCCATACCACCCGGATATTGGGGACAGTGGCCCACCACTACTGACGTGGCTATATCCCCCGAAAAACAAGTGGCCATGTCTCCCTGAAAATGAGTGGCCATGTCACCCATTTTTCTCGGAAAAATTAGCCGCTGCTTAAATTTAGGGAAGCAATTTAAAAAAATAGGTTTACTACGCGCTACTCTTTTCTTGAAAGATCCAACTATAGTGTGCAATGTTGATTTACTAGCAACATTCTAATTGAGTATGTCGCCAGAGCGCTAGAAATATAGCTTGAGAAATGTCTGGCTATCTCGAAATAAGGATTCACCACTCGTACTGACCTTTGCCTAACTCTGCTTGTATCGCACCGGTCCTTAGGGGATTTATTACTGGATCCAATAAAAACCTATCTGTCTATCTACAATCTTAAAATTTTTTGTGCAATCGCATTGCATCCACATATAATAAAAACTGTGCAAGCGGCATCGCCATTCGTTTGTTATGTTAAAAGATATTTCGGGTGGCCATCTCACCCTGATTTACGGTATATATGTTCCCCACCGGCCTCTTTCTGTTTTACGTACCGTTGTGTACTTTAGGGCGCTCGTGCCGCGCACGCGGTATAACCCCTTGCAGGCATCGAAACACGCCCCCAAGGGCTAAAATCGGCTGCCGGTTACTCGTCGACCGATCGACTCCCCAACGCTTGCCACCGTCTCGCATCTTTTTCCCCGATACATGCCCGTCCTCCCTATTCGATTTCAATGTGGTTCCGTGTCTTACGTGCCTCAAATCAAAAACACCGAGACTTTATTTCCGAGCACGTGGTGCCCACTTTTCTTCTCGGCGGTCTCTCCCGTCGAACGTCTCTTCACCCTCCTATCGCATATCGCTCCGCGATTATCACGTTCCTTATTTTTCCCTTACTTTAACAACGTCTCGTCGCTGTCGTCGCCGTTACGCTTTACCCTTGTCTCTCCCACACGATTGCCCATGCGTGCGGGTTGGGCACATTCCGGAGACTGTTTTCCGCTCCCTTGTCTTCCTTCCCGTGCCGTCACACAACCCGCACAGATGTCACCTTATAAACTTTTATTTTCGTGGGGGTCCCCGGGTAACCGGTCGAAAGCGGCAACGGAATGGAGATAGCGCGAGGGTTTCGTAGGAGGAGGTGGTGGGGTGGTGAAGGTAAAAAGAGCGTATGTTCTGTCAAGCTGTCGCTGAAAGGGAGCTCGCCTGCCAACTTATGGGACACGTAGAACGCGCGAGCCAAGAATATTGCACTACCTTCTTATGCTCACGTATCTTCCGACACCTACACCGCGCGTCTTGTCTGAGCGGAGCTTTGCTCTCACTCATTTCCACGTTGATCTCCCTCGTTTTCACATCCCAAGACACGGCCCCCTCGTACGTTTCTTATTAGGACGTATTATAGGAAAGACATAGGATAGTCACGGGACAACGGAAAGGATTCTCCATGGATAATCCTTTCAGCGCTCCTTCGCTGTGCCTTCCCCTCTTCCTTTTCTGGGAAGCTATGTTCGTCCACAAGAAGCGAACGGAAGATACCTCCGCATGTCGGGAACAGGCTGGGTCCGGGCGGGACTCGTATAAAGCTGGGATTTATGAAAAACGGTTTTTCGTCACATATTGAAATGTTGCCGATAAAAAGTCGAACAGGATTACATATTCCAATATGAATGTTCGCGTTTCGAGAGCCATGAATTTTCGTCCGGACTTGCCGTACGGATATTCATTTTCGATCTGTTCTAGCATTTGCCGCTGCAAGCTCCAGCGCTGCCTGGACAGAGAACAAGAAAAATAAAAGGAAGAAAGCGCCTGTCCAGGAAATCCGGGAGGTACTTTGAGTTACCGACCATATAACGATCTTCCCCAAACTTCTCGGATATCTTAATTCCTCCTCGAGCTTCCACTTGTTCCTCCAACATCGCTGTACTTCCCTCTGATTCTCTCGCCATGAGCGAGGCCGAGTTTTTCGCCGATTATACCGAGTCGAATCCTGGTTGGCGGGCCTACGGTACGATTGCTACTCGCATCGCCAGACTGCAAAAAGTTTACGGTGGGAACGTGAGAAACGATCGGGTAACGTCCTCAAGTGATTTACGCCGATCCGCTTTCGTCGGGCCGGGCGGGCTTCCTACGAGCCGGGGTCAGAGGACGATCACCGGGGGTGCTGCTCGACCAGCCGTGCGAATTCCGGTTGCTGGCCAGCTCGAGACCAGTTTTTTTACCCCCTCGATAGTTCCTGATATTGTCGATAGACACTATCGAGAATTCGCGTAGAAGGAAGCGTGAAAAAAAAAAGAAACAAAAAAGAAACTGCTACCCTTTACCCACCGTCCAATGATTAATATGGTTTGGCAAGACTCCGAGGTCTTTCGCGACTACCGCGTGTTTGGGGAAACGCTTCATTTTTTTCTCCCGATACGTGACAAGTTATCGGGACACTGGAAGGAAATTTATAAGAGTTCAAATCGGCGACACACGAGCGCATGTATATACACGGGAGGGTGTGCGTTCCCGGTCGTAAAACCGGGTAAACCGGAAACATCTTTGCCGATCGGGTGATTTGTGACGCGAGTCACGTACGCATATCGGGTCGTCGTTCCAAGGATGGTGAAGGAGGGCGAGTGGCCAGAAAGGCCCTTGTGATATCTCGAAACGAGCCTCCTCACGCTTGATGGCTACGGCGAGACTATCTCACGACAGTTCCGAATGATTTCTCGCACAGCGCTGTTTGCCTAACATGGGAAACTCTGTTCTTCCAGGTGGATGTTCGAGAGAGGGTGACAAAGTGGAAATATCTTGTCATCCCGCTGTGCCAAATAGCGAATCGATGTCGCGCTCTCCGTGTGAGGCATCGCGTCGAGGGACTGCTCCTTCGAGGCAGGACTTCAACGTACTCCGGAGAATGGAAGTTGGAGCGTTGCATGAGACGCTGCAGTAAAAATTCATAGCTTCGTTGGTCGATTGAAGTATTGTAGGTAAAAACTAAAATAAAGACTGCTAAAGCCTAATCCTCAAAGGGTACACACAGGTACGGCGAACACAGCTGAGCGCCAGATGTTTTATTGCTCCGCTCGCACAGTCGAGCGGGGTTACAAAGCAATTTGGTGTTTCCTCATCAGAGTAAAAACTCCGCGCGTACCTTTAGCAACGGTACATGAACGATAAGATTAAATAATTAGGCGCTTTTGCAAGTCCACCAATTAAAAGTCGCGTTTAATTTTTTTTTATCCCAAAACAATCGACCAACGAAGACAGTTTGGAAATCAGTAACGCTCCGGATCTTCAGTTCTAATCATCAATTCAACCTCCACGGTTCGACAGGAGTCTTGCACGATTTCCAAGCGCGAGAGTTAACGCTAGACGCCCAAATTCAATATTAAGCAGTCAGTCGCAACAGACAAGTCTGTTAATTTCCTTGTATATATTTCTGTTTATTAAATCACTAATTCGACAAGCATTTCATTTCATTAGTCTTCTCAACAATGGTTACATTACATTAATTTGGAGTTTAACGCTCCGCTGACCATCGTAATCATTAGAATTCGAAAGAAATTCGCGGTGTTCACGGAACAGAAGTGGCGGATCGAAAGCATCGAAAAAGAAGAATACTCGCCCTCCAAACGAACGGCACTCGAGGTGCCCCAGACACTACGAGAATGCTCGGAAATTTATTATTCCGTTATTGTAAAATCGATGTCGTTACATCGTTGCGGGCAGACTCTTCGTGTGTTGAACCCGATGTAGTCCTAGACCGGTCATTCATGATCGACATATATGGAGACACCAATTCTGCGTTCTCAAACTGGGTGGTGTTTGGTTGGACCAGTGTCATCTTTTCGAAACGGGTGAAATCATTGGGTAAGGTACTGAAGTTGGATGATGGACCATCGGATGGTGCATATAGACGGTCAAGCAGGCGTCGTTCGAGAGGGAGTTCATTTTATTCCTATGTTAACGACAGTAGCAAGTCGGTAAGGTCGCGATCTTCTGATATCACGCGTCGGAGCAGTAGGGTTTCAGGAATTTCTCGTCAAAACGTAGGATCCTTCCGATGTTGCAGGGTCCTTGTTCACCCTCCCGATAACACCGACCGCTGCCAGGCCAAAGGATGAGCTCGTCTTTGCACATTGCCGACTGTTTGATGTAGTCCGTCTGATCGGGAAAGTAGAGAGTGTCGCTTTTCGCCCTGTATCCCCCCAGGGTCACATCGGTGAGGATCCAGAGGACCAGCAGTCGCGACGATAGACCGAAGAGCATGATTGCCGATCAGAAAAATAAGTCGGTTGTGGACGGTAAGAGATCCTGCAACGAGATGGCGAATAACTGATTAAACAACCAGCAACAAATTACCCTTATCACATGTTGAAGCTAATAAATTCACAGGTTGTATGATTTGGAGGAAGAACCTTAAATGGTGAGCTGTTAACTATGTATTCCGCGTTTTCCATACAATCACGCGAAACAAAAAAATATTCGCTGCAAATATGACGAGATAATATTCGAGGCAGGTCACGTGTCACGGATAGCCCGGGCTACTGATTGGATACCCTTTTTGTCTATTGGAAAGAGCAGTCACTTGGCAACTTTACTCACTTCGTTGGTCGAGAGAATTCTCGAAGCAAGTTTTTACGAAGGGGAAAGAGAGATTCTACCTGTCCCCCTTTTCCACGGACTCACGTGTCGTCGATACGTGATCACCGAAGATATCCCTTCTTCGTGGATCCATACCGGGCTGGTTCGACTAACTGAATACCGGACGAGAGACAAATCACACCCCTCGCAAGAGCGACGCCAGTTGGGAAATGGCCGGGGAAAATTTTGATCGATCGCACTGTACCCTACTCTTCCTGTCAGACTGTTTTTCGGAAAATTGCTGGGGAAACTGAACTTTTCGATATTAAATTACACGACGAAAATTAAAAACTGTGCACACCTATACTCAGAATGGTGACACTCGGGTATGGCAGTTTTTTTTCTGTTTTTTTAACGACTGTCAGTTCGAAAACAGAGACTTTGCACTCGACACAGGTAACATTTTTCATATTTTTTCTGGAGGAAAATATGCGACACGCGGTAAACGTTGTTCGAATCGTAGAAAATAGTACATTTCGATACGAGTGCGGAAAAACTTTTTCTGACGAGTGTGACTTTGCAGCACGAGCCGAAGACGAGTGTTGCAATCACACGAGTTCAGAAAACGTTTTTCGCACGAGTATCCGATAAAATTTTATTTCACATGGTGTGAAAATGGGGGTTTTGGCAAGCGTGCGAAAAAACCGCCATTTTCTTACCGAGTGAGATAAAAATATTTTTTACCCCAATTGCCTCTATCCAGTGTGTCGTACACTGGACAGAGCCACGTGACAGTTTCGGTCTCTGAAAACGAGAACACCATAGATGCGCAGGAACACCATGTATTACGCGTTCACAAAGTTTTTTTCAACATATCCACTCAAAACACCTGTCCGAGAATTCTTTTTTTTTTTTTTTGTTTGTCAACGGATTTTTGTCGACACCTCTTACATCCAGTGGAAGCGTAAGAGAGAAATACAGATGCCCCGGAATTAAATTTCCTTCGAAAACACCGTCAGTGTTCATCATACCTTCGGGTTTCACCCTGCTGTTTGACGTGCAATTACAAAATTTCAAAATTCCCCGAGTAAAAAAAGAAAACGAAATTGCATTTAATTTCGAAATAAAAATGGTGAAAACGAGAATAGATTGACTTTCGCCAGTGATGCGCCTGTATCTGGCCTGTTTATAAAATAAATAAATATTTCATGATTCTTAATCAATATCAATATTTTGAGCTTCATGACAAAATGCAAGTAACGGAATTCATTGATCTGATTCGCCTGTAGTTGGAATAAAATAACCCATAAAAGTCGATCCAAGATCGCCTCCGCTGCTGATCACTAGGAAGAGATATGACGAGCGTCAAATATTCATGAGATCCAAAGCAGCGTAGGAAAGTTCTTCTTCTGAGAACACGCGACGAGGTTACGAGGCTACTTAGCAGCGGGTTTGCGCCATCGACCGCGTAGAAACCATTAATCCACCATTACCAGCTTCATTCGCTGTCGAGCCGTAGTAAACAGTAAAAAATAATTTTGTATAATCGGAAGAAGAAGATTCATAAAAATAATTTTGTTAAATAAGTGACAAACTCGTTTGTTTAGGCTTGAATATATAAATTTGCGCTTTTATTTCCGGTGCTGTTAACAATTTTAGTTTGTTCTTTTGTTTGTAAAATTAGAGACGGATGATGCGATCGGAAAATTGACAAATAAAAAATTGTGGACGTTGCGGACAAAAAGTTGTAAAAACTACAAACTTTTTTTTACTGTGTACGCAGTCAGATTTGCAACAGGTATTGCATTTGAAAACGTCAACATATCGTGTACAGTCCGTTACGTCTGTACAGCGATTACAAAGATTTACCAATTCCGTGCATGGATGAACGGTTTTAGGTCCAAAAATAAAAAGTGCCCGATGGTAGGGCGACGTTATTTGTACGTTTTTCAAAAACCCTAGGATACGTGTGTTTTCTCAGCGAACTTACCAATTCACGTTGCCATATCAACCGTCTAAAAAAATTCATGCCATGAACCAAACATTCGTCGCTTTACCAAAATAAAAAAAGTTGAAATTTTCATATCGCCTCTTCATAATATACCTTTATTCGCAAAGTTTGTTCTATGAGCAAGTATTTTCTCTGTTCGGCTTCCGCATAGAAGAAGCTTTGCGATTAAAGGGATAATATGAGGTAGCGATATGAAAATGTCAATGTTCAACTTTTTTCAACGCCAACGTCGTGCTTGACTTTTAGGTAAAACAGCTGGCCGATTCAGATTCATCGCGAAAAAAATGGAATTATGCCCTGCGATTTCTTTCTTTTTTTTAAGTCCAGTTCTGGACTTAAAAATGATCCAGAAATCCAAATGATACGGTTTTATTTAGCTTTTCCAACCCCGTCATATCCATCATCTTAGATATTTCGTGCTGTAGAACATGATAGGCCCCTGGATTTTTCCGCGATGCCATTGAGAAGGAAAGATATCGCTGCTTAACAATACGTAAAAACACTCATATTTTCAATATTGGCTATAAAAATTCCCGATAAACGTTTTTCCTTATTCATCATTCCAAGGACTATATTTGATGTATTTTTTCACAATGATTCCCAATCTACCACTTATTCTGTTTATAGATGAATATTTAATACGAAAACCCGCGTAAAATGTGAAGTTTAATTTTTTCATAAAATAAAAAAAAATTAAAAATGACAAATCATATTCCGTTCCTATGCATCTTGTAACAGCTAGAGAGCGAACAGAAATTTTTGTAGAAATTAAAGCTCGCGTCCAATAAAAAAGAACTGCACATTTTTTTAATGAAACTTTGAACAAACATTGACTATTAACCATACATAATATGTGTGGAATTCCAGCTCAATCGGTCGAGGCATTCTCGAGTGACAACATACAGATACATTTTTTCTAAATATTATTTTCGATGTTTTGGAACATTCTGACCACGTTTTCATTTTAAAAAACTCGACCATTTTTTTTTTTTTACCAAAACAAAGCTTCTTTCATGAAGAAGCAAAACACGTTTAAAACTGAATACCGCGGAAAAATGTCTTGCGCACCGAAGACGGTATAGCATTTAATCTCTACTTCCGTTAAACACAGCGTAACTGCCAGGCCGGTTGCTAAATTGACCCGCCGAAAGAAGTGGAGCACGGAGTTTCGCTGATGTAAAATCACCCCCCTCAAACTCCATCAGCTCCGAGGTCGGATGATCCTGCAAGAGCTGACCTCATCGTCTGCGAAACTTTGAACGAGCTTTCAACGTCTCATGGAGGAATATCGTTCCTGGATAGTGTGGCACACACAAAAGCCCCCGGGTTTCCAAGGAATGACCGCACTCTATCCATCGACGCCACCCTGGACTACCGTCGCCTCCGACACTTCCTGCTCTTAACCGTCGGCCCTTCTGGTTTTCCTCGATACCCCCCAACCGGCAACCCTCGAGAAGCCCCATCTAGTATTCTAGTTTGGAGGGGTTCTTACGCGTCGACACGCTCCCAGGGTGAACCGCGAATGCAAGTAATTTACATAATTTAGGTTCAACTTACTTGCCGGTGGACCTGCGCGCCAGGGGTCCTCTCTCTCCGGGGCCGAGTTTCCGGTATAGTGCTCCGGCTGTTGCCGAACCCCGTCGCCGGCTTTTCCGTTCGCCAACGAGATTAGCGATTACTTTGCCAATGCCTGGTCGGCGCTCGTTCAACGGTTGAAAATCCTCTCTTGACCTAGCTTCGACACGCGTGTACGTGTGCCACGGCTATCGGCACAGATGTACGGGAACGAGGCACACCCGCTCGGGAGTCCAACACGAGGAAAGATCCGACACTCCTGCACTCTCGGCACTTCACCGTGGCGTTGATGCAATTTCAATAATCGACTATCGGGCCGGAGGTGGAAACTGCTCGTCTGTTTGTTTCACGCGAGACGCAACGAAATGCTCCGATGAATAGACGTACGACGACGAAACACTGTGGTCACGTTTCTCGGATGTTAAGTGCGACGATGACTCATCGGAGTGGCGCAAGGTAGGAAGGGGATACCTGTTCCGAGTCATTTCGAGACTTGGTAGGGAACCTCGGAATGCCCTCTGGGTAATCAAGAAAAAAAAAGTTGATTACACGGTGACGCGAGCGTTTGGCGAGAGAACTGGTCGAAGGAGGACAACTTGCGCATCAAAAATGCGGTTGATTTATGTATCAACCTTATATCTATATCTATCGAAGACTGCGCAGGCATTTTATTAAATTTGAAGCTGGGAATCAATTAACAATTTAATTAAATCATGTTAACAAACAAATGCGATGTTATCGAATTCGCAGCGATAACAAAACATTTTAAAGGAACACTTGGCTCTTTCCAGAATTGGAAAATTCTCAGTGGATTTGGGAAAAACCGCAGGCGTCGTAACAGATGTCTGAATCGATTCCGTAGATTCGATTTGAGCGCCGTTCGAGCTAGAAGCCACTGCAGACTTTTTTTTATGTTACACCGTTCGATTTCCACAGCAAACTCGGCGTGTATAGTGGGATGGTCCCGCGAGACCACAGATGGGTACACTCGTTTACCAGACGTATATTACGTTTGCCAATGACAAACGTAATTCCGACATTGGCGAGTATATGCGTCTTGTGCGTTTCTTTCATCTGTATCTGTGCGAAGGGAGTGGATGTGAACGACGCCGTTGCTGTACTCCGAGGAACCTTGAAGTGCTTGATGAAGCGAGTGTCGCGAGGTCGAGAGTCAAGGTGTCGAGCATGCGGTCGAGATGGTGACAATCGGCCCGGACTGGTAACGTCAACTTTCCTCATAAGCCGATTTATGACGCGATAGCATTAAACTACGTAGTGTCTCTTCTAACACTCGAATTTAATCTCCAAGAACTGCTATCAATTGTGACGTCGAAAACTGACGGCATTCCGCTATTCTCACTGCTCACATGGCTATAATATAATCAACGGTACTCTGGAAGATAAACGCGAATTGATGACGCGAAAATTGAGCTTTTTATCAAGTATGCGATGAAAATGTGAATTCCCAATAAGGAAAATAAAGAATGACCATAGTAAAGGAACGAGAACAATTGCAATTTCAAGGATCTACCCGAAAATTGAAGGACACATCCAGGCCTTTTCAAGGACGACAGAAACTGGACGACTTTTCGAGAATTTCAAGGACCGCTGAACCCCATGGCAAACGGCGTGGCGTTTTCAAGGGGCGTACCTCTATACATTCGATTGCGGCGTGAGATTCCAAAGGCTGATCTCGCCACGGACTAAATCCTTGAGGTCCATATAAAAATCGTGAATATGTAAATAAGCTGCTCGCGTAAGCACTTTTTATTTAACGTTCTGTCGCGAAAGCAATAAACACGCTGCAAGTAAATTAGGTCGAGGGAAGAAAAGATCGAGCGACTGATGAGTTACAGCGAATTCTTCACAAAAAAAAATAATTAATCTCATGCTAACTCGACATTTCCAGTTTCCCCGAAACTTGGAGCTCATACTTCTTTACTTTTTTGCGTGTCTAGCTATATCAGTGACGCTCCCTTTTCATACTCGGTGTAATCTATCCCGCCATAAAAATTCATTTGACGTACATCAAGAAAGCAACGAGCGAGCGAAAGACCGAGCATGCAGAGAGAGTATCCAAGAAGAAGACAAAAACAGATAAGAGCGGTAATCCATCATCGAAGTGAGACCTGAAAGTGTTTCTCGTGGCTGAATGAATACTCGGGGACTGCTCTATCCGCGGGTACGGTAAAATTTTTCTCAATGACTTTGCGAATCGAGATACCCCACGGACTATGGAATCCATAATTCCTGGCCCTCCATGACAAGACAATTGTCGCGCCAGTGCGCATAGCTCATCCGATACGTGCCGCGTAACCCCGCTCAGCAATAAATTTTCCTTCTCTCCACCGTTCAGTTGTATATTTTTCTCATTTGTATCACTCCACTATTATTGTCGACATGAACTATGACGAGAGGCGAAACACCATCCGAACATCTAATTACAGTGAATTACAATTTTCATTCAATTCCATCGTTTACATAATTTATTCATTCAATTATTATTTATTAATAATGGATCAACCTTCAAAAATACAGATATCTAGACAAAGCATGCAATTAAAATATACAAATCTATCTGTCGGCCGATAATTGAATCGCGGGACGTAATCTTTTTGAATTGCAAGGAAACACCACTCAAAAAAATAAATAAAAACAGCTGAAATAGGTGCGCTCAGGCGACTCACAAGAATCCAAAACCAGTCAAATCCTCTATGCCTACCTCTTCATTCTATGACAAAACCGGTATTATCCCAATAACAACTAAATTACTACAGCTTACTAAACAATTCGCAATAAACCAAATAGAATATGTACAACCGTTATGTAGAAAGCCAACACCACATAACATACATCAATTTCTCACTCACACTACATATCAAAGCTTAGAAAGTATGCTTAATGAGAATTAATTAAGAATAATAAGCCTACGCATACTCTAAATAATAAAAAATCAAGACCCTTATTATTAAAAGCGTGAAAAATGCGTGTAACAAAAGTTCGCAACATTACGGCAACGAAATGACCTCAACTGTCAATCGTATATACAATATAGATAACCAAAAAATTTACGTAGTCAATTAGTAAACGGCCCAGTTTTCGTCACTGTCCCAGTTACCGTCATCGAACGTAATTTCTACTAATAATATATACGGATTTCGTTCAATATAAAAAAAAAAATTGATGGCGTGTTGAAGAGCGGATTGTACTTGTAATTATTTCAATACGTTGTGACCGAGCGCTACGTGCCGGCAACGTGCAGGCGATCAGCGCTCGAGCGTCAATGTTCGAGCGATATCAGGTACGGTCGATATTGTAGCGGTGCGGGCCACGCAGCACCGCGAAGAAATTAATCTGATTGTGGAAATGTAATAGAACGGACCTTTGTCCGTTCTATTACATTTCCAAAATCGAACTATAATTAAGCAGTAAGCGCGTCGCGAAACGTACGTGAGCAAGTACCGAACCGAGAGGTACGCGCGAAACTGGCCGATCGCGTTGAAATTCCGCGCCGAGGATTTCGTAGTGCAGGGACGTACAGCGTAGCCCGCGAGCAAAATAACGAAAGGAACTCTGGCGAGGTACAGTACCGGGAATAGTACGTGCGCGACCGGCGGAGTGTCGAGAAGGCTGAATAGGAATTTGAGAGCCGTGCTCGAGCGTCCTCTGCAGCGGAATAATTCCGGGAAAAAACGCGGTGATTGTCGGAGTCGAGTCAGACGTGTGTAAAAGAATTGTAATTGTACGATCGAATTGTCTGCATCGAAAATAGAATAGTTGCATGCCCTAAGTGCGGATTCACGTTACCGAATTTTAGTCATTATTATTTTCGCATGTCGCTGAGCTGCACCCCCTCCTATCTAGCCGGCCAGGAGAGAAGGATCGGACCGGAATGGATAACGCACCTGACAATCGGGAATGAAAATTGATTGTCTGGCGTCCTGCAAACAACATCGGAAGGAAAAAATGCCCCATTGTATTTGGGACGGATAGCTCGAGCCGAGTTCTCAAATTTTCGGGCTACGAACCCATCACAACGTATATCTTTATAATAATGTTCATTCAACAATTTAATAGTATGTGGTGTAACTCGCGTTTCGGTACTTCCGAGCCGCCGTTGCCATCAGGGCGTTCTACTCGAAACACATCGCGATTTCCCCGGATGCATTAATTTGCAAGTATTAAAAAAAAACAAAACTTATGAGCGTTATCAGTACAAGTAATATTATCAATTAGATTGATAATAATTAATTTTTTGACTACCTGCTTTATACGCTACTTCCACGGCTCTGGTGGCACAAAGTATCCCTACTCTGGGGTGTTACCTGTCATCCGTCACAGTCATGGCAGCCGCCTCATAGCAGCTGATGTGCTCACGTGTGTCGAAAGCAAAACGTCGGGTATTTGTATAATAAATGTACGATGGCTTGCAATTTTAAAGGAATTGTTCGATCTTCGCGCATTGTTGTATTGTGCATTGAACTCTATTCCACAGTATCTGACATGAAAAAAATAATTCTTACGTGTTTGATCTTGTCGCGTGTACCCCGTTTGAGAGTTGGCATAATGCGCAAGTGCAGTCAGGAGTCACCCCAGAGTACTGCCGTCAACCGCCGCTGCGAGGGCGCAAACCGCGGCCTCGTAAAGCGTGGAACTAGCGTATTAAATTTATCATGAGAGAAAGTGCGTCAACCAAATTAGGTCATGCTGTACTTTCCGTCACTTGTTTGATCGTGAATAAATTGAAGCTAAAGTTTTCATATAGTTTTGACCGGTAAAATTATTACAAAATAATAATATCTGGGCTGTATGACTCAGGTCGATGGTCCTTTACCAAGGTGTAAAATTATCATTTGGTATACAATTAGTATAAAAAGATAACTGTATAAATATTAATCTTGGCAATAAATATATTTTACTCCCACTAATAATATCTGTACCATGGTGCCATAAAGTCCGACATAAAGATAAAAACCTCGTTCTTGTCGATCCGACATACTGCGTCACGAGTGACGGGTACTGGGTACGCGCGGTGACGTAAACTGCAGCATGAGGTCTAAAAAATCACGGAAACACTGGCAGTGGAAGGGCACTATTAAAACGATAATTGAATAATATGATCCTACTGAATTCACTTCAATAATTGCTGAATCACATTCAGAAGGCTTCGATGCATACATTCAATCAGTTTTTTATTTCGAACCGACAATACAAACCGTGTATAAATACTGGAAAACCGCGTTTGCTGCATATCGTTGCTTAATGTTTCACCATCAATATTGTAAACATTATAATGTCAATAGATACATATAGTACTACTCGTAATGAATAATTATTTATTCTTTATTAATCGTTACTTTATTCCTCACTTCGAAGCTTACACTACAACAGATGTATTTTCGTTCGCAACGAGAAGAACGAAGCCCGTTACGGGTAATGCGTTTCGAGGAGGATACACATCCATATTAGATTTCCCAGAAACCACCGGAGTTCTAATAATCGTGGAGAGCCGCGGTCGCTTCGCGAACGTAAATATATATTGGTGCAAAACACACAGAGGCAGAAACCGCCGAGGCGAATCCACTTCGTGCAGCCGCATTGCGATCACGGGGGCTGGGGCATTCGAACGATCCATTACAGGATACATCGTCGGCTATAGTGCCCCCTTATTAGCCCTCCCCAGTAACGCTTCAATGATCATTACTTACGGCATAGGCGGTAAATTACTGATAGAGTCGTACCGCGGAAACGTCGAAAGACAATCCCGGTAATTTTGCTGACCTATCCTTACTTGCTCCCGTTTTCGCTACTGTCGCCATTAACCCCTTTCACCCCCCCTGCCCCTTCGTCGTTCAGCAGATATTCTATACCGTGATATACAGATATAACTTCGTGACGTAACGAATTGGCCTGAAAGCCGAACGTGCATCGAACCGTCCTGCGCAGTCGGCGGATTAAGATCCGAGTAGGTCGTCGCGGAGCGTGAGGCGGGAAGACAAGAAGAATAGAAAAAAATAGCAGATCAAATAGGGGTTGCGAAAGAGGACGGATGAGAGGAGGAAAAGGGATGCAGTGAACAGTGGGACGATGCTGAAGCGGCAGCGGCAGCGGCAGCGAGGTGGCCGTTCTGAAAAAGAGTCCCGAGTGAGCTGTTTGCAGTTCCTTCCACATGCCTCCGGTTTGCATTAGTTTGCATACGCGAGTGAAAGTTTAAAGTTTAGTCATTTAAACAGGCAGGCAGACCGCGCGCGGGGGCGAGCGCCGTCCCTTTTCGAAAAGCCCCAGGTCGAAAGACAGAGAGAGCCCGGAGTATAATGGAAGACGGGAACCGGGGAGGGGGTGGGGGGTGGCTGGTATCGCGGGACGTTTGTAGTGAAGAGACGAAGGAAGGACAACGGGAGGAAAACGAACGCTATGTATTTATGTATGTATGCATTCATTGTGGAGTGTATATTGCTCGGAATATAAGCATAACCACCGCGAACTCTTTATGCTTTACAGAGAAAAACAGAAACTCGTTTTGCCTTCGTATTCTCTACTCCACCTATACTCGGGCTGCCTCCCGCAGCTTTTCTTTACTCCCACCTCCTCATCCCTCCTTCCTTCCTTCTTCTTCTTCTTCTTCTTCTTCTTCTTTCACTACCGGCATCCTATCGCGTCCCTCGTTTTTCTTCTCGAGCGACTAACTTCCCGGTGCGGGTTGCCAACTCGTTATACGGAAACTCATAGGATCGGCAGAGTCGAAAATAATGTTAGAACGCGAGTTGGCCGTACCGAGGATGGGTGAGGAAAAAGAAAAACCGAGTAATTCGCCAGTACCCGGAGCATGGAGGAACTAGGAGAGAACAGAGTGGTCCATGAGTGAAAGAATATAGCATGGGAATTTTTATAAATTCCGGACCTTTGTGTACATCCTGCGCTTCCGCGCGCCGCGTAGTAAAAGAGGGTCACCCAAGTTTTTGAATAATCCCGCAGCCGTGGACCCACCCGCGAGCCGTAATATTATTTGTGCCAGGACAAATTCGGACCGTACAGCGAGAGGGGAAGCTGCAAGAAGTATTTTCCCCCTGACAGATCCTCGCTTGCAGTCCGGTAATGCAGTGGTCGCGCATCGACCGGCTCACCCACCGGTCGTTACGCGCTTTTTTCACCTCTCCCATTTTACGCCACTAACAAAAACTCGATACCGATACGTTATCCGGTTAATATATTCCGTTGTGCGCTGGTACCGGAGCCGACTGCAGTTGTGCGCCCCCGCATTTCACTCGGCAATGAGCGAAATGCATTTGGGTTTCGCGGCCGAGCAAGCCCGGCCCCCATTCACCGACTACCAACGCGAAACCCACCGGCTGAGAGCGATGGATTCGCGCGGAACTTCGGATGTGATTTACGGCATCGCAAACTACTTGCGACCGCCTTGCGGGCCTACGTGTACGCCGACGGTGAGCTGCATCTCGGCGCGTTCGCGTTAAATTCCTCAATGGAACCGTTGAACATGCCGCGACTCGGCGACGAAGAGGAGGCCGATGTTCCCAACCGGCGTCCCGTATCCAACGGCTTCGGGGATACTCCGTCTTGCTTTCCCGGTTTCGCCCTAACACCGTCGCCGGTATATAAGGCAGGGCTTAGGTCTTATGGAGAGTTTACTACTCCCGCGGCAAAGTGGCTAGCCGTGCTCTAAAATCCGCGAGCCAAGCAATTAATACCCGGGGGCTGAGCCAGCGCCACCCTGGGCGAAACTTACCAGCGCCCCGATTGTCGTATATTTTTCCTCCGGCACTGCCACGATTCAATTAGATTGCGCGAGCCTCGGGACAGGGGGAGAGCGCGAGAGCGCCGGTGGAAAGGAACGAGGGTGAGAATTATACCGGAGAGAGCCGGGCGCTGCTCTCATTTCTAACGGTATATTTCTCCCCGTCGTCGGAACGGCGTCGTTCCGGGCTAATTAAATAAAAATATAATTAATAAATTCAAGTGGCTTTCGCGCGGCCTGCCTCACTTTGTCCGCCCGCCTTTGTCGCGAAGCTAATGCATTGCTCGATTCAATCCATGACTCGATTCGCTGTGCCTCCCAAACTCATCCGTTCGACGTTGTTTGTTTGCGACATCGCGATGAGACTTCCCGACAGAATTACGAGGCTGTAAAATGAACAACCTAATTGTTTTACCTGCGAAGGTGAGGGCGATGGGAGAGGTTAAAAGTTTGAGAGGGCGATGGAAGTTTCTCCGACCGGGAATTTTGCGTTATAATTTATGATATCCTCTAGGACAAGAACGTTTCACGTTGATGAGGGGATTCCCGGAGCTTATCATCGACCTCATCGTCCGGCGAAAAACTTTTCTTCGTCATGGCGCTCCCGCACCGACTTTGGCGTGGCGCTGTCCCCGTCCTCTCGGGAGGAGACCAGCGAACCCATCGAATATCCGCCGTTAACGAAAATCTCACGGCAGGAAAATATCTTCCTCGCCCATGGAAATCCCGGTGCGGTGTCCTCCTCCTCCGACCCTTATTCTTCCTCTTGCGCCTTGCGTGGTCGCATATAATAGTGGCATACCGCGCTCACGTACGGCTCTCAAGGGGAGAAAATTCAGGAGGGAAAGAGACACAGAGCCAAGCCGTTAAATTATGAGCTTAATTCCGCCCCTCGAATTTCACGTCCTCTCTCTCCGATTCGCCGGCCGTTGATGCGAGCATTCGCATATCTCCTGGTTCCCTCTGGTACACCGGGGCCATTTGAGAACCAACGACCAAGCGCGGACGATATTTTCACTGAAAGCATAGACAATGGAGCCGGCAACTTTCGAACTCGGACTGTTTAACAGGCTGCGGACTGCCACCGGACCCGATTGTAACACGGGGAACGAGCCGCGCCGCGAATTCGCTCGTTCGCAATACGATTTTCTGGCAAATATGGAGCACGAGCGAGCTCCTGCGGTCTGGCTACGAACGTAAGTAACCACTTATGCGTGGCTGGACACCGGGAACCCTGCGTCACTCCGTGGCCACGTTGGCTCGTACCAATGACGTATCACCGACCACCGGGACCATTCGTGGTTTCTCGACCGGGAGTCGAGCGCGGGGGAGAATGAACGGGGCCGAGAACGAGAACGAAACGGTTATCTTGGCTTCGGATGGCGATCGTTGCTTCACGGAAATAATAGCGGTTGAAAACTCAATAAATCAATCATCATTGCACTCGATCCTTTGGTCTTCGCCGCGGTGTGGAATCAATTCACGAAGATTACCGGACGGAATGAAGAAATTGATAAACCAACTGAAGAGTTCGTGGAGTGGCGGATCAATCGGAACAAATCTGAAAGGGAAATTTACGTTCGGCTCGATCGTTCGGTTTTCAACCCTTGTATATCGCGGGCGTTATGGAAGCGCGAGCCGGATGATGCAACTCGGCGCTGGCGGACGTTCGGCTGGAAATTAGCCTAATCATTCGGCCGTGCCTGGCATTTCGCGTGCAGAATGAGACCCGCGCCACTGCCTCGTCGGCATAACGAGTTCAAGTTTGCCTTACTCTGGCCTGGCCAGTTTGTATCCGAAAACGGTACAGAGTGCGCGGACGTGCACACCGCCGGCTAACCATCAGCTGATTGGAATTTCGATGAGATCGATTGGGAAAACGTGCTACCTCTGGCAGCGCGGAAGATATGTTTGTTTACCGTGCAACCGACAACATTTATTGCGGGCGACGGAAATATACATTACTTGTGCCATAAATTCAATTCTTTTCCGTAACGTCGCTTGACAATGGGGAGATCGTGAAGCAATCGCGTAAATGGTCACGAACGACGCTTCTTTTAATTTGGAGTTACCAGTTAATTCGGATGTGACGACAAATTTTGAACAAATCAATTTGTGTGAAATCCGACTGGGTGGTTGCTCTGCCTAAATGTGGATCTGGGACGATGGACGGAGAGTCTGGGCGGGCTCAAGCACAACCCACAGTTTACGATCATATTTATATGCGGAGAGGACTACGCGGCATCGTCAAAGATGACGTATACAACGAGAGAAGGCTCTGATAGAAATTACCATAAATCTGGTAAAGACTGACGGAACTTTTTGGTATATGGGAACTACAACGGCATCCTGGCAAACATTTGTATCAAACTTAATGTAATGATCGAGCGGAGAGTTTGGAGACTTGTAGATATTAGTATTGCAGATGGACGGTTGAAGTATCGAAGAGAGAAAACATGTGGTGATCACCGGGACTCGAACCCGGATTAATCGGTTACTGAGTAAGAGCGCTAACCACTGCACTAATGTCACATCTATGTTTCTCTCATTCGAATCATCCTCTTATATGCAATGCAGGGCCGTCACACTTAACATATTCTGCTAGAAAATGTGGTAATTTTTGCTATCGCAGATATTACCCAAATATCCCGTATTTTTTTTCTATAATATAAGTTCTTCTTACTAGAAAATATAGCAATCGGTCGCGCCGCGATCGCGTAAATCAGGGTGAGATGGCCACAGTAATAGGAGGATTATGCCACCCGTAATATCTTTTAACGTAACAAATGAATGGCCCCGTCGCTTGCACAGTTTTGCACAGTTTGCGCTCCGGAGGAATACTAAATTATCATTTTGCTAATAAATCAACATTGCACTTTATAGTTGGATCTTTCAAGAAAAGATTGGCGCGTAGTAAACCTATTTTTTTTTTTTTTTTTTCTTCCCGAAATGTAAGTCGCGGCTATTTTTCCGAGAAAATGGGTGATATGGCCACTCATTTTTCAGGAGACATGTCCACCTGTTTTTCGGGGAATATGACCACGTCAGTCTTGGTGGGCCACTGCCCGCAATAGCAAGCGGTGGCCATATATCCGGGTGGTATGGCCAGTGAAACCATTTTCTTTTTAGTTTGGCATCTGAAAGATTTAACGGAGGCAATTTCTGACTTTCTGTACCTAGTTTATTTAGACAACATAAAATATAGTAAGACATGTTTTGTGCGATCCCGATGCATCTCTAGGTCTAATTGACTACGCTGAGAAAAATAAATGGTTGGATTAAGCAAATGCGCGGTGACATACGTTCAAAGGTGTATTTTGTTGGTACAACCAAAATGTTTGTTTCAATCGACAAGTTTTGAATAAATTGAAGCAAATAATCGTTTAACAAAAAAATTCTTTATTTTTACCAAAGAAATAACAGCTTTAAACGTATGTTACCGCGGCTTATGGTTAATCCAACCAATTTTTTTTTCTCACCATTATTACTGTGGCGATGTCACCTGTACTGTCCGGGTAAGACGGCCGATCGCAAATATTTATTTATAGACCTACAATTAAATCACGCATCGAAAATATCGAAAGTTCTGAGTAAATTACTTTAGTATGAAGTTTCTAGAGTTGGTTACAACAAAGAATTGTAAGTGTTTTAAATGGTAAACATCCAATTTTCGTTGT
This sequence comes from Exephanes ischioxanthus, assembly GCA_958510785.1. Taxonomy (NCBI): domain Eukaryota; kingdom Metazoa; phylum Arthropoda; class Insecta; order Hymenoptera; family Ichneumonidae; genus Exephanes; species Exephanes ischioxanthus. Next base: position 17,324,003 of record OY294020.1, on the reverse strand, counting down.
TTAAAAAACCATGGCCATGTCACCTCGACTTACCCTATAACAATCCGGTTCGGCTAGCGTCGCCGTACACGGACCGAGTTATTCGATACGCACCCACTGCAACAGAGGGTTATGGGGATTGCGGGTAGATTTACCGACGAGAAGCCAAAGGCCTTGTCAAACTTGAGATGCAGAACATACACGTATAGATAAGTCTCGAAGCCTTACTCGATTAGACTACTCACGTCTCATGATAGGGGAGACCGGGGACAAAAGTAACACGGGTCAATTGTAACAAGCGGCTGCGCATGATCGGGCGCATCGAATATGAAGTTAGCAACATTATAAACATCACCTCATAAGGTGATGTTTACAATGTTGCTCACTTTGCGCAGCCGCTTGTAACATTGCGCAGTCGCTTGTTACAATTGACGCGTGTCACTTTTGTCCCCTGTCTCCCCTAAACTATATGATCGATGGCATTTCGTGAGAACGTTTCGACGTTCGGGAAGCAAATCTTTATTTCAACTGCTCATGCAGCATTAAATTCGCCCGTCACACTGAGGACGTTCTTCAGAACTTGGTTGCCTTTGTGCCTCGTTTGAGACACAGTCAGATTAATCTGTTCTGGATAGGTCGCAACTGGTGCGTTTTATGCGCGAGCAAATATACGAATAACCCAGTCGTCTGTATGATGAAGAAAAACAAATGTGTTAATGTGAAAATGTACGAGTTTTCGCATGGTTCTACCTATACGGCTTTCGATGGAAGTTGGGTCGGTAGCGGACCAGTAGTTTTTTCGCTCTGTCATAGGTATTAGTATAATAGCACTCATGTGGACACATAGGATGAGTGGGCTCTCGCCTTCTCTCTGCGCCAAAGAGAAACTCGGAGTTTAATAGCCGAAACCTCGTGTATACAATACATAAGCAGAACGCAGAATGTTCGCGTTATTTGCAGAATTGCTCCGTCTCTCACACACCGAATTCATTTTTTTAATCTCGTTATATTCAGAACTGGACACCGCAGACTCGTTCCATCCCTCGCGTTCGTTCGTCATTTTATTTCGAAGAGTATATATCTTCGTGGAAAAAAAGCTGAACGCGCTCGTGACGAACCGATTATAACGAATACACACGAAGATGAAAAAAGAAAACAAGAAACCGATCTCGTTCGCGAACGGGGAACGAAATGGAATCGAGAGAGAAGAAATAAATGGACCCCGAGAAAGGTTCGCAGAGGCGAGAGGAAAAAAACTTCAAAAGGAAATTTTATCTGGTCACATGTCCTCGCGGGTAACCGGTGCGACAGATAGGCAGGGAGATTGGAGTGATAGCGGTAAAAGTGGGAGAGAAAATTACCCCGTACCAGCGGAACTGAATCGGTCTCTGGGACATTGAGCTGCTTCGACGATGATATACCCAGGGAGCACTGCAGCCATTGTATGTGGTAATGTAGTATTGATGTAAAATCGCTTCTCTTTTAACCGTACGCATTGAATCGTCGGGCGACAAAAATTAGAGTAACCGAGAACCCGTTTTTCTCGTATTTCCTTCATCGGAAACATTGTGAACATTGTGAACATTGTGAACATTATGAACATTGTGAACATTGTGAAAATTGTGATCCAATGTTCATGGACCTTCGTACCTTATTTCCGAAATATAAAGTCAATGGCCAAAGGACAATGGTGGAGACAATGGGCTTTTATACCTCACGATTATTTATCAGCAGTTCACAGGGAGAAAAAAGAAGAACAAAACCCATCAATAACAACGGTATGGAGATAGGACATACCTTCATGTGTTCTTTGTCCGTCAATTATCGTGTGCTCTCATGATTCCGTCGCATTGTGTTTTATCTTTCCATTTTGTCGGTACATTTGCCAATCGGTTTTGCATCGAGAATTCGATATCTGACGACAAAGGACATTGAGACTGTAACGACGGTGGAAAAGGCAGTACACGTCCCGTTTGTGCATTGTCCATACGTGCACAATGCACGCATCCCCCGCAGAAAATATCCCGCGGGACTTCTCGTCGTCGGTGCTGATAATTCTATTGCAGATTTCGTTAAAGATTCCTCGCACGTGGAACGAACATCGAGCAGTAAGGGGCGAGGGGGTTGCGGCTCCGGGATTATCAGAATTTTATATTTTGCCCGTGTGGGAGTTCGACAAAGTTCGAAGTCGGGTAAGCAACGGTGCTATAAAACGAGACACAATGCAAGAGGTCGAGAGGACCGCGGCAATACCGTCGGCGGAGGGGAAAAACACCGTTGGAACGACGGCGACGTCTCTTCTCCTTTTCCCTATAGAAAATAACCGGTAACTATACGTTTCTCTCGGGAAACGATCCCCTCGAACTGTCTCTCTTTACGCTCGGCGGCCCCACCCGCCCCACACCGTAAACTTTGATACTGCTTGACGCCTTCTCTCTGTCCCTCGAGCGTATGCGGCGAGACGCCGGTTCTCCTTTCATCGACAGAAGCTCGCTGGTACTAAAAATAAAATAGAAATGAAAATAAAAATAAAGGAAGAGACAAAGTCCAATAGTTTCTCGGCGTCTCATCAGCTCCGGAGGAAAAACTCAAAGATTAACGGCTCCGTGTGTGAGGAATAAACGAGCAAGGGGTTGATGCGGTGACGAGAACTCCGTAACCGGTGATAATCTGTATCTCATATCCGGCGTTACATCGCGCCGTGCTGGTGAAACTGCCGAGCGGATAGTGGACGTGGATTATGGACACGCGGGACATGAATAAATATTAAAGCTCGGTGAGAGTTCGCGGGTTCGCTGTGTCGCCCAGAGGGGGGGGGGGGGGGGGGGGGGAAGGCGCGCTCTCGGTATTGCCGAGGCTAGGGTAAAGGGGTTGCGCCGGGGACGCGATGCAGTTTTAAAACCGTCTGTCGCCGTTGTAAACGTTACTCGACCGTACGAGCTTTCGGAGTGGAAAAGCCGAGGGAAAAACGAGGGAGGAGCGACGGGACGAGCGGGGATTCGAATCATTGCGTATGGCGGCATAGTGTATACCTCGCGGGATGCGTGTCTCTCGGTTTTACGATCCACCGTAACGAATTCGCTCGTCCATAGTCTAACGCCCGTAAGGCTGTTTCGATGCGACGTCTACCCGTTCCCTGTTGCTCCATCCTGCATGTACAAGCGTTACGATATTCACTAAGGTATTCGGGACGACATCGCGAACGTTATTCTACTAAGTCGGTTTCAGAACTTTACGACTGGCCAGGTCGTGCCCACCCTCCCGTTTTAATACAAAACTGTTTTATCGATTAAGCACTTTGTGTAACACGAAGTTTCATGAGAACGTTTTTTTTACCATTTAAAAAAATGATTATTATTATTTCAAATTCCGAAACCCCGGTTTCTCGATACTCCATTGGCAACGCGACATGAATATTCCTCACGTCAGGAACATCTCAAAAACCCGCTCAGAAAACCCTTTCCGCAAGAGCTGCGCGATACAAGTCGCACGCTGCTCCCGAAGGTCATGAAATTCACCGTTAACAAACATTTTACGAGGTTGGGGGAAAAAAAGAAAGACGCGAGGTAAAAATTAAAGAGAAAATTAAAAGAGCAATCAGGGAGAGCGTAGAGCCGATGTGGAGCGTCTCCACGAGCGGGAAAGTCTAAATAATACATCAGCGGAGCCGTGCGATACACAGTGGCAGGTATAGGAACCGCCGGTTCAACTTCCCGAGTATCGCAGCGTGCCCGAAACGTCGTCGTGAAAAGCGAGGTCAATTTTTTTTTTTTATATATAAAATTTAAACGACGAGCTTGCAGTCGCATTGCTGTACCGTCGCTCCGACTGTTCGACGAGGTGACTCGTCCCAGCTCCTCGCAATTCGTTTTCGGGTTCTGACCGTTCCCGGATTTGCACTACTTGTCGCGCAAGCTGGACGAGACTGGACGGGGTTATTCTCTCGGGAGAACTCGGGAACGCGGTGGTTGATGACCGGAAGCGCGCGCGGGCAACGAATATTCTCCGACGGGACAAAGGAGCGAGAGAATGGAAACCAGGGGGACGGTTGACGACGGGGGACGGGGGGAGAGGGAGCGGTTTGAGGGACAAAAAAAAGCTCACGAAATCGTCGCTCTCGGTCGTCAGCGTAGCGCAGTAAAGTAGCACCGAGAGAAACGTGTTCATAACCGGCAGTTCGTTGCCAATAACAACCTGGACGGTCCTGTCCTATCCTCCTTTTGACGTCGAGAGGAGAGGAGAAGCGAAGAGCCATTGGACGACGAGACGGCGAGGGAGCTTGCGACCTATTAGAATTTCAACGCTCCCTGACTTGTCTATCCCCCCCCCCCCCGAAGGGAGAGCACTGTGCGATCCTTGCCTCCGGGAGTTGAAATGCACAAGCGGTAACACAGCGCACCACTTCAACATCGGGCATGCATACCGAGGGGCTCCACCCGGTTTATACATAGTAGACAAATACGTACAGTTTCGTCCCTTTCCACCGTGGGAGCTTTCCATCTCACGAGATCCCGTCTATGCTAATGTTTGAGGCCGAACTATCGCGGTATTAGCATCGTCGGATAGTGGTAGAGGGCAATCACGGTTGTTCAAGACCAAGCCTTCGCTGGTCAAACTGTCGATGGCCGAGTCCGAGGATCGGTCGAAATCGAATCTTGCACCGAGCCCCCCCCCCCCCCCCCCCCCCCAAGTCCTGAGCGGCACGCTCGAAAGTCTGAAAAAGCGATCGCCCGGAGAATTCGTCAGACCGTGAGACATGTAGGGTTGTTTGTTAATAGGTATATATTTTTTTTTATGGTGAGCAAAGCTCGAGCCACGCATACACAGGTTCAATGTCCCGCGAACAGTTTCGCCAGGAATACTTTTTTCTCATCAACGATATGTTCTTTGTTTTCCTTTGCTTGCGCTCTTCGATGATTAAATATCGTATTTATCCTATGCACACAAATAGCGAGAGCTCCCTGGCTACATGAAAGGTTTTCTTGATTTCTTGTTTATTTTATCGAAGGGAACATTTAACTATGAACGAGATGTTCGGCCTTTGCGTATTTGTTCAGCGTAACCGTACTGTGTATGCGCGGTTTTTTCGGTACCGAGAGACACGGGGAAATCACGACGAACTTTTTTTAATATCCGCACCCAGAAAAATAATGTATTTGACGGCCACCGTTTATTTAGTTTAAGTAAAATATTTATTCGATTTAAATAGATATTTATTTCATTTAAGTAACAATTTACTTAATTTAAATAAATATTTTACTTAAACCAAATAAATGATGGCCGTCAAATAAATTATTTTTCTGGGTGCGAATCGCGGAGAGGACGATACGCGGGCTCGCTGAAAAGTGTATCTTTTACGGGTCACGTATCGTCGTTAAACCGGCTCTGGGGCCCTTCCTTCGAGTGTTTCCGCCGACAAGAGAGGAGACCATACTTACGAGGCGGGAAGAGAACTGGACCCTACAAGCAGGTGGACCAAGGGGGTCGGAACGCTTCTTGCAGGCGCAAGAGAGTCGCATTTTTACGGGCGCGGACGAGCGAAAATAGATCGTAAAAAGGTTAGATAAATTGTAAGAGAGGAGAAACGTACCGTAAAATCCACGAAGACTTGCACCGGCCGCTGTTGGTTACTGCCAAGCTCTGAAATGACAAAAAATAGTAAAAAATCGAATTAAAAAAAGAAACTGGCGTTATGTATGATATGAGTAGGGAAGAGCGGGGCAAAATGGGACGGTGAGGAAAAACGGGGCAGTGGAGCAAAACGCCATATTACAATCATTTTTGGATGGGAGAATGGTGCAAAATGGGACAGACAATCCGGATGTATCAACAGGGCAGAATGGGACATCCAAAGATGATTGGAAACTTGCATTTTGCTCACTGTCCCGTTTTGCCTCACCGTCCCATTTTGCCCTGCTCTACCCTATACCCAGGTGAAATATAACCGTCAGAACGGATATGGGACCGCACGTCATCGAACTGAGGTCATACGGGAAAATTTCACGTCCGGTTTGGAAATCCCATTTTTCAACCGGAAGAGACGTTATATCGGCAATATGTCATTTCCAGTTGAAAAATCTCATTTTTCGACCGGAAGTGACGTCGATAAAAGTTGCAAATTGAAATTTTCATATGGCATTTTAATAAAGTTCCTTTATTCGCAAAACTTCTTCTATGAGAAAGCATTTTCTGTATTGCTGGCTTCCTTATAGAGGAAGGTTCGTGAATAAAAGCACAGTGTGAGAAAGACATACGAAAATTTCAATTTGCAACTTTTATGAGAACCATATGAAAATTTGCAAGTTTTATGAGGACGCCACATGAAAATTGAAATTTTAAACTTTCTTTCAACATCAACGTCATGTTTGACTTTTACGTAAAACAACTGGCCGATTCTAGTTCAGCGCGAAAAAATACACCAACATCACTGTGTGGGATCTATGCATCTACTTCTTTTAACGAAAATACAGGGTTTCAGGAAAAGATATATTTTTTTTTTTAATCATTACGTCAATTATCCATTATTCACCTTTTATGGCAATGTCTAATGTATTTTTCCGCGTTGGCTACGAATTTCACACTTATTTTACTTCTGGAGCGATGTTCGATGCGGAAACTCTCGTCGAACGTAAAATAGACATTATCCGGAAAATTTCAAAACTTTGTAAAATCTTATAAAATCTAAACGGTTGGATCCATTTTCGCCAAATTTAATATGAAACATTGTACAGTGTGAGTTCCGTGTTTATCCGAATTAGACCATCTTTTGATATCTAAAAAAAAAAATCAAAATTCTATAAAATCTGACCGCTCCGATAGATTTAGGAGAAATTCAATACTAAAGTTCTCTGATCGTAGTATTATATTGGCATGTCATTTTAGACAATAGTTAAAAAGTTACACAAGTTAGAGCTACCACGATCTTTTTGCAAAAATTTCAAAATCGCATAAAATCTCGCACACGCACGGACACGCCCGCTAAAAAATACCACTTCTCGACGTTTTGGGCTATTTTGAGTACCTTGACCCTCAAACCTCGAAATTTTATTTCTGACGAAAACATAGCTTCCTCTATGAGGACGCAAAATTGTATCAGATCGTGTATATTTTCTATACGCCCGTACGCCGTTTTTTAAACTTCATTCCACCGATACACGTACAATCGATCGCAGTCAATTAAATTTGAAATTTTCGCTTTCGCGAATTCGCAGTATTTCGTTGAGTGAAACGAGATACACAGGGCAATAGCATTCACTATGTATTATTTGTGCACGTGTGTGCACAGAGAGCTCGTTGAAGCCTGAAAGGGTTGGCGAGGCTGCTCTCTTCGCCGTGTCCACGTCGCCGCTCGAGAGTTTAATTATTTATGAATTATCACCGCGACTAGTTGTTTATCCTTCGTTTTAATTGCGACCGGAAGTCGGGGCGAGAGAGGGTCTCGTGGCCCGTGTAGTGCGCGTATACACTCGAATGTATTACTATGAATATATGCGGTACGAGCGGTCGAGAGCGGCGGGAGCCCGCACGAGCGGGTGCGGGACAGCAGGACGTGAATTCGGGAAATATGGGAGGCCGGTGAACCCGGGGCTGTCCATCCCGTACATACACTCGAAAAGCCCGCGTGTACTACGTGTGTGAAACATTCGATTTCGTTTATAGGACACGGCGATGCCCCTAGCAATATTCCCCTGCGCGCTCGCTCGTACCACTGGCTTTGGGGCTTCACTCGTTCGAACTCTGCGGCAAACACTGACCGCCCCCCCCCCCCCTGCCCCATTCCGTCCACTCCCCGATGCTCGATATTAACGAGATGAGTTTAAACACCCATTGTGAGACACTTTTATTGCCAATCGCGTCAGCGAGCAACGGCAGCTAAACCGTGAGGGAAAAGCCTGTCGGAAAAAACCGGGTGGACCGGCCCCTGTCTGCAGACTTATCGATACTGCAATCCCTCGAAATTGGAAACATCTATCGCCCCAAATTATTTATGAACGTCGAGAGTAGTGGTACGCATTAACTGATGATTATTCGAAGGAACATACATACATATTTTACATATTTATGTGTACATGGTAAAATTGACCGCGCCGTAATAAAAGGGCATCGGCAAAGTGCGTCATCCACGTGGGCGGAATGGCCGAGAGGACGGAATAATGGAGCACGTTGTTTGGAATTTTTTGTTTCGCTGATAGCGTGTATCGCTCGTTGTCCTCTCGAAAAAACCTCCATCCTACCGGGGCTTTTGCCAGCACTGAGCCATTTGCGGACAGGGTCGAGCTCGTTCCACGGTTCATAAAAGCAATAATTAAAAAAAAAAATCTCGGCCCTCTTCCGTCATGCCTCTCAGCCAGAGTAGGTAACGGTATGTTCGCGGAAGTATGGCCTAAAACGCTTTTCCGATAATGCTCTGTTTTCGTGGAAGACAATGCTATCGATACGCCGAGAGCAATTACGCGATCAAACGAACTTACCCGAGCAGTTCCATCGTATAATTACATGAAGAGCCTCGATCGAAAACATAGATGTAGTACTCGCTCCTAGAAAATCTCATAACGTCAGAGTTACTGGGAAAAGAGAATTTGGTACCTCTTTTCCCTTCAACCCGTCGCGCATGCGACGACATCGTCATATTTATCTACAGTCATTTAGCCCATGGTATATTCCGTCATAGTGCGTCCTCATTAGAGGTTTTCCGCGGCTCCTGTTATCGGTATCTGTTGGCGGAGGAGGAGCGTGAAGCGGGTCAGCTTCGGTAGCTTTTAGTTTTTAGTTTCACATTTGTACTTATTTATATATGTTTACTTTTATTGGCGTGCTTGTGTTCGAGGTGTTCCGTAGTTCCAGTTGGATCGTTTGTTTATGCTTATTTACATTGTTTATTGCATCTTTGATTGCTTCATTTGTATCCTGTGTTGGCTCTCAAGGGACGATGTCCTAGAGCTTTATGCTCAATAAATAATAATAATATTTTTATTCATATGTAGATGTGCAGAGCACGGGTGCGGTTATTATTATTTTCATCGAAATAATAGTGTTTTTTATAATAGACTTTGGACGTGTTCTTTGATTCTAATCGTTATTCTCCACATCCTCTATTATTCTTTGTTTGTGTCCAAAATTTTCCATTTTTCTCACCACAGAGCTTCTGTGCGTGCAAAACGCCATGCGCAATGAAATAATATAACGAAGTCATGTCACGCGCGGCGGGTTGAAGGGAAAAGGTTACCAACTTTTCCTTTCCCCATAGTTCTGAAATGTTGTGACGTTCCCTAGGAACGAGTACTATCTTCGAAGAACGAGGCTCGGAGTACAATTTTCCCAGCGTTGGATCGTGGTCTTATCAGGAATTTCATGGACTTTGTGCAAACCTTGTGTTCGGCTAAAAAAATTCTGTCGGCTTATGAACGAACATCGCGAACTCCATATGGAGAATCGCACCGGTTCTCTTGCGACGGGCGAGGCATCTTCGGACAGATCTTTATATATCCTCCAGATGACAGGAAAGAGAATTGAAATTGGCAGAGAAGCCGTGGGTGAAGACTTAATAAAAATGTCTCTTCACTTGATTGCAGGCCGTGTACGGTGTCGTTTTTTTTATCGAAAAAAGGAGTAATAGAGCACGTTGGTTGGAATTTTTTGTTTCGCTGATAGCGTGTATCGCTCGTTGTCCTCTCGAAAAAACCTCTACCTTACCGGGGCTCTTGCCAGCACTGAGCCATTTGCGGACAGGGTCGAGCTCATTCCACGGTTCATAAAAGCAATTATAAAAAAAAAAAAAATCTCGGCTCTCTTCCGTCATGCCTCTCAGCCAGAGTAGGTAACGGTATGTTCGCGGAAGTATGGCCTAAAACGCTTTTCCGATAATGCTCTGTTTTCGTGAAAGACTATGCTATCGATACGCCGAGAGCAATTACGCGATCAAACGAACTTACCCGAGCAGTTCCATCGTATAATTACATGAAGAGCCTCGATCGAAAACATAGATGTAGTACTCGCTCCTAGAAAATCTCATAACGTCAGAGTTACTGGGAAAAGAGAATTTGGTACCTCTTTTCCCTTCAACCCGTCGCGCATGCGACGACATCGTCATATTTATCTACAGTCATTTAGCCGATGGTATATTCCGTCATAGTGCGTCCTCATTAGAGGTTTTCCGCGGCTCCTGTTATCGGTATCTGTTGGCGGAGGAGGAGCGTGAAGCGGGTCAGCTTCGGTAGCTTTTAGTTTTTAGTTTCACATTTGTACTTATTTATATATGTTTACTTTTATTGGCGTGCTTATGTTCGAGGTGTTCCGTAGTTCCAGTTGGATCGTTCGTTTATGCTTATTTACATTGTTTATTGCATCTTTGATTGCTTCATTTGTATCCTGTGTTGGCTCTCAAGGGACGATGTCCTAGAGCTTCATGCTCAATAAATAATAATAATATTTTTATTCATATGTAGATGTGCAGAGCACGGGTGCGATTATTATTTTTTTCATCGAAATAATAGTGTTTTTTATAACAGATTTTGGACGTGTTCTTTGATTCTAATCGTTATTCTCCACATCCTCTATTATTCTTTGTTTGTGTCCAAAATTTTCCATTTTTCTCACGCACAGAGCTTCTGTGCGTGCAAAACGCCATGCGCAATGAAATAATATAACGAAGTCATGTCACGTGCGGCGGGTTGAAGGGAAAAGGTTACCAACTTTTCCTTTCCCCATAGTCCTGAAATGTTGTGACGTTCCCTAGGAACGAGTACTATCTTCGAACAACGAGGCTCGGAGTACAATTTTCCCAACGTTAGATCGTGGTCTTATCAGGAATTTCATGGACTTTGTGCAAACCTTGTGTTCGGCTAAAAAAATTCTGTCGGCTTATGAACGAACATCGCGAACTCCATATGGAGAATCGCACCGGTTCTCTTGCGACGGGCGAGGCATCTTCGGACAGATCTTTATATATCCTCCAGATGACAGGAAAGAGAATTGAAATCGGCAGAGAAGCCGTGGGTGAAGACTTAATAAAAATGTCTCTTCACTTGATTGCAGGCCGTGTACGGTGTCGTTTTTTTTATCGAAAAAATTGGAGTAGAGAATCAGGTACATACATATCGGTCCTGAGAGGGAGCGCGAGCCGTGCCAGGGGAATACAGGAAGATCTTGAGAGAGAAGAGTAGACGGGAGGTACGACAGGACGGGGCATATCGACTCGACAATCGGGAAGATTGGAAAGTGTCTTGTCGTGTCTCTTGTAGTAGTAGTTATACATGTAAGGTCTCTCTGGCAGTCGGCAGACTCTGTCTGGTGCCTTGTGATTGTCCCGCTGCTTCCACCGGGACCGTGCGCGAACCGAAGGAAAAACGGGGCTGAACAACGAGGGGGAGACGGAGGACGAGGCGTTATCGGGCACAAAGTGGCGGAGTAAGAAGCTGAAGCTGTGCAACGGGGGATATAAAAGGAGCAGGGAGAAAGGAGGTTGCGAAGCGCAAGCGGTATGCTGCTGCAATCTACATGGGTGTGAGAAGAGGAGAGGAATCTCGGAAGGAAGATACGAAAAGATGCGAGGGACCGAGAGGGAGAGTTAAACTCTCTCGGTGTATAGTCTCGCGACGTGTTGGAGTCCGAAGAATAAAACGAGTCTGGACCGAGGGAAGAACGAAAGAAAGAAAAAAAACACACGAACAGGCCAGCGTCCGAAGAAGGAGTGGAAAACATTCTCGCGTGCGTCGGCAATCCTCCCCTGCCTCTTTACTCGTATAACACGTCGGCCTTTCATATTTTACGAGAAGATCGTGAGTGTCCTTTATATCGGTTTTCTTACGAGGCACTGTGTTTTGTCCATGTTGTTCCTATTCGCCGTTGCTAGTTGGTGCGCTATCCTCTCCTCGGAGGCATATCTATCTACCTTGTTTTTCGATCTCGGTTTTTTTTTCCATCTTCCACATAGAGGGATCCAGAAGATGGGCACATCTTTCCTCCCGCTCGTGGACCAGCCAGACGTCCACTCTCCGGCATCCAACTGGCGATGTACTTCTGGTTCTTTTTTTTTTTTTTTGCTCTCTCGTCTGGCTCGCCCAGCGCGCGCACCCTTCGTCCTCTCTCCCTGCACACCTTCTCCTGTTTCCCTTACCCCCGATGAGCCTGGCATTTTATTACGGGACCCATTAACGCGTTGGCCCGGCGAGCACACTTCGACCATTCCACGAAAAAACCCGGCTGTGTACCATCATCTCTTTGTTCATCGCGACAGGGTACGTGCCGGCTTGGATTCGCACTGTTAAAATGCATGTTTTTACGAGGGAGAAGATACACTACCCCGCACTAGCTTTCCATTAAACGATTCAGCCCCGAAATTGTTGGCGAATGCACGGCAGGCTGTCTTTTTCATTTGGACGGTAAATATAACGCGTCTCGCAGGTAGCTAGTACGTTCTTCCAATATTTGCCGTAGCCTGATATAATTGCCCCGAGTTTGCGAACTCGGAGAGGCTGGACAAGGGGATAGAAAGGAACTTTTCCACGTCTCGCTCCTGAGGGTATTGTGTCGTCGGGAGAATGGATGAGAAGAACCGTCCTCTCGTCCTCGACGGAGTTGGTTTCAATGTGTGAAACGCTGAATATGCCCTGGTCGACCGTGCATGTAATGCAATTTTCTCTTCGTCTTGCCTCCATTATTTGCCCCTCTTTTTTTTTGCTCTGATTCCCTTGTACATCCTGTCACTCTCCTACCGGTCTCGGGACTCAGGACAACCCCAACGGGATGACCCTCGGGCATTAGTTGAAAAAAGTTTTGGCCTGCCAGAGAGCTTTTGTTAAATGTGTTAATGGCTTTTCTCGGAAGACACGCTTTTGTTCGAAGCTTAAGAAGGTAACAAATTTTGCTAATGCTCTTACGTTTTTGCCCGTTTATGCCCGTCTTTCAAAATCTTCCAACGACCGCTAATGAACGGAAACATTGTTATTCTGTCTGTGGCGTCAGCGACATCAGCGCCGGCGCTTCTTCCTTAAGCTTAATTTTTATTTATTTTCTTTTTTACTACTTCATGAGAGTTTCAGTATCAAATATTGAGCAGTGAGCAACAATCCATCAAACATGGTAGTTGAACGACGAACGATGAAAAAAGTTTATAGCGGTTTTGGGAAGAACGTAACAGCTAGTTTTAGTCGCCTGTAGCGGATGAGAAGGCGTGAACGGAGCAATCGCGACCGCAGACAAATGGAGCGTATGATCGAGGATTTTCGGATAAATATGCGCAACGAAGAAATTCCAGTTAACTCTCGGCACCGCGGGAGCAACACACAGAGCCAGTGGAATCCCTTTCAGTCTCGAATAGAGCCCGAACATGTGAGCAACACCGCCGATATTCTCATCTCTCCATTCGAGAAACTCCCGACTCGCGGAGAGCTCACTCCAAGCGTTTTTAGCGTCGAGCTACTCGCGTGTCGATGGAATATCGGTCCCGTATACAAATGATAGTCGGTTTGGGGATGGGGCAGAGTTTGCGGATGACTCGGGATATAGCTTAAAAGGTCGAGCCGCACGCGAAACGGTCTCGCTAAGCTCACGCCAACAAAGCTCCGAAAAATCCGTGCCATAAAATCTGTAAGCTCCGGCGGTCCCTGCTGAGCCCTTTATATGCACGGGCATTCTATCACTTCAACATGCCCGAACAACAGGCATGTGTACACCGCGTGAAAATCTGGAGCGCCGATGAGCCCTGGAAACTCGAAACTTATTATACCAAAAAAAATTGAGCATACAAATCGCGAGAGTAGATTGGCCCTTGCAGTGAAAAACATCGGAATTACGGGTAAAAAAATATACAGGAAAATGCACACGCACTCATGACAGTTACGATTTTAAGGCATCGCGGGAGTGAAGTATCCTGAGAGAAGGATCTGTTAAAAATTACCATAAATCTGGTGAAAACAGACATAACTTTCAGGTATATGGGGGCTGCCGCGACATCCTGGCGAACATTCGTATCAAACTTAACACGTTCTGCCAGAAAATATAGTTAATTTCTCTATCGCAGATATTACCTGAATTGCCCGCAATTTTTGCTAGATTATTAATGATACTCACTATAAAATATACTAATCGGTGGCATCGCGATCGGGAATCGTTTGTGTTAGATTTGCAGGTTATACTGGCATATTATGTCGATATATTTATTAATTTTTTTTTACATATACATACATAAAAAAATTTGTTCGACGAAATTCTCTGTTTTTATCCACGAAATTCTTAAGCGGATATGCAGAATTTTGTCAAGCCGCCTTCTGGAAAAAATTACCATATGTGTTGGTTAAAAATTGCTATGGCCACTGTGAAAATTTCACATATCGCTAGCGATGGCGTTGGTGTACCATACTGCCAGGTCGAAAGTTACCATATGACTTGGTAGTTCTCCGAGATCTCTTTCTCTCAGTGTAGGTCACGGATCACTAATCAACTTACTAATTTGGTGGACCAACGATTAAAAAAAACAAAAATCATATTATCGAATAAATTGGTCAAAGCGCACTTAACCACGCAGTTAGTCAACGCATCAAATTATTTTTCCACGGCATCCGCCCTCCGCCCACAGTATCTCACAAAAAACTCAATCGTAAACAATAGATCACCCAAGGCAGAATTCAAACAAATAAAAACCAATTGCTTTTCCAGAACGACGCTTCGTTAAAAAATGCCACAATCGCAATGCCGAAAAAAAAAAAAACTTTGACGAAGGCATAACAGCAGCATTACCGAACGATTGTACAGCGTAACAGAATTGAGCCCGGAATATCTTCGAATCGTCGAACGCTGGGAGGGCGAAACTCGAAGCTCGCCGGGCGTTTCCATTTCCAGACGCGCTTTCGCCCAGGAGAGGAACGGAGGGATTGTGAATCGTCGAGTTGGCGTCCTCGAGACTAGGCCGGTTGCGAGAATCGAATTAATGGGAAGGCGACGGACGTAGTACACGTTCCCCCGGGATCCGAGGATGCCCGCTGGACGTTGGCGAAGGAAATTTCACGGGTTATGCGCTCCTCTCTCCCTCTCCGCTGCGATGGAAAGCTGAGCTTGACTGGTATTGGGAGGGGGGTTGCCAAGAGAACCCATCGGGAGGTTTCCCCCGTGTACCGACCTAGCAAACCGGTATCGCGCATACCGGGCGCCCGTACCCACACACTGTGCGAAGCCACTCGGACGATCCCTGGCGGTCGTTCAACGTTGCCTCGAAACGCCAAACTTCATCCCCCTCATCGCCGGTATGATATACCGTGGGGTAGCATTACCTCCGTACCACGACGAGCTTCAAGTAGTCAGGCTCCGTTGGATCTCCAGTCAGTATCCCAGTTTATGTGTTCGGGAATTTAGCCTCTCTCACTGGACCATCCTCTCCGCCATTCGGATTTTGCATAAACAGACTGAATCTCCTCCACCTCGACCCCACATATACACTGCTCTTCCGGACCCCGAGATTCGAGAGTCCCGACAGTTTGCCAAGCGAATTCGTGAATTCCGGGTAAAGAGCGAATGAATAAACGTTCAAAGCTGATATCTATCACGTATTTCCCCGATCGTCGTCTATATATGTTCTGTATATTCTGGGTACTTCCTCCACGCATAGAATTTACCACTCCATCGGGCAGGTAACTCCAGTCGCGATGGCAAATTGTTCGAGACTCGAACGTTATCTTCGGCTCGAGCTTGGCGGGAATAAACCGTCTCGTTCTAGGGACTTTCCTAGGTCCGGGCGAAAAACGTTTCTTCCGGCAGCGGAATTTCACCAAAGTCCATCGTGGGACTTGAGGATTTCTTCTTCCTTTTGGTGCTTCTTTTTTTTGAGCCGGGTAAACATTCATTAAGAGTTGCTGCAACTCGGCTCTGCCCTTTAGAAACTAATTTTCTCTTGACGCGAGTTTCATCAGCAAAGGAGGATGAAAGTGTGCAAGATGTGTGCATCGCGCGATGCTAAGCTCTCTCCGCTTCTCCCCGAGAAATCAGCCGGTACGATGCGCACACAGAATATTATAATCTTGGACTCGCCGTAAAATTGACAAGACACTCGATGAGTACAAAAATAATGCGACCGATTACCGGATCCTGGCCGGTTATCTTCCTCAACCGGCGGTGTTCTACTTGCGTTAACCTCTCGAACGGGATATTCGCTATGTGCACGATCTACACAAGCTCACCGGACGCGTGTGTATTGCGTATACATGCAAAGAGCTGGATGTGCAAGGTGGGTCGGAGCTGGCCGGTAGACGGCGCTGATAGAATGCATGTACACGGCAATACACGCTCAACTGGAAGCTCTGTGTAAGTCACGCACATAGCGAATAGGATATAAAGTTCGTAGGTGTCGAAGGGGGAGAAGCGCTCTCCTCTCTCTCTCTCTCTCTCTCTTGAGCTTCGGTGACCGTCTATCTACATCGAATATAAAGCTGCGTGCCTTATCGTGCCGATCGGCACTCGAGCGAGGGTACTTCAGCGATTCCACCTCATCGCGGCTCTCCGAACTGACCTCGAGGAGTGAAGTACCCGTGATCGATCATCGACGAACCCAACGGAGAAAGCAGAGAAAAGCCGTTCAAGCTATACCATTATGAACTCGACTGTTCTCCCGCACTCCTTTCATGGATGTAAGTACATCCACTCTGAACGGATATTCATGACAGTGTGGGTTAAGAAATTTAGAACAATCTTCCCCGTTCTCCGCCATATTATGGGGGAGAACGGGGCAAGCCGGAACCCCATTTGAGATGAGACTTTTTGTCTTTCTTCTACCCTGCGAAAAATTGGTCCCAATAGTCTTTTTTGCCTCCCATGCCGTAATGCTGTACCAACGTCGTACGAAATTCATGTTATATACATTGATTGAAAGAACCATCTCTCCCGTGAAAATGAAAGGAGGGCTCGAATATCCGTCGGCAAGACGACCAACGCCTCGCAGCTGCTCCCGAATCCACTCCACGATGTACGCCGGTGTGGGGTTGACGCAAACTTCGCGACGATGGTAAACCGCCGGAAATCTTGCGTTTTGCAGAGGGGGGGGGGGGGGGGGGGGGGGAAGTGTTTCACGGGTAAGCACGAAGCGGGAATTCCCCCGGAGAGAGACAGACCACACGTTGGCCTGCAGAAATTGCTTGGCGCGACGAGGAATGTTGAAGCGCGTTGGATAAATCGTGTACACATCGCATCGCATCGCATCGCCTCGAGGACGGCGTCGGTACGAGGAAGAAATATTATATCAACGCCACCGGGGTTAATTGCCGTTGGGGGTCGATAGACCGACAAATAAAATATCAAGGTGTTATTGGGTTGGGTTATTAATTTTTTTTTTTTTTTTTTTTTTTGGGTAACGGAAGCGGCGCACCTGTCGCGAGAGGGTGCCTGGCTCACAGCGGAGCGAGAGGGAATTGGAGTGGAAGCGATGGAGATGGAGAAAGGAACGTTATCAGAACGTGAGAACGAATCGTTATAGCAAAGGCGGGAATAGCGTCAGGCCGAGAGGCACCAGCAGCAGCGGAAAAATATTAGAAGCCGATGAAAAGAAGTGAAAGAAGCGACGAGTGTAGGGTTGGTTCGGCGAGGCAATCGAGTCGGTGAGACGTGCAAGGACCACACGGTAGATTAGGTACGAGGTAATAGAAGGTACCGGCGGTCTTTCGACAACAAGGGGAATCAATTCCATAACTTACGATCTTCTCACCCGGCGCTTCATCACATTTCTCCCAGTCTTCCCACACAAGCTTCGTGAGACATTACGTATATATAAATGAAAACGCGCAGTCGCTTCTCGCCCTCTCGGGCGCGATTCTTCTGCACACGGACTTATTCGCACCCTCTTACGCCGGTCCGGGCGCGCGCACGCCCACAGTTTCCGTGCCCGCTTGCCTCTCGGACAGCGCAGGAGAGCTCGGGAAATGCCGCCGCTTCTCTCCGGCGTCGTATTTTTCTGCACGTCAAAAGCAGCCTGCTGCATTTATCGCGCGAGGCGTCGGATGCTGGGGGGAGGGACGGCGGGCGAGAGGAAGCGTTGGCTGCCTGGGCCATAGCCAGTGTGAGACGGAGATACAGAGACGGGTGGAAGGCAAGGGGTCGGTCGGCAAGACGCGCGGCCAGGACACAGACACAACCTCAGCCTCGTGGAAGGGCCGCAGAGAGAAGAGGCTGAAAAATTACAGTTACTGGAAAAATAAATAACCTTCCACCACTGACACGCCTAAGCCGGCGTTATATTTCGTACGAGGCCGGGCCACGCGACACGGGAAGGTACGGCGAGAAAGTGCTCGCCGGCAAAAGGGGCGCGCCTCCCGTAGCGCGGCCCTCTGGCTTCCATTCCCCTCGGTTTTTTTCTATAGCCGAAGCGAAATAATTGCGTGATGAGAAAATGCGATGGGTGGAGAAGAAGAGCGCGCTAAGGATTCGGAGGGAACGAGGAGCGTCGGACGAGTGGACCAACGAAGAATAAGAAACACGAGCCCTTCGTGTGTTCACTTCGCTCCAGTAAACCAACCCCAACATGTGTATGCGAAATCGCGAATAGTATCTAGCACCGCATACCTAGACAAGGGGATCGGCGGTGATGCGGATGCTCGGGTTCCGGCCGGCGGAGGAGAGACTCAACTGCAAATTAACGCGAATACCACCGGACAAATGCTATCCAACGTTGGACCCGACCAAAAGATTGCAAACATTCTCTTCTACGAGCCCGGAAATCATACACGGATTGAATTCAGCGGGGTTGCATCTCTATTAAATTGAATTGATTCGAGTAAAAGCTGAATACGCATCACCGGCTCATGGTTCGCCAGCATGAAGAATTCGAAAAAATGCACGTACAGCAGGGAAAGCTTCGTTTACGCACGGAAACACCGAGAGAGAAAATGTTATGAGAAAAATATTTCAGACTTCACCGTTCAGCAGCGAACCCTCGAAGCACTTTTACTGCACCGGTATAACGTTACAAAAAAAGGATGTGACACGAAATTAATTCCTAATTAAGAGGTAGCTGTTGCTAATTCCTAATTAAGAGGAAAAAATCCAGCAAAAAAGGACTATCATGAAAATTTCGATTTACCATCTACAGTTCTTGCAAGTCGCACTAGCTACCTCAAGCTTTCCGGAGTGCCTGGCCGTAGACGAGTTCCGGCATTTAGTTATTTCGATCTAAGCTCAATTTGTATCGCGCACAAACTCTCGGATTTAAAATATATCCGCTCACCGATGGGCTTACCAATTGTCAAGTTGCCCCTGGAACTTAATCGTTCCGCGTAACAACCGAACGAGAAGTTCAGATAAAGGAATACAGCGTAGTTACTACGGTGCGGGTCATGCGGTGAGCGAGTCGAGGCCAGGTGCGGCTTCGAAGTTTCGATTCTCCCTGGCACCGGGAAAGCCATGAAGATAATCCGATCGGGAAGCAAGTATCCGCCGGGCGCGGCGATTTCGCTGCACCGGTCGCCCCGCCAGAGGAGAAGCGAGGAAATCGAATCCACGACAAAGCCGCACGGGATCTTAGTTAATGATGCAATCTAAGGATAGATCGATTTGTACGGTCCATGCGACATCTGCTAGCGAACGAACGGAAATCAGCGTGTCCCGAGCAACCGAGTCGGCTCTCCTTCAGCGCCTCGGGATCGTTCCCTGGCATTTAACCGAGTCTCCGCAACGGCCAGCGAAGAGTCACACGTGCATCGAAACTTTTTAAACTTAATATTCCTTCTGCGTCGGATGCTAATGGGGCACGAAAGACTAATTAATTAGCTGGCTAAATTGCCAAGACAGTGGAAAGTTCGTCGGGCGACTTTGTACTTCAGCTCTTCGAGCTAACGCGCCCCATGGCTCCTTCGGTCTGCACGGAATTTGACGATCGGCATTCCGGCGAGCAATTATCCACGGACCGTCCAACATCGATCGAATATTGACGAGCATTTAGTGATGGTCATGGGTGAGTGAATAAAAAGTGACTAAAACAACCCCCAGCAGACCGAACCATTTAGAATAGAGTAACAGGAGGGAACCGTCAATCTTTCGATACCCAATATATAGCAATTTCATATAATGGGTTGTCCGTGCCCGTGTACTATAATAATATTAAATAAATAAATAAATAAAATATTGTAACGACCGAGGGAAATAAAAAGGGACACGGATTATAAAATGGGGAGATGCGGAATGTTTATTAGCACGAGTAGGCAATCGCAATCGTTCCGTAACCCTCAATACATCTGTTCGTATTAATTTCTCGAAAAAATACGAAGTTGATCGTTTGTTCATCTGTTAAATGTCCTACTGTTCGAGCGGCTCGTCATACCGCTCACCGAACGATAAATCGTCATCCTGTCGGGCCTACGATATTCGTTACAATGTATATACATCGTCTTGAATTTACATCCGAAAATGCCCAACAATTTGACGTGCAGTATTATTCATGTATATTCATGTATATTTATAATATTACATGAAAGAGCATTGTTTCATGTATTCCAGTTCGTCAAATCGTCCGTGTTTGCCTCGACGCTCGGTATCGCCCGACGAAAACGATGAAAACGAAAACAAGCCGGGGAAAGGAACGAGACTTTAAAATACCGCGATGGGATTTCACAAATGATCACGGCAGCTCAGAACACTTCTCAGAAAAACTGAACAGACAATTTACACTATTCTTTCGTACTGCGCTACTGTTACGACCATGTCTTTACCTACGACCACACTGTATATAATACTCTATCTTATTTTTTTTTCCTGTATCGCTTCTGTTTGCTGGATGGGCAAATCATGCACCGTATGCGCGCACTCGTTAATATCATTGTAAAAAGGGCTTGTCCCGTATATTACCAATAAACAAATAAATGAATGATTTACGACGATCGAGAGCCCGAAGTAGTGCCCGAATTGCTATAGATATTCAAATCGCAACTTGTGGATCTCCTCGTTTCGCTTCGGGCGACAGACAGAAAGAGAAACTATCACGTGACCATAAACCCGCGACACGACCGTAGAGGATCGCTACACACGAGATCGACTCTGTTTATTCCTCCGGCGCTCTGTTTTCGCGTTGTTTCGGTTCTTCCCCTCGTGCATCTCACCGTCCATTTCCGAGTGCGGGCCCCGGCGCATCTTGTCTCTCCGGTGATTCGCACTTGTACGGCCGGCTAGCGATCCTTTCTCTGGATCGATAAAGACTACACGTAAACGAAGCCAAAGCGTATCAGCATTCGCGATGGACCACACCCGCAACGCGGTGGAGGCATCGATGTAGCGGTACGCGCATTATGTCACGTCGTCAAAGTAGTGTACCGCCAGTTTATACGCAAGGGCACAATGATGGTGCACTATATTTTGCACACCCTCCACTCGCCTCAACAAAGTGCTGTGCACCTGGGCTTCGAATCGAATTAGTCGGTGGTCCCGCGGGGTGATCGTGTTACAGCCGTCCCCGGCTGACGAACTCGCCGCGAGACAATATCTTCTTTAAACGAAACCCACGAGCTGCACGGGGATTTTACGGGAGTTCCGTATTCATCGAGGCCCGTCGGTGAATACGAAACTCGGCCGGCTGCGTTGTGTTGCAACGAGAGACTTCGCCCGATACTCGATCGAAAACGATGAAAGCTCTGCTCCGCCCGCGACTCCCATCGTTCCATTTTAATAAACATACTTCCCGGCCGCGCGATGGCTCGTCAGCGTGATTGATCGTTGTACCGATGAAAATCCCAACCGCGTGAGACAAAAAAGGGGACTGGGAAAACAGAAAATAAAAAACAAAGACCTCGACAGAGTTATGTACGCAGGGGTATTATATATATATGAATATATAAATGACGGCGAGTATAGATGGCCTGGCCTGGAAAGGGCTTGATCGAAAAAAAAAACTAGTGAACCGGTGCATGAAAATCGAGCACCGATTAACGCTCATTCCACAAGCTGTCAGTCTCGTTTACTCCACCCGACGACTGTGGTGTGCGAGGGGAGAGGTTAAGCGAGAAACGCATTTTTTTTCGAGAGAGCTCCCGTACCGCCATTTCCCGGTCGCCTACATACATTGGTTCGGCTCGCGTACACACGGCCGTCACACCGATATTTACGGCGGAACTCCATTTGCCTTAAATTGTAACGTGGCGGTCAATGGGGCGCTTTACGTATGCCCCGACAAATCGCTAACCCCAATCCTCCGTCTATACTCCTGCGGGAATAATATAGTAATAAAGATCGGAACCGATTCGCGAGAGGTTTTTGTTACGATCTTCATTCCCGGATCGCGCACACCTTACCTCCACGATCTGCCGGTGTTTTTTTTTCCTTCTTTTCTCCACGCAACTATCTCGAGGCTAGTATACTACGATAAGCGGAGAGTTCGCCCGAAGCCCGGGGATCCTGAATCTCCGAGACTTGGATAGCGATAAAAGGAATTAAGTCGTAACATCGGAGGGATGTATCGGCCCCGAAGACTCGTCAAGGGTCGGTTCTTACATAAAAGTATGATAAGACTCACGGATTTGTGAGGCGTAAAAGTAAAGGCAAGCGAGAGGGAAGAAGAAGACTGAGAGCGAATAGTGCGTGATAGCTGCGAGTAACCTTACCCTTTCTTCGCCTAATACCTCAGAGTTCTTACCATCGTTCGACCGAGTTAGAAAAAAGATTGGCCCGCGATAGAGAGAAGAGCGATCAAAGGGTAGTAAATCAGCGAGCGTTCGATGAGGCAAACCGAAGGAGGCATCTTGATCCCGCGGGTATCGAGCCTCTACCGTACGAAACCGGCATCACTTCGAGAAACCGTTTTAAACATCTTGCCTTTCCTTTTTCTTTCTTGATTCTTTAAAAGCCGCGATAACCGGGAGCGAGAATATACAATGGACGATCGAGCGGAAGTTCTTCGTGAACAAAGGGATTGCCGCTTCCGTTCCCGCTGCTCGACAAAGCGGATAGTCTAGGATCTCGCAGCCGATACAATGCGACGCATCGCGAGAGCGCACGAGAGGAACTGAACCGGAAACGCTTCTCCGCAAAGATCGGCAAGGGCCCTTAAACCGATCTGAGAAGATCAGGGGATCGACGGGCCGGGTAAGCGACAAAGACTTCGTGGAATTGATCGAGTGACGAAATTGAGCCTTGTGTCTCATTATAGAATGGAAATGGATCGCTGGCGGATTGGCACCGTCGTCGGTGAATCTCATCAAAGGTAGACGCACCCTCGGATGTTCTCTGTAGACGATTGTTCGAGTCGAACTGTCGCGACCGGGTTGGTGTCCTCCGGTATGTAACATACGCACGAGTATTTGCCTCCCGCTCCATCACCCGATCGAATCAACGAGTCTGTGTGTAAGTCGCAGTGGATCACTCCTCTGCGACGGTAACGGCGCTACCGGCCGGGTACATCGGTGGAGGAACCGTCGACGTTGCACGATAGCCGAGCCCGGTATAGGACGAGCTAGGGCGTAAACAGAAATTAATTAGAAGTAGTCGCGTCATTAGCGAACACTGCCGTCGGTTATACCGTACGCTCAGCGTCCGTGAGGACCTAAAAGATAAAGCTGAGCTGTGCTCGCGCGACTCCAGCCCGGGCGCGACACCGGGGAGGAAACAAGATTACGGATTCGCTGTTTTTGTCGTCCGGCCGGGCTGCCGGGTCCGCCGTGCCTGGCGGCCAATGTGCCACCCCCGTCGCCACTGCTGCTTCGTAATTTGTTTGCGAGTTCTCGAATTATTGTTACCCCCTCGGCCCCTCGCCCGCCGCCATCTTGATTCCGCTCTCTGCCAGACGCTATTTTCGTTCTCGCCCGCACTCCGCTGAGGAAAAGGGGTTGTGAGCAGTGCGGGTTGGAACAAACGGTGGGGCAGGAGATAACTCTTATAATTTCGGGGAAGAAATATTGTGACACAGGCTGCGTTCGGTTGGCTAGCAGATGCCTCTTTCTCTCGGTTTCTCCTTCGGTCCCTCAACTCCCGTCGCTGTTGAAACTTTCCGCGGACTATCGCAGCTTACTTTGAGGTGGCCGCCCGAGAGACGGCCAACTTTCGAGCGAAGAAACGCTTTGCGCCCCGGTTTCGCAATACTAGCTGCCGTCCGGATCCCGAACGGGAGGAAAGGCTAAATAGAGGTCCAGAAGCGACGGAAGCAGCCGCATCATCCTAGTTGCGCCAAATCGTAGACAATTCCACTACTCCCTGGGGGGGTGTAAGGTTTCTCGTTAAGTGGACGGGGTAAACCAGGGCGTTGAAAATTAACGATCGGAAATCCAAACACTTTGGAGGGGCGA
This sequence comes from Exephanes ischioxanthus, assembly GCA_958510785.1. Classification (NCBI taxonomy): domain Eukaryota; kingdom Metazoa; phylum Arthropoda; class Insecta; order Hymenoptera; family Ichneumonidae; genus Exephanes; species Exephanes ischioxanthus. The sequence continues at coordinate 17,299,785 of OY294020.1, read as the reverse complement.
CGAAGAACTTTCGCTCTCGAGATGGTCTCGGTCGAATTGATCTCACTCGATTAATCTCCAAGCTTACCAGGGAACTGACTGATCGCGAAGTCGGACAACGCCAGTGACGACCTAAATTCAGACATCCGATCGTACGATTCTGTAAAATGGTCAGATTCTTCGATGGAGCAAAGTTTTTACAAAGATAAGCTCGGCAGGTGGACAGACTTTTAAACGTCAAGCGAAAGTGTGCACGCGCTTCCTGCGGAGACCAGAAGAGCCAAGGTCGCTTGAGCAATGGATTTCTTTCATCGCCCACTCTTCGGCTAGGAAGCTGGGCATACTTCTATCGGCGCCCCTCGTTCCCCAATGAGATTATATTCGGGTCAAATGAGAGCCCGAATCAATAACGCGGAGCGAAGAAACGAGATTTCAGGTACAGCGGCTTTCGGTGGCCGATATCGAAGTGGAAAGGAAGGGGGGGGGGGGACGAGCAGTAAAGTATGGGAAGTAAAAAAAAAATGGAAAATGGGAAGAGGACGGTGGATTCACCGGAGAGCCATCTAAAAATATTGATACTTTAACTAAGGAGAAAAGTTTAGTAGCTTTCTCTTTCTCGGTTGCCCAACCCACTTACCTTGCTTCGTCTCCTTCCTCCTTCTTCTGCTGCTTCGTCTTCTTCTTCGTCCTCCGGTTTTTCTACTTATTTGAGAGTTTTCCGAGACCCGAGTGGCATCTCCCCAGCAGCGGCTGGTACTGACGGCTCCCCAATTCGATCAGGCTCTCTCCTCTCCTGCAAGAAATCAATATATCTATATCGATATGTATTGGATCGCACATTATCGCATATTAGTCATAAAACTTTTCAGAGCCTTCTCTCACTCTCACCCCCCGTGCCCGCCAATTTCTCCTTACTCGGCGCGGCATCCACGTCGCCTCGTTTTTCGTTGAAATAAATTGTGATTCGTGTCAGACGTCTGCGAGGATTATCGCCGGCCGAAAGGAGAAGAAATAGAATATATCGGGCGCATTAATCATATCACTCCGTCTGTACCGCCGGTCCCCTTTCTCAATCTCTATCGAAGGATTTTTTTTTAGATATCACTCGCGAACTCGCTTGTCCTTGTTGCCTGGGCATGGGTTATTATTTTCTTACGTTTTATTTTTTTATATATCCACCACTAACTCATCCCGTGATCGATATTATTTTGAAACGCATATGAATCTGCGCCTGTTACCAATATATTTACGAAGATCCATGGAGGGAGCTCGGAATAGGAGGATGGTACATGCGCGAGCGATATTGGCAAATTGTTCTAGATGCTGCACGTGACGTCGATCTTCTCCGTCCCGGCGGGCATCCCTCCAAGAGGACCGAAATAACGTATCAATGGTTGGAGGAGAAAGCGAAAGGGAGAGATACTAGTTTTCTCATTCGGCCATTCAATCTTAAAAACAATTTCATTCTTTCCTAAATCATCGTAGATATTGGCGAGCGAGAAAGTTTGGCACGTGTACTCATAATACTCACGTATATAAAACGTCATTTTGATTTAAGACGCTGTGAAGCGGGCTCGGTCGGTAGGAAAAACTGTAATCGATTTTTTGTCATGCGATTTGAAAACTGTTCACAAAATAAATAAAAAATATGAACGCGTTCATCTGACAGCCGAGGGGACACTGATAATTTGATTGTCATCGGAAGAGACCGGTAGTGTTGGGAAAAAAAATGGTTTACCGCCTTGCCGGCGCAGATTTCCCATCGCCTGCATTCGACTTGACGAGCTTCGCTCGTTACGATTTCAATAGCGCTGTTCAATAAACACAATTGTATTCGTAGAACATAAGGGCTACAGTTTTTTTTTTCCATCAGCTTGCAAGTAATTGGGATGTCGAGTCGTCGTGAAAAATTACATCGTCGAATTTATAGATTCGAGTCGGTCGAGTCGGTCGGTTGCCATGTGATCGATTATTGGATGCGGCAAGCGAGGGAGAGAGGAAAAGTAAATAAAAAGTGGAAAAAAAAAAAACAAAATAAAACAAACGGGCTGCGGTGGTCGGTCGATGTTGGTAACTCTCATCTCGTGTTCACCAGAGGGATCACCCCGGCAGCAAACTGATTCAGCTGGCGGTGCGGTTTAATTAAGCAACGGGAATTAATTGACGCCAATCGTTAATCAAGGCGGATCAGTGAGCATTTCAGGAAGAAGCCAAGAGGGCAATCGCTCACAGCGTGTATGCCTTCGCCCCTGGGGGAAACCATGTCTCTCATCCCCGCGTAGCCACTGTCGCCCCTACACCAGTTCGGTGATCATCGAGAACACAAAATGCTGGATGGATGGGGCATCGATTTCTCGTAATGTAACGACGCGGTCGTAATTAAAAATTGAGGTTGAGCGGCGAGAGGGGGGCACGTTTTCGCGGCGGGCCCGGTCTATCATTTTCACTCGTTTCCGATGAATTCCGCCGAAAAAAGTTTGTCAATCAAAGTAATCATCCATCGGCCGTGGCGTACGTCGACAAATACCGTTGAGCCTCCGATGCTTTTCGACAACGTTATTTCTATTTTTGGTACAGTTTCATAATGACCGTCAAATCCACTTTGCGAAGGACCATCCCGGGGTTTTCCCTCGTCCCGCCATCAATCGTATTCTTGCCAGACCCGCTCGGCTTTTGCCCCGGTAAAACCGGATTCGAAGTCAACTCTCTCGAGAATTCAGCGCGGTTTGTGTCGTTCAATGGGACGGAAGGAAAAGTTGCCGGACGCACCGTTCTGGTCCATCGAGCTTGCAACGCCCCCCGACGTCGACGACAACGAAGACGTGGCCGAAGAGACCGCGCGAATAAGAGAGCGAGAGCTTGGGGAGCGAAAGGCGGTGAGAGCGAGAGCAGTACCGACGTCCATACACGCCCGTTAGTCAACTCGCCTGTGCTGGTCGACAGTATTTTATTTTTTCCTTTTTTTCTTTTCAGTTGGATGTTTCCTCGCTTCGTTTTACCCTGAACCGCCAGCATCCGCGCAGTCCACCTACACGCTTCCCTGCAAAAGTCTTAATTGTTTTTCCGTCCAGCTCTCTGATTCTGAGCTTAAAAACAAAAAAATTCAAAACCCTCGTTAGCCGCGAATGGATAGTCGTTTCGGTGTATAGCAGTTAATCCTTTTCGATGTTGAATCCTGTTGTACGTAGTCGACTCTACGAAACCCCCCCGGCTCTCTCCTCTCGCGTCCTTTCACCCCTTTCATCGACGATTTCCAGTGTGAAAAGGTACGCATGTGCCACCGCTGCTGGTGGGCTGCTGTTACTATCCGTACCCCCGTAATCACCGACCTGTTGTGAAATCCCACGAACGCCGAATCGTCAAAGCCCCGCTGTACGGTGGTAACGCATTGGTCGCCGGTTCGAAATTCGATGCCACGACGATGACTGCGTCCGGGCTTCGGATTGCTGGCAAGTATATCTTCGCGGTACGGCGATAATGGCCCGGGGCTGAAGACCTCGTTCACGTTCTGTTCCTGCTTCCCAGATTTCAATGAAGCCCTCCGCGACTTCCTCCTCGCACACGTTCGATCTACCGACGTCGCGGTTCGGCGGGGATCTCTTGATTCGCGTTTGATTCCGATGGTACAAAGAAACCGGTGCACGGTTTTTCCAGGCCAATGGGAAATCGGAGGACCCACAGAAGCTCGCGCCGTGCCGGTGGTCGGATCGGTCCACCGGTCTGTTCCGCGATTGTATCAATTACAATCGCACTCATCGAGCGGCATTTAATTCGCCAATGTAATTGCACATTTTCCTCAAATTTAATCCGTCGACCATCGAATATTACAATCCAATAAAACAGTACGATTAATATCTCATTAATTAATTAATTTACGTTGCGCAGTAACACACAAAGTTACCTGTAATGCCGGGCGTACATATTACAATGCGCGTTACGAATCTCACGCAAATAAATCATCCGCCCGAACGCTTTTAATACTTGCGACGCGTTTTAATTGAATTTCTCTGTCGCGGGTCGTGTACACTGCGTGTATTTACAAAAGAGGGCCTGAGGCGCTCGTTCCGTGCGCGGAATTGCGTCGATGGATTGCACCATACTCGACAATTAATCCCGATAAATAAACAATAAATGGCGATGATAATTCTGATAAATCCATTCGAGCGCAATGCGACAGAATTCTTTAATTCGACCTTTGCATAATTTACGATACGGTGGTTCGTTCGTACGTTCGGTTTTCATCGACCGAACGAGCTTTGAGTGAGTGTGGTGAATATGGCCCGGTCCGTGTTTAATTAATTTACGCGTTAATCGAGGTGGGCCATATTCAACGCTTATACCCTGTAAGAGGATTCCGTCCTCGACTCGTGCGGAGAGGTAGAGAGAGGTAGCCGCTGAGTATGTGTTTCGGATAGTTTGTCGTTCGGGACAATGGTGAAATTGCACAACCACCGCATGTGAGAGTCGCTCGGAGCAGCACAGACCTTTCTTGGATCCCGACGAAGTCTCGGATTTCCAAAGTTCGAGATATAGCAGTAAACACAATATACTCTTAAGGAATACACGCGCCTCGATACCATAAACACGCGGATGGAGTTTCATTTATTGTTACTCCGTCGTGTACTCAATTGGAATTCGTCGGCGGTGCGAGGAAGCTCTCCCGGAGGAGCCTGCCAAGTTCGCCGTTGCATCTGCAACGCGCGAATTGTGCGGAGGAGAAGCGGAGGAATAGCGGAGAACGAGAACGCGGCGAAGGCGGAAACGGGACGCGAAGGTGAGGGCATATACCGTGTATACGAACCGTACGCGCACGGTACACGTACACGAGATACGGCATCACGGATTATTGAAACTTCTCTCTCTCGGCGTTCGCCACGTTCTCGCGGCAAAGAGCCCTGCAGGCACCCCCGAGCTTGCGAGAGCGCGGCGGCCCACGGCGAGACGACACGCTCGTAAAATCTCCATGCCGAACCTAACGCCGGTGGAATGCGAAATTTTCCTGCACACACAGCCTGGATTGCTCAAGCGAAAAAAAAAGGAAAGAATGAAAAAAAAAAAAAATATATATATATATATATATCAGTCGCGTTAGGTGTCCCACGTGTTTTATGCAAGTACATATGCGATACTTGTAAGCTGCACGATTGAGTGGTGTATGATTCGCGGGTTTGTTATTGGATTGCCAGTATAAGCAACGCGAGTGCAGACACTCAAGATTGCTGATAAAAATGCAGCATCTTTTGTATACCTAGGCGATTACTCTTACGCGTCACGATGTTTGCAATAGTAAATTTGATACGCTCTATGTATCATCCAGACGAGAGCAAAACTTCATCGCGTAGACAAACTTTAGGCAATTATGCGATGGTCGCGATAAGAACTGCACGCGGAAGGAAGTTCCGTCGTGATGATAAGAAAAGAGGGGTTGTAACTATATATTTTTAACGCGACTTCAATCTCCTGACGCTGTATTCCCAATATCATACAAAACTTTCCATTTCCCCTGCTGCATCTATCAAGCACAAGGTATAGCAGAATCCGAGTCAAAATATTATATTTTTCGAAATATCGGATTTTAATTATTCGTTACTCTGGACACATCGGAACAAGCTTTTTAGACGACTGAACTGTTCTGTTACTGGAAAACCACACAGGTTACCGACCGAGGTAAATGAAACCGTAGTCGCGTTCAAACATCTCTGCGGAAGCGAAAGCATCGTCGCCCCCCCACCCCCCCCCCCCCCCGAATATAGCACATACCATAGCTGTACAAGAGCGTATATATATACGTAAATCTGGGACGGGAAAGACTGGAGACTTCGTCCTCGGTCAGAACGATCGGAGGGAAGTCTCGTCCCGGCTATACGCAAGTCTCGGAGCAGAAGGAGAGGAAATAGGAGCGAGAGCCTCGGCAGTAGTAGCGGCAGCCCGTCTCGACGTTTCGCGGTCGTGGATGAAGCCGAGAGACTCCCCAACACGTTTCCATATCGAGGCTAAGAGGCGATGTCGTAACTCGATTCCACCTTTTGCTAGCTGGCTCTCGTGGTTGGCAAGTGCCACCAGCCGGTGGCAAGAGTCGCGGGTCTGGAATATAGCGAGACTGGAATATAGCGAACGCGAAATTGAACGGCAGGGAAGCGAGATGAGCAAGTGAACCAAGAGGTAATACGCGCGAACAAAAAAAAAATCTCATTATTTTCCTCGATGTAAACTATTTGTAGCGACAACTTGTGTACATTATTGCACACTACAGCTGAACAAATATTTCAGACCCTCGAACAATTTTTGTAATTTATCAGTGGTAAAATTAAGTCGAATATATTGCGTGTGAATGTGCCTGTACGCGAGAGAGTTTAATATCCTAGAGGAAGGATCTCCATGACGTATATCCACGAACACTCGCGTACCATCTCGGGAGATACAAGAGTGAGAGTTGTCGGTGATTCAATTTCGATAAGCTCTCCCGGAAGGATTTAATAAGAGGACAAGGTGAAGTTGCCGTTCACGGGACGACGAGGTAGGAAAGCCAGCTTCGTTGTAGCTCGTCGTCGTTCTCGTTGCCGTTAGGACGAGGAGAGAACAGCTCGGCTACGGCATAGCCGGAGCTAAAATCCCCTATTTCACAACTCGTTTCTTAACCGGAGCGTCGGCGTTAGGAGCGAACGGTGACGGCGGGGCGGTGACGGCGGGGCGGTGACGGCGGCGGCCCAATTAATTCCGGGCTCACGATTCCGTTCGTCTTGGTGAGCAACCGACACTGATCACAAGAATAGAGCGAGACCGGGGGTCCGGTATTCTCTCTGTCCTCGAGCTCCTATTCCCTCGAAAACTCGTTGCCGCAGCTCGAGCTTCATTCTCTTCTCGGTTTTCCTCGGGTTCTCTCTCGAGCGCCACACCCGTCCTCCCGACTCGCATCTTCCCTCGTTGCCTCTCGGTGTCGGGCCGGGCTCAATTATTTCGTGGAGCTAAGTGGCCTCCGACTTGCAAAGAACGTCGGTGAAGCAATAGAATAAAAGGAAAAAGCGTCAGGCTACGTTGTAACCCGTCGGTTAAGGGAACACAGTGAGGTCGAGGCGTGTGATGCGAACAAATTTAACGCAATCAAAAAAAATATTCCCCATTACGTGCGACTCGGCCATTAATACCGTCGCAACAACGCCCGGACATGTTTTATCGGAATTGTGCTCAACGATCCGATTCACTAATTAATAACGAGTCCCGGCGATTTGTTTATAATTGTTTACTCGCACGATACATCGTTCCTCCATCCACCTTCCATTATGTGCTCGGACTATTGGGGTTTATTTGTGAAATTACTAGAAATTCAATGTGGGACGCCGGACTTCTCGTGAATTCCCGTACCCTCTCAAATTCGTGAAAACACGAATTTTAATTGTGCACGACCATGGGCGAGTAGTGCGTATGACGTACGTCGAAGACACAGGATTGTTTGTAATGTGAAAATATTGGTGGTAAGTCAGTAAAATTCAAAGGAGCATTCGAACGGATGGTCGATCATTGTGAGAGGACTAATCACTGAGTTAGCTTCCCTAAGGATATGTCAAGTGGACAGAGTGCGCATCACACTGGATAATTAGCGTTTGCGGGATCGACTGAATTAATGCTGGGCCAATATTACCGGGCGTAATGATTGGTTACACGCGTGGCCGACGGGATCAATCGGCGGTCGAGCCATGATAACAACCTGTCTCAAGTAGGGGGTGGTTAACGGCTGTGTGTCTCTCTCGCCAACACTCTCCCGTCGATACGTGCGCTCGGGATGTCGCTACGGATTAGATGGTATATTGATAACTACGTCACCACGTTGCCCTGTACTGATTATGTGCAGCCAAGCTGCAAGTTGCGAACTTGAGCTCGCAAATCCTGTATAGGCCTCGTGTCGATACGATGGCCGGGCCACTGGTGTGTATTCAGGATGCAAACGATGGCTACGAAAATTCGACGGTAAGGAATAATAATTGTTAATGATGTGAAAATATTTTTTGCGAGTGTTACCGCCTGCCTCTCACGGCTATTGTTTTTGCGTAAATATATTCTCAGACTAAATTAGGAGAGGGGGGGGGGGGGCAAGATGGCACACCAGGGCAAATCGGGATAATGAGACAAAACGCAATTCTCCAATAGCTTTTGGATGGTGGAGATCGTGGTACGTGGGGCAAAACGGGTTTGAAAATCCGGATGTATCGTTGGGACAAAATGGGGCATCCAAAAATCATTGGAAAATTGAGTTTTGCCCTCACTGTCCCGTTTAGGCGCGCTGTGCGAATTTGCCCCGGTCTCCCCTAGTAGTAGTGAATATACTTTATTAGCCGCAGTAATACATGGTTCGGTGATATCGCGTGCATACATGAATGATTTTTTTTCCCGTCAGGCTAATGGGCCGTTGACCGAGGTCCTTCAGCCCGTATATTTGGATTTATCTATGCTGTACCTCATAAATATAAATTAAAACCTTGTTTGTGGAAAAGATTATACACAATCGATTAAAATACACTAATAGCTTAAGCTACTGGGTTCGTAACGCTGGTTAATTTTTAATCTAGTGCGGAGATTATTAAAAAAAAAAAAAAAATAGTGGGTGTTGGGAATTTGTGTTTGGGGAAGCTGTTTGCTTGAAGCTTTCTAAATAGCGGGATGATGGATTCGAGATGGATTCGAGATTACTTTTTAATATATCTGTGATTGGCTATATTTTCTTGATGGAATATAACAATTGGTTCGAAGGCTTGTGAAGTGAGTTATTTGGGTGACGTATTTTTGTGAGATGGCGGAGTGAGATTGTTTCGACGGTTCGTATGTTATTAAAAGCTTGATTATCGCAATTGAGGTATAGTGGGTACCCATAGTGGAGAAGAGGTCGTCTGATGCACTTATAGATTTTCGTGATATGTTCAATAGCTATGAGTTTGTTTGCAAATGTTAACTTACGGACGTGCGAAGCTCTTGCCGTGCATGGTTTTTGTTTTCGTTATTTTGGTATCTCTTCAAGTTTAGCTTATTGTCTACAGTAATTCCGAGGTATTTCGCGGTTGTACATAGTTTGGTTTAATCGTGAAACATGGTGATGAACGGTGAATTAGAAGAAGTTTTGTGATTAAATGTAATTAGTCTAAATTTGTTACGATTAGGTTTGTCGGTGCCATTTCTTAAACCACGCAATACAATTATCAGAGACAGCTTATAATGCATCTATTATTGTCTATTATTTGTTGTGAACGATGAGTGCTGTGTCGTCTGCGTATTGTAGACAGTACTTATTAGTTTGACTGAGTTTAACTGAATAGTTATGTATGTCATGGAGAGTTTTTCGTTTATTTGTTAATAAGAAACGACCTTCATCGTTTGTATTTATAAAAATCAATGAACTCTTTGTTTAATCACCCGGCGATTATATAGAAAATGTTATAATCAAGGATCTGTCCGATTCTCAACTCAATCGCACGAATAGATTTTGGGATACAATGTTAACTGCCATTTTTCAATTAAAAAAAAATTAAACTTCGTAACACTTTGTACTAACCGTGTGTAAAAACCCAATATATTGCCCGTTATTTTTCGCTGCATCGCTCGTAAAAACGTCCAGGTGCGATCCTGCATTTTCATTTTTCCGGCACTTCTCCTTTGCCCTTCGTCCGCGCACAAAGCTTAATTCGTCCCTTTGAATACACCGCACTCGCTAACGAAGGTGTTGAGAAAGAATGCAAGTAGCGCTACGACAAAGAAGGTGCAACGAGGCGCGGAGGAAAGTTGAAAAAAAGTAAGAAAAAAGAAAAATAATGAGAAACAAGGAAAAAACCAACAAGTGCCTCACGTGGATAGAATGAAAAGCCCTTATCTAAGTATGCGTCGTCAACCGTGAGGCGGAAGGTTCTTGTATTCTGTATTTTGCGTCTGAGCGACTGTTCCTAGTTGGTTAAAGACGGGACGGAACAACGACCTCTATGCGCCCTCCGCGCTTTTTGATACAATATTACACAGACGGATGAGACGAGCGGAGCTTGTTATTTTCGAGCATTGGAAAAGACGTGGAAACGAAAGCGGACGCGAATAACAGGCTGTTACTACTATTGATCGAGAGGGAAGGGGGTCAAGTTATTGCACTCAATCCTGCGACTTTCAACGAATCCCGAAGCTTTCCACCATCTCAACTTCATTCCCGTTTTTGTCTGGACACTTTGTCACTTCCGGCGCAGCTTCGATTTCTTCTCACCTTCGGTCATCCCCTAATTTCATACTTTGGCAGGAATTTCGCTCAAACAAATTCCGAGTTACAGAGCTCGGAAAGCTCCCCGGTGCCGGCAGTGGCGGTGCAGTCTGGTGCCCACCAGCTAGCATCCCGCTCCCTCTCGCCACCCGCCGTAACGCTCTTACGAAGTAGAAAAGTTGGTTTTCCCGTCGACTACCCCCGCTCGTCGTCGACGACTTCGACGATATTTGCGAACGAACCTCTCGGAGCGGAGTGCCTTCTGGTGCTGGGGAACCTCGTCCCGCAAGCCGTACCATCGACCTGGCTCCCGAACCCTTGGACGCCTAAGAGAAAGGTACGCAGTCAGAGGTAACGTGATCGAATTTGCTTCGGCTCCGCTGATTCCGCATCCTCGTCATTCTTCACTCCGCAAGTGAGGTGCCCCTGTCGGTTTTGATAAAAAAAAAGTCGCAAAGTTACCTAATCGACCGCCCGATAGCCTCCCGAGAGTTACATTGTCGATCTGTACGGGTTGTTTTTTTATTTTTTAAACGAGTTTATCAGAAGAAGATGAAAATCAGCACTTCCTCATCAGCATCAGCCTTTCAACTGCGCATAGGACAATTTTTCCTTTTTTTTCCTCATTCATACAAACGGCGTAGCAGTCTATCGAGAAAAATGCGTGCATGACTCGGGGAACCAACGCAGTGTCGCCAGTTTCGATGAATGAGAGACGAACGAGGGGAAAATGACGAGTCCGTCCTTTCCACCCTCCCTCTACCCCCACCCCCCGTTTGCGGAGTGTAGCAGCTTCGAGTACGTGATCCACATCAGAACTTCCCCCATATTCACAGCGTGAGCTTAACGAATATTCGTGTCATGTCCCGACGCTCATTTGTCCCCGTAGGTAGGACTCTCCTCTGCCACTAAAGAATAATAAAGCTCGTACCGCGAGGGCGCGGTACGAGCTTTATTATTCTTTCTTATGTGACTCCTGGAATAAAAACTGATTCCAACGATCCTGCTGGGCTGGATGAGCTGCGGGAATGAGCTGCCCACACGCTCCCGAATCGCCTATGATGCCGTATGAAAAAAAGAGCTCGCAGTTCGCGCTCAGCGGAAAATTATTTTATTGTCCAAACTTATCGGGCTTGTTTCGTTCCGGTAATACTGATAAAAATGTCGAATCGGTACGTTGCACGGTGGAGTAGCGGCGCTTTTGTACTTTCGATACGTTTACCGAGGGCCGTCTGGCGTTGCTGCAACGTATACACGGTACGCCACTCGATGTTATCGGTAAGCAGAAAAGTTGTGTACGCAGCATTTTCAATTCCGACTCGGGGTTCCCAGCTACCGGGTTCCCGGATACAAATTATTTGCTTGTGAAACAAAAAAGTTTGCTGAATCGCGACCGAATCGAGCGCCGAAGTGGGTCATCTTTTTGGCAAATCTCGGAGGAAAAAGAACTCGGATGCCTAACACGCGCTCCACGGGGAATAAACATAAACGAGCGACAACAAACATGTACACCCATTAACAGCCACAAAAACAACAATTTTCTGGACCAACGATGGGGACGGTGTTCATGTACCGGAATTATTTGCGATAGGGGGCAATCGCGGGATTTTTCCACGACAGATTTGACCGCAAAGAGTCGAAAGACAGCCGATAGATTCGACTAAATCAAGTTCCTGGACATCCGTGCTATGCAGGCGGAAACGGGGGTCGAAAGAGTGAGGGAGAAAAAAAACTGGCCGGACCGAGGGCTCTGGAACTTTTCCAATTAAAGCGTTATCTCCGATAATCGGCGAGAAGGAGGGGGAGAAAGAGTGGTACAGGAACGGAGCATTGAATAGCCCGGTGGCTACAAAAGTGGTGCTCGCCGGTCTCATTAACGCCGTAACGTACCGACCGAGCTGGACGATACCGCGACAGAACTAAAAAGAAGTTTAGCCCAGGATAGACGATGACTCTCATGTGCAAGGAGATGCTGCGCGGATGCTGCATAGGATATCGGAGATACACAGTAAAAAATTATTTCGTAAAATCGGAATGCGAAGAGTGTATAAATAAAGCCCGTATAGAATCTCCTACGAGACATGTCTCGATAATTGACGCAGATTGCTGCTAATATTTGGAATAAATTCAAAGTAAAAGGTGTGTCATATTTCAGCCATCATAAGTTTATCGGAGCGTTTATTCATTTCACATAATTAAAAGATGGAGGAAGAAAACGTATCGGTTAAAAAACAAATATCGATAAAGAAAAAGAATGTAACGTAAATAGTAAAGAAGTTTCAGTTCAACCGCGCCGAGAGTTTACACGCACACTTTTTTTTATCATCAAATGCTGTCAGAGTGCTCCGATGAGAAATTGCGGTGGACTCGAAATTAGCGTCCAATATTGACTGCCGAATAACGCATGACGACATTTAAGTATTAATTGGAAGACTCCATTAAGGAGAAACATTGAATTTAGGCACCATGAAATCTCGCGAATACGCGACGCGACTAATGTAGACTGTGTCGTGGCGCCATGGCGGCACACCACTCTATTCTGGCGTCGTTGCCACTTGAAGCCGGCGCTGTTGCGATAACAACAATCTTACCCCTTTTTTTATACGATATATTTTCAAACTCGTTATCAAAAACTAATTCATCATATCCATAGTACGAAAAATGAATTCTCCATTGGTCACTCGGACGTATAAAAAGGCAGTTGTCATTTTCTCACTGACAACTAATTTTTATTAAATTTCATAGCCGACGCGGCGTTTCCGGTTGATTGGTGGTGGAATATTTTATTATCGGTGGATCATGATCCGAGTGACACATCGGCATTGCGTTCTGGCTGCGGAATTAATGGGGGGGGGGGGGGGGGGAGGGAAATACTGCTGGCGTCTAGACTCGCGAACTGTTTATGTATACGCATGCACACATACACTGAGAACTCGAGCTTTCGATTTCCATCAGCTCTCCCCCGTGCAATGCACGTCGGGAATGCATGCCCGAACGAACTCTGTCGACGGTGCGATGCGGTAACCAGTGATGTTGGTCCGGCACGGACTTCCAAATGTTGAAGTGCGCTCGTTGGGCCGGAGCCCGTGCAACTTCTCGATCGAGCTATTTTGTTGAAAATCAACTAGGCGTTAAACTATGCCGGATTGAAAGTCGATATTTCATTTTGGCTTGGTACGGCCGACCCTCACCGGAGCTTTCCCACCGATGGACTCTGCACCGCGCATGGACGACGGCGCTCTCGGGAGATACATCGATGTATCGAGTTCCAGATAAAATCCCTTCGGAAAGTCATTCCAGCTGTTTGACGGAAAGTACACGGGCCAACGGTTTTGGGTAATCAGGACTCTGCAGATGTGAGTGGATCGATGCTCCCGACGGGGGGGATTGGTTGGTGGGGGGTAACGCGGTCATAGTAAGGGACGATGATAAAAATGATGAAAGCCATGGAAGCGCCAAGGATATCAAGGAACCGTGAAATATTTTCAGTTCCCCTCGGCGAACCGGAGCCGTACCACGAATGTCCTTATTTCGATACACTCGATCCTCTCGCCGGGCCGAGACATCTACACTCCGACCTCTTCATCCTGATCCCCGTGCGGTGGCGATAACCCCCTCCCAGCTTCGCCAGCAACTCGGCCCCGAAAGAGGGTGTGAAGTCGAGGGAGGCTTGATTTGAATATAGTACACACATACACCGGGACACAGCGGGATATACGCTGGATGTAGGTGTCTCGAGAATATCGTATGAGGAGAGCCCAGAAGTGAGGGAGGACCCAGTGGTATCGACAGGAGCGATGCGGCTGTAGAGCCGAGTCGATGGCACTCTCCAATTTCGCATAGTCGCTCTATTTGCGTGCGAATCTGAAGGGCGAAAGGTGGCGACGGGAAAGACGGCGGGAGTGAGCGTGAGAGCCAGCGAAAGCCGGGGAAAAGGCTCGCCAGAATCCCGAGACTCTAGGATAGCAACGAGGGATACGGTATACTTTATGCATCCCCGGCACACGCGGGAGAACGTAAGCGGGCGCGACGGAGCCAAAGAAACTTTTTTAATAAATTGATTCGTCGCGGAACGTTCTTCCTCTCTCTCTCTCTCTCTCACCCTCGAACGCTCGTGGTCGTCGAGAGCGAGGCGACTCTCCTCGAGCGAATAACAATCGAGAATGACGATGGTCGGGGACCAGCCGGCTGGCGCACGTCCGCGGCGCTGGCTAGGTGAGATATATTAGAGACCGACGCGAGGTTCACTCGTCGTAATTCAGGGTAGATTGTTTCCCGGTTGGCGGAAAGCTTGGAGAATCCAGCAACAGAGTGAGTACAGGGACAGCGTGGTGGTAGTAGATAGACTTGGTCCCCACTTGCGCGGCAAGCACTCGCTGACTGCATGGCGTGTTATCGTCGGTGCAACGGTGCGCGGGCGAGCCCTCCGTGAAAAGAATAAGTCCGAAGGATTTACAGCGGTCGTCGACTCCCGAGTCGGCGTCTTCGGTACCTCGTGAAATGCTCCCGGAGCCCGGGGATGGTGGGCGGGTAATTCACTTAATTCCTCGCTCAATGTATTTTTTCTCCCCCCCCCCCCCTCCCTCCTCCCCCGTTTCGTCGAGACGCCACGGTACCTCGAGTATTCTCCTGTTCGCTATCGCGCTCCCCGGCCGGGACACTGAATAATATTTCTGCGTTTTGTACCTCGGACTTCTGCGAGCACGTTTCATCGCTCGTTGCTTCGCTTCTCCTTTCTCTCCCTCCAAGGGGCGGGGGGTACCGGGTTCATTCACCGAAGTGAGCGTATTCGCGGGTGCTCGCTCGTCGTCTCGGGTAATCATTTCATTCGTCGTCAACCTTACCGCACTCGCGCAATTCCTCGATTTACAAATTTCCCCGTGGAACTAAATAAATTACTCACCCGTGGCGAGAGCACAAAAAAAAAAGGGCGTCCACACTGTGCGCGCAGCGTTCCCGGACGCCCGCGCGAGCGACGAGGTTGGAATCCGAACGGACATTTCACCCTGTCCCGCTCGTTTCGTAAACCTCGTAGCCGACGTCGTCGTCGTCGTCGTCGTCTGTTTGCATTTGACGGAAGACCGACGTGCATCCGGGAAAAGCTCCCTCGGCCTGTGCCGCTGCTCTCCCGAAACGCTTTGCAAATCAGTGGTCACAGAGAGAACAGGAGGGATGCCTACCTGTCCACGCTACGTTTCGGACTACCTGAGCCGACTGCAGATAACGTTCCCGCCTCTCTCACTACCGGTGATTGACAAAGGGGTGATTAGTAGTAACAGAGAGACGAAAATTGTCAGTTCACTGTCTGACTGACTAATTGCGCTCGGGCTCTGTACATGCGAGCCGTGACACTCTCTCACTTTATCAGATAATAGTCTACACCGGGATGGCACCGTCAAAATGACTAGCTTTCGAAAATAAGCCAATCACGCTCGTCGCTTTCGGGACCAACGTATCGGAAGCGCGAGGGCTCAGCCATTAAAACAATGTGCCTCTTTGATGTTCCTACGCTCGTTCAGGAATCAAACAAATTCTTGGTTTAATTAACGACGGGTGTGAAAGGTGCAGGCTCAAGGGATTGTTCAATCGTGCGAGCATCTGTTGGACAAAAACTATTCGAGATTCTCTCGATTATCTGTCGATTATTCATCGACGCACGCTATGGCGGAGAACAGACGATGCATACAAACTATGTCGGTTCCATCAATAGAGCATCCATACCCTATCCTGCAAATGAAGGTACACACGTATATGTGTGTATACGCTGTTGGGTACATACTGTACTATACTCCGTAATAGGCAAATTCTACATATAGGAGAGGGAGGGCAAAATGGAGCAGTTGATACATGAAACCCGTCCGGATGAGCCCAGATGTATAAATAAGAATAAAGAAATTTGTAATAATTATTCCGAAAATAATGGGATGCTCCTCGACTCCATCTCCATCATTAGAAGTCGCATTTTTCCGTTTGCCCCGATTTAGCAGGTATGATATTGTCCTTACTTGGGGCCCTCATATTATCCGAGTCTGAAGTGATCGAATTAATTCTTTGGAAAACTTTGCGCTAGCCCATCTTGTCTGCTGTTCACAGCGTCCTCGTTTGCCACGTGTGACCATTTGGCCCCGGTCTCTCCTGTCATGAAATTCAGGGGAGCGCTTTATGTGTGCATACTATAGAGCCTGTATATTGCTCGCGATGGGGGGAGGGGGGGGGGGGGGGAGGGCCGGGGGGGTTCGCCCATGGGGAGAAATTCCAAGCGTCATCCGGACGTATACGTCCCTGTCGCTACAGTGCTCCTGCATCAGGATATACCGCTTACGGTACAGCGTATAGTTACCGACACTACTTCATATATAACGGTACAGGGAAAGCCACCGGCAAGCAGGAGTCCATTCATGTTTATGGAAGTCCCGGTCTATTTGCCAGCGTAAATAATGCAGGAGCTCACCGATGTACGGCGGTAATCGGCGAATGTGTATGAAAGTCACGTATGAACCGAGCGAGAGTGATCATGAATGGGTACAACGGGGATACCTGTAAAAAGGTGTCAATGATCACGTGATTGTCGTTACACGACAAGCCGTGAAAGCGTTCGCTCCAACGGCCCGAATGTATTTAATTACAATGTTTCGATAAATTAATAAAGTCGTAGGAAGGTTCGTGTACTCGGGTTGGAACATAATGGCCGTCACCGCACGCCACTATCACTGCGCGAAGAACAATCGGCTCGATTAAACACCTGTAAACTAAATTAAACTTTCCGCGGTTTCAATGACCGACGTTCGCCTTCGACACCCGAGAATATCGAAAGTCCATGTTCTTCATTGATCCAACGTTGTTCCCATTCGTTCGACATGCCGCTATGAGAGATGAGACTTAACCGCTGTACGCGGATTTCTCAAAGAGAAGAGCATAAATTAGCTTCCCTCTCTCGCCCGGCCGGCTGATAATGGCACTTGAGTAATTGGCCGCGCAATTACCCTCACCGGCCTTATCATTCCCGACAAATACTGGCTCCGGCATGCCACCAGGCCCGTCGAGGGCTTTGCCAGGACAGTCCCGGCTAGCACGTGCCGCGTCTGAATTCGCACCCCCGAGCGGCTCATTGTGTCGAAGGGTCGCGCGCGCACGGTTGGACCACCACGTATGCGAAACCATCGCGCCTCATAAGCCTCCGGCGCACTCTCTATCTCTCTCGACGCTCGTTACGCCGACCTTTCTCCGGAGGTACGCGTATCCCCGTGAAATATGTGTCCGTGTCCACGGATAACCATCGTTTTCCCACCGTTGCTGTAAACGTTAGCGGAGAAACTATCGTTTTACCCACACCGAGAGGGTGAGAAACAAGGGGGAAAGTAGTGATAGAATGAGGTCGGCGAGAGCATTTGTACCTACGTGCCGCCACCACTCCGCCGGTACACTATCATAACTTGACCCGACGCTACATACGGTACGTAGCCCGAGCCGAGTTTTCACTTGTTAGAACATTTGGATTCGCGCCACGCGTCCTCGAATAAAGCTGTTACAACTCCTCGATACCTTGATAGAAATCCATTGTCGAGCGTGGATATAGAGAGAAAGGCCGGAGGATGGCCAGTGCCGATGGAGTAACGAAGGACGGCGAGTGTGTGCAGGTTTGCTAACGTTCCTAGGATCGCTATTGACAAAATGAATGATGTTTATATGGCGCCAGAGGAGCCCTTCCTCCTCGCCGCCATAAATCGTCGTCCCTCTCGCTACAGCCTCCATGGAACACTACCGTATACCACTGCTGTTGCTGCTCCTACGGCGTACACCGTTTTCCACCGCCAAACTAGTATCCCACTGGCCCACGTACCCGTTAGCGCCGTATATCTTCTACTTCGCTTTTTGTTTTATCCATCCGCCATCGTCCGGTGTTAGCAGCTGTCCCGGATCTGATTCACGATTCTTTTCCTCTTCAATAACGTTTCCATCTTTATAGGAATTATAATGATTCGTCAGCGTCCTGTGTCGCAGTGTTACGTGCAAACAGAGAAACGGCCGGAGGGAATGTGTAAAGATAACTGGTTGGCCCAAAAAAATTTATGGTTGAACACACTCGAGGCGATTTATTTTGTTAGGCTAATTTATTGGTTGGGCAAAAAGACTTGCAAATCATTCCAAAGGTGACTCAACAAATTACTCGACCGCCAACGAATTGTACCGTTATTGCATAATCATAGAATTGGCAGAATCAACCGTTTGCCCATCGAAGTTGAGGCAAATGGGCGGGCGATTCTGTTTCTGGAAACGCTACGTGAAGTACCTACTATATAATTCACGCGAGTTGGCTTGTTCAAAAGGCCATTGGGTATAACTTTGCGACGGAAGTATCTGTCTTTTGGGTTCACTTTGTTTATTTTTCGATACTCAGTGCCTGTAATACTACCGGAATCTCAACGAGGAAGCGCGCGCGCGCGCGCCTCCACCCACGCCCCGCCATGCTGGAGAAGATCGTGCCGTTACTACTGCTGTGTGCGCGAAGGAGACGCATCGGCTTCGCTGGCTCGGTTCGCGATCTCCACACCGGATAACCCCGGATAAGTTTTACGAGCGTTTAATTTATACGGTCCGGAGTCAACGAAGCGATACCGTGGGGAAAAAAAAAGAGTCGCCCCCCTTGACTCTCAGCTGACTGCGTTTCTGGAGGGACGCTTTTCCGTTCTACTCGTTGCGAAATTGCTGGCAATGCGAGTGTACATCCGGTCGCGAATGGGGACCTGGGATCGATATCGGGGGTTGACGATGCTGCCGCTTTTCTATGTACCGTGGCAGGACAAAAAATACCACCGGGCAGAAAGCTAGAGGGGGCATCGTTGTTCAACTGCGCTTTCCCGCATACAAATTGTGTCGCGATGCAGCGCGAGTCTTTTCTGCCAATGGTTTCGTTTATCGCCTAGTATTCATCATCGTCATCGATATTGAATAGAAGCAGCACATCGCGCATGCATGGATGTTGTGCTCCAGTTCTTTTTCCAGCGGCATAAACAACGGAACGGAGTAACCACCGAAATTTAATTAAACCAACAAAATCTGGTACGTTTTAGTTGGTGATTTTTAGATTGTTCGACAAAGGGAACCGTCAGAGGAATACATTTAAAAAACTGGGATTAAAGGACGAATATTGTCAGTCATGCTCATTCACTGGTCACTGTAGTATCGATTCTCGGGAAAGTTTATTCGTGGCGGTGCTTCGCTCGTAAACAATTGATATGCTTCCTTGTGAGCGTGACTCTCGTTAAAATGGACACGGGCTCTCGTGAAACGACATTCCGTCAGCCAGTTTGGGCATCATGTAGTATATATGGTAAGTCAGGGTGAAATGACCACGCGTAATATTTTTTAACGTAACAAACTAATGGCGCATCCGCGTGCACATTCTTTAGCATATGTGGATACAATGTGATTACACAGAAAATTATAAGATTGTATGCACAAATTTCTCGAGCTATATTTGTAACGATCTGGAGACAGACTAAGTGATGCCTTTGCTGTTAAATCAACATTGCACACTATAGTTAGATCTTTCAAGAAAACGCCCCTATTTTTATATTTGTAAATTTAATTTTTAAACATCGTTTGCTTCAATTTGAGCGGTGGCCATATCTCCCTGAAAAATGGGTTATATGGTCACGCATTCGGCAGGGGATTTGGCCACGTGTTTTCCGGAGACATAGCCACCTTTTTATTGCTAGTTACCTTGAGATAAAAATGTAGATAAATTGATATATATAAGTAATAAATACATAAAAATAAAAACGAAATTTGTATAATCGAGACAAAAATGTACATCAAATCTGTACTGTAAACAAAATCTGGAAGAAAAAATTAATGTATCATTATGCAAATATAGTATGGAATATAATGTATTTTTATACCTAAACTAGTATATTAAATTTAATACACAAATGTTATGGAAAGTTAATGGAAGCTAAACTAAACATTAATGAAAAATAGGTATTGCTGATAAAAAATACTGCAATAATACACAAAGTATTGTTAAATTACTTTAAAACTACTTTCATTTTACATTACACTTGTACATTAAATTTTATATACGATTTAATACTAGCTACAATATACAGAACCGCTCGCGATCAGTACTTGGATGGGTGACCGCCTAGCCGCGCGCTGGCTGGCGCAACGAGTCATGGAGCAAGAGGCAATTTTTTCGAAGATTGGTGATTACCGTGTCGGAACACCAATCTCTGCGGAAAAACCGTCTGTATTTGGCCGGGTTTTGCCACAGTTTCCCTGTGGCTTCGTGCGAATGCGACCGAGTAAGGGGGTACGTCGGCTACAAGGTATATGGACACGTGACCATATTCCCCGCAATTTCCGGGTGATGTGGCCACGTGGCCATATTCCCCACAATTTCCAGGTGATATGGCCAGTAAAACTGTTTTCTTTATAGTTTGGCATCTGGAACATTTGACGGAGGTAAGTATTATCTTTGTGCAGTTTATGTAGACAACATAAAATATAGAAAGACATTTTTTGTGCGTTGCTTATGTTTCTCCAGGCCTAATCGATTATCATTATCGGTACGGCCATATCACCCGTAGTGTTCGGGTGATATGCCCGATCGCAAATATTTATTTATAGAGGTGCAATTAAATGCCGCATCGAAAATATCGAAAGTTCTGAGTGAATTACTTCAGTTTGATATTTTTAGAGATGGTTATGACGAAAATTTTAAGGTTTTTTGAACTTTAAAGTTCTTATTTTCATTGTTTAGAAAATTATGGCCATATCACCCCGACTTACCCTACTTCATTTAAGTCCGTTAGTTCTATCTTGCCTCGCTCTCCTCTACACGCTTACAGACGCATCCGATATATCATCAAGGATACCCCATCGATGTGGAAGAAATTTTTAATATATCCAATGTACTCTTTGTGTTTCGTACCGGGGTTGCTATAAACAAGTCCGAGGAAGACTTGCCTCTGTGCATATTACACGGGGAGGTAGATATGTATGCTTTGGCCGCTGCTGTTGCTGGTTAACCACTGACAGTGGTGTAGTTCTCGTTTACACATACCGCCGGTGGGTGACGTACTCGCAGTAATGATGCAATTTAATGAGCATAGAAGCCGTAGACACGATTAATACAGTAGTGCACCAGGTAACGAGCGCAAAGCCGACACATCCCCTCTTGCCTTCACCAGGCCCCTGTGTAACTGTGCCTGCGTTTTGTACGTTTCTCTCTCTATGCATGTTCTAACTACCTTTCACCGCGTTACCGCTCGCGTCACGAACAGCAGAAATTAAGCACGCACCTGGATTCAACCGTAAATAAAAAATTATCCTCCTTTTGTATCTTTTAATCTTCCGACCCAATTTAGGGCAAACATTGTTAATACGGTCTACCCCTATTGTCACGTAAATCGATATGAGTGCCGCGTTAATTATCACACGCTCGAATCATCGTGTCAAAAAACAAAAAAGCTCTGTTGCGCTGCATGTATTCCACGAGGACACGTAGAGTACTATTTGTTTTTTCAATAAAAAAAAAAATATTTTCCATCCGAAAGTCGGTTCACGTATTCGTCCTCGAATTTAATAATTATTAGATTTTATAAAGCCCCATAGAATCGACTCACCGAACGGTGCGTTAAGCCCTCCAAACGGCGCCATTGTTCACGTGCCCGCGGGAGGTACGCAGCCAGGAAGGTACCCCGGTGTTGGTCTTTCATCCGTGCCATACTGCACTATCACATCCCAGCAGCGAACCGTGCGATCGCCCTTCGGCTCGTCAACGTTAACAACGGAGATTTTTCACAGGTTTGTTTGCCTCCGGATGCACGTTCTGCTGAAATAAACCGTACAGGGATTAAATTAATTGGACGATATGTTGGTGATGAACAGTTATATTTTGCGCGTCAGTAGCGGAGGTCCGCCTCTACATTGGTCCTACGCGTAAATTAGGCCATGGTAATACGTCACGAAGAAAACAATTTTAAGAAAAGCCATGGCACAGACACTGTCGTGTACACTCATAGCGACATTCCAAGTATCGCACATAAGGGGCAAGCGCTGACAGATTTTGATACCATTTCATGTCATTGTTGGCGTCTCTTTGTAAGGATTCTGCAACTACCATACGAGAGTAAATGGAATTGCCCGGGGACTTTTGAAATAGTTATTCAGTAACAAAACTTTTGATATCCGAATAAGGTTTTTTTTTCTATCTTGGATAAATATGTAAAATATTTATCCAAATATTTTGTAATATGTAAATTTGTAAAATATGGGATTTGAGCAAAAATGACCTTTTGTCCAAATTCGACATCTTCCTTACGACTAAATTGGAAATGAAATGATACATGCTGTTTCGTTGACGTACTTGAAGGAATACCATGCTAGGATGGTATTAACCTTTGAGATAATTTCAATAGTAATTATCAAGAATGTTAATAAATTTGGTTGAAAAAGCAACAAAAAAAAACTGCTAATAAAAAGTGAGACAGGCTCCATCGTGATACAAAACTTTAATTTATTTTTTTTCGAGATTTTGGGCGCCTGTAATTCTCATATACCTTGCCTACTTTTATACCTTGCCATCGGACTTTCTCACGTGGAAGTTCGATCTCAGTATTGAGTTTAATTTATATCCAAATTTTGATCATTTTGAAAACTTTGAAAATTACGCTTAGGGTGCAATGTCCCGGCGTCGCACAACCACAGGACTACTTGTTGATTTTGACAAGTAGTCCTCACGAAATCGGAGTGGAGAGGACGAAATTTAAAAAAACCAAGGATCTTTAAAAAATATGCCTATCAATCCAAGGCCGAAATCTATAACCAATGAGGAACTGTCGTGGTATTGTCCAATCGATTCAATATCGATAATGGGATATCTGGTATCACTCATCTTTGGCAAAACTGCAAAAAATAAAAAAACTTTTCACTTGCAGCGCTTGTAATTGAGCCGTTTTGTTGAAAAAATATGTTTATATTTAAATATATTTTATGTATTGATTAAGACTTTATGTTTATTAATTTTACCTCTTTATTACGTTCCCATCCATACGAAGTATGTAAGGAGAGAAAGTATTGTATACAAGAAAAAATTGGACTGTCAGATTATAGTCTAGGGACATGTTTTGTATGGCCTAGAAGGTAAAAGAAGTCCCAGTTACGTCTTAGAAGTCGATTAATTATTTACAACTTGTGCTCTGGCGATAAGCTAAGCCATGCAACTTGCACAAAATTGATATTGCGACGCAAGAGTCAAATGTGAGTTTAAGATCCAGTGCTCACAAAAACAGACCCATATATTGTTTAGACAAACTATTCTTTATTCTTAATCAAAAAAGCTTCCTCTATGAGGAATCAAAAGCCCAGATTTGGCATAATGAAATATTCTAAGGGTAGAAAAGATCTGGGAGATGTGAAAAATTGTTGCGAAAATTGTTCAAATAAAATTTTTTAATGCGTAGTCAGAGAAAGCGCAAAATGGGTATCGAGGCATTATCGGACCCATAAAGAAATAATATCATAATTATTTGTTGATCAAATTATTAAAACAAAAGCTTATTGTTTATAATAATGTCAAGAAAAAAGTTGAAAAACATCGCGTTCCAACTATATCGAGCACGTAGATAAAAGTATAATAAACTTGAGTATTGATTAAATAAATAGAAAAACTCAGGGCGGGGTTTCCTCGGCCGCACTATATATATTGCAGCCCGTACCGTGGTAAGCATTAGTGCTGCACGACGCAGGGGCACTCAGTAGTATTTCAAAAGTATTATAAGTTAGTTTGGTCCGTTACGTACCACGAGAGTGTATCGACCAGTTAAATAATATTTGTGAACTCAATATTAAACCTAAGACCTTTATAAATAATAATTTCATTGTTGTTAGTCAACGGCATACCTCCGCCCAAAGGACAACATTTTTGTGTGAAGAATAAATAAATAAATTCGAAAAATTCGAAATCTTGGTGTTTGGAAGGTTAAAACACCCGGCGACCGAAAAATTCAATGCCTATGGCACACGGCAACATCATCTATAAACAAAGGACCTGCAAGAAATTGAGAATCAAGACACCCCGTTCATCAAGGGTCGGAGCTAGTAAAGACGCCCACGTCTTTGTCCCACCTCTACCACCCACACCTGGGGTAAGAGGCGTTCACCAAGGGGTGTCCGGTTACAGTTACGTGTTGGGATAAAATTGGCCTTCGAAATGTTGATAACATTTTGAGAAAAGTTGATATTCCGAAAGGATTCGAACCCTGGGGTAACAAATGATAGTCAATATTTTCTTCGGCCTCGCACGAGACTAGCATAATACAGATCAAAACAAGAGGACAAATTTAGGCATATGGGGGTCGAATTTAGACAGACCAATTTTTGTTTCTGGGAAATCTACCACGGCGCAAAGCTTCTGCCATATTGTACGGGAGGAATCGAACTCCGGCGCGATGCTATATTGTATAGAATGACAGAGTCTGCATCGGATTGGATGAATGGCAAAGGAGATATCAGCATTTATTCATAGATGGTCCAATTTAGGCGGTCTTCCTCGCGTTCCGATAGAAACTTCTTCTAGCGACATAGGAAATATATAAAAATTGGAGTACTATTGACCAACGCGGAAAGCCGGATATTACGAGTTTTTTCGAGCAGCCCGAGGGTTCTGCAATTATTTCTTGGTACCAAAGGTCATCCGTGACATTAGAGATCCTTGGCAGAGATGGCATGACCTATCTTCTTTTTTCTTAATTTGCAGTCGTAGAAAGATATTTGCGATACTGGCATAAATATAAGTTAACAGGGGTGAATATGGCCGGGTCCATATTACCACCGATCCACGTGTTTCACTGCGGTGGGCCATATTCACCACTTTCACCTACGTGAGAACTCGAGAGTGGCTGAACGAGCGTGTTCATTGTTACAGTAGAAGTGTATGCAATGAAAATACGTATGTACGTCACGCAGGTAGGGGTCACGATAAATCAGTTTTTCGGAACGAAAGAGGGAACAGCCGAGAAAGGGCGGGCATCGGGAACAGAAAAATATTGGACATTGGGCAAAGCGAAACTGTGTACAATATATTTATAGAGTGAGCATATCCGACGATTGTAACGCAAGGGCGAAATACCTAAGCTATACGACATGTCATCTCGTACACATACTATACATACGTACAGCCAATGTATACATATACGTACTTCTACCGTAAGCAATTTACGGCAAACCTGGAAAATTGTTGAAACTTTTTCCAATCCATTACTTTTCTCGATTCAACCTCTATTTTCTTCGTCGCCCTCTCTTCTATTGGCGAGGGTGAAGGGGAAGGGGTGGGGCTCTCTGATCGATAGTCTCCCTTTTCAACGCTTACAGATGCCACGTACAATAGATAGATTTACACTAAACACAACACATGTGTACCTCTCCGAGTGTACAATCGTCGCTGACTTTGATAAACCGTCATTGCGGTAGTTGTAGTCGAGCCTGTACGACGTCGAGGACAAAACACAGCTTTTCACTGCTTATACGAATCGCTCGAGTCACTTATCTCCGTGTCGAGTTTTTAATGAGAGCTGCAACTGAGTAAGTAGTTACGTCGATTTGTCGATAAAGTGAAAGGTGTGAAATACAACCTATCTAGAATGGCAGGCGGATCGATGATACATAGACCGTTCCACAGTGACCCCATCTATCCTGAATATACGTTCGGTAATCCTGTAGGAGAAAAATTCGCCAACGAAAGGTAATTCCTCTCACAGGATTTCATCGAAGCGAATGAAAAGCTGATCACCCGAGTATCGGAAGCAGTGTGCGCGGTGTCGCGAAGCCACTTGACGAC
The DNA here is from genome assembly GCA_958510785.1 of Exephanes ischioxanthus. Lineage (NCBI taxonomy): Eukaryota > Metazoa > Arthropoda > Insecta > Hymenoptera > Ichneumonidae > Exephanes > Exephanes ischioxanthus. The sequence continues at coordinate 17,273,740 of OY294020.1, read as the reverse complement.
TTTGCTTTCTCGATCAGTGGCTTCGATTCATCGAGGGTTTTTAAAAAATGATTTCGTATACTTTTATCGTGTACTGAATATCACGCGAGCGATAAAATCGTTGATATTCCGCAGAACCCCCATCAAGATATAATTTATCGGAATTATTGGTTATTGATAATCTTCGATTGGGGACGATTCAATACAATTCGCGAAGGTTGGTGGGTCCTCTGCGAGAACCATGTATTCCCCGAGTTTCTATTTACACAGGATTTTCGGGGGAAGGAGCGATGATCCTGACAAACGCGTCCATCGACACGTCGGAACACCCGGCTCAGCGTGATGGCGTCATTGCGCTACGAGCAAATTTCTCTCTTCCGTAGACTCCATCGAAACGGGCCCGGTGATCCCAAACCCCTGAGTAGCCGTAAAAGCCATAGACCTGTTCATTGCATTGTCGAAACGCAGCATTATCTCTCAAACTCCGCCATTCGCCCGGCTAGATGACAATGAAAATCCGATCGTAATCAGATTGAATTCTGCGAAACTACCCTACCCTCTCCGTATCCCTCAATTCCTCTATTCGCTCATTCTCTCTCGAGCACATATCCGAGATTAATTTGTGCGTTCAATTAAGCCCGATCGTTATGATTCAGCACCACTCAGCGTAACACGTGATTGGGTGAATAGAGCGCGGGTTTTCGATACCCGTCTCTACATGTCGGCGATATCTATACTCTCGCTACACTGACACTCCGAATGATGGATTGTTAACGTATCCTCGTAGGATAATTCTTGCGTCAGAAGTCTCGGTGGCAGAGTGAAAAGTTCCTCGGGAGATGAAAGAGCCCAGAGCGGGTTGTCTTGGTCGGATCGAAATTGAGTCGATGACCGACCTTTCTGATGTAGCATCCGAGAATGTTGAAGCTCGCTCATGAGCCTCCAAAGCCGTACTACCTCTAGCTGCCGCGTAACACAATTCCAATCCGGAAAGAGCGGAGGAATGGTAAAAGAAAAATTAGGGTAAATGTGACATTTCACATCTGGCTATTCGCGACGAGGATAGCGCAAGTGCTCGGATGTTTTGCGTCTCCTCTGTCGTCGACGTCTTGGTGATGGAAAGTGAACGGAGAGCCACACCCGGGAAGTTCCACGGGGCCCGTGCTGTGCACAGATTCTAAAGTGCGTTCCTTACAGCCGCCTCACCTCGGCTCTTCTCCCGTCCTGCGACTTTCTTCAATGCCCGATATGGAAAGTTAGCGGGGAGCTCACCGTAAAAGGATCAGAACTTAAATGAAGTTAGGGTGGTTCGCTACAGGAACGAGTCTAGCCGTGATTTTGTACCGTCGAGACTGAGGGTACAATTGCGGTCGAACGGTATACCGGCTGGGGGTATCGAAGAAAGCCAAGGAGAAACGGAAAAGCGTGAGACTCGAGAGACGGAGAGAGAGTATACGCCCTGGCGCCAGTATCATTTAATAATATTTTGTGCAGCACCAGAGAAGCAAAGCGAGTCGGCGCTCCGAACACGAGCAAAGTTGTTTCCGAACGTTTTTGTTCGACCTCTATTTCTTCCTGTGCTTCTTCTTCCTTGCTCCCTCAACCAGTTTCACCTGCGCTCTCAGAACGCTGCATAGTGCAGCATACGCGCGAACGGGGGGTTTTCTTCATATTCTTCGGCTCGCTTTCTCACCCTGCGAGCCACCCGGCAATCTCTGGCCCCGTCTGAAAGTCCATTACGGCTGCTTGATTGCCGGCGCAATTCGCTGCTTTTTCTGGCACTTCAAATAAACAGATACAGATGCGAGTATATACATGTATAGACATTCGTATTTTTTTAAATTGGAAATGGAGCGAAGGTTGGCGAAAGCGACGAAGAAACAAGCTTTGTGACCGGTCGTGCTTTACGGTGTATCGTCGAATTCAAGAACGAAAACCAGAATGCGCGTGGAATTGTAGGGATGAAACGCGCCAGTTAATTTTCATTGACGACTAGGCAGAGGGGGCGCAATTTTCCCGTGAAAGTCTTCCGCACTTCTCGGTCGAGACCGCGAACGGAGAAGCCGAGTTTCACAGAAATATGGCCTAGGGGAGACCGGGGACAAAAGTGACACGGGTCAATTGTAACAAACGGCCGCGCAACGCTGCGCATTATCGGACGCATCGGATATGGAGTGAGCAACATTGTAGACATCACCTTATGGCCATGCAATCACTTCATAGCTGAGTTTTCAAAAATACCGATTCGCCGAAACCAAATGTGTTTCGCGAGTGCAGAAGTGATTTTTCGGCTGTGCGGATCGGGTCAGCTAGGCAACACAATACAAAATATTAGTGCAAACAAGCACAAGGAGTTGAAAGGTACATTTTTGCGGAACATTTTGATCGCTGAGACGATCCGTTTCAGATTGTTATTAACCGATGCCACAGTAATTTTGCTAATAATCATGTGTGGGGTCAATTTTAAGTCTATCCGGGTCAATTGTACCAGCAATAATTAATTTCTTCCAATACCAATGCCAATACCAATATATTTTATTTATTTTATTCTTAAATTCTAAGCATTTGTGCACTTTACTGAATTCTTCCAGTCTACTATCTTCGGTTTTTTCGTTAAGAATTTAAAGATACTCGTTGCAGCGAAAGAAGCTTGAGTACTTAGAATAAAATTCAATCCCCGATTGCTGCCGCGTTGCGTTTCCGCGTCTTCCTTCTTCTCCCCTGGTATTTGACCTGTGCCCCTTGACTTTCCAGTGATGCCCGGCTCGCCTGATCGATACCGTCGATGATATCCTACTTTGCCTTCGACATCGAGGGGCAAAAAATACAAGCAGGCGCTTCACGATCGGCAGACAACTGTAACGGCGCTCGCTAATTCGACGAGAGCTGCAACGATGACAAAACACGTCCCGGTCTTACCAACCCTTTGCATTCTCGTCCGAGAGATCGACGATGATCTTCCCAGGATGAAATGTTATGACAACCGGGATAGACGGAACGGCGAGAAGCGCGAGAGTTAAGCCACAGCGGGAGCAGAAGCGGCGGATTAACCCTCGAGCCGGAAGTACATCGTTTGCTCGTTTGCCGTTCCAAATGTATAACGTATCTATTATACTGTAGCGTACTCTCGCAGCCTTTACCAGTGGCGGTGCCGCGATGCCTCCGGCTCATCTGTGTTTCACGTACGTGGGGCAACGCGCACCGGATCCCTCGGCGTGATGAGATGCCGTAATTTGGGTGGCCGGTCGTGTGCGGCCGGGGCCGAGACGGGGGTTCGAGCGTAGCGCGTCGTTCGTGGAGTTGACGATATGCAACGGCTGGATGGCACTAGCCTGCAGCACAGCCGGACTATGCAAAGCCCCCGGCATCGGACCGCTGCCACGTTGATATAGCTCCCTCTCTGCCCGTCGTCCACGGGGGTTAACAAGATTCTCGTCGTATAATCGCGTTATGCACGATAGGAGAGCTTTATTGCCGAGACGGAGCACGGCCGACGTAGTCGTCGTCGTCGTATCCTCCGTCGTCGAGCCATACCGCCTCAGAGTATAAACTAATTCGTATGAATATTTCCACTTGATGAGACCAGAATCGGGCGCAATTTCATCCGTTCTCCGTTCTCGATGGCAAACGAATTTTTGTAAATTTCCTGAAGCGTTTGCATATCTGTTTAGGGACTTAAGAGGTTCTACCAATTCCAAGCAAGAAAAATATGTGTAACTAAAAGTGTATGTTAAATCGGTGCGTTGGTCTAGTGGTTAGTGTGCTCGCCTCTAAACCAGAGCACCGGTAGGTCGAGGGTTCGATTCCCGGTGCCGTCGTTTCGTCGAGAAATAAAAATATGGGCGGGACATAGCTCCAGATACATACTTGAGGCACACGCGTACTTGTCCGTGTGTGTCACAAGTATATAGCTGTAGTCCATGTTTACATTCTCGATGAAACTGGACGTAGCTCCGATACCGTGAAGCGAATCTGAGACCGACTGTATCGGCATAGGTTTTCTGCAGTTTCCCTATGCCTTTAGTTGTAAGATCAAGGTGAATGCGATACAGTGGGGAAGTCGGCTGCAGCCGCAAAAATGGGGGGACTGCTTCGGTGCGTAAGGACAAAAAACAGAATTGGACATTGGAACAGTGAAAAAGAGGACTTAGTAATTACGCATCAACCGAGCCGACCGGCTATAAGGCAGTAGCTTTGAGAAGCGGAGGAAATAACGAAAAAAAAAGAAAAGAAAAAAATTAAAAGTGTATGAAAAAAATTGAAAATGTTGCATGAAAAGATGGTATTTCTACTTCCACCATTTCCCTCGCGTAATAGAAAGAATTTGGCGCGGTTCAGAGGGTATATTCGGAGTAGCTCGCTACTGTCTTATACGCATATGTATCCAGTCTCGTACCAGCAGAGGCCGCGAGGATACTGGAGCGCAGTAGCGAGTCGCTTACTGCCGGTCTGACCCACTCCGTACATTCAAAGCTTGACTCGTTAAATTTCTGTCCGGAGCCCCCGTGAGCGCTCAAAGATCGCGACCGGAGCACGAAAGTGGTCGTTTCGCGCATGCAAGTATCTGCGAACGGGCCGAGGGGCCCGGGGGGGGGGGGGGGGGGATGTACGTACGGAGGACGACGATGTAGAATCTCGAGAACGAGAAGAACAGGACGACGGAACGAGAATGAGAACGAAAGCCGAGGAACAGGCAGCGTACACACCAGGAGAGGACAGAGGCTGCGTCGCTGGGAATGGAGTCTCGGACGATTCAACCCTCTCTGCCCGGAAAGTGGACTGTTTCCGTTAAACGTTGTAAATTCCACATGAAAACGTATGAGACGGTTTTACGATGAGTCGGTGTGCGCGCCGTCCGCCTCTCCGCTCTGTGTTCGGGATGGAACCGGAAACGGTGGAAAAGCGAGGAACCGCGAACGAGAGCGCGCGCGCGCGTGTTACGCTATACCCACGCTTTTTTCGTACGGACTTGCGACACTCTTCTTTATAGTACTGATGGTACTTCAGGATCTTTGAAAAGCCTTCTAACTCTCTCCCCCCTACCATCATCTACGGCGAACCGTTTTCCACAAGGGAATTACTGTAATAACCCCTGCTACACCGACCAAGTTCTCTTTTTCCTCTCCTCCCACTTTCAAACAGGAAGCAACGAAGGGTGCTTCACCGCTTCGGGGAAGAGAGCCGGTTATTTGCGGATTCGTCAATCGACAAAGTGGAAGAATGAAGTTCGAAAACGAAAGAAGAGATTTAAAAAAAGAAAGGGAAAAAAAAGGAGACCGACGACAGTGGACGTCAATATCTCGGTACTGCGTTATGATTAAAGTTGCGCGGGGAATAATATACGGGAATAAAGAGCGCAGCGATCCAGCGGGAGGTAAACCGCCCCGAGAGAACACAGGGATATCGAACCAACGTGTTACCGTTATCCCAGGTCGACGCACAGTCGGGGTTGGCATGTACGTGAGAACACCTATACATTCCGTTTCCAGCATAATTCAGAGCGAGCCAGCGCGATTCACGTGAATAGAGTCGCTCGAACGTAAACATCATGGAAGTGCTGCCCGGTTACCGAGCGCATGAGTAACATTATCGGGATGAGGAGAGAAGCATACGGGCGTGCGGGGTTGATAGCTATCGCGGCGTCTGTAGACCGTCTGAAAAAGATGAACGGTACCGCAGAAATAGTACATTACTCCACGATGGCGAAAAACGTTTTTCTAACGAGTGTGAGTTTGCAGCACGAGCCGAACGCGAGTGCTGTAATCACACGAGTTAGAAAAAGTGTTTCGCATGAGGGATGTACGAAATTTTTCATCACAAGGTGCGAAAATGGCGGTTTTACGCACGCGAAGCGGGCGGAAAACTGGCCATTTCTGCACCGAGTGATGATAACATATTTTCGACGGGAGATATTTTCCACTTTTGGGACTCATGGCGACATGACGCATTTTTTTTTTATCTGTCATTCTTTAAAGAACCGAAGTAAATAAAGATTTAAAAAATATAAGTCCGCTTGAGTATTAACTCCAGAACGTGAAGAGCGGGATGAGAGATAACCGGATGCCCGGATTTTGAAAGCGTTACCGTACGGTGAGTGGAATCGCGAACAACGAGTGGAGATAGATGACCACATAAATGGGTTCCTCGTTTATCAATCACCCGTATTCATAGCTTCGTTTACGTAGAATTATTGAGAGGTTCGTTGTAACAGGCAGACGAGTACTTGTCGCAGTACGGCTATACATCGTCCCTTTCGCCGGTGTCGGTCGATGAATACATCAATGGCATGGGAAACTTTGGCCAACATCGGCGTTGGTGTCAGCCCCGGGATACGAGACACTCTATCCACGTCAAGGTACTGCTGATGCTGCTGCTGGTGCCGCTTCTCGTGAGCCAAGCGAACGTGCGCAGGCAGAAACAGTGTACACGAACTTTCTGAGAAGTCTCGACGAAACCGCACCAATATGGCTCCGGGCTCGATCGTTACGCTGGCGTCTCGGAATCGGCGAAAAATTCTCCAGCTTCCAGAGTCACTTTGTAAAAAAAAAAAAAAAAAAAAAAATATCGCCCCACCAAATTTTCGACAACATTTTTATTTGTTACAAATCTATGATCGTAATTTCATTCGGAATATATGTCTCTCTCCTTCCACATGATTTAATTGCGATGAAATAAACTGTTCATCGATTTTTACTAAATTGAGGCAAATTTGAATTTAGCGAGAATGTACCGACCGTTAATTTGAACTCTTACTCCTAGGCACAATTACATTTGTCGGCCCGTTCATGATAACTTTATTCAGCGTATGCAAATTTACCGGCAGAGTTTTTCTCACTGTGTATGCTTTTCATTATCATATTCGCGTAAACAGCGGATTTCGCCGTAGCGTAAACACAACAACGAAAATTACACGCTATTATGATAACGCAAACGTTCGTTGATAGAAATGAAGTCCACGGTAACCGAATATCTGGGGGGCAAAATATCGTTTATTCCACGACCGAGAGTATTCCGTGGGCAGCGCCCGATGGATGGACTTTTCCGGTGAACAGTGGCAGGCAGCGCAAAGGCCCACTTTGTATCAACGAATAACTCCGACGGTCGCTTTGCATCCGCCTGCAGTGGATGGGAAGGTTTTCGTGTGAGACCGATAGCTGACGCATCCCCCTAGTACCGTCTTTCTCATTCTCCGAACAGCCAGAAGCGCCGTTCTCGAGTCGCTCGTTTGCAAAACGCGCATACGTTTCTGTCGCTGGTACATTCGCGCAAGCATGTACAAACGGATGCAAGCGGCGGGGTGTCCCCCAATGTGGTTTGCTTTGTTGGCCGACAGAGGTGAATGTTCCGAGTGTGCATCGCTGAGTCCCGAAACAAGAGCGAGCACCTACCAAGCGTAATTGAGGCATCAGCGAGTGAATCACGAATCGTACGTGAATTCGTTGTGAATCAGAGTCGTTCGTCAGAGAAACTCCGGCTTGACGGAGATAACATACCGGTCGCGTGGTTGGGATAGGAGCAGCGCGACTGACTATATCGTAACACCAACGCATAAAGTGACGAAAGAAGGGAAGGAGAAAAGGGCAATGGGCACGTTGGCATACCGGCGAGAGTTCCGGCATTCTGAAATTGAGTTTCCCTCTGACTACAATTAGTGGATCCGATACGCGGTCACGGTTATGTGTGCTCATTCGCAAGAGATTCCGCACAGTGCCGCATCATAAAAGACCTCCGCCTCCTTCGGCTCCAGACCGCAGACATCCCTGAGTAAGCTTAAGGAATGAGCGTGTGCTTGCTACACGTACACACGAGTCTCAATTTGGTAAGCGTACGTGAACTTCTATGACTGACGTTACCCACCCGTCTATTAGCGTAGGAGCTGGGAAAATACCTCGAGTACTCGACGCATGGATTTTAGTACCGAGTACGGCCAAATACCGGAAATCGCCACATCTTGCGAAACGAGAAAGCTTTTAAAAAATTGCATTACTCTGGTTACTTTACCCCTGGATTCGGCTCGCGATCCACATCCTTCCGCTACTTTGTATGTCTTTTCAGCCATAACCATCGATATTTGCCTCTGCGCTACAGGATTGTCGAGCAGTAAGATTCAGATAGCATGTCTGAAGCTCCGTTCGTAAAGAATCCCGTTGTAGACTCAACTGGTACTGTATGCCATACTATAGTGTTATATCGTAGGTTAGAACGGGTGAAAATTGACCATCCTCATAAATTTCCGTCTCAGACGGAGAACCGTTTTCGCGTAAAATTCCATCTCGCCCCGTTCTCTCCTATCGGCGTACCAAAGAAAAACAATGATTGTTAAGCAAGATATCATACCGTTCGACCATATTTTCTAACAGCGAATTTAATTCTTCGCCACGTTTAAACATTCCAGTGTACCTTGAAACATAATTCTGTTTTTTCACCTCCATTATACCCCGATTCTGGTCCAGGCTCGGTTTCCACTCGAATCTCCCGTACTCTTATCCGCGAACAAACGGTACAGAAAAAGTTCACGTTTAGTTGAGTTCGTTCCCAGGAGAGAAAAACTTTGGCTCATCGCGGGACCGTGCCCAACATGCATACACACAGCTTCGTAGCTATATCCGCGGTTTCTCGAAATCCCGAGCGGCGAGTATTGAGTGTAACGAATGACAGTTCTCGTTAGCTCTCTCGTGCACAGTAGGTATACGTTTCCACCGGGTATACTATCTCCGGATTTTACCAGTTTCCATATGAAACATCCCCTTTGAAATCGGAGAGTTGAACGAACAAACCACCCTCCCCAGTTTGGGTAGTGCGCGCGAGGTTCCAACTCCGCACAAGGCGATACTTTCTAGGTAGACGAGAGAATCCGTATCTACCTAGAAACTTGAGACACCGCACTCCGGAGCTGACTCGAAAAATATACATGTTACTCGCGTATTCGCTTTGCTTCCAGCAGCCCGAAACAGCCTCCACCGAGTTTCGGACATTCCGTCTCTTCTTTCTCCGGCCTCCCTTTCGCTCACCCCCTCCCCCCCACCGCGAAATTCAACTAGTTCAGGATGCACAACGTATGCTAGACCGACGATGGGAAGTTTTACCGGCCAACCATAACTAACTTAATTTTTCTTTTTTTCCCCGAGCACTACCTACATTGGCGAACCGGTGGTTTGTCTATTATCGAGGGGGGAAAAAGGGCCGATGGAATATGATCTAATAAGCGAAGAGCGCGCAACCGAAGAATCCGGTCACGGAAAGCACGGACTCCTCGTCGAGTTCTCCTCTGATTCACGTTTTCCTCTATTAAGCTCGGCGGTTTGCCAGTAACAATGAAAACCTCGGCGGAATAATGTTACTGCCGGTCGTTGACGACGCGAGATTGCGAGTTAAGCGAGTGCGGCTGTCCGCACGGCTTTGGTCGACTCCTTACTCGAATACATATCCGTGGATATGAATGCATTACGGACGCACGAACTTTTCGCGCTTCTCCTATCCATTTTATCCGATTCTCCTTTCTCCAGGATAAAAGTTGCGAATACGGACCATAATTCAATGATCATTATTTGATTATTGGAGGTAGGAAGACCGGATGTCTTCATCAACATAAAACTTTGTCAACGGTTAATATATTTTTTTAATCACAAAAGTTAAAAACTTTTTTTTTTTTAAATGAGACTCAGCGTTACGTGGTGTTAAATTCCGGGCGGCAAGGCGCTCGATAGGGTAAATAATTCCGTCGTTTCAGTGATCGTAAAATAAAAGTTAAACCCACGGATGTACAAGAGGTCTCGCGTCAGCCTCGATCCTATAAATACTCGTCGATATAGAGTAATAGAGATAAACGTGCACGGGGATTTAGTTTGAAATGCGCAAGGGGTGCCCTGTTGAGCGGGTCGCGTTTCAACGTTCTCATTCGCCCCCGTCGCGAGTTCATCGCGTCAATGCTCTCGTCGCTGCGCAATCCGCCCTTTTGCTCCCTCTTTCACCGACTCCTTTCCGCATACCTCAAGGACTATTTTTTTTCCTCTCATTTCGTCCTCATCTCTTTTCGAAATCGACTCCGCACGCTCTCGTTTCCTTTCTCGATGAGCCGTAAACTCGTCGATGTCTCGTGCACCGACGGTGTTCGAACGCGGAGCACTCGACTCGATGACATCCCCGCTGGGGAGGCTCTTTTCTATTACCGCAAAAGACCGATCCCGCGCGCACGTTCCCGTTGATTCTCTTCATTTTCTCCCTCTTGCTTTTCCTCCCATATCACCGCGGGGTCTCGTAATAACCTGTTCCAGAGAATCCGCATGACTCATTTGCTTCTGGTAACAAGACCGTGCAAATAGCATACGATAGCAGACACCGTCGTCGATATCGCAGCGCGCACATTTTTTCCCCTCGTTTTTTTTTTTTTTTTTTTTTTCTTCTTTCTGAAAGCGATGTTACTCTCCGTACCGATGATGAATGACTCGCGTTGGAGGTATTGCGCTGATTCCCACAGAATCTGATATCGCTGGCAAAGGATATAAATAAAATAAAAACATAAAAGGAAAAAAAAAAATGTATTTTCAGATCAGTATATCCGGGTCAGTTCGACAGGGTGGAAATCCAGTATAGCGATATTAGTTGAGGAAAACTGGCGGTAGCAGTGGCTCTCCCCGCCATTGTTGATACGTTCGCCTCGTGGCGAGCATACGAAATTTAGTCTCGATCAGCGGAAATAACAGGAAACCCGTTGCGTCGTGTGTGTGGGCAACAACGGGGCATATACAATGTTCCGAAGCTTTAGTGAAAAGCCAACGTGAGGGAGTCGGAAAACTTTCCGTTGGCAAATCCGAACGTGATTGAGGAACTTGTAACGCATGGAACATAAATAAAGCTGCCGACATTGTTGCTATATTTCAATGATATTGCATCAAAGACCTCTCCCTTGCCCTCCCCCCCCCCACCCCCGGCCCACCTGCCTCACCCCATCCCTGCAGCCCATATACGTGAAACATATCGAATTATCATACTAATGCTCGTACGCATAGAATTGTCGGTCTAGTAGCAACGAAGACTCCGAATGTTACAGCAACGCCGGGATCGCAAAACGTTCGAGCTACAATCCGCTTGTACCTAATGAATATTCAAAGGGGAGCGCGAAGGGGCCGAGGGGAAACGAACGGGGTGGCAGTGGCAGAAGGTTTCTCTATTGCTACACAAACCATGCGAAGCGGAGAGGATTCCGCCAGTGGCATAGTAAATTAATTTAATTCTTCGATGCTCCGCTGCCCATAGGCGTCCCGTTCTCTCTTGCTTATCGAATTACACGCAGCAGTGACAGAAAGAACTAGCCACCCCTTCCACCACCCCCCCCCCCCCCCCCGCGTTGTGTAAAAATATAATCGAATGAACCGGTAAAGAGTAATACCGATACGTATTTATTCCAAGTAAAAAACAAAAAAAAAAAAATATTTGAATGTGAAAGGAAGGTTTCGTATTCCACGCTTCGAGCGTGTACGGCTCGTGAGTTCGGCGAACGTATGCCCGAGGCCCCTCTCCCACATCGATACGACACGGTATACGGATGATAAGTCTTTATATTCTCTGAACATGGAACATTTACAGTGAACGTAATTTCTACCGCAGCGAATCCGCCAGCTGAATGAAAGCTGCGATAGAAACTGGCGACTGGAAATTGAAGTTTTTTTTTCGTATCGATATCAACAGAGCGTATCAACAGAGCTGATAACAACCGGATATTTAAAAGCGACAAAATAAAAAGGAAAATAAATACTGATTTATTCTGAACGTACACGGAGAAAAATAGTTCTGTTTCTCTAACAAAATGTGGATCGTTAATAATTTACTGTCGTGGCAGCAAAAATATTTGGCTGCAACAGCAAGATATTTTGTTGTCCCTATGTTAAGGTAGCTATGGTGGACATTAGCGTCTATCCGACACGAAACATTAATTATACGTGGTACTTTGTCTATATCAATAATAATAAAAAAAATTATTATTTTTACCTATGAACCTATGAAGATTTTCGTAATTAGATTGAACCAATTATTTGTAAGCAGATCATTTTTTCAATGTGGATTTGACTTTCTTTTTACGACAATTAGGTTAGGAAACGTCATTTGGTCCGAAACGGTGCACTTTAATCGCAGTTCTATTGAGCATTAGTCCGGTGACTTGAAATTTTTTTGTTGCGCATAAATTCCTGATTGATTCGCGAGTCCGCAGTGCGTTATATTTTTTCTCTATCTTTGATCTAAGTATGTTAATTCTCGATTTGAAGGTCAATTTCGCCAGCTCTCCCGCAAGCGCAGTGTAAAAACACCGATTTTCAAGATCTAATTATTCATTCCAATGGTCGGTAAAAGCCTTCGAGATTTTGTAGGAGTGAAATTGCATAGTTACATTACAACATGTCAAAAGTTTATGTACATGACTTTGTATTGCCTTCGCGACATAACTACCTTAAGCAGGTAAATGAGTTAGGGTAACAGAATTCTTGCTGTCCCAACAATTTTTCTTTCTCCGCGTAAAGTTCTTAATATGATCCTTAGGCAGGCCATATTCCGAGCTACGCTCTACGCACGTCTCTTTCCACCCTCATTGTTTTTTAACGCGAGATAATTCTTGCTTGATACCTTAAAGCTCATTACCCTTGGGAACGAGATTGAGCTCCCCGGGACGCCGGCCGAGGCCGGCTGCGTCGGACGTCGCCGAATACGAGTAAAACAAGAGGGAGAGAGACTACGTGAGTCTGACATAATTTGTCGAAGAGTTAACCGTTCGGTAGATAGCTAGTTATAGGTGGGTAACGTTGCTCAAACTAGCGTTCGTCGGTGGCCGGAGCCATTAATGAAAATCGATTACCCATCAGGGCCATCGTGCACATCCGACAACGTGCAAACCCGTCGGTAGCTGTGAACAGTTTCCCCGATCGAAGCCCCGTCGAAAGTAGCCGGCTCTCACGCCGGACCGCAGGAGAAGAGGAAAAGCCGCAGAGGAGCCGTGAGGGATAAATACGTTTACAGGCTTATATCTAACCATCCCCCATACGTTCTATACAATAAACCGGGGGAGCCGCTCGCCGTCGTCGTTCTCGAGACTTGTATAAGCTCTCGACACTATCTGACAGACACTTCGAGCCGGTACTATAACACGATAACCGCAAGCTCTACGTACGGTGTTTCGTGCCCTGGGAAGGTGTAAAAGGACGTTTCAGAACCACTGGAAAATACTTCACTCAGAGAGCAGGAGTCGCACGACCAGCGACGCGTTTTCGCTCGGTCTGGCGGATAGCGGTGCTGCGTGTCTGACTGCGGACGGATCGTAACTACTTCGGCTCTCGAGGGACGTATCACGAAGGTCCCTCCTATATCCGTGTTTCAACTCCGACGGAACTCCCTCTCTCCTCACTTTTTCAATTCAAACGGCGAAGATAAAAGAATTGATTTAAACCACTCTCGCCGAGGGGGGCACGAGGGGGTTTTCTCAATTTTGGTTAAACGCCGAGTCCACGCGAGCGTTACACTGCTTTGCATGAAGATAGAACGCCAGGCGGGCGTGCGCGAGGACGAAGGTGGCAGCTTTCAACATGAGTTTCGCCTTTGGCCATAGACCGGGGCTGAGGACTCGGCCTCGTCGTCGTTTCGTGCGATAATATGCCGTGCCGGGGAGATAGCGAGCGAGAGAGAACGAGAGTACCAAAACACGAGGAACTTCGTGCATCGAGCCCCTCCGGCCCTCGTAAAACCGCTATAGCGAGAGAAAAGTCAATTAGAGCCCGGGCTCCGACAGGGGCCCACCTCACTATGATTCAGGAAACCGATAAATCTAAAGTGACTTCGCGTATCCACACACACATACACACACACACACACACTTAGCCGCGACACGTACGCGCGCTGGCAGTGAGTAACAGTCGGAGGAGGAGGAGGAGGAGGAAGGGGCGGAAAGAAGAAGCGCCCGGAACAGAGGGCTCGAGTCTCGCGTGCCGTTGCACATGCTCGCTCAGACCTTACGTACTCCGTCGTACGGTATGCCTATGCGGGAACAAATTACATTGAAGCGAAGAGACCGTGGCCCCGCGCCGCCTCGGAAAATCGTGACGAAATAGCGACGAAGGTAACTTGGCTCGTCGAAGCCCGAACGACGATGCGAAAGGCGAGGCGAGCGTCGACAGAACATCAGGTCGACGATACGAGCCGGCCTCTCGCTCCTGGATGCGCAAATATTTCCGATAAACGCACATTTTTCTATTGCTGAATGGACCGAAGGATTCCGCAGTATGTCAGATATCAGACCCGCGAATTGGAATCTGCAGCTTGCGAGATTGTTTCTTTTTTTACGGAAGATTTTTGTTTTTAAGACGCTTCTGAAGCCGAAGAGTCGGATCGAGGAAAAAAAATCGCCGATCGGTAACACGACGAGCAGAAGCCGAGAGCTCTTGTTTGAAATCGGCCATGGGTTTTATTACATCGTCTTGCACTCTCGGGGAGAAACGTCGAGGCCACGAGTAAGAGGTTTAACAGAGCCCGGAGTAAGCTGTGCGATCGCTGTCGCGCAAAGAAACTTAAATTGTATTTTTCAATTTCAATAAGCGCTCTGTCGTGTTTTTCATTTTGTCTTTTTTTTTTTCCTTGCCTCTTTCTTTTTTGTTTCTTGCTGCCGAGAAGTAAGAAATGGAAGCCGAAGTATAGGAAGCGAGAAGGCGACGGACCCGAGGTGTGGCTGGTCCAACGGTTTCAACAAATAAGGGAGAAGTGGAAGAGGAGAACGGCGGAAGGACGGAATGAAGGGAGCACGCTGTAGCGAGTATCAGCGGAGAGTGAAGCAGAGCAGAGGGATCATATAAAGCCCCGACCGGCAGTAGCAGCAGCCACGGTCTTTCTTTCTTTTCTCGTTTTCTCCCTCATCCTCTTCGGATAAATCCGCGATCGAGGTCGAGACTCGGAGTCTCTCCAGCAGTTTCTTTCCCTCTCGTTTACGACGTCGAGTCACACGAATCACCGAATTCTCGGAAACTTCCCACTTTGTTCCACGGGCTTTGTTTTGTACGGGGACGAGGAGCGAGAAAGAACGTAAGAATAAAAGGAGGACGGCGGTGGTTGGGAGGTTGAAGGAGAAAAGTTAAGTCGAAGAGAGCCCGATAGCGATTAAACCAATCTACTCCTTGCACTGCGAGTAACTCTATCCGAGTTATTTCCCTCGAACAACCTGCACAACGTATGATAGAGGACAACGTTCAGCGTCTCGTTATTTAATTCGAATGAGCTCTTCGTCATTTCGATGTCCATCGAAGCCTCGAGTTCCGGATTCCAGCTGTATCATAGACACCGGACAGCGGGGCAAGACGGACCATACTTGATCATTTTTCGCCGGTCAAAAACAAACTGACTCATCTCGATGGGAGAAGGTCCGTTTTTCCCCGCTCTCCTACATGGAGACTGCGAGACTATCAAGGCTGCAGATCGAAGTCGCTATGGACCAAAGTGGGTGAATGACAGTATAGAATTCGCAACGACTCGTAATTCACGGATTTACCGAATGATGTCAGTGGTCCTGCGGTAGAATGAGCGGGTGTTCCCGAAAAAAAAAAAAAACGAACAAAAGATTCGGTTCTCCGAAAGTGGACTGCGGCCAAGCGATGGCCCATTCAAGAATCGAGGAAAAGAGTTTCGCTCGGGGTGTCCTGTGTCCGGGGTTCTCCAGTTTCTTCTCTCAGTCGTCGGGAAACTTCGGCCCCGACGTTGGTGCTACGCCGGATGTCGGTGCCTCGCGGGCAGAACGCAATTTGAACGAAGGTGGGTCAACCGGAAACCAACACAGCTGCTACTGGCTTTTGTCTACGTCGGCCATCGCCAGAGACGAATCGAAAGACCATGGCCAATTCCCGGAGGAGGAATCGATATTTAATATCTTAATGTTCACCCGCCCCTTGTACCAAATACTATACGTGTGTACATAGCACATGTCGGTTAATTTAGCGTGGATAGATTTTAAGTACATTTTTTTTTATCTTTAGAAGGGCTTCGTCGATTTCAAGCAAAAAAAAAGTGTTTTCCCGACTTCGCTAAAATAACTACATCGCCTATTATTGACCAATGACCATTATTATCATGTGCGCGTGCACGGTACTGTTTCATTACTCCCTAGGGAGTATCAAGAAAACAGATTTATTAAAATCAAAAAAATGCCGATTTTTAAATGACGTTTATTAAGATAAAAGAAATGTTTACTTGCCTTAATAAAATCCTTATTAAATTCAAATAACGGCTATTATGTATACTCAGTAAAAAAATATTCAGAGTGACTATTTATTGATTTGTACTTTATAATGAATGTTTATTCAGTACAAAGAAATCGAATATATTGTAACGAATATAGAGACGAGGATCAACCGAGACACACGATATTACATAGATGACCATAATAGCTCGGTATGGCACATGACTAACGGGCAGATTATCGATTGACCAAATGACAACAGTCTTCATCGGACTTTCGGAGAGAACAGATGTTTGACAGTTCGTGCTCGAGATATTTCGCTGCGATTGTACTTAATATCCGCCCCAAAATCAAATGCGCGCGTCATTTATTCAGCGAGAACGTAACAATATCAAAATATGACTTTCATTTATTCGCGGCAAAGAAATCATATATTTGACGTCAAGACAACGCGGCTATTATCCGGTAACGTGCATTACAGAGTCGTCAACGCGTCAGTCGTCCGGAAACCTCTCTCGCTGATAGTACAAGACTACATTTATTCCATATAGGGAAATGCGACGTTGTAATAGAGAAGCAACTCATCGGTTTGTTTTTATGAAACTTTGTTTACTTCAAGCTGCACCCAGAAAAAAAATTATTTGCCGACCACCGTTTATTTGGTTCAAGTAAAATATTTATTTGATTTAATTAAATATTCATTTAAATTAAGTGAATAGTTACTTAAATGAAATAAATATTTTACTTAAACCAAATAAACGGTGGCCGTCAAATAAATTTTCTTTCTGGATGAAAGTTGGTTAACTAAACGGTCATGAAGCAAATAAACATTTTTCTTCGCCCTTAATAAATTTTTATTTATTGGAATAAACTTTTTTTTCTGAGTGAGTAATAGAGCTAATTATACCGTGGTTATTTTAACAAAGTCGGAAAAAAGTATCGTCTGCTACACGGAAGGGAACGAATTTTCAGCTCGTGTGATTTCTGCTCCCGCTTCGCTTGGGCAGCAAACTTCACACCCGACGAAAATCGCGCACTTCCCTTCCTTATATCGTACTATACTATTTTTCCTTCCTTATATCATAATATACTATTTTCGCACCTTGTGAAGTAAATTTTGGTACGATACACGTCGGAAAAAGTTTTATCGCACTAGTTTCATAAATTGCTATTTTTTCCCCGGTAATAAAAAATTTGGTGAAAAATCCCTTCGGCGCGATTGTGCACAGCAATTTGCTGATCACGCGAAAAACTCCCAGGTGCGAATAAAAAAAATTGTAAGAATTCTATTTACTGAAAGTAGAAAATATTTAAGAAAGAACTAATATCGAAACGAAAATTTAACTACTACAGTTTTTTATATTTGGCACTGGTGATTTATTAACGTGCTCGGAATACCGTTACGAACACACCCCAAACAATAATTTATTTGTATATTTCAATTGATTTAAATATTTGTTTAAATCAAAAAAAAATTTATTTGCGGTGCGCCCGTCAAATAAATTATTTTTCTGGGTGCAATCGATCCTGAGTGATTTTTTATAAAAAAATGTGATCAGCGAAAAGAAAAATAATACATGTTTTTTTTTCGCTCAAAGACGATGAACAATCAATAGTTCGATTGCATTGCGACACGAAGTATAAAGAGTGGGCATTCTACCGCAAAATAGATGTAGCACGAGCACCATTAGTATCGAATGAGATCGGTATTATTTGATAATCATTTAGTGAAACAGTGTTGATCCTTTTAGCGCTTCATCTGTTTCTCGCGTTAAATTCGCGCCAATCATATTTATTCGAAGGGCTCTCGATGGTTGCACAGGCTCTTTATATACACGCGGCTCGATGCATAATCGAACATCGCTGTACTATACAGCAACCAGTATCTCTCTACCTAAATACCTTAGCGATTTTCGCTACAATTCGCTGATTTGCACAAATTCCCTCGAATCATCCTATGGAGTAGAGAGCGCCCCCGGAGTACGTATCTCTACACGCACATGCGCGTACTGGGATTATACCGTTCCTACAGATGCACAGTGCGAGTACGGGATTGAATTGGAAATGCTAAGCCGGCCCGGCATCACCGCGGTAGAATAATCACGAATTTACATGGTGTAAATTGCGACGGTACGTGAACGTATAATGTAATACTCCACTCCATAGAATTGTATTTCGCACCCGTACCCAATCGATCAATTTCGTATCATACGATACGCAACTTTTTTTTAAGCATATTTTCAATGATTGTATGTCGCCAGTGGGAATATATTACGATTACCTTTGATCACGATGTCATTGGAATATTGACAAGTATAAAATACGAAGTTTATAATAAGAATATGAAACGTGATTTACCCTTTGAAGATTGCAGCCTCAAACGCTTTCGACGTCGTCAACCATCAATTCGGAAACATGTTCATGATCGTCGTTTCCGGGTAACAATCTCTTGTGAAATGCCGATGGTTTCTTCGGGCAATGAATATCAGGCTTTTTGTCCGAACTGCTGGCGCTCCCGTGATTGACCCGCATGTTAGCTATGGCGTGATATATCGCAGGGTTGTCGACGAATTTCCTTGATGGTATCGGACGCCCGGAACTTGGGATCTTCCTTCAGTACCAATCCGGTCGAATGTAACTCCGTTTGGTTTTCCGGCAATTCACCAACGACGACCTAAAATAAAAAAATTAAATAATAATGCATGAATACAGCAATAGCGAGCTTTGACAATATATCCTTCGATATTTGTTTGACATGAATTATGTTCAGGTACGATAATACTTAAATAATCCCAGCCCTGTCTGGGCAAAGGAACTGATCAGGGTCTCATCAATAAAAATTCCTCAATACCGCAGTAAGGCCGCAAAGATAAATTTCAAGATAACGGAATAAGCCCGTATTACAATAATTTTTCGAAACTACTCTAACCAGTTAAGACGAAGTGTAACCGGACAATCAGTCGCCACTGCCCGGTCCCGTTCCAACTCGAAGCCTTGCCCGCCGCTGTACAAACTCGGCTATCAGATTTACCAACTTCCATCGACCACATTATTGCAGCATTCAACTCCATTGGTCGCTGCTGCCCTACCAGTGGGCCAGCTCGCGTGACAACTTCAAAACTAAATAATTACAAAGTGTATAGTTGCTTTCGGTCGTTATCGAAAGCTCAACACCGGAAAACGCCTGGCGACGCTAACCGGCAACTCCGGCCCTCCCTCGCCGCCGTAACGTTGGAACATTCTGTATATTTATCGTTCAACTCGATTATGTGTTATAACACAGCACGCGGAGACGATCGATAATGCAAATTTCCCTGATAACCCGGACGTCCTTTTTTTAATCCAGTGAATTCATCGCGCCGACACGTCGAAGCCCCGTCTCCGTACAATTATTCTCGATTACCGATGCGGAAATCTCTGCGCACACCGAGTATACGGAAGGTATGTGTAGAAATCACTAATACCGGCGCACGAAGTGTACTTGCAGCGGATACGGCGCTCGTCACCCGAATTACGCGCGCCGGCGAATCGATTCTCTGTGTCATTTGCCGTATTGACAGGAGAGTCGATAGCTCATCCCACTTGAGCCCCCTGCCGGTTCTGTCGTGCACGATTGCAGCTGTAGCCGTGTCTCTGCCAATTCCCACTGAGCTACGACGAAATCTGGCCGGCTCTCTGTGCTCCGCAAACTACCCCTTGGCATCCCCCCGCTATCGCGGAGAGGTTCGTTGCGCGCGAGACGCATCGACACGACTTCTCACATCGCTAACTTCGTTTAATCAACCGCGGCACCCCCGTTAGGTGCGTCGGTTAAATTTCTTCCTTTTCCTTTAAAAACAAATAAAAAATTCTTCTTGTTTTTCCAGGTCAGAGGAGTCTTTCAGTTCGGCATGCCTCACTTTTTTTAACGGTGGATAGAGTCCAACTGGAACACTCGTCACGATCACTGGAGTGAATGTCTGGCACGCAATCTCTATCGAACCAGGATGGCAGTGGTGGATACGATTCCACAAGGATATCACTGATTTGCCAATCGAACTTGTCCGTATTCACCCACTTTTGCTCTAATTATGGATATAATTTTTCCTTTTTTTTATATCCGTACCAACTAAAGAGAGACAGGAAAACCTTCGGCTATTTGAAATATTCGGCTATTTGAAATAGAGGCGATTCGAGTCCTTCGAATCGCCGCTGAAATGAAACACCCAGTAGGCAGAATTAATTAGTATAGAATGATCTGTGCATCTCGGTTTCCTATACCCGTTATCTCGCTCTTGGCCTGCATCTCTGTCTCTCTTTCCATTGACTATGCTGGTTTCGATTCGGTGAAACCCCGCTGGCAACGCTCCAGTGAACAAGTAGGTATTGATTCAAATTGGAACGCTCCGTTGGTGGAAGGTTCGGGGCATCGCTGGGCTTTGGCCACTGTGCGGACGCCTGGGATGGGAGGGTAGCTGGAAAAGGGGCTTTTGCCATCGCGATGGAATGGAGCATCGAGTGCAGGGAAGGTGGAAGGAAGCGCAAGTCTGAGGGGGAGGGGGGGGGGGGGGGGTGTACGCGACCCCGGCTACCATTAACTCGCTGTCCCACGTATTTATCCGCAAATTTATATCCACCACGGGTACATATGTGCTAGCATTTGAACACAGTGTATCCCGACGATGAAAGTTGAACGCATGAAATACAACGGTGCATGACCGAGAGGATTGTCGGAGCGTGTACGCTTTCCCCGTTCCTGTGTGTCAATTAGTATTCAATTTATGACGTACCAAACGGCTAGCTGCTAGGGCGGCAATATCAGTACCAACGCGCTCCATATTCCTCTACCAGTGGCAGATAAGCTCTTGTCAAGCCCCGGATTTTATTCTATACATTTTGTTTGGATGTCTGTATTTTTTTTTACCTTTTCCGTTTTTATTTTTATTTTTTATTTTTTCATCCTATCTGACAAAATAGTCCGGTCACAAATTTACCGGTAATTAATGCTCAGCGTGTGATTGGTAGGCAAAATTAAACGTGATCGGGGACCGGACACGGCGAGAGTTGAGGGAATGAAGATGAAGTGGATAGGGTGAGAGCGGTAGAATTCCATTCGAGCCGTTCGTGTAACTGCGCTCGCCCTCTTGAGTTGGCATTCTATCCAATACCGACCGGTTCGAATGAGTCACAAACGAACGGAGAGTGAGATACCCACGCGACAGGTATCGATGTCTCGCCGGGACTCGACGAACAAAACGGACCCGGATCACACTCGAACAGTTAGTTCGAGCCCAACGAGTTCGCCAATAAAATTCTCGAGGGGAAAGGAAAAAACAGATTCGACTTTTTTTCCTTCCCATCTCAACGGACTTGATTAAAATTTCTCCGGATTCCGGTAGGTCGTATGATACGAGGCATACGTGACTCGATTAAACTGCGAGGAGCAGAAGAGCAAGAGGAGTCCCTATTTTTATATAACCGTTCCATCATGAGGGATCAACCAAGCCTTTGGGATGAAATGGAGCAGTAACAGTACCTCAATTTTTTCTCCCGCACTGGCGAGCGTCCCTTGTGTTTGCCTCAGGAAACACGACACCGCAGCGATAGAAGTTACGGTCACAGTGCACAGTCTCATTCGGTAGCCTCAACTGCAACGCCGAACTGTTGGTCGACGAAGTAAGAAGCGACGAAGAAATGTTCTATATCCCAGCTCTTCGCGCAATATTGCCGGCGTTACTGCTGATGCTAGTTTGAGAAGGAGAAGCGTGCGGAAGTGTGGGGGGCTCCGATACGCTTGGCCTCGTACACCGCTAAATTTCTTCGACGGGGCCAACAAGCGGGCAATTCTTCCTTCGCCTCCGCTTCTTTCCTCGTCGTCCCGTTACATCCTCAGGAACCCAGCTCCAGCCCCGTTGAGGATCGGAGGAGACAGGGGTGGGAGATAGAGGCGTTTCGCGTATTTTTCGAAATTCCCGTTCCTTTTAGCGTCTTGGAGTCCGACCAAAGTTTGTTCGCTCCGCGGTGGCGTCGGCGATGCTGTTCCCGATGGTCAGTTGCTCTTCTTCCTACTCTTGCGGTCCTGACGGCCTAACTTCCGTCTCGAGGAGACGAATGAGTGGACCAGCCTCTCTTCCAACCCCGGGCCAGAAGCCGGCCAACGTCGCGCGGCTTCCGTGACCTTTCAGCGCGCTTACGCGTTTTTCCTGTACTCTCTACTATCCCCCCCCCCCTTCCTTCTTTTTCTTAGTTGCGAGTTGAGTCTTTCCAGCACGAATCTCTCACTCTCTTTCCCTGACTCACTTTTTCAGCTTCTCGCAACTTCCACTCTCTTATTCCACTCTCCTTTTACCGGACGAGTCCTTTCGTCGCCCACTACCACTAACATCGTAAGCATCATCCATGACACACAGTCCATCTTCGCTGTATATTAGGTACACTCCTCCCAGCATCCCTCCCGCCGTCCCGGCAACTTTTCGGCAATAGTACCAACGTTCCATACTACCGCGCAAACTTACTCATAAGTTATGTTTTCGAGTGAACTTCTCTGGCATCGTCTTGAAATTTTTGCTGCTCCCCTCCCCCTTCCACCGCGCCCCGTTCCGCCATCCGAAAACTTTTGATATTCAATAACTCCCGTTGCGAGGATGTTAGAGGTAAAATTCTCCGGGTCGCCCGGCTCCACGCTTTCGTGCACTCCTTCCCCGCTTCGAAGGTCTAGTGGATTTTCAATTTTTGGGCTTCTTCAATGAATCCAAGAAAAAAGGGCCGGATCCTTTCGTATACCGTGCCTCTGCTTCTTACCTTCTTTGTCGACCATTGACAGTTCGTTTCCGTGTCGCCGTGATGGCGTTTACTCCGCGAAGAGTTGCAACATCGCGGATGATGAAAAATCCAAACGACGGCACCGTATAATACACACCCGCGCGGTGTGCGTTTGAAGGCACAAATATGACGGGGATCCGCGGAGGAAATCAGGCGGCAGGGAGCCAGAGAAATTAAATTTACCGAAGTGAAATTTCATCGGAATGAAAGTGTACGCGCGAATGCTGTCCCGCTGGTCGTCCTCTTCCTCATTTCTCCGAGCCATTGTGAACTGCCCGAGAAATGGATCGAGAAAACTTCAAGCCAAGATTCCACCGCTGCCTCGATCCCGAACCAAAAAACCGGACGAAAAGTATACAATAGTTCGTCAGTCGTTGTCCCAGCGAGCGGCTTGTACGCCTCGCCCGGTGAACGGTACCGAAGTACATAGGATCCTATGTGCGGGCAGACCATACCATAGAAATCGATGGATCATTCATCGTCTGTTCCATTCCGTCGAGGAAGTTGGACGGAAAAGCGGAAGGAGGCGGAGGCGGACTTTATGATTCACAATCTCGCTGTATTAGCGATGTAAAACCACGATGGCACCCCGGAGAGCGCGAGAACTGCATGAGAAGCGGTGTAAAATTTTCGATTGACCCCATTCACCTGCCAATAGAACCATGCCCAGTCCCCCGGGACCCGACATCGTCTTACTTTGGTATTTACGGGACGCCGTAAAACAGGAGGCTAAGGGGCAGGAAACGGTCGACCCCCCCACTTGTACGCCGTTGCATCGGGAAACCGCGGCGTATAAGGTTAAGTGTATTATGGAATATTATAAGAGGCATGTATTTTGGCGATATACGTCGAAATACGTCTAGTACGAGATAGCGATGAAATTGACATTTGAGAGATCTCTTTGTTCGTCATCGCCTCCCATTTTGCCTCGTTCGTGGTTTGCAGCTGAGAGCATTTTGGCGAAGTATGTGGATAACCATCGAGGACGGATTGATCGTCACGAGTCGGATGCACCGTCTGCGATCCTGCCTCTTCGCTCAATTTTCCGTGGGATCAGCTCAATTGGAGTTGAGCGCGAGAGCCTACTGAAACTCCGACGAAAAGCCCACGGATGCACAGCGGAAGTTTGAAGAGGAGTGCACGAAATGGTATTGTGGAAGGTGATGAGCGAGCGAGAGGCTGGTAAACTTTTTCGCATATCTTCGACGTCGAGTCTCCGAGTACAGAATGGGCGCCAAGAGGAATCAGACATTTCCTTCCAAGATACCTCTGCATGCTGCCTGAAATGCCTCTTGCACCTCGTCGTGATTTAATAGCTCCATTAGTATTATTTCGTTATCGACGGGTGTCGGAATTCGGCTCAGCGAGTAGCGGGTCGGTATCCCTCTTGCCCTCGCGATCGACCGTTCCCTTTTTTTTACCCTCGCTCTCTATCTTCGTTACGTTTTTTGTTGGCTTGTTTCTCATTCTCTCTCCTCCTCCGTCAAGCACTCTCTGCCCGGGCACTCGGTTTAGCTTCCACACCCATCAGTAACCCCCGCAGGACATGGGGATTCCCGCCCGCTCGCCTACTCTCGCTCCGTCTCGATCGATAAAGTAACGTTCGACGTTTCGCGAGGCGATGACACAACGAGGAGGAACGAGATAGGGGGTCAAAGAAGCGACGCTATCGCCGGTGGTCACCTGTCTTCATCCATTCTCCGAGTAGAGTAAGGAGGGGAAAAACGAAAAATTCATCGTTCCACCGGCACAGTTGCTGCGGAGAGCAAATTTCGACACGAGAGCTCGCGCAGTCGTGTGACTTCATCGGTGTGCGAAAAAAAATTGTCGACGAAGCGCCAAGCTCCCCTGATTGCCTCGGTAATTAACTACTCCCAGAGGGAAGACAAAGGAAGCGAAAGTCGAGGAACGAAGAACGGCGAAGAACGATGGGAAATATTAAAAGCTATCAAAATAACGGTCGCGCTTTGCGTGTACACTCGACGAGATTGAGCGACGAATGGCGTGGAAATTTCATCGGTACCTGCGGTCGATAACAACGAATTGTGTCGATCCTTTGGTCTGACACTCGGTGACGTGTTGTGTTGCGTCAGCGCGGCAAGCCTCGTCAGCAGAAATGTTTCACGAGATTAAGCTTAATGAGAATAGCCAATTAGGTACAACATAGTGCCTTGTTAGTGGGAAAACTCTGGCAGTGGAACCGTTGTAATAGCAGTCATTGTTTGCTGTGGGATTCCGTCAATCGGGGTTTCCATTATTTAATTATTTATCATTGTGGTCTTGACACAGAGGATCAATTCCGGATCGATGGGTCATTGCGAAGCATTGAGAATAAACAATAAAACAACAACCTATCTATTGTCGCAACGTAATTGTCGGTAGGCATAGGAATTTGTGTTCGGTGCTTCAGCATCACCGAGCAATTGACTTCCCATCGCGAAGACAAACGGAAATCAATAAACGGCAGATGCCATAACGGGTAACTCGGATCTTGTCGTTGACGCACGTCAGCGCGACGGTGGAGCTTCAGCCATCGTGAGATCGATTCGTCGGCGCTGAGTGGCTAATTGCTGAAGGCTTCGTCGTGGCCCCACGCTGACTATTATTTTAGGCTTCCCTCGGTCTTTTCGGTGAGCCATTTAATTACTCGTCCGAGCGAACGACCGGCGAAGAGGAATAACTCTTGCAGGAGAAGATACATGGAGTATGCTCGACTACTGAGCGATATGAAATTGGCTAATCTTCGGAGGGGTGCCAGACCTTTCCGTCGTCTCTCACCGATGGTATTTACTCGCGCCGGTGGCGGGGCAGGAGGGTGCGTCCTCTTCAGACGGAGAGACAATTTCGAGTTATACCGGTATTCTCGATTATTCTCTTTTGCGTCTATTCATGAATATTTTGAAGCCTCGCGAGTACTTGAAGTTTCCCAATGCGGGAACTGGGAGCCGATGTAATCGTCACGAAAGCAGAACCACTGCAAAGTCCAGAGTGAAAGAGGGGCCGGTGCGGTAGTGGGAGCTTTGCATGAAAAACCAAGCAGTACCGTAGCGTTTCCGTGCTCGGCTCACGAGAAACCTCCGCTCATTCTACTAGTACCATACCTACTTCGCTCGCGAGGGCTCAGCGAAGCACCATTAATTATGGATTAATGGGGAACGGTACTGGCCTGCGAAAGGCGACTTCGCCGAACGAGAGAACGGGCGACAGATATATACACGTATATATATGGGGCTGGATGGCGCTGAGTGAAACGGCCCAGTCCGTGGCAAGGAAGATCGTGGCGTGGAAGTGAATTAAGTCGTGCATCTTCGCTGTCGTCAGGCTTGGCGACGGCGACGTCGGCCGATGGGGCACGCTATGCCACCAAAGAAACCGGGACGCGAGAGAGCTTTCCCGAAAAGACGATCTCTCTCCGGCCTATCTGCGGAACTGGCGTCTTACGCGGTATGCTCCCTCACTCGCGCTTTTTCACCTTGGGACAAGTCGATCCTGTCAGAATTTCATTTACCGCAGCTCTAGGTCGCTTCAAAGTGTTTGTTAGAATTTCTGCATTGTACTCTTCTCGCGCATCCATCGCGAAATCAACGGTACACCTTCGCTGCTACGAGGCCGTCGCGTAGTCAGCATAAATAACCAGTTTGTATCCATTCAGCGGAACGGAAGCTCAAGATACGATAACACAAAACGGTGGGCCCAAGAAAATTCTTTGTCTCCCTCCGGGACCTCCAGTCGAATCGATAGATGCAAATTTTCTGGCTCTATAAACACAGAATTCTGCGCAACTTGGGAAAAGTACTGCATACTATCAGGAACGATCGCGTCCCAGCCCCGAGTCTCTTCGTCATCGCTGTGTATACATTCGGCCTCGTCCGATGCGAAATCATCAAAGTGCAGTGCCAAATCCCCGCAGGGAGATCGGAGCTCGACTGCGGAGGGTGGAAACGGACGCAGAGAAAAACGAGAGGTAGAACAGTCGGAGCAGCGGAGAGGAACAGCAGAGCTCGCAAGAGGGAGTCTCGTGTGTCATAGTGCGCCACCAAATCGATCAATGTGGGGGGACCTCGAGGACGACGATGCGGTGCTCGTTCGGCGACTGTTGAGATTCAGTCAGACACAATGTGAGGGATTGTCGTCGGTTTGCGAGTCGAACCTGCAGACAAGGAGACAGGAATGCTTCATCGACGATTCAGAAAAGCGCCCACCTTCCTTGTCGTCTATTATTCGCCGACTTCCGACAATACAGATACCGCGAGCGAAAAAAAGCCTGACGTTCTTCCGGTAGAGATGTTCGATAGCACTGAATGTTGTCGCTATCGTTCACAATGGCGCTGTCATGCTGATCGGTTTGTTTACGTTTCCGAACGGGGGTTATCAGGGATAGACACATTGTGCGGAATCACAGCTAAAACTGCCGCCTGGATGATCTCCCTGGTGTACCTCTCTCCCGTAATGGTAAATGGCCGTTGAACTCCCGCGGGAAAGAGAACTCCCACAAGAGATTTGCAAACTTCGTTACAAATGCTCAAGTCGTCAAGCAGCGCCTGCATGAAATGGCAACGTGCGCGGCCGCCTGGGATCGTCACCATTTTCCCGTAATCTTCGTTCTCTTGGAGGCATATTTAATCGGTGTACATCAGAACGGGAACGACGTCGGAGGGTTCTTTCCTCATCGTCTACGCTATCCTGTGGATAGGTATAGTAACGGAGGGGTGGAAAACGTATAAAGAAGCGGTACCATGGCGACAGCCGAGTGACGATGGAAAAGGGGGTCGGCTGCCGAGGATAGGCAGGAAGTGGGGCGAGTAAACACATTTCAACGTCTTATGGATGCGGTATCGACGACGCGAACGCGGCGTTTCTTGGAGGAACACGCTAACGGGCTTGAGATGAGGACGACGGAGAAACGGTCGGAAAATGGGACCAACGGCAAACTCCTTACACCGAGCCGGGTACATACACGGGCAGCCCCGACATAACGTCTCGTCCTCCACTCACTTTTCCCATATTCTCAGGTTTCACTCTCCTCATCTTTTTACCTCTTGCGCCATTTGTCTGCGAAGATCTTCGCAACCGAAGTTTACTCGATCCCTCGTGCTCACAACATTTTCACGAGGGAATGCGAGATCTATGAGTGGTTTAAGGACCGCATATCGTATCACTTGTGTGGCGCATAAGAATGTGTGCGCGAAACCCCGGAGACTGCCGGCAGAATCTGCGAGTCTTCAACGAACGACGAACTAGTTTTGCATCAAGGTAAGTTGACGAAGGTGATGTGAAAGGTCACCGATGTGCCTCGAAATGTTGTAATGTCAGCGATGTACCTCAAAGTGGGTTTTCGATAGATGATTCAGAGATCTTAGTAGTAGTAGTAAGTTTATTAACAATACATAACATGTAACAGTTTTTTATACCTCAACAAAAACAAACTTATATTTTTTCACCTATATTGCATATTGCCAATTGGCCATCGACCCCAATCCTTCAGCCATCTGAAATCTTATTTTTAATAAAAATAAGAATTTACCCACATCCAGAATGTTTAGAATTTCAATATCCATCATCCAACCTACCTTGGCAACGTCACTGTCTTTGCAGCCCCCTCAATATCGCACGAGTAATTTACGAAATGAGTTTTAACTCCCGTAAACCCGGGACGTTTAATGGGAGAGAACGGCGATCATCATTGTCTTTGCAGCA
Source organism: Exephanes ischioxanthus (assembly GCA_958510785.1). Classification (NCBI taxonomy): domain Eukaryota; kingdom Metazoa; phylum Arthropoda; class Insecta; order Hymenoptera; family Ichneumonidae; genus Exephanes; species Exephanes ischioxanthus. The sequence goes on along the minus strand of OY294020.1, from coordinate 17,245,059 downwards.
CCGAATGCGCCTCTGTAGTGACAACATTAGTACGGATACCGGCGCCCTTAACTCTACGATATCGCGATCTTAATTTTACGTGAACGGAGCGTCGAGCACTCTCTCTCTCTCTCTCTCTCTCTCTCTCTCTCTCTCTCTCTCTCTCTCTCTCTCTCTCTCTCTCTCTCTCTCTCTCTCTCTCTCTCTCTCTCTCTCTCTCTCTCTCTCTCTCTCTCTCTCTCTCTCTCTCTCTCTCTCTCTCTCTCTCTCTCTCTCTCTCTCTCTCTCTCCCTCTCGTTTGGCACCGCGCAAAAAAAGCGAAAAGAAAGAAGAGATAGCGAGTACGGTCTTCTTTTCTCTCCTCGAAAGGAGACGACGCATCTTCGTTATTTCACCGCCATCTTCAACCTCCTTCCTCTGATGTATTTTCCGTCGTATCCTTCGTCAAAAGCCTTTTTCGCTGCGCACTCAACTCCGCTCCATGCCGCACAAGGGCGAAACGCGATTTTCCGTATGCGCCAGATCCGGTGAAAATAAAAACCACCATCGGTACTGTCGGCGCAGCCGCTGCTCAGCGACAACGGCAAAATATGGGAGAGAAATGCTCCCTCACATTTCATTCAGTCTCTCAGCTTGTTACCCTTCGTACTTTCTCTTCAGATTCTACATCAAGGACTCGTCGCAGTTTACTGTATTTTTTCCATAAATTTTGTTTCACGACGTTCACGAGTTCTCAACGAAGTCGTGCAGACAACAATTCACCAAACTTTCATTGTTTCGGTAAAGTTTATTCCTCGTTGCCTCGTTACGGTGAATAGAATAATCCTTCGTTGTCCTATCTGTCCGGTCGCGATAACGGGCAAACTACGGACCCCAGCTGGACGTCTTCTCAAAGGTGCGACGAGGGGCACCGCCAATTATCGGGACGTTAAAGTGAAGCCCCCGTCGGCTAATGCTCGAGTAATTGAATCCGGCTAATCAGGCTCATTTTCCGCTTCGACGTAATCCTTACGGCTACCTGTTGTTCCTCTCGCCTCGTCGTCGCCACAGCGGCTGCAACGATACACGCTCGCCATGACCCTCGCCGCTTTAATCGCTTTATACCTCCCCCCTCGATACCGTCATATTATTCCTATTACTTTGCCCTCGCGGGCCAGACTATCGCCCCCTCGACTATTTTCGCCTCACTCTTCTTCCTCCTTCGGCGGTCGATAGGCTCCTTTACACTGTCAAATTATTTTCATCCTGCGGTAATCGCCGATACCGCTGTGGTTCGCGTCTGGCCCGAGCCAGAGAGAACGAACAACCGAAAATACGGCTTGAAGAAAAAAAAAAAAAAAAAAAAAAAAAACGAGGCTAAAGTATATTCGGCGATGAGAGGATAGAGGGAGCGTTTATGCGTTGCCACGCCGATATCCGGCGGATCGTTCGGGCTTTCGCCGAAGGGTGTCTGCTGGTGATACGAAGGGTTGAAATAGGCAAGATATGAAACTCTGGAACCTTGGTAAGCGAGGACCACGGGGGAGAAGGAGGATCCGCTCGGCCGAGCTTCGAGGGTGCACGAGACGGTTCCGAGGGGTATTATTATTATTTCAGCAAAGTCCCTCGGCGTATCGGCTCGTCGCTTCGGGCCATGTAATCATCGGGTCGGATGCCTCCTCGGGTCAACGATTGAGTTAGGCTCGTCGCGCGCTTGCCCGTGATCGGAAGGTATAATCAACGACGCGGTACCTCCGCACTGGTACGTGTCCACCGGTCGGCTCTATGGGAACGTGCGTCGGGCACGTATAGCCCCGCCGGCCGTTCGATATCTCCGCTATCGTATGCTATACTGCACTTTGTGCCGTACGTATACGGGGTAATCGACAATCGAAGGCGAACACCCTGATCGTATCTCCTGCCGATTGCAGAAGCTCCGGTGTTCACGGAACTCCCCCCTCCCCCCCCCCCCCCCCCCCGCCCCTATTTTCTGCATCAATTGAAAGTTTCGATAGATCTATTCAGGGTCGCGCTACCCCATCTCGTTCCGGAGGCTCACAGTTATCGGCCGAGATAAGCATTTCGCTGGCAAAAATTTCACACGAATTCTCGGGCTTTTGATGGGAGACCGTTTTTTTTTTTTTTTATCGAATTGTGAATATTCAAAGTTGGACGAGGGTTTGAATCACCGGGATGAATCAGTGCGGGGAGAGGGTAATATGCATGCGCGACGGATTTCTAATTCGATCATAGGTACGGGAGAGCCAATGAACGAACGGGAGAAACTCTCACTCCTCGAATGCGCTGACTCGATCTTAATAATTGAAATAGCGATTGAAAGAGTCGACGGCTCTTTCTCTCACTCTCTCTCTTATTCCATCCGGAAATCCCTCGAGTTCGCGAGCCATTGAACGTTCGGAGTTCGCTCCCCGCCGTTTCTTCGAAATTCTGTCTCTCGGTGGCTCTCCCGGCGAATACATTTGAGAATGTTCGACCTCGGCAGAGTACACATGACCTCCCTCTGAATGGAGGATAAATTTTCGCCAGTCGGTCGATTGATTCTGGAAAGGGGCCCCGAGTTCATTACCAACTTCCGTCGCCATAGACGACGAAACTTTACCGCCGAAGACCAGGTACGAGAGGGTTTTGATATTTGTCGATGTCGGAAGCACACGCCGTTCACCGGTGTTTGTTTTTCCATCGGTAATTTCACCCGTTAAACGTTTCCCCACGGTGCACCGAAAGAACTGCCTGATTGGCCACGCGACCCGTATAATACTAGGGACATGGCCAAATTTGAGAACCGTTCGCCATGGAAATCGTCACGGTCGGTTTTGGGTCAAATGAATGGCCGGGCGATCGGCACGCCCTGCAAGAAGATATAACGGTTGGCCTTATCACCTCGCCCGAATTACCCCAGTTAAAAAGGACAGCTTTCTCCTTATCGTCGGGAGATCCGTGTGAAAGCCGGTGAGAAAAAAAAATAATAACAATAGTAAGAAAGGAGCTTGAACGCGAGTGTGTAATAAATTTCGCGGGGAATCAGATCCCACGGTGTGAACTCGTTACGGTATCGCCACTATCGCGCGAACGACTAATAAATTCAAACGAGTATTGTAGCACGTGGCGAATAAAAAGCCAGTAACGATTTCCGGAAAGATAGGGTAATCATAAACGAAGCGAGGGAGGATGAAACCGGGATTGGATGAATCCAGTGGTGAAGGTGCCCCCCTCCCCCGGTCTTCCTCCCCCGCGCGCAGTTGCTGTGCCAGATAAGCTAAACGCTGATATCGCTGCAAAATTACGATAAACCCGTGTGTATTTCGGTGGGCTTTTGACTATGTGGACAAGAGAACGAGTATGTAGCTTTATACGGTACTTCAGCATCGCTATAATTCAGGAGAGGGGGGGGGGGGGGGGGGGGGGGAGGGCGAGTCTCTCTATACGGGCAGAGTGCGCGAACCAGCGATCGAATGAAAGCTTCTCTCTTCTACCCGACGGGCCTACTATTACGCTTCGGCTCTACTCCGCGAGTACCGAGTGCCACCGGAGCAGTAAATACCAGCTTCCCGATAGAGGCCCCCTTCGTCCCCTTGCCCCTTCCGTCCTCATCTCTCTCTGCTGTTCCGAATTTTCGCGGATTTTTAAACAACAACCCCCCTCCCCGCCCCTTTGAAAACACGGTTAACCGCGGTGTTTACAACTATCGGCCGTATACGTCTACACGCGTTCCGATGGCAAGCATATATAACGACCCTCGGTTCATCGCTAATTCGAGGAATACAACAACGTTCGGGCCACCCACTAGATCGATCCCGTGCTTTACCTTCCGACCGCTCGTTATGTTTTTAACTCTCCGAGTTTCACGGACCAAACTCCGAATCGCCTATTAGCTACTCTGGGTGCATTATATAATAGCTTACAGCCCGGCCCCACTGGGAGCCAACTTCCGGCTCTTTCGAGTCGTCATCGTTGTGAATCACCCTTCCGGACTGGCGGGGTACAATTCGCGCGTCCCTATCTTTCGAGTCTCCATTGTGCGACTGCTGATGGATACTTTCAATTGTAGTTGGCTAGCAATTTCGGATGGAGATATATTCTAGAGGAGATAATCCTACCGTTATTTCAACTTACAGTGTCTTCTTTACAAAGTCTTCTCAACCTCCCTTGTTTAACACGGTTTATCAACATTTTATCTCGGCTCGTTTATCAATCTCTTTGTCTCCACAGTCAACAGCGCATTGGATACAACTTTTATTTATATCGTATAATTAGAAGAACCATCGGGTTGTCGGAAGAGTTTGCAGAGATATATTTAGTCATCCGATAAGTTAATAGCGACGAAATTATATGTGAACGAATATTTCTGTTTTATATTTTGTCAAGGGTCCGCCCTACCCCCCGGTAGGTCTTTCCGCAGTCCGCGATATGGCGAGTCGGCGGAGCTCTCGCTCAAGCGAAGTGTTCCCCGAGTCGCTATAAAGGCTCTATCCTATCCTCTCCTCCACGTCCTTTCCCATCGTCACGAATTGACCACAACCTCTTCCAGGTAACTCCAAATGGAGCCTCGTCGTAGTATTTTGTAGACTGCGTAAGCACGTACGCCTCGGCATATGTGTCTCTGAGCAGAGTAGGCTCACCGTCAGACGAGAGTATTCGGCCTTTGAAGATCGGGTCGACTTTTAACTCCCGAATTGCAAGAATGAAGAACTCGTTTGACTTCCCTAGTTCCCTTCCGCCATATGCGCGAGCGTCTAACTAACGTTATCGCCTCATTAGAGGCGATCCTCCTTGACGGACAGTGCGATGTAGAGGGGTCAGCCATCCATCTGCCAACTTGAGTCGAGCTCATGTGGCGTGAAATTCCGTCCACCACACCATATCCAGCCGGTCCAGTACCGAACTCTTTACGACGATGTAAAAAATCGGGAGTTCGATATATCGGGTCGGGAATATCGAAACGTTTCAATATATTGTAACGAATATCGTACGCGGTATAGGATAAACGATTATCCTCGGAAAGCGGTCATGAAGAACCGCTCGAGCAAGAGGACATTTGACGGACGAACAAACGATCGACTTCACAGCGATCATAGATTTGACAGTCAGTCAAATCTACGATCAGTATAAATAGCCCAATTAGCATTCTTTTTATAATCGGTCGTCTCTTTATTTCCGCGAATCGTTACAATATATAAAGACTTACCAGATAATCGGGGTGGACCATATTAACCCCTGACAGAGATCCCTGCTCACAGATTCGTCCGGGTTCTTCTCTCGAACCATCCTGAGACGGATCGCACTCGCGTGTCGTCGATTCTCGTATTGTTACTGCCATCTCAAACGTACGAAAAGCGTCGAATTGAAAATTCCTGACCCTCGGATTGCACCGTAGCTCTTCCACGAGCTGCACAGCAGTCTCGAATAGATCGAATGCTTTAACCGTGAAACTTCGGACATCCATCGGTGCACACTCTCTCTTATTGCCTCCGGGAATGGTTCCTCGCCGTTACACCACGCTTTGCAAATTTATGTCCCCGTGCGCGACGAAGGCCTAAAAAAAAAGAAAAGAAAAGAAACTTGCAATTCGACGTTGACTTCGTTGATAAGTAAGACAAAGCATACTCTCGCCGGGAAGGGAAAGAGCAAGAGAATAAAAATAAAAGAAAGAAACCCTCCTCAGCGAACGCCAAGTGCGCGGTTTAAAATGCCCTTGTAAGAATTCGCCGAGAGGGCGCTGCCTCCGATGGGGTAAAAAAAAAAAAACTAGGCGAAGGGTGAGAGGCGCTCGAAGCCCGAGTACCGGAGAACGAGAACTTAAGGTATCGAGAATAGCAATTCGGTTGGGGCGCAAGGAAAAAACCCTTATTCTCCTTTGACTCTGATGTGTGGCAAGCCAGCGTAGCGTTCCTTCGAGTCCGGGCTCGCCGGTTCCTCGGTCCCGAGTCTTTCTCCTTTGCCTCTCCACCACCGGGATAGTGTACGTTTCGGTGGGAACGCGAGGGCGTTCGGTGCACGCCGGAAACTCAAAGCTCTCTCTGTCGCTCGCACCGAGAGGAGGGGAGAAAGGACGACCGAAGTAACTTATCGCCTAATAAATTCCAGCCATTAGACTACGGGAAGTAATGGATGTACCATTTGCACCCAGTGCCGTCCTTCCCCCTCCCTCCGACCCATGATCGTTCACCCTCTTCCTCATTCTCTTCGTCGACCCTGATACTCATCCCCCCCGAAGAGCACAGAGCTGTAAGTTGTCCCAGGCTCGAAGCTACCACCATCATTCGCCTCTTCTTCCTTCACCTCCCCCCCCCCCCCCCCCCCGCCTTCCCATCGTCTTTCCTCCAATTCCGCGTTCCGCACCGATTCCCCATTCGCGTTACGCGCAAGAATCGAGATATATCGATTTAAAGTTTCGCGGTCTGTTTCCAAGTGTGTTTACGCGAGGATCCGATTAGGAACTCTCGCCTGATCAGCTGCGAGCAAGTGATTTATACCCGGGTTATAAAACGAGTAGGGAGCGCGCTATTGTATTAAAGCCCCATCAATTTAATCAATAGCGAGATACCGCATTCGGTATCTCGAATGGGAATCGGAATGTTTCTGCAAGGTAGCGACAGCCGGATATTTAACTGACGCTTTATTCCCGGGGAAATACACTTCCTATGGAGGGCTCCAATTGCTTCATTTTTTAAACCGGTTGAGCGATAGTCGTATCTCGGCGAGGAAATGAGTATTGTTTTTCATGTGAGACTTTATTAAAGTTTACGAATTTGAAGTGGATGACTTGGCCGGCGCAGCCACGTTTCAATTTATCCCAGGATGCCGATAAAGAAGAAACCTCTTGAAAAAAAGGTTGCTTCGAGTGTCGCCTGACTCTGTTTCTGACTATCCTCTCGAAAAATCGGATGATGAAGAATCCAAGTTAAAGTTCTCATCAATGACGGCGAATTCGAGAGGCCTCGAGGAAAAACTCGTCGAGAAGTCGACGGGAGTATACGAGTGGGGGGGGGGCAGAGTTTCGGTTCAGGGGGTAAAAAGTTTGTAGATGTTGTGCGGATCCTCGGGCGGCGGCGGGTTCGTCGTCTGTGCTCGACTCGCCATGATAACTTTAGTTTCATAAAAGTTATACTATTGCGCTTCGAAAATCCAACCGATCGGCCGATGGAAGAATGTCAAAATTAATCAAAAGAAAATTCGAACTCGAAAGTATGCCTAGCTCTTGCGAAAGTGGGCGGTATACTTGTAATGGAAGGAATAGATTGCAAGATTTTTTGCAATCTAATATTTTTAATATTTCTATTTAGATTGTATCACTTATATAGATAGAAGTTATTGAGTCCTCGGATGTCTCCCCTAAGGACCGATGCAATACAGGCAAAGAAAAGCAGTGCAGAGTACAACAGGCAGTATTTCGCATAGAGAACAAGACAATAGCAAAGCAAATACAGGCAGCATATAGTAACGGAGAAAGATCATCTGTTCCTCCGACTAATTGAACTTAGATACTCTCTAGGCGATGTACTTTGTCGGGCCAAAATAATTGCACCAGTTAATTTTTTTTTGTAAAAAATTTAAATTACTTTATGGATTGTCAAACAACTAATTATTCGATCCCACCAATTAATTTGTTAGCGCATCAAAATTAACCACCTATAAATATAATCCTGGAGTTGGTCGAGGCAACAAATTATCATTGTCATTCCTACGCAAAGTATCCGAGTACCATTCAATGCCGTAAATTGTCTTCAGTCTGCGGCAATAAGTAGCAAAAGCCCGTATCGGTCAGAGGCTCTTTACTGCCAGCCTGGAGTCAATATGCTCCACTATGTACTCCAGTGTACAATCGCGAATATCTAGAAATACGTTTGTCAACGAGATATAGTTTGGTGTCGTACGAGGATGTGTTGGCCGGAGAATATCCGAGACAGAGAAGATACTCTTCGTGGCTTTTCGTAAATCGTTGTATCTTCTCTCCTCGGGTACGTGCCGATGCGGGTAACGAAAGCGAAGACACAGCGGAGGGGAGAAAGCCACCGGGAAAGCTCTGAGCACATATAGCATCGCTTTCTCGGCGCGGCCGAGGCTTTATGGTTATATTTACTGCCTGCGCGAAGCTCCCACAGTACTACCACCAGTACTTCGAGATTCGTGGTGAGTCCGGAAGAAAATCGACGGTGGAAGCGAGCGAGCGGGAGAGAGAGAAAATGAAGAGGGACCGACGAGCGAAGAGTACGAAGGCGAACGAACGAACGTCCTGTAAGTAGTCGATAAACCGATTCTCGATAGACAAAGGAAATTCTCGTAGCCGCGCGGCCCCAGCCCACCTACCTTTCTCTCTTGAACTCCGTTCACAAGCCCACCCCACTTTTCCCCGTCTTTCAGTGGTACACAATAAAAATCGTAGCGAGCCTTCTCACTCTCTTCGTCTCTATAGCCACCCCCTTCCCTCCCTCAACCGCCCCTCCGTGAAGAAAGCAAGGAGATGGGAATAAAATGAATCTGCTGCATAATGCAAGTCTCGACATTCGATCTATTGGTGAGGAAGGGGGATGGAGTTGGCTCGTAGATAGATACAGCCAGTCACTCGGCTGGTTGGCGAGAGAAAAATTCGCGGTCTTGTTTTCTCCTTTAGCTACCGTTTCCGTTTCCACTGGCCATCGATTCCCGTGGTCCTTCGCCGAGACAGTGGTACCAGTAATGCCCCACGGTGCATTTCCCTGTATACTTTATTCGTACTCGTTGAGAATGCTCTTCAGCAGCTGTTTACCTCGTGTTACACCGTGTAACTTGAAATGTCGGCCAGGCTGCAGGGAAACAGAGTAACGATGCGAAACATATTGTTCAGCGACTGGACAGAGTCAACACTGGGAAAGCGAAAACTGTGAAACACATAGAAATCTTATGCCCGGCTTGGCGAGAAATCGGAGAGCCTGCGGTTAATTGCGTGGGCACGAATTCAATACACGTAACAGCATGGCTGATTACACATGAACATTCGGGAAGCTAGTTTTTGCTAGGTATGTTTTGGAAAGAAGATATCCAGGTGCGGTTTTAAAGCCAGGCTGACGTTGGACCAACTATGGCCGCCTGAGTCAGAAAGTCGAGCCGACTCTGGTCGCCAGTGAAGGTACGACTACCAGTTAACGTTGACACGATAACATCGGCCCGACGTTATCAAACGACGTTGCCCCAATGTTGGCTGCAGATTTCCAGCCAACGTTGAATGGAAAATATTAATAAGCAATAAAGATTTTTTTTTTTTAATCGATCTGCGCGTCTTTTAAATACTTTTCTTATCATCCGACAATTGCTTTTTTGTAGTTTTTTATCTTCACACATTGGAATCATCAGAATACATTTTGTCAGTCGTTAATGGGGGCTCAAATCCGTGACCGCCGGACCACTACTCCACGCTCTTACGCACTCGGCTATTCTCCCCTTGAAGATTTTTGCTTCGAATCTTATATAAAAGCTGCATGTGTACTGCACCTCTATCTAATATTAATTTAGCAATTGCTTTAAACTCTCTAAGTTTTATTATTTCGTTTTTGTATTCACACTTTAATTGATAATATTAATGAAACTTAGGCTGTCTGCACTACAGTATTGTAGATAAAACTATAATAAAGGAATCTGGAATAATAAAAAAGGATTCAGCAGTCGCGCAAACTTGAAAAAAAAAATTATTATTTATAAATATTTGATCTCACTACGTAGTTCGACGTCGTGAGCGAACGTCCACTTGATATCGCCGAACACGCATCATTAAGACGATACGCCAGCGCCAGCTCAACTTTGGTAAACAGTGTTTTGCCAACCATTGAGTCCAACGTTGGAGTGGTTTTCAATCGACTAAACCCTAATCGTCGACCATACTCGGAGCGTCGGCCATCGCCACCTGGGCAGTGGGGCTAATACTGGACCACTTTTACCAATTTTTGCGGGAAATAAAAATGAAGAATTTCGTGTGAAATCGAGAAGTACCGTTTAGCCCCGGTCACCCCGTTATATCCGTGAGGGTGGACAGGGAGATGAGTTGTGGCAGGACAGGAAGGAAGTCCAGAACGAGAATGAAGAAGCGAATGGATGGAGAAACCCGGCGTGGTATCGTTCGCGGCAAGGTGTTTCCCCTCGGGTATTATCTCGCATCGCGCTTCCCCGTAACGAAGGTCGTCATCCCACCTCCGCTTCTCGTTCTCTTTCCCCGACGTCGCGGTCGTCCTTGCGGTACGTTTTGCGGGTAACCGATTTGAATAATGCAATTCATCCCGGTAATGAGCGGAGCCAGGCAAGACACACATATGTCTCAACCTCCATTTTGCAAAGTTTCCGAGCTCCATTCGCGTGTAAGCTCTCCTTCGGTTTACATCGAATCATCTGTATCTACCGGGCCGGGCACATACACCATTTGATATATAGCATGTATATACATATCAACGTTCCGTGCAAACTCTGTGCCGAGGAATTGAGGTAACACTTGCCCGGGCAAGTAGACCGTGGTACCAAATCTGTTTCGCAATTAGTATAGCTGCTATGCTCCGGCGAACGGTTGTAGGCGTGGACCGCCGGTTGAGGTGAAAACACGATCCGTACCTATAGCCCTCACGAGTTATCGAGTTCGACTCAATGAGCTTAAATACATATTCATCGATGTCGAATCCAGCCTCCGTTGGTCCGATACTGTTGCAGCATCAGTTTGCTACAACTCCTGTCCAAACTACTATTACCCGCCCTATACAAAAACACTTCCCCGAGCATACAGGCCACGGCAGCGTATCCCGAGCCTTGAAAGACGATTAGGGCAAGAGCGGGGAATATGGACCATCCAAATCGATGCTTCACACCCGAATCAATGATAAACAAATCACCGGTTCGTATTCACCACTTTGGCCCGGAACCAATTTTTAGCTGTTTTAACGTTAACCGATTGATCAAATTTCGATTAAATTTCCCTGCTGTTCCGTCGCCCTGGCGGCATACAACATCGTTACGGTCCGCAGCCTCGGACGCTTTCGGATTTCGCAATTAACGATCGCGACGAAAATTGTAACAGCGCGCGCCCCGACGACAGTATAATCCGAGATCGTGCAGCCAGAAGTGAAACAACGAGGCGAACTATACCTCGAGCCAATCGGCTTAATTCACTTTTAATTAATATAATGGTTCGGCAGACTATTAAGTTAGCGCGCTTGCACGGGAGCGAGAGAGATTCCGACCTCCCCTCGGCTCGCCTCGTATACTCTCAGCTCCGAGAGACATTAGGCAACATAACGAGGTAAGTACACGTTTAAGTCACGCTACACGTCCCTCACTGGCGTACAGGGCTGGTTGCGCGTTTCGTCGCGTGACAGAAAAGCTCCCCTCCTCGCCGATACAGGCAAAAGCGGGAGCCGTCGCGACGTACGATATAGAAGGCATATAAGCACAGCCGTCGTTTTCTTTGTCGTCGTCTTCGTCCCTGTTTCAGTCCTTCCCGCCATACGCCGGAAGCACTGAGCTCCTACGGTAGGAGCCGAGGGTGGGCACACTACCTTGGCTATATATACATAGATACAACCGAGTGTTATATACATATACCTACTTTGCATATTTCCATCCCACCCGCTATATCGTTCTCCCGCTCGAGATCCTGCCTTTTTGTCCATTAACGTGATTAAACGTCGCGCAAAGTTAACCCTGAGCTGCACCGGCTGCCGCACCCCCCACACGGTCGACCATCCTCGGTGCATTCGAGTATGTACATTTGACCTGATTAAAATCAGAAGGGCGTATTATTACCTCGTTTCGTTGAGAAATTGAGACTTTACAAATTTCAGTTTGAAGCCGACGCATGACTTTGGAAGTAATCTGGGTCGGATTCGGTGACCCCTTGCGGGTATATAATTTTATCATTCGAGTGATGCATCTCTCACGTGTGTGCTTACGGCAAATAGCGGGCTCGAGCTCTAACCCGGCAATCCTTTCTCTCGAAATAACGCTACTTAGCGTTTACACGGCTCGTCGGAGTTACTCGATAGTCTCTCAACTTGGCGTCCGTTTATATCAAACGTACGAAATTTTCATAAAAATTATCGTGCCGCTGTAACATCGCGAGGTCTAACTTTCGAGGTGCGGTTTTAATAAAAGGGGTTGTACTCCGTAGAGGTTGCGACGCCAGACAACAAAGCATTCGGTGCGAGGGTACGCTTCGCCATAGTGTTTATGAACCGCGGTGATAGCGTGCGTGCGCGGATTCGCTGACGTGTAAATTAATCGCTCGATAAGAGGGCACACGCGAAGCCGCGGCGGTTTACCTCTCGCGAAGGCGCTCTTTCTCTTTGACTCCCAGTAAATTATTCTCCCCGGCGCCTCGCCTCACCGAGATACAAAGGGATAAGAGATAATGTCCTCGTGTACGGGCACTGAACGTAAATCCAAAAGACGGATTCCATGCTAGCTGCTCATACCCCTTTTCCCCTAATTATTTTATGGTTCCGTGGTATGTCCCTGAAATACTGCGTGTTTCCGGCCGCAAGGGGGTTCGAGACAAATGGGAATCGTCCGAGACCAGATGGCAAGATCCGGACGGTACTTTTCCGTACCCGAGTGGATATGACAGGGATTCACGCACGCGGCTCGGGATGAAACGTTACTCACCGCAATCTCCGGATCTCACGTGACGGGAGGTCAAGCGATGGGAGCCGAAAAGCCACGATGCAACGAACCCGAAGAGTATACACACCCAAAACAAGAACCCGAAAAAAACCTGGACTTTCAGGGCGCATTTTTATCGGAACGGATTTGTTTGCTCTCGCTTTCATGTTCTCGTCTCGCGTAGACAGCATGACTCTTCGGCACGGCCCCCCAGGGATGGATCCGGCCCGCACGCTCTCTCGTTTCGTTCTCGCGTCACTCGACTCGCCACGAGTACGAATCCTGTATGTACCTGGAGCATTCTTTTTTCCCTTCAACCTCATCCTCTCGCCTCTTGTCTCTCTGTCCCTGCCGCTCGGTATTTGCGGTTTGTTAGAGGGGGGTAACAAATAAGGTAATCTTCCACACATACAGTAGGGCTGTTGAGGCCGGATGCCGCGCTGACTCCAAAGCAGGAGAGTCCCGGCGCGGATACAGCGCAGCTTACGTACCCAACCGTGTTTCACCCGGCACCGGGAGAATCTCCTACGTACGCGCCGGGAGCTGCTATGGGAAATGGCGAAGCTAGGAGAAAGAGCTGGTAGAATGCTCGGCAAATCGAGAGGAGGAAGGAGGTAAGGTGGAACGAGGGAAGTGTACCATGGCGGAAGCCTTGGTTTGCGGATGCTGTGGCGAAGGGTCGGACAAGTATGGTATATGCTCGGCTTGAGACGCTATGAAACTCTGTCTCCCGCTCGATTCTCTTTTTCTTTGTTTTTTTTTGTCCTCTCTCACCTTCTCAGATCCTGGCTTTCTTCTCGCTCTCATTTTCAGCTGGTAACAAGAGAGTCGCGCGGATACGGCGGGCGCATGTACACGGGCGGAGAGAACGGAGGAACGGGGAATCGAGTTCGCGCGTGCAAGAGACTCCTGCGGGCGTTACGTGGTCTGAAAGCGCGAAACGACGTCGATGAAGAGAGACGCCGACCATCCTCTCGCGTCCTAGGTTTCTTCCTTACGGGATCATGTGTGGGTCGTCGTGAGGGGGCTTGGCAATTCGCTCGAACCTCGACTGATACACTCCAGCCATGAATTCCAACGCGGCAAAGAAAATATTACCTTGCTTCCCAATGCAGGTGCCGCCCGAAATGCTGCACATCCCTGAGAGAGTATCGAGTATCGATTAAACAATTCAAAAGCGCTCATCGCCGCATGGATGGGAAGAATGAACCAGCCGAATGAAATAGACCTTCGGGACGGACTACAGGTGGTAGGATAGTCGGTGTGGCGACAAAGCTTTCGCAGCTTCCATCGATGTCGTTTCCGCTGCAAAGTGGCGTGACGCGGTGAAAGAAATTTCTCTCGCTTCGATACGCAGCGATTGTCGGTGGTGCCGCTTTTTCCTCGGATTTCTTACTCGACACACTTCCATTCCAAGAAATTCGGAAAGTATTTTCACCTCTCGGGATTTTCACAGATCCAGGGCATCGGGTCTGCGGAATCGGTGGTATTGGATCGTGTGGGGCACAAAGCGTAACGAAATGATGACGAACCACTCGAACCAACTTCAGTCGGGGTAAGCCGTGGAGGTTGGAAAACGTGTGGCTTGCCGTGCTTAATATCACGCCGAGTGAGGGAATAAGGATCTTTCGAAACGGGTTACAGGTGGTGCATGGAGAGTTTCTACCACCTCGTCGTCGCCACCTCTTGCAAACTATGCCAATGCTCCAAAGCTTTTTCACACTCCCGCTGGTTGGCTGAACCCTCACCCGGCTACATAGTCATAGTAGATCTCTCGTGAAGTTAGTTTCTTAGGATTCCTTGGGACCTTTACATGCACACACGAACGCACACCTTTCATACTCGTACTCGGAGAGCCGGTGCGAAGCACACGCACAGTGTACACGTATTATAAATCGGTTGAGGAGTATTTTCGCAGAGTTCGCTCTTTGGCCGGGGGTAATTGCAAATTTTCTTCGCGAAATCCTCGGTCTCGCATAATCCGAGTGAGACCAAAATGTCCGTGAAATTGCACGTTAAGAAATATAATGCCGCACTCTGCGACGGAGGGAGGGGATCATCGACTTAAAAAAAAATTTATTATAAATTTCACGAGAGAAACTTTCATCGCGTAAGTCGCAATCCTCTGCTTCCCCGTGCAAGTGGAGTTTTCTCACTCGGGCGAAACAATTTTATTTCCCGAGAGTGCTTTTGTTAGTTGTGTACAGCCGGGAGGGGGTGTTTGCGGAGGTTGTTCGGGTTTGCGTCGGCCGACTCAAGCTCGCCCTTCTTCGAAGCATGTAGCGGCGAATGAACCTTGTAAATTAGTAATCCCTGCGTACACGCTAGTTTTTTAAATCCTCGAAATACCCCGCGGCGCGCAACAAAAGGGTGGTAAACTGTGCATAGACCGTGGTATCCGAAAACTAATTGCTGTTCGGGGACGTGTAAATTGCGCGTTCTTTAATAGAAGGGAAGAAAAAACACCAGGTAGCACGGAACGCCCAGCTTGACTGTAATATTTAATGCGAGTGGGGAAAGAAAGAAAGAAAAAAAAAAATTAGCATGTCCCCCGGTGTCTGAGAATTTTTTTATCCCCCGTGGGCGAGGAGAATACGGCAAGCGCGCGTGTACCGGTGATGGAATTACCCGTGCGCTGCCTCTACGCTCTCCCCCTCGCGTAATTACATCGGTGGCACGCGTCGAAACGTCGTCGCGTTGCGCACACCCAGTCAGACGAACCCCCATGGGAAGTAGTTAGCAGGACTTCCGGTGCACGCGTCGACAGGCTTCCGGGGCTGGGAGAGCTTCGAGCCGATGTGACAAGGTGACGATGACTGAACGAGGGATTGAGCTTCGGGCACATGAATATCGTTGAATATCGGATGCAGACATTTTTCTGCATCTAGGCTCCCGACAGGGCGACCCGACTCGATACCCTAAGAAGCTGCCGCTTATTCGATTTCGTATCATCGTCATTTAATGCAATACCACATTGATACAATAATTTGCTCGAAACGACCAAGAAAAGACGCTACTAAAATGGTCTAATAGCTGCCCTTCGCAGATCAGCTCTCTTTCTCCCCGGCTCTTAATCCTCGTACCAATGTCTCGAGGCAAAAAGGCCGTGCAAAGTCAGGTCGACCTATTCATACGCCCTTTCAGCGCCGGACCATCGATACCAAACCCTGGAGCTACAGGCGTTTCTCCCGATCGCTAGCGATACGTGGACCGGTTACCTGAAGAGTTGGTTATCATGCTCCATGGGGAAGTGGCAATAATCGAAGCCAGGGCGAAGAATCCGGAGCCTTGGCATTACGGGTTTAGCGCGGGAGCCCTCGGGTGTAAAGGGTATCTCGCGAGATATTACGTCCTCGGGAGGGCGAGTGATAGCGGCCGTGAGGCGAGAGACCAGGGGAGAAAAGGAAATGGCAGTGAAAGAGGTACGAGGGTGAGGGAGATCTCGCGAAGGGCACAAGGGCCGCAGGGAAGGTCAGGGAGCAGTGCAAGGACGGTGGAATGTCGGTGGGTTGGGGAAAAGTGAGTGAAAATGAGTGAACGGGATCTGCGGGTTCGCGACGGGGTGGGTTCGGTGATTGCGAGGGAAAAGTCGAGAGTCACGAAGAAAGCCGGAGAGTTTAAGGGTGTTTCGAGGGAACGAGAGGAAGAAGTCGAGTGGCTGCCGTGGCGGCGATCGATTCTCCCTCGTACTCTCTGTCGGTCGAGCTGAGGGCAGTTCGTGCCTACGGTATATCCTCGTTCAGCTATTATACTCTTTATTCAACTCCGTTTAACAAAGTGCAGACTTTTGAAGGTGTCGGGAGTGTTCGGAATGCGCGCAGATTTGTCACTCCTCGGAAAGCACCTGCGTTCGGAATTTAGACCGATATCGGTCATCCGCGGGCTAACGAGCCCGGCAAACAGCCCGGAGGGCTTAAACTTCGGATCTCTAGAGGGTTTCGAGAACATTCTGGAGGTCAGAGTCTTACGTTTTACGTGATAATTCCGTTAATGGAATTTTATTATTGAATGTCAACCGGTTGAGCTAGTCAATAAATACGATAAAATAATAATAATAATAATAATAATAATAATAATAATAATAATAATAATAATAATAATAATAATAATAATAATAATAATAATAATAATAATAATAATAATAATAATAATAATAATAATAATAATAATAATAATAATAATAATAATAATAATAATAATAATAATAATAATAATAATAATTCAAGAGATTTTAGTTCAATGGGTTCGCAATGCCAGTACGTTTATCGAATGATTTATTCGTGTCTTGTACGTTTCATTGCATTTGATACAACTGTAATGTTCAAAATGTTTCGAAAGTAAATACCTCTTACCGATAATGTTTCCATTGCCAATTGAAGTAAGTGATGCTTACACACACAGTGATCACATACACTGATGCTTTTGCGTATTCAAAAAAAAACACACACACACAAATTATTTTACAAAATGTAAAAAAGGGCGCCGAGTAGTTTTAATTTTTTTTAAACTCATTTCATAGATTTTTTTTTTGCATCTTATCAAACAATATACAAACATTGTTGAAATATCGGGACTGGAGAGCAGCGATTTTGCAACGATCTGCGCATCCCGGCGCGCAGATACTTCACGTCGCGTGCTTGCGCGAAATCGTTTGTCTGTCTTGCTCACCGTCTCTCACAACGAATACAATTTACTCTGCTGGGTCACGAAAAATATCTGATTTCCTTATTTATTAAATGCGCCTGCTCTCATTTTTAACCTCACACGGCAACACCTAAGACCCGATGTAGCCAATAGAAAACTATATTTCTCAAAGGAAAATTATTTTTAAAAAATCAATCATACGAACTAAGCAATAGTGCACTACTAAAATGCAAACAAAAGTGGACCATACGTTCAATCTATAAATGCCGGTCTCGTACATGGTTTGTTTTGGGAGAATTCAGGGAATAATACCGACAGCCTTTTGAATTGTATTCGAGAAAGAAAGGGGGTTTGCGTTTCACTAGAACGCCACGGTTTTAAATTGGACTTTTGATACACTTTCATTTTGATTTTAGTAGTACACCTCTGCTTGGCTCATATAATTTTTTTTTCTTTGGACAGTTTTTTTTAGAAAGTACAGTTTTTGAAAAATTATTAGACAAGATATTATTTTGCTTCCTGCAAGCTTTGAGGAAGCTTTGTTTTTTCATACAAAGAGTAAAAAAAAAATTGAAACCTACTCATCGCAGTTTTTTACATTTTTGCCAAAAACGTTTTTTTTGTTTTGAATACGCAAAAGCATCACAGTGTTATCTCAATTGGCAATGGAAAAGTTATGACTAAAAGGTATTCACTTTCGGTAGACCGAACACTACAGTTGTATAAAATAAAATGAAAGCTGATCATAAACGTAAGTGAACATTTTTCGCGACTTCGCGTGAATTTTCTTCGGTGACATTTGAGCGGGAAAAAGATGCATCCTCGTCTTTTCTCATCTTGATCCTGCACTAGGAGGATACCGCGTTTAGAAAATTGTATCTCAGAGATGAACTGTATGACACGAGAGTGGCTCTCGTCGGCAGACTTCAGGGGTTTTTTTTTATTTTCATAGAGGGCATTCAGATGCGTTTTGAATTTCTGAGACCCTTCCGAAGGCAAATATTTATCCAGCTCGAAGTCGCACCGCATCCAATGACTCCGGAGTTACGGTGTCGCGCGACTAAAATCGGAGAACGTATTTTATACGCTTATAAAATGAAAATACATGCTTGTAATTTTAGTCACCCGACAACGGGGACATTAGAGAGAGGGTATAGGAAAAATGTACATAGGTGTATTGTGCGGGATGTGGAGGGTCGGCGAGTGTGACGCTGTCAGATAGATAAATGGTGAACCCCGTTCGAACTCAATATGTAAAAGCGAAGAAAATAAAAAAAAGCGTGGATCCCAGAGGCTGTGTTAAGGTACATGAAGGCACACCTCGCCAACCTCCTCGACACCTCGAATGATGAAGTATCCACGAGCAATTCGATATTGAATTTTTACATAATTTATCCGAGTTTATATTTCATTGTACGGGAATAATGTGAGATATACTGTATTTAATCGTAAGCTCGGAGTATCGGGTGCAGTCTCCCGTGCAATATTCGGACGAATATTTGCGGCACTTACACAACGATTGGATCGGGATTGGCGAAATTAGCAGTAAAATTATAATCGAAACGATTCGTGGCGGGGCGAGGTGAGGCTGAAACGGAACACCGGAGCAAAACGGACTAATATTTCGATTTTTCACGGGGCATGTAGCAGATCTCATCTCGAATGGACCATTCTGCCCCACTGTACTCTTAATAGGTTTATATGCGATGCACGTTCAGGTCCATTAATTCATCTCGTTAAAGTATGTATTTGTCGTAATTCGTAGTTTTTTAAAAATCATAGTCAATTATAATCTCGGCACGAGCAAATATCCGGAGGAAGAAATACGTGTATCGAGGATGAGACCGGAGGTGTGTGTCTTCTTTCAGCATAACAAAATTATTCCATCTTCCGCAATCAGGTTTTCCCTGCTGCAGCGACATATTCGTGATGGCTGAGTGCTGAGATGGGAGGAGCTCAGCTGAAGCATCGCTGGAGATGGAAAAGGAAAAATCAACGTGGCTCCGAACGAGCACACGAGTTGGTAATCGAGTGCCGAGAGCATACGCCACTTTCTATCGTAATTTATGAGTACATAAATCGCTATAGCTCGCGGAGCTCGTCGAGAGAAGTAATGCATGAAGTTTGCGTCCTCGGAGAAACGATGACGGATGAATAATGGAACAATACCGAATAGAAAATTTCCTCGAGACAGTAAAGGTTCGTAGAGTTGTTTCATCGTTTACGTAACGATCAGCTCCAAGCTGAGAAGCCCAAGGCCGACCCATACAATTTTGGATGAGAGAAAAAAAGTGCATGTTAAAAAGAACTCCAAAATCTGGAAGGAGGGGAATTTGACCCGGTCTATATTTACCCTAATTTCAATATGTATTCAATGTGTAATAATTTCAATAATTAAAAAATGTTATTAACAAATGAATGAAAAAAAAATTGTTCAACAAATTCACCGGCAATTTAACTTTTTGTCCATATAAAAACAATTTGTTAATCTTTTTAAACACGTATGAATTTTTTCAGAATTTTGTGTAATTTTTGAAAATTACGTTTTTTAACTAAAAACGCAATTTTCAAAAATTACACAAAATTCTGAAAAAATTCATACGTATTCAGAAAAATTAACAAATCATTTCATAAAAAGAAAAAGTGTGGCTGCCGGGTGATTAGGTGTGAAATTTTTTTTTTCGTTAATTTGTTAATAACATTTTGGAATTATTATTATGCAAAATTAATATTTTCAGTACCTTCCATACGGTTGATTTTTTTTTAGATTTTTATCTCATCGAGAAGTGTTCGCAATTCCTCTCTCAATTCTCTCTGAACTCACGTGGGCTCAGGCTGTCCGTTTAACCCCACTGTATCGCATTCGCCAGGGGCCCAGGGAAACGACACCATGGAAAAATGTCCAGTGGTGTCGGCCGGGAATCGAACCCGGATCCGCTGCGTGCGAACCCGAGCCTCATCCACTGGGCCACTGCTCCCCCTTGTAAGTAGTTAAATAATTTTTTTACAAATTATAAACATCTAACCTCGACTAATTAATTTGAATACCCGCGCCGAGTATCGTAAACAACGATCATGCATACACCCATAAATACTGTGGTGTAAAAAGGCGAGGTGTCCATCCCCGGTGTAAAAAATTGCCCCGCGTTGACCCGAAAAGAGAAGGCTAAAGTATTGTGCTCTCTCTTACACTATAACGAGCTGGACTGGACGTAACACCGCTGTTCTCAATAAAACCCGTAAACACAATTAGAACGCTGGGAACAAGAGGAGTGAAAACCGCGAGAAAGCATTATTCACTGTTCTATTGTAAGCGAAAGAGTGGAGAAGCAAACCTATAAAAATACGGTTATCTCGCGACAAGGTGCGAGGGTTCGCACGCGCGATGGCGCCCGTAAGGTGCTGGATGGCCTGGTCGGTTTCCGTTGCGAGAAGGTTTACGTTAATGAATTTCGAAGCGCACGTATACTTCGCTTCCATATTCCAGCATCCCCAGGCCTCTTTCTTCGGGTGTACGGAGAATGAAATTGGCGAACAAGTAGCGGCTGCTGCTACTTCTTTCGTTCCTCTCCACCGCAGTCGGTACTTTTACGCAGGTGGCCTCTCGCTCATCCTTTCATCCACTCGACGTTACTCCATTCCGTCGTGACTCTCCCTCATTACGTGAGAAGCTTTAAGAATTGTTGTGGACCATAATTCACGCGGAGCCTCGACTACTGGAACCAGAAGATCGTGAGTGGCGAGGGGTATAGGCGAGTGAGACTACATAGCGGCGTCAGAATGTGAACGCGAGAAAGAGAACGAGAGAAGGGTCGGGGGAGGGATAGGGGACGGTGGAAGAAGAGAAGTACGAACGCGCCCCCGCGCTAGGTACGCTATTAGAATTTTCAATCCTCGCCGCGGGCAAGCGAGAACGTCTTGCTCTCCGGGTGCGCTTACGGTAATAATCCCGCGATTATTCCGTGCGGAAGCGCGCGACGAGGAGGCTCCTGTCCAAAGAGTAATGGGAAAAGGTTGCTCGACGATATATATGTATATACAACGCGTTATGTTTTCTCCGAGTGCTGCAACTCGTTAGCTTCATAATTGTACATTATATCAGCTGAGCATATTTGGGGGGGGGGGGGGGGGGGACTTCAAAGCGAGTTTCGAGTACAAATTAGCCGTGACATCAATTATGTATAGAGACTCGAGGTATTAACGAATGCGCGTACCAGTAGCGAAGTACAGTACCCGACCGAGTAATTCCGAACCGGATCCTTCCAGTGGACCGGTTGCCGTTGAACTTTAGGCGAAATATCCGTTTTGCTAATTAAGGTTCAGCTTGGTAAACTTTTTGAGCGTTACATCGAAGCCTGGTGAGAACCTGGCCAGGCTCTGTCAAAGGCTTATCAGCGCCTTGTGTAAGGCTAAAAAATTTGATGGGAAATTTCGTACAAGATGTGAGAGCTGGCAGGCACACGGCCCTTCATTAACGCCTGATTCGCTTCCCTGTAGCAGCTATATTCAGGTCGTCGGGGCATTTATGAAGGGCACGGTACACGGACAGAAAAATATAGTAATATCACCTAAAACAGTTTGAAAATAATCTACAGACGGTACGGCAAATGTGTGACATATCCGAAATCTGGCAAATTTTCCTATACCGTATGGATCGACATTAACTGTGACGAAACTATTAATTCGCGTGACGCCGCCGCCACAGGTTAGGAATCGTTCCCGGACCCTTTCGTGTTGAACGGCAACGGGGTTTGGTGATCAGTTGAGGAATCGTTCCTAGACTCTATTGTGTTGAGAAAGGCAATACGGTTTGGTATTCAATGGGTAACTCATGAGTGTTATGCTATACATTGTATAAATATGAAAACCATACGCTTCGTACAAACAAAATACGGTCGTTTTGCGCTCAAGGGGAACTGAAACAGCTGTGCGTGCAAGAGAGATAGTTGCAATATTCAAATTAACTTTAGTCAATGGTTTTAATTTTTTTTTAGAAAAAAATGTATGCGAAATTACCGTGCGCATCGGTTCGAATTTGCTTCTTCCTCAAAAAAATTAGCACCCTTGAGAAAAGTTCATTACAGTTTTCATTACTGACCGCGATATTTTACTTCCCCTTAACGTAAATGAGAGGGAACTAGGAAAAGCAAAGGAGATCTTAAATCTTGAGATTTGGGGCCCAAAGATCGATCCTTTCGTAAGCACCGTATGCCATGGCATACGTGTTTACGAAATCTATAAAATAAAATAATGGCACCATTCTGAAGTTACCACGTTGAGGCGTCGTCAATTCTCTGTGGGAATAGATAAGGACCCTGACGATAAGATTGGTAGAGCCTTTATAGCGGCAAGGGCCCACTTCGTTCGCGTAGAGCTCGCGGCCAGGCGCGAGACTCTACCTGGGTGTAGAGCGTCCTGTGACAGTATAGATATGCCGACCGGAGGAAATAATAACACCGACTTCACGGTTCACTATATTAAAAAACTTGTTTAATCGGAAATGGTTTAATGGATATTTGAAAGAACTACATAATAGTAATACAAGTACTTAAAATGCGGGTGCATCATAAATTTCAGACGAGCACTAAGAATAACGAATGGCACAAGTTCACGATCGGTGTGCGTTCAAACGACTGACGATTATTTGTTGTTGTAGCTCGGGCGTTTCGACGCGGTCGAAACTCAAATAGCCATACCGACTGGCAGTTCGCGCAAAATCGTCTGCGAAGGATCGCGCAACTGTTGAAGCTCAATAGGCTAACCGTTGCGCGTGCGTCACAAGGTATAGTAAAGTTCGCACATTGCTGCAAAGTAATGATGCCTATATATTGCCGCGCAACTCTATGATTTGACGAATTCTCAGTCTACCCAACTTCCGTATCGTTAAAGAATCGCACACAGCCAGAAACTACAAAGCACGTGCAATCTATCGACAAACTCTTAGTAGTTTATACCAAAGTAACTTGGTGCATTTCATATGCGCCTGGAAAATAATTTGAAACACTAGTGGGTGCTAAGCATGGGAATAATTACGATATGTAGCAAAATTCGATATTCGTCTGGTTAAAAATGTAATTTTTCGACTTCGTCCTTGAATTACTATACAAATCTGGAAATTCTTACCATCATTTTCTTTCCGTGTACTTTGGCAGATAGTGGGGCGTCCAACTTGTACGATCGTGCCTAATTGGCTCGGTCTCCCGTGGTTCTGACTTATCTGGCCGTGTATACTTAATGCAGGAGTGACAACCCGAACACTCGTTTCAGGGGCTTTAAAAAAAAGTCTACAAACATTATCCCCACGAGGCCCGTCGCGCTGACATACGGGAATCCCGTTCAAATGTCCGCAACGGCGCACATTATTTAAGCTAATCACGCATCATGGAAAATAACATGCATCAGTGGAGAGGGACCAACACCGGTGAAAATGGCGCGCGGTCGCGGGTGGTAGCGCCGAGCGATGAGCTTTAAAATACATATCGTCTCTCCATCGCCACCGTGCAGCAGGGACATATGTGTGTACCATTCTGCAGGGACGGCGGATTAATAGCGCTGTGGCAGGGGGCCGTAGAAATGTTTCAACGGTAAAATTGTAGTGCCGGCATTTTTTTTTTTTTTTTTTGCCAACTCATTCGGCGCAGACCAATATTCGCGGAAAAATTGTATCACATCATTGATATCAAACCACGCACCCTATTCAAATACCACTATTGAAAATCCCTTTTTCCGCCGGTCTCTGGACGGTAACAGGCTTTTTTCATTCACGGGCGAACCGATATTTTCGGTAAATCCGAAAGAAAAAAAAAAAAAATCGCGATACAACGAAGTTTGCGTGTTACGTTTGCGATGTATGCGCCGGGCGAGCGGCTGGACGAGGTAGCTTCGTGGGTCGCTTACACTAACGGGCTGCAAGCAATTACACGAATCTACGCACGCAACAGATAGATCCAATCAATTCGAGCGGTAAATAATCTGCATTGCCGTTGACGTGTGTCAAAACCAGGATGAATTGAAAATCAAACGCTGTCCCCCGTGCGACGAACCGACGAGTGAATGATTGTGATGGACAGGTCAAAAAGAATAATAATAAATAAACGAGCATTCTGTTATTTATCTCGCGTACAGGAGGCAATACCCGAAAAAAGTACAATGCGCACGCGGTGCTGACGGTGGAAAAAAAATTGAATACAAAAGAAAAAAGGATGAAAAAAAAGTGTGAAATATGTCGGAGAAGTGAGGCGCAGTTAGCCGGCAGGCTGAAGGGGTGAATAATGTACCCGTGAAAGTACTATTTAGAGAGCAAACACACGTGACCGAAGGCCGGGTCGGTGTCGAATGCGAAACGGAAGGGTGACCTTCTTTATTTCTCGAGGGCGCAAGGTTGGGGCCACAGTTGCATTCTGTCTGCTGTGGACGGCGACGGAATTCTACGTTTTCCAACTCCCAGTCTGTGACGGGAGGGTAAAAGAGAAGAGAAAAAAAAAAAAACAGAAGAAAAAGAGAAAAGAGGAAGAGCATCGGGACAGAGAATGGAGAATTAATGCGACAGTGTAGCAGCGAGACGAATGCTGAAACTGGAGTGAAGCTCGAGTGGACAGTCTCCCTCGGGGAGAAAGAAAAATACTCTAAATATTTAACCTACCTACCGTCAGAATGTCCGTAGGGTGCGGATTCCCTTCCGGGGGAACAGGCAACAAGCCCTCGGGCGAGACGCGGGTGCGGACGAGCGTGTACGTCGACAAAAATGACGAGAACAGAGGATAAGAGCAGCGACGGCACAGGAGACGGAATAAGAGGGTTGTGGTGGTACGACACGAGAGAAAATTGTTACTAAGGCGACGGTAATTCCATAAAGGAGGTTACACTTTTTTTGCTATTCGTTAGTGTATCGTAAGAGCCCTGAGTCTAACGCAAAAGGGGTAACAGCTTATTTTAATTCGCATTTTTTTTTTTTTTTTTTTTTTTTTTTGCGAATGAATAAATTGCGTGTGACGCGAATGAATATGGAGACAGACGCACCATCTGTCCGAATATTGTATCGGAAAAGTCTTCGGACTGCAGCCACGTTCGCCGATATCTCTTTCGGAAATGGATGTTGCATAGCGTGTCGATGATGGGCGTTCGGCGTTGGCAGCGTTGCACGTTGCGGGTAAGAGCGAAGAGAACAAAAATGGGCGACCTAAAAGCTTTTACAGAGAAAATGAACGATGAGGCGGAGTCCTATGCAGAAAGTTGCCGCTCGGTGTCTCAGCCGTAAGTATCCAGCCTAGTAAACGCGGAGAAGAAAAATAATCCATCTCTGCCGCTTAACGATTTTTATGCTTTTTTTTTCTTCCTATCTGAAAAATGTAAAAAATAATAAAAAATGTATGTTGCGAAGAATCAAAATAAAAATATCAGTGGATATTGTTGTCCCTTCGTTGGCGAGCTGAGGGTCTGCCGCAAAGAGTAGCATTGACAATTTGAAATTCATGTAAGCCCGCTGTGCCACAAAGGTAAGCAAAGACGCGAGGAGAGATCTCAGAGTCTGAACTGTAAGTAGTCGGAGCTATAGACGGATGCGGCCGGGATGGCGGTGGTCGGTCTTCAGGTTAATCCTTTAATACCGAGCCAGAGAATCCTCTTTTACTTTTCACTTCCTTGGCCCTTTCACAAGAGGATTATATCGATTTCCCCCAGCTAAATACCCTCGACCTCTCTGTGGCAAGGTAGAAGTAGGAAATAGAGAAGTAAATCTCGACTCTCTCGCGCACCGGGGCCACCTGGGTTACTCTTTTTTCGAGCTGATAGAAAAACGTCGAGCTAAAAGTCGAATCCACTGCCAACGGAGGTGGCGCCTCTGTGCCCATCGAAGTTTTTAATCTCTCCGACTCCCTCGTGCAGTTACGGAGGCGAGAGACCGCAAATAAACGACAAACTTTTCCTTCCACCGTCTTTTCATCCATCTCCTTTGCGACGCGCAGTTTACCTTTGAGAATCCAGAGCCTCCTGCTCCGATCCTGACTGACCTACTTCGCAAAGGAGTCAACACCAGCGAGAGGCCAGCGCCGAAAGGCCACGGCACAGCAGGAATAAAAAAAACTTCCAACAAGATTAGAAGTTGCGTAAGCGTGTCCGGTACCAACATTAGCATTGAAACCATCGATCACTGGAGGACAGAAAAATTCGACGGGTAGCGGGAAACCTACGAACCCACAACATGGTAGTCCAAATGCTTATTCACTTAGCAGTTTGTGTCCTCCCTAGTTATTCCATCAAACACCTCCAAGAATCTTTCCATACAATCAGAAAAAACCTGCGACAAATTTCTACCCGCCAATGTGATGCAGATAAAACAGTTATCGTCTTCAGACCTCACCTTTCCATGGTTCATTACACCGTCTAATGCGGGGATTAGAAACTACCTGCTACCGGGCTCCTTTTGAACCTGTTCCCACCGTAATACAATGTAGATTGGTTTATTCCGCTGTACGTCTATCGTTCTATATTCCGTCGTGGAAACTATGCTCATTATTCCGGCTGAGTTGTGCGTTTCTGTACGGGTAGCCCGAGCGGTATCTAGCATAGATCGTGTTGAGTTTCTGCTAATGCAAGACCTCTCTATACACCGTGAACCCTGTGTGCGGCTGCGGGCTTTGAGCTTTACACTAGTTTCATCGCACCGGTTTCAGGCAGAGTTTGTACGTAATCGCTGTCTCAGATTCTTGAGAACAAACAATACTCGACACATACTAATGACTCTGATAGACCCACACTCGTGCGCCACATTTACACGAGGGTATACAAATCGTACACAATGCGTCACTATATAACGGTCTCTGCGCCGGAGAATAATATTGCTCCACCCTCGTCGAAGTGCGAATTCCCCCGGGTGAATCCAGCGGGAGAAACCTCGAGTGCGAGTTGAAATTTGCCCATCGGCGCTATGATGTAAAAGCCATTGTAAAGCAGGAGGGAAGAATAGCTGACGGTAAAAGTTCCGGACTCAACTTCCGTAGCCGAATGACCCAGACGACCGGGATGGTGATAAAATAAACAGTGTCTCATGGCAACGAGATCAACATTGACGAATTCCAGTATGACTATGTCAGGCAAGAAGAGTAAACTGGTTGCGGCATATATAGCGGGGCAATGTTGCGGGTAGGAAACTTCGCGAGCTGATTCCACCGGCTCCTCCAGGTGTCCTTACTGGTCTGTACACCGGACACTCGTGACGCCGACTAGAACACACTAGTTCGCTGGTTCCGGCAACATATTGCCTCGTCCAACGTAACAAACAGGTTGCGGAGTCGAGGGTGTTGACCGTGTAATTCTCAGGCACCGGTGGTCATGTGCGGCGGATGAGGAATGCGAAGTGGGCATTCATGACGAGGAACAGTGGAACGCACAGGTTGGTGTTCGGATGATCGGAAAAATTATCTCTCAAGTGTCCAGGGCATACGAGTGGAGAGGAAGAGCTTTCCGACGAAAGAACTCTGCACACGTGTTCGAAGAGCTGTGTGCCGGTGTATCGTTCGGTTGGGGGGCGAAAGCGATGTGCAACGACGGTAGTAGTCGTGGTATTGGGCGCATCTCGGGACTGAAAGCCACCGTTCACCGCGGAGGCAGGACCATTTGTTCTGGTACACGAGCGAAGCAGAGGAGCAGAGGCAGGCACGGATAGACCCGGAGTAGATTCGAGCAGTCGAACAGCAACCCGACCGGGCATTGCGGGGGCCAAGTGGCGATTCTCGATAGTCAATGGCGGAAAGGCAGAGATACCCCGGGTGTATACCTGGACCAGCGACCTAAACCTTCGATCACTGGTACGTCCGCCAGGATCAATCTTCGTATACGAAAGTAATCTCGCGTATCGGCTCGCAACAGCGGCGGGTTCAGCGGCAGCTGCAGCCAAGCTCGCCTAAAACTCTGACCGCTTTTTCCGACACTCTGGAGCTTCACCCCCCCCACCACCCGGGCATCGAAACGAGGATTTTTTTCCCCGTCTCCTCCGGACGATGATCCAGCGAGTAGCAACCACCGAATGAGAAAGCGTGCCTCCGGGAGAGAAAATAGAGGGACGGGGGGAAGGTGATCCCGAACAAAAAACAAAATCCCGCGAAGGGGGTGTCTCCGCGCAGAAAGCCTCGTCGAGGAAATAACGTGAAAATGGAATTAAACTTGAGTGAGGGGGGATTAAGAGCTAAGAAAAATATTTATAAAAAAGAATCCAAGGGTTTCCCCCAACTAATCTACGTCAGACTACGCTGGACTAACGACGAAACAGGGGAAAGAATAATTAACGATGGGCCCTCTCTTGTTTTGCGGCTCACGGCGAATTCGCGTACGATCCCTCGGGGAGGCCTCTGACGTATCGCTTAAAAAGCGTACTGGCGTCTCCTCTACACTCCGAGAAAGTTTCTTTAGGCGGAAGGTTTCGAGAAAAATAGTCTATCCCTCGACGGGAGAAAAAAAAAAATCCACGACGACGAACGGTCGAAGGGCGGAAGCGCGATGATAAAATGGATTCTCGGCTGTGAAACTCCACACGTTCGTATTATACTGGATATATTCTGTGTGTGTACGGTACAGAGAGGCGACGCTCGACCTCTCGCGTTCGACCATTTCTCGTGCGGGCCACGGGATTCACGACTTCCTACGCGGAAGTACATATTTCTTCGTGGTCCTGCAGGGTGAGCCGATGCGTTGTGCCGATGTGAGGAGAAACCTTGGTCGCCGGCATTGCCGCGCCAGCAGAAAGGGATCGCGTCCCTGTTTGTTATGCTCTCACATACCCACTATGTGTACGTGATACGCGCATGCATCGGCGGCTAAGAAACATAAGGGCGTATCCCACAAGGTTTAACATACAAAACTATTTGGGATACGCCCTTCCGATTCTCACCAGTCGACATACTACTTCGACAACTTTCGAGAGCTACAAGCGGAATCACATTATTCGGCTACACACAAAAAGAACGAGGCAGGGGTTGAACGGGGCAAAACGGACCTCGGGGCAAAGCGGTCTACTCCATTTGGGATGATACTTTTTCTTTCAGTCACCTGAGAAATATCGGTAAAGACAGTCCTACTTGCCCCGGGGTTCCATTTCGCACCGCCGTACTTTACCCACGCGCACTCGCGAAAATTCTCACAATAGCGACTCGTCGATCGGGTCGAACCTCGAGTGCCCGCAGACACACCAGTGTATGTTCGCTTGCCGCGCGGATACCACGAGTCGCGCACGACCGAAGAAAGATTGCTGAAATAACATATCGATACGTGGCTGGCTCCGGCCAAGGATCCGTTGTACAGGGCAGGACGAGGATTCGCGCGATCGGCTCGCGGTCCCTCTCGGCCGGCGGAACGGGGCGGGTCGCGACTCGAGGATGGATCGAGTAAAATTCGAGAAGAATGATAAGCAAAGAGGAAAGGGAGAGAAAGTCCGCCGGCGGTGCCGAGTACGACCCGGAGCGAGAGGTAGGTAGGGAGGCGAGGACAGTCGGAGGGTGGTTTCGCGTGAGAGGGCGGCCTGCTGTCTCCTCATGGTCGAGAGGGCGAGTCGTCGGTACGGAGGAACTACTCGGTGCCGGAGTGTACCCGGAGTTCCGAAGAAAAGTGGCTTTTTCCCCGAGATGCGGGTGATATTTTAGCGTTCTCCATCTACAACTTCATATTTTTTTCTTCTTTTTTTTATACTCTTTGCGCCTTTATATTTACCACAGTGAGGACGGGGG
Source organism: Exephanes ischioxanthus (assembly GCA_958510785.1). Taxonomy (NCBI): domain Eukaryota; kingdom Metazoa; phylum Arthropoda; class Insecta; order Hymenoptera; family Ichneumonidae; genus Exephanes; species Exephanes ischioxanthus. The sequence goes on along the minus strand of OY294020.1, from coordinate 17,215,108 downwards.
AAAACTTTTCGTCGTCCCACTTGTTCGCACACGACTCCCGCCCCCCAGAGGAGTGTCTTCTATCGTCTCCGTCTCCGTTACGGGCAACGAGCTTCCCGCAGCAGTTGCAGGACAAACCTGAAGCTCGGAGGCTTCTTCGTGCTGATACTTTTGACGCTTTCTCTCCATCCTCCGCACGCGCACACACCCATGAACTCCGCGGAGTTCACCCCCGTCGCTCCGAGGACTTTTACGCTCTCGGGACAACCCCCCGTCGCCCGATGGCGAGGAAAGTCGACGGGCTTCTCGGGGGGATGTACACAGCCCCGAATCTCCGGCGCTCGTAACCCCCGTAACCGGCGGGAGGAGAACAAGGGCAGCGGAAAACCCGCGGGTCGGCGAGAGTATGATGTATAAAGGATGTTTATGCTCCGTTCCTCTTCTTCGAAACCGTGGGTGGTATCGCGCGCGAATGCGCGGCGGTCCATCCATTTCTCCGTCTAACGCGCGTTTATATACTCCCTCCGAAAGATGCAGGCTCGAGCTTTTCGCGCTGCTTTCGTCATTATATCTATACGATATCTCCATCGAGCCGGCATATTACAAAAAAAGAAAAACAAAAAAACAATAAAAATAAATCGTCGGTGGATGGAGAGTGGGAGATATATGTATTTCGGTGGAATCGTAAATTTCGTCGGCGCGCCGGAATGAATAAACGACGTCAGATGAAAATGTCATTCCCGTGAAGACAGGAACGACGACGATGATTACGTTCTCCCCGCGGCTCGCTGCTCGCTTTTCCCTTTTGAGTACACTCAATTGATAGTCTTTTTTTTTGTCTTTATTTTTTTTTTTTTTTTTTCAAGGGTCGCTCTCCATTTCACCCCTCGGTTGCTACGTTTATATGCGAATTATTCAGTGAACGGCACGCCGTCGCCCGGCAACGACTAGTCGCCTCTCTCGGTTTCGTTCCGCTGTCTCCCTGTCGGTATGTCTGTCCCTGTGTCTCTGCCCGTGAGTTGGTGGGGTATTTACGCCGCGGGAAGGGCGAGCTTCTGTTGAAATAACAGAAAGAGGGAGAAGGGCAGAAAAAACCGTGAAACAGGGGGATCGGGGGGGGGGGGGGGGGGGGGGGGGAAGGGCGACAGAAAAATCCCAGCGTCTTCAACCGTTGATGATACCACTACCCGAGTACAAATTTTCGAGCGTTACATCGGGCCCTGATACGGTCCTGATAAGGCCCTTGTCAGGCCCTTATCAGGCCCTCTCAGGACCTTATCAGGGACCGATGTAACGGGTGAAAATGTCTACTCGGGTACTTGCCGATTCCACTGCGCCGTTCCTCTCGTTTACGTGAAAAAGATGAAGTACCTTCATCTTTTTTTCATATCGAACGACGGATCCGTGTGTACCGTGAACCGCAGGTCTATCTCCCTTTCGGCAGTCACTCGCGACTCCACCAGACCCTATCAAGTTACGGCCGACTACCGCAAAGTCGAGAGCCCGAAGAGAAAGCAAAACAAAAAAAAACGTAATTAGCGATGAAACGAGGAATGTACAGCACTCGTTCCGCCCGCATGCACTCACCTGCCGATAAAATTTTTATCGGAGCCTTTAACTCATACTCCGATGCCACTTCACGACTACTCGCTCCCTATCTCCCTTTCCGTACGTCTGGTTCTCCAACGCGACCTCCCGTACCGATGATTTTTTTTTTTTTGTATAATAATAAAAATAAATAAAAGGATGATGATATTTTTCAACCACGGTTCTCCGACTAATTGCCTCGTCTCTCCGGATTTTCATATCCCGTATCTCGGTACGCGTTCCGAGCAGGCCTAGCTTGACGCGCGAGGCAACAGTGTCGTCAGGACTGCTTCGTTTCCCCCCTCCTGCAATTTTACCTATCTTGTTTTTTTTTTTTTTTTACGCGTAATCGTAGAAAAAGTCAAGAACAGGGTAGTCGGTGTCACTTCCGACGTTGCTGTGACTAACGACCGTGTTTCTACGAGTGGCGCGATGCTGGTCCGATGACTGCCCGACTCTGTATCGCAGTGAGCTTCGACCATCGCTGTTTTTCAACATTCTCGCCGGGACATTCCCGGGCACGAAGACGCCCGGCCGCTGGTGCAGTCGGCGCCGATGCGATAGAACGACCGCGGGGCCCCGCGAGGATAGCCAACCCGGGCAAAGAAACACCGCCGCCGTCTTCCATTAGTTCCTCGTTTCTCCCACTGTATATTCACATAATATACTGTAACTGTTGTACGCAAAGGCCAAGAGGGATTAACGACTCTCGGCGAATCTCCCGGTTAAACATGAAGAACGAGACATATAAAAAAAAATAATAAAAAATTAAAAAGAAATTGAAAAAAATTAAAAAAAAAAACGAGACGAGACCGCGTGTTTTGCACAGGGGATACAAAGGACCCTCACATAAATATCAGTCTTCTTAATCTCGGGCTGAAAAGTGCTACTGCGGATGAGGGACTCTATCAGTGCCCCGGCTCCGGCGGTTCTCTCCTCTCCATACTTGGGTGGAGATGGAAAACGGGCCACGAAAGAGTTGTACCAGGAGGGGGGGGGGGGGGGGGGGGGGAGCGAGAAAGCGCATTAGAATCGAGGCAGTGGAAGAGTCCCGGGAATGATTGCGGAGAGAGACGCTAGGGTGTGAGAGAGCCGCGGATAACCGAAGGGAACGGGAGAACGAGAGATCAGAGACGGTCGGAATGACCGGAGGAGGGAGTGAGCAGAAAGGATAACCGGCACGGTATGACGGAGGAGGATAAAGGCCTCGACCCGGCGGCCCGGAATGAAAAGTTGAAGGCCCGACGTTGCAACGGGCGAGGGGTTCGGGATGGAGCGCACACAGTGGCTTCACGCTTGCGGTTGAAATTAGTGTCAAAGCGCGACGCCTTTAATAAGTCTCCCGGGCCATCCACTCCTCTGTGTTTCGCGGTGACCTCGTGATTTCGACTCCCCGGCAAAAGTTCGCGCAGCTTTGAGCGCACAGATATCCTGTTTATCCGGGGCATTATTTTCTCTTAATCTTCGTGCGGAGATACATGCCTGGTATACTATTTTTTTATTTGCTTTTTATTTTCATCTCGTCTCACCAAACTCGAGTTGCACGTTGCAAAGGGAGTCGAGGGAAGATCGGTAGTCGCAAAATATTTATCGCCGATGCGGTGCCAGGGCGCGCGGGTGCGGCGCCCCGTTACCGAAGAACCGGAACGCACACTCCTGCGTTATTTACATTTCTGTGCGATAATATATATGTATACGGTATGGATGTGTGTATATACATATATAGAGGTGGTGGGCAATTCGCGCAAGCGAAGTAGACCCGTGCAGAGAAGGGAACGAATGGTCGGCAGGGGAATCCTGGAGGATGCCGGAAAGACCGCGACTCGGTTGGGTGCCGCTTCCTGTTATCGAGACTCTTGCCGGAGCGGCGGCGAGCCCGAGCTACCCGACCAAGCCGGCGGAGGGGGTTGTTTCGCACACAGGACGCAAACGAGTCCGGGACCGCAACGTTACAGCGGTTCCGTACAAATTTCCTCCGGCGAAACGACACGGGGAAACAAAGTTCGCACGGTAGCGCAAGATTCGGAAGGGATGATTGTCGAAGAACCATCCTCCGATATTGGGTCCTTCGATCCTAAAGTTTATGACGTCCGAGTCTGAGTCTTTAGGCTAATCGACATTGGTGGAAAGTCTCCCGACGATAGATTATAATCTACATTAGATTACATATCTTTGGTCTATGTAGGTTAAAAATCTACATAGGCCAAAGTCTACATTGCCGACTCGAACAAGCAATTATCAGACTCAAAAGTTACTTTCCGAATCCACATCCTAACTTTTGGTAGGACATACACAGTAAAAAAAAAGTTTGTACCTTTGCAACTCATTATCGACAAACGTCTACAATTTTTTGTTTGTTAATTTCCCAATTGCACCGTCCGGCTCTAGTTTTACAGACAAATGTACAAACTAAAATTATCAATGACACGCGGAAATAAAAGGACCGGTTTCTATGTTCACACACGAACAATCGAGTCTGTCACTTATTTGACAAATATTTAACAAATTGTTTTTACGAAACTTCGTATGCCGAGCTTACAAATTATTTTTTTATTTTTTACACTTATTTTTAATCCTTAACATTATTTTTGTCCTTATGACAGTTATGAGTAACGATTAACGAATAACGAATGATGTTCGGGGATGTGCTTTTCATTAACAGGATCGAGCACGGGCCGACGGGGCCAAGATCGAAATTGTCGCCGCTGGGCTGCATGTGGTAAATTTTGATCTCAGGACCATGCTGAGGTTATGCTGTGTATGAGACCCGTGTCAAACATGAGCCGCCTGCTGCTCGTGATGCCGGTTGCTATGCACTACTGATCCAACACTGTGTCGGCCCCGCAGTGTTGCACGAGCAGGGCCAAGGCTCGATGTGGTTTTCCTACACCCCCCCCCCCCCCCCCCCCCCCCACCCCCCAACCTCCCCCTTCAGCCCTTGTACATTCACGCAGCCTTGTAGCGGGCGGTAACGGGGTGTTTCTAATTACCACCAAGATGCGCTCTCCTCAGTCGAGTTGCAATTAGAATTAAGTTATATACGGCGCAGTAATGCTCCTCGGAACCGCAACAGGCTACTTTACACGACGTCATACCCCACGATCAAACATACCCGTGCGGAGGCGAAGTGCACGATGAAACGCTTGGTATATTAAGGCCCTCGACTTTTTAACGGACACAACGAGAAATTTACGATGAACGCCGGTTATATTAATGTCCTCGACTTTTCAAAGGACACACCGAGAAATTTACGATGAAACGCCGGTTTAAGGCCCCCGACGTTTTTTAAGGACAAACGAGAATCGTTGAACGGGAGGAGTTCGCTATGCGCGGTTTAACTCGATTAAACCGGGAGAGAGAGAGAGATTACCGTACACGGGCGTGAGACCACTTACTCCTCGTCATCTTCACGTTCAGCAAGACGAGATATCGTGAATTGTTCACCGCCGAATAAAGGAAAAATAATTGCGCGACGCGACTCTTTGCAATCTCGTCGGGGGACAAATTTATGCGAGAGAAGAAAAGAAAAAAAAAAACGAGCGAAGGTCGAGATAGCATTTTCCTTGTCGTTGCTCGGGTAATAGTAAGAAGAGAGAGGAGTACTCGTTTGTGTACTGTGTGTGTAGAGCGAGGAATTTACCTTGGCCGGGCGGTAACGACCCACGGCGTCGCGGGCGCCGACTCGGGTTTACCCTCGCACTCGGTAAAACCTGACACGGGACTTTTGCCTTCGCGATCCTTCCCGGAAAAACCCCCTCTTCCGCCCTCGAGAGAATCGTGAATTACGATCGTCGATGAAAATAAAGTAAATTCAACGGGAATTCGAAGTTTCCGAAAGAATTTCTCGGTGCATTCTTTTCTCGCACATACCCGCGGAGTCATCGTCCGAATAAGTTGAATTCCGGACCAGTCGGTAGATCGACTCGGGGGGGGGGGGGGGGGGGGGGATTTTTTTTGTTTTCTGAAGCCGGGATTACACCCAGAAAAATAATTTATTTAAGGGCCACCGTTTATCTAGTTTGAGTAAAATATTTATTTGATTTAAGTGAATAGTTACTTAAATGAAATAAATATTTATTTAAATCATATAAATATTTTACTTAAACCAAATAAACGGTGGTCGTCAAATAAATAATTTTTCTGGGTGTAGCCTTCGAGCTCGACGCAGCCGGAGGGCTCCGAGATCGCTCGAGCCGATAAAGAAAAGCTAGGGAAACGCATCTCGAGCATTTTTCGCAGCCGACACTCTTTCCTCTCCCGCACGAGAATACGTGACTTCGTTTCCTCGGTTCGAGGCTCGGAGGAAGGAAATGCGTCGAGCGTCGTCCCTCCGGGTGAACGCGCGCGCGCCCACTTCGCTTTTTATTCCCACCCACGCGCTTATTTCCGGAATGCTTCCGCGAGAATTAATGAACACTTTATCCGGCATGGGAATCTGAAACACGGGCCTCGGTACGAACGGGCCGCCGAGTCGTGACACGAAAATCCCGGATAATTTCTGGCGTTATCCAGATTGTGAGAGAAACAACGAGGAAAAAAAAAAAGTTATCCGACCGGCGTCCGAGTCGCGACCGTCCCAGACTCCTTCGCTGTCCCGACGGTATAATTCGAGGGTATCGCGCTTACCGATCGGAGTAAACGAAAGCATAGCGAGAAATACGTGAAAAATAAAATAAAGATAAAGGCAAATTTGAGAAAAATTTTGACCGCATGGAGGAAAATCATTTGTCGGCCCAACCAACTGTGTGGGTAAACCGACTCCGGGCGATTTATTGAATTCGCCCGAACCATTCATTGGTTGTCCCAACAAGTTAATCGAGAGGGATCAAGAAATTAATTTGTTGTCTCAAAAAATCAATCGCTTCGCAACAAATTGTTGAGAAAATACACATTGCTCGATTTATTCGAGAGGCTTATGTATGTCGCTATCTTTCACTTACCGTCTTTTGTCTTCTCTAAAAAGACTCCGTTGTTTGTGTTTCTCGTACGAGAGCGCTCGTTCCTCGCTTAATAATCTCCAATCTTATTCTTAAAAATCGGCTTCTTGTTATATTAATTTCGATAAGAAAAAAAATAATAAATTAGGTTAAGTGCGTAATTTATGATAATTTTTTTAAATTAATGTGTTCGATGATTGTTGCACCAAATATTGATATAGACACGGCATCGCATGATTTTTTTTCACACACACTAATCACGCACTGAACACCGATAACGTAAAGAAAAAAAAGCTAATAAAAAAAAACGAAAAAACCTTCCTGACAACAACGAGCACAATATAGGATAACCTGTTTTCGAACACAGTATTTGCACTCCATCAATTTTACGCTACTCCATAAACTAACAATAACAACGCGTATACAAATATTATTTATTCCTGTATTGAGAAAAATACAACAGCCAATGAAAAAATAGGACATTCCGATACGAGTACTGAAAAAAAAATATCATTGAATGAAGTAAAATTTGCTTGCGGGCTGCCAAAGAAGTAAAAACGTTGTTCCAATTCTACTCTGAATTCGTACAATTTCATACCGGGTTGAAACGATAACATATCACCTTGACAGTCTTGCTGTCGTTGTTTCAATATCATATGGAATTGTAAGAATTTAATGTAGAATTGAAGCAAACATTTTTTTCTTCGACAGCCTACAAGCGAATTTTTTTTTTTCAGTGTGGTGCCTTCAAAAGAATGCCAAAGTGGGTCTTTGCAGTGAAACTCATAACTCCCATTTTGGGGAGGGCGGTCGGGAGTTAAAAACACGACGCGAATTAATTTATCGACCCGCCCAGTTAATTTGTCCCGACCAAATTATTCGCCATGAGTCCGTGTGTATCGTCCGCGTCCAATCATAACGAGAATTCGCCGAAACAGGTGCAGATAAGTTCGAACCGCCGAGAGACATCGATACGCCGAGGTGGCATTGTGCGCCCTTCCAGTCCACGCTTCTTCTTCCCGTGCGGAATCTCGTATCTCCCGGTGTTGGGACCAGGCGAGTCAATTTTGGTCGGGAGGAACGTACAGTGGCCTTATTCTTTCATTTCCAGTAACGAACGGAAGACCGCCGCCGAACCAGCGACGGAAGAATCGGAGAGTCGGAGAACTTCCGTCGGACGGCGATGTACGTACACGAGTGTGGAGACGGAGCACACGGGTCCGAAGAATTAGAGGACTCGGGTAAACGTGCCGAGGCGGTGCTACCGTACGGCGAGAGGAAGAGAGAACGGGCGTCGCGATTCGGATTCTTTGAATCGCAGCGACTACGACGACGACGTGGACACAAAGGGCACGGCTGAGGAGGAACTGCCTCCACGTTGTTCCTTGGTTCGGGGGAGCGAACGAGTGAAAGGGTATGAGAGAAACTGGCGAAAGAGACTCTTACGGAGGAAGAGAAAAATGTCAGGCACAGAGACTTAGAGTTTATCTCGGTTATAGTGGCCAAACTACGGATAAACATTTTTTATTTACAAAGAATAAAAAAATAGCCTATCTAAAACATCCACGACCCGAATATCTTCGCGGATTTGTTCCGATTGGCCGGGCCACGAGGCTGAAGGCTATTCAGGCGCTTTAGTCGCTTCGAAAGCGAAAAACAAAAAAAATTTTTTTTACGGCAATTACGAACAATTTTTTTTTCTTTGACATAGAGTCGGTATTGAATCCGAATTCCGGGCGAAAATATGCTTCGAAATGTATAGCATGGAATGTTTGTCTTTATCCTTCGCCCGAATATCGTCGCCGATTTGTTCTGATTGGTCGTCCCACCAGTCTAAAGGCGATTCAGGAGCTTTAGTCGCTGTGCAAACGGAAAAACAGAAAAATAATGTATGGCAATACCATGTTTTTTACTTTGAAATGGAGTTGGTGTTGAATTCGTATTCGGGTTGAAAAGATACGTCGAAATATGTGGCCCGGTATATATTTTTTTAAACCCTTCCATTTGACTTTTATATTGCAGGCTTTTTTCATTCCACGTATTTTTTCATCACTTTGTAACACAAAAAAAAATGATTTTATAACTCCATCGACGACCCGTTCACTCATTTCGCTCCCGTTTCGATATCTCGTACGAATATTCACGTGCAACAAGAAGAGACTATAATAAACGATTATATTTGATTATTCGTTTATCGACTAATCATTTAATTAAATTTCTGTTATCCTTTCACAATTACCAACATCAATTTCCGATTATTCGTTTACCATTACCAAATGCAATTGTCGATTATATTAGATTATTCGTTCACTGTTACATCAATTAATGACATTCCTATTATCCTTTTACCATACCAACATCAATATTCGATTATTTGTGTATCATTAAAGAAAAAAAAAAAAAAAAATCACCACCAACGCTCCCGAAAAAAAATGAAGTCAATTACATACAATTTTAATCTCGAACCACTGCCTTCGTTGATCCCGTTCCATCCGACGGTTTATCCTCAGCCGCGTGCACAGTGGAATAGATAAATTTACCCGCTAATTGATCATCCGTTAAATATATGGGTCAAAGTAAACGCTGCATCGCGCGGTTTGACCTGCGACTTGTTGTGCGAGCATGGTCGTGGCACTGGAATCGGAAGACGGGTGGCCAAGAGGATGCGGGGAAAGAGAGATCGTACCTGCCTGCGTGGTCTCTCGACGGTGGCGCAGCGCAGAGTGTACCCGGCATCAGCTCGGAGTAGTTCGGCCGAGAGGAAGGATCGATTCGAATTCAAAGGGAGTCGGTCAGCCGGAAATTGTATCGGTACCTTCGTTATACGTCCCCGGCGTTTATGGCAGTATGTACGGGGCATTTGTGTATTGCACACTGCGCGCTCACGTCGCCGTTCTCTCCATCGCGTTCTCCATTCCGTTCTCCAGAGTGTACACCCCCCCCCCCCTCTCCCCCCTCGCCCACCGGCAAAGCAACGACACCGATTTTCACGAGCGAAGAACACATAGAAGCGGGAACGCCTCGCCCGGCTACGCTCGCCCACGATCTTTCCCTTGTAAATGCGAGAGCTCCAGCCCTAACCCTTTCCCGACGCTCTTTCCTCTTCGTACGAGGCTCGTTTTATTTGTTCTCCAAACTGTGCTCACGGAAACGGCAACATTGCATCCACGAATATAACCACTATATTGGTTTCTTTAAAAAAATATATATTAAAAGAAAATTAAGTACAGTGTAAGCTCTCATAAATTATAAGCTCACAACCCCCACTCTACGTTCGAGCGTGAGACGAGAAGGTGTGTCAGTCAGTGCACCCAGAAAAAAAATTATTTGACGGCCACCGTTTATTTGGTTTAAGTAAAATATCTATTTGTTTTAAATAAATATTCATTTAATTTAAGTAACTATTTACTTAATTTAAATAAATATTTATTTAAATCAAATAAATATTTCACTTAAACCAAATAAACGGTGGCCGTCAAATCATTTTTTTTCTGGGTGTAGGTCTATACTCAACGTATAGGATCAACGAATACGTCACGAGGACAGACGCCGCATACTATACCAATTAATAGCTCGGCCACATGGCGATCGACAATCGATCGTCACTTCGCTATCGGGTGTGATAGAGTTCGGAAGTCAGCCCTCAAGAGGTCTCCCCGTTCTACATACAATTGAATGATTTGTCAATTGTGCGTTAGCGTTCATCGGTTATATTGTCAAATTATAAAGTGATAAAATTGTCGAGGATTGTCAGTCGGAATCGAAATCTGTCGACTCGTTAAATTGGATTGTGCGCCTCAATTGAAGTCTATTAAGAGACAATTGCGTAAGTCAACATTGTAATAAACTTATATATACCTGCCTCGAATACGTTTGTATTTTCCACTGCTGTTGCAATTTTACTTCCGTGGGTCCTCCAACGGAATACACCCCGCGCTGCCTCAATAAAGATAAGTAGTCAGTTCTAAAGTTTCTTGGTTTTCGAAACTAATTGACGTCGAATTTGTTAAAGTTAAAATTACAATAGAAGAGCCCTTTCAGTAGACGGACTTTCAAAATGTTCAGTCAATTTAGTCTAGTAGATAGAAGTCTATCTCAACGTTAAGAGAGGTTCAACTGTACTCGAAGCAGTGAATTGGAAACTGAGGGTAAAAGAAGCAGACTAGCGATAAGGGGGACGAAAGATGCTCGAACGATTCATCCGTTGTTTCGTGAAATCGTAAATAATGACTCTATTAGCCGGGCTTAACATTTCCGATTCTTGTCATTAGGTGGGGTAGAGCGGGGCAAAATGGGACAGTGGGGCAAAACGGGACGGTGAGCAAAACGCAAGTTTCCAATCATTTTTGGATGTCCCATTTTGACCTGTTGATACATCCGGATTGTCTGTCCCGTTTTGCCCTATTGTCCCATCCAAAAATGATTTGAATATGGCGTTTTGCCCCACTGCCCCATTGCGCTCTTCCCTACATTTTTTTTATTGCCGAATATATTTTGAAAACTGCAAGATGGAGAGTCGTGGTGTGTAGGAAGGATTTCAGTGTTACAGTGCCGAAGAGTGGATGGGCCGTTGCATTTTAAATTAATAATAGAGGGATAAAACCACGACTGCGTAATGAGACCCGTATCGGTCATGCATGTGTAATAACCCAAATAGCTTTTGTAAAATTACATTTGACACTCCGAAGAGCCTGCGGCGTTGGACTGTAATACAACACATATTGAGGACACGGCCCAGGGTCGGGAGCTCGTGGAACACCCGTACGAAGGGTTTCCGGGTAGCCGCGAGTGTCAGATATCAAAAGTGGCCCGACCGAGCGAGCTGCTTGACCTTTTGCGGCAAAAAGCGTCGTGACCACGCACCGGAACCTTTCCAGGAGGCGCTCCGTGCGCCAATCACTTCTCGGTTTGTTAACTGTACAGTAGACAACCGCGCAAGTTGCATCCAAATAATTTTTATCTAACCGGTAAGTTGGATCGACCTTGTCTGGCCACCGTCTGTCTACCTGCATGGCGAGGAGACGAAATACTTCTTCCATTTTGTTACCTGCCTATCAAATTCTTCCTGCTCCAAGCTTTGGTTCGGGCAAGTACTAAGTCGGGGAGTAGGGAATCCAACTTCCCCGGCCGTTCTTAATTGGCTTGTTTCCAGAGCATGTAACTTACGCGGTCTTCTACTGTAGACGAGAAAAAAAAGCAATACACAAATTGTTCGCTAAACTGACCGAAGCCTGGATAGTCATTCCACGAGGTTCGGTGTGCTTTCTTTATCCTTTTGGTCGGCTTTCTTTTTCCACTCACTTCAGAATCTGCCCGCATTTCCTCTCACAAATTGGCCAATTATTTCTTTAATTTTGTTGAAAATACTCCGATGCACAGTTCTCTGGGATTTATTTTTCTTTTATTTTTTCAATTGTTGAACAGGATCATCCATTAGCATACATCGAGGAAATAACAAGCCTGCTTACCGGGTACTTACCGGTACACGCTCACGAGACTGGAAAAGGTATACCCGTTATAGGTAAGATCTACCTCTACAGCAAGTTGTTAAAAATTATCAATCGCGCACACAGAGCAATGGTTTTTTATCCCCCTAACAAAATGTAGATCGTCAATGGTTTATTGCAACGGTGGTGAAAATATTTATTGCTGCACGAGCACACGCGAACATTTAAAAAGTAATTATCGCGCAAAATATCTAGCCCGAAGTTCGCAAAAATGGGTACATTCGCCGCGGAAATATCGCAGAAATTCACAATTCAGTGGCGCGTCTGACGATCGAGCGTCCAAGGGGAAAACAACCGTGTCCATATTCGTTATTCGTCGTGCGCTCGTTCCGATGATTCGTTCACTTTTCCTTTGACGATATTGAATTTTTGCATGCGCCACGAACATCGTTTCGATTTGCCGGAAAGCCCGTGTGTGTTGTGAAAACAATTCCTTCGATATTCCATTTTTTGCTCCCGTTCCACCGGAGAAAACATTCGGCCGCTGTGAACCTAGCTGTAAAACCACCGAATGTTTTTTTGCCGACGAATGTTTGGAACAGCGATCCCTTATGTTTCACCGACAGCGCCCCCCCCCCCCCCCCCACCTCCCCCTAGCCGCGCATCCGTGGCATATCTGTGTCACGGTACTCCGGGCAATCGAGTGAGACGACGACGACGTCGACGCCGGCGACTCGATTCGCGAAATAAAATCGTTACGCGGACCGTAGCCGATGCACGCGAGGGAAAGGAGATGTTCCGATCGATCACCCTCGTAAAACTATAAAGCTCCGGGTGTCCCGCGCGCATTCACTTCGACGGCGGGCAGGGCGAGGAGAGTTTCTCCCTTTCCGGAGGATAGCCTCATTCCCAAAGAGCCTCGCCTTCGCGGGAAAACGATCCTCACACTCCTCGTGTGTTCCGTTGCCACAGTTCATGTTTACCGATCTACCGGCAACTCGTACACAGTAAAAAAACAAAATAAAAGTTTTGTAAATTCGCGAACATCTTTTGTACACAAAAGTCCACAAATTCTTTCTTAGGCATTTTAACATCTTTGAAAGATTAACTGAATGTATTTTCAACAAGAAAAACAATTAAATCAGCGAGAAAAAAATTGTGCGATTGTAATGGAAAATAGAAAGGTGCAATAGTATCTTATGCCACGAGGGAGAAAAGTGCGTGTTTTCACCGAGTATGAAGTTTGATCCAGAAATTCACACGAGGTGAAAATGCACTTCCTCCCTTGTCGCATACGATATTTTGTTCCGACTTCGTTAAAATAACCACATTTCTTGCGTCGCAAAATCGTGATATTCGCCAATGACCATTACTCCCCGGGAGTAATAGAGCTTGCACAAGGAGTAATGAGCCCTATTACTCCCTGGGGAGTAATGAAACTGTACTGCGCATGCGCACAAGTTAGTAATAATCATCGGTCAATAATAGGCTATTTTCTGCCCGTATTGCACGCAAGAAATGTGGCTATTTTAGCGAAGTCGAGAAAAAAGTAATTTGCGGATGGGTCTCTCATTTATTACGATTTTACGGATAGCTTTCTCTGTGAGAAAGTTCCTTGATCGATTTTTGGCTTCCTCATTGAGGAAGCTATGCGCAAAATTGAAGACACGTGCAAATTACTTTGCAACTTTTTGATTGATTTCACTTGTTTTTTGAAATTTCTTCTTGCTTAACTCATTTTTTACCGATTTAAACATTTTATTATACTTTTTTTTACTGCTCTACGGGTAATCTCTCTGGTGTATCGCTTTCGAAAACACGAAGAATATTTTTGCGAATCACGATATTTCACGATGATTTTTGCGCCGGTCGTGAAGTACGAATAAAGAAAAAATCAATACCTTATACAACGTGAACTGGTGGATAGATTCTTGCCAAATTCAGTAGGGGACATGACCCTGTAATAGTTTATTTATGTAAAATTTTTCAGGCAAATATCTCAAAAACTATAAGAGCTAGAGGGCAAAAAGATAATTCTGAAATCTGAACACGAGTGCATGAAAATAACGGAAAAAAGAATCAGCCAGAACAAATAAATAAAAAGAAAAAAAAATTGTACACTCATTTATTTTTCGAATATTTTCCGATATTCGATCGCCGGAACGATACGGGACAATGTACTCGGTCACGGCCGTCGAGGAAGATTATGCGTTGACGGGGAATCGGGGTCGATGTCAACGTCTTGGGTTACACGCCGGGCAACAGATAATGTTTATCCTACTGGCAACAATGAGAGAGGGATGAACGGAACGGAACGAAGTACGTATAGAGAGTCAACCCGGCGGCGATATTCTTTTGACGCGTAAATTGCCAACGATAACTCACGAACGCCGAAGAACGTATATCCTCCGGAGCGCCCCCACGTTGTTATTACTCATTCGGGTCACGAAGGAATGTAATGGAGGCGCCGAAAGCACGCTTCATAAACGAAATGGTGATGCGGGAAGACGTTGCAAAAGCCACCCCGCCCCCTCCCCATCACGCTGGCTCCTTTTATTCGTTCCATTTCGTGCGCTTTCATCGAACCCTCCCTCCAGAAACATTTCTTGTTCGATATACAGCAAATGACGTGTTCTCCGACATCGAGAGGAAAGATATAAAACGACCCGGGGATTAGTGGAATAAGATAATCTCGGTTCGGATAGCGTATATGTTTTACTTACTGATGCCGGAAGGATGCCGGCAATTTTATTCGATGCAATTACCTGGAAATAAGGGGGAGGGGCAAAGAGGGGCTAAGAGGGAGAATTGAGTCAGACGAAAGGAATTAATATTGCATTTAAGATGTTTTTTTAACACTCGTTTTTTGCACCCGTGCCGCGGCAATTGCTATCGGTTTGAGAATGCCTCTTGAGAACTACAATATGATGACGATAAACGAAGTTCGCTGTACGTAAATAGTCGACGCGGTGCGGACGACAAATAACAGTAATATAAAGGCAGCCGGATAGTGGGAGGGAGTAATAATAAAAATTCAATAGGAGTGCGAGCCGTTGAGCTGGGAAAATGAACTTAGAGTCAACACTCCGCGTATTACAATGCTGACGTGAAAAACTAGAAATAACGGTGAGAGCGAGGCAACGAGAATTTCAAAAATAAAAAATAAAACCAACAAAAGGCGATTTTATTTTTTCATCCACGTTGAGAGGATTTTTCTTTTCGCGCATATACGTCCTGTGTACAGGGAATGCTTCGCACTCCTGGATCGGCAAAATTGCTTGCCATAGAAATTTAAACCTAACAGTTTGATATTTGAAGGAAAATCCAATTTTTTCTTCTTCTTTGTTCTTTTACTGGACAGTTAACGGATATATTCGATACACACTGCGTATAAGTTTAACAACGAGTACACGTGCCCTTTTCAGAAAGTTTAATTACTTGTTATTGCATCGGGGAAAAAAATAATTGTTTATCGAAGCATACACTGGGAAAAAAAATTGATTGTTTTAACCAAAAGTCGCGGTGACGTACGTTCAAGGCTGTTATTTGGTTAGTGCAAATAAAGTATTTTTTTGTTAAACGAATATTTGCTTCGATTCATTCAAAGTTTGTCGATCGAAACAAACATTTTTATTGTACCAACAAAATACACCTTTGAACGTATGTCGCCGCGCATTTGCTTAATCCAACCATTTATTTTTCTCGGTGTAGCTAACTAGCCGCCGGGTTTAGTCACATTCTTCACTGGCATTGTGATACGCGTCACTTGTGTGTGTGCTCACAATTTTTTGACGTTTGCCTCGTTCGTAGCACAACACGCGCCCATCGTTTACGCCACGATATTTTTTTTCTCGGAGTTATTCGTCGTCCAATCATCCGATCGGAATATACGTGTATATATACATATATCTCCACAGTGTTCTGAAATACAGTGGTATACTGGAATTCCTTTGTCGCGTCCACCCACAGAGGTTTCCCGTTAAAACGTGGATCGTTCGTTCCTTTCGGCAGTTATCGCGGGGCTCCCAAAAGAGCAAACCCGCCTCCGGTATACTATATACAGGCTCGGGCCAGCTAGCCGTTCACGGGAGAAGATGAAATTTTTACGCCCGGTGCGCACGTGAAACCTGAGACGCCACGTCGCCCATTCGTTATTTCATGTTATCCCCCCTCCCCCCGCGCTAGATCGAATGGGACGGATTTCTCTCACCCGCCCCCTCTTGCGCGAAATTAGGAAAAGGAAAATCGTAAAAATGGCTGTTGCACGTAAGTATGTAATATTGCGGTCGAGAGGAAGTTAGGGGTCGAAGAGGCCGGAGAGTGGCAGAGAACTCGAAACGACTTTGCCCTCCCCCTTCTCTGACCCCCTCTCGCCATCGCTCTCCGAAACGCGAAATTTTTCGATGAAAATTATGCAACGCTATAAAAGTGATTTGTTATTATCGAAAGTTCGAATCTCGCGCACCGGACTCGAGAAATGGGTATATGTGCCAGAGCGTCCATGCTAAAATTGCGGGTAGTTCCGAGCGGAGCCGGCGAGTGAGGACGGGAAGCGGAGGTGGTAGAAACTCATCGGGTCGTATACATACGAGCCGCCGCTTCCGGCGACGATTTTTCCAACTTGAAATATTTTTTCCTTGATCACGAAGATGAGAAACTTTTTTACCCGTTCGGTTGCCTCGGGTCTGAATTCTCAGAGGAAGACGGGGGGGGGGCATTACAATTAACACGAGACGGTACTCTTTGGTCGGGAAAATATCTACCAACTTGTAGGAGAAATAACTGTAGCTTTTCTAATTTCTACGTAGGAATGTGGTCATTGGCTTTAGGGCAACGTGAAATCGGACTCCGTCGATAACAAGAACTGTGATCCTTTTTTTATTTGTTGTTAAATAATTATTGCGTCAGTTTTGTTAAATATATTAAATAATAATTAATATTAAATATGTTAAATAAATTAGAAGAGTGTCATTGTTGTTAAACAATTATTGTTATTAAATAATAATGAAACGTGTAACGTGGATTAGTTTTCGTTACCAACCGAGCCGCTTTCACATTGTCTCGACCGTGGGGACTCTGGTAACCACGATGGATGGGAAAGCCAGGACTGCAGATTCTTCGCAAAACGGCGAAGGAAAGGGGATTTTTATTTTACGACGGCGAGAAACGAAGCTGCGAAAGGCGGTATTTTTTGCCTGGCACGTTTTCCACGCTTCTTGCGTGTTGTTTTCGTGGATAGTCGGCTTTGGGGCAATGTCAAAACGCCCTCGATAGGTAAAAAAAAACTGTAATCCATTTTTTTTCAAGAGTGTCATCGTTGTTAAATAATTATTATTATTAAATAATAATAACACGTGTAACGTGAATTACAGTTTTCGGTACCGACTGAGCCCGGTTTCACATTGCCTCGACCGTAGGGATTCCGGTAACCGCGATGGATGGGAAAGTCAGGTCTGCAGAGTCTACGCAAAACGGCGAAGGAAAGGGGGATTTTATTTTACGACGGCGAGAAACGAAGCTGCGAAAGCCGGTATTTTTTTTCGGGCACGTTTTTCGCGCTTCTCGCGTGTTATTTTCGTTAAGAGGCATACAACCGCAATCCCCTACAACTCAGCCCACCCCGAGAGCAACAGTACCAGTCTATATGATTTATATACTGTGATTTACTCTCATTCTCGAGAGGAAGAAAACAAAATTATACAACCCATATGTATACTCTCCCTATAACCATTTTTTTTTTACAACCCTCGTGAGAAGACCGAAGAACGTGTTGTACAAACATCTCCGTATATTCCCAGAGAGACCACCTATAACCGTACTGAATTATATAGGTATTCACATATATTCCGTCTATACACACACACACACACACACTTAAATACACAAATTATACTTTCTCACGCGAATGAGATAGCGTGAATTTTCATCCTATTTGAGTTGCGAGGTAAAGTAAATAGAATCCGACAATCACATTCGGCGATGCACGAATTAACCTTCGCATGTGCGAAATAAATCTGTACATTTTTTTAGACGAAAATATATCGCGTGACTGAAACGCTCATTCTTGATCGCAAGGATACAAAAATAATTGCGTAAGTTATTTCGCGAAAGGAATGAAATATAAAAATTTTAAGGATTAAAAAAAGGTAATAAAGTATCTAACAGAGCTGAACAGTATTTTAAATACATGGTATATTTTAGGTATTTTAAGTACTAAAATACTTTTCTGTTATTTCAAGTACTGTTTGGGTCCATTGAATAAATAAGCATTTTCTGTTTTTTTGGCTTTCTCATAGAAGAAGCTTTGCGAATTAAGGAACGTTATGAGAAACCGATATGAAACTTTCAATTTGATAATTGAACTTTCATACTCAACTCAAGGTGAATTCAACTTTTTCTCATTGAGAATGATTAGCTGAGTCCAAAATGCTTGGGAGATGTTAACACTATATAATGTTATGAATATAGGTGGAACAAAAAAAATGACTCGCGCGTATTTTTGTGTTAAGGAGAGTCGAATGCAACGAAATTCAGCATATGTTCGGTAATACGGAAAAAATCGGGCACGGGGGCAAACTGGGCCATAAAAAAAAGACTGACTTGCATTTCCATGATAAGCAAAAACGGTAAAACGACGTCCAGCGTATTTTCGTCGGTAACGAAACGAACAGGGCACTGAGGCGAAGCCGGCCATAAAAAAATTAAATTACTAATTCGCCTTTCCGTGTTAAGAGGTTCACATGGCCTTAACACGAAAATGCGTGGGAGCAATTTTTTTCGTTGGCCCGTTTTGCCCTATGTCCCCCTACTACATTCAATACATTCTGCCACATCCTATTCATCGGCAATCGGCATATCATTGACTTTCACGAGGTATTTTAAAGTACGTAAACGAAGTACTTACCAATGTATTTTAAGTACAAAAAGTATTCTCTATTGTACATTCACATAGTATATTGTATTTTGTATTTTTAGTATTGTCGAGTATTCTGCCCAGCTCTGGTTTCTAAGTCCTTTCAAGGACAAGAGAAATGCAAGGGCTTTTCATAATCGACTAATCGACCCTTCTCCGCTCGAGAGCCCTCCCTCAATTCCAATTTTCCCCAAGATCCGCGGTGACCGTTCTCACAGAGTCCTCCCAGGCAACGGACAAGCCAGCGGCGACGAGGGTGTGTGTACGAGAGCGGACGAGACCATGCATGATCCTGTGCTCGCCGGGTACCGTGTACATCGAATATAATACGTCCCGTTCTTGGCACGGTAAGAGGGTAGGAACGGACCGAAGTGAAGCGCGAGGGAGCAAGAGAGTGCCCGTGGAGAACGAGCGTGAACGGAGAATTCGCATTTCGCGATAAATAATAGCCCGGGATATAACAAAGGACGTCGTCGGTGCGGTATTTCAGCAACAACGAGCTGCTCTCCAAGCGTGAAGCTGCCGCTGCTGTGCCGCTGCTCGACGATCCTCCAGCTGGTGCTGTTCGGTAGCGAACTAGCTGCCAGAGATAAAGAGAAAAAAAAATAAAAAGAAAAGACTATAGACAAAGCGAGACGCAAGTCCGGGCCGGAATGGTCGAGTGTGAGTTAAAAATTGAAGAAAGCCCATGAGGCACCGCAACAGAACAACAAAAAATGTGTGAGAAAAAAAAAAATAAACAGAAAGAGCATCCGAATGAAAGCAGTAGAGGCAGTGGACCACACTTGTCGAAAGGCGTTTAACGTTTTTGTTTTCATTCCCATTCTCTGCCGCTACGATGCCGTATTGCCGTGGACCTCTTTATTTGCGCACTTTTTTCCCCCTCATCGGTTACTTTTTTCATTGATCGAGCAAAGTTCCAGGCTCGATTCATATTCTTCGGGCTATCGACGAGAAAACATATACAACGTCGCACATGGGGCTGCAGCTCTGTTCGCGCTCGAGTTTATAACGTATAAATTCACGGAGCGGTATCTAGCAGGCTATGGAGGGCAAGGGGGGGGGGGGGCTGTCTCCCTTTCGCATTTGTACAATATATAACTTTATCGTGTACACAAGAGCCGAAGCGTGCCGCGGAAGCTCCTCGAGGATAGCTACAACGATATCGGGAAGATACGAAAAAAAAAGAAAGCGCCCCCTCAAAAAATAAATCAGTGGAAAGTATTGCGAGTCAAACGGTCCCGTCCCCCATTCCGCGTAACGCCTGGCGCTCGAAGGAACGAATAAAAAAAAAATCGCTCGTTACAGATTCTCTCGCTCGTCGCAGCACGAGCAGTCTCTCGTACGTTCGACCGCGGTAAAACTGCCCGAGTGCCTATAATCTCGTCGCTCATGTCTGAGGGTTTTCTCGCTATTAAAACGCAATTGTCCCGGGCGCGTGTATCCCTCCGAGCCCCAGTCCGCCGGCCGGCACAGCCTCTCTCAGTCTCTCGCCGGTAAAACGTGGCCGAGAGTGTTACGTGTGTGCCAACGGGTTCGCGAGACGTCCGGTGGCGCGCACCTGCTCGCACGGGCCAACGAGGATAAAGGGCTGTGTTATACGACGTCGTATGCCAGCGCTAGGCTGTGCGCCGTTATGCCGTTCTCCTCCGAGAGAACTTGTAGATATACGTGTTACATTACTTACGTGTATGCTCGACGATTTATGCACCTTGGAGCGATCCCTTTCCTCTGCCTCCGGTCGCGCGGCGTCTTTGTGATCTTTCACTGACGAGAACGAAGATTCTCGAGCGCGGCGGAGAGTTCGAACGAAAATGTCCAAACACGCACGAAAACAAAAAAACGCGCACAGAGTTCCGACGAAATATCAAGCTTTAAGAAGCCGGCGTGGAAATATTTCGTGGCTATTGGTCGACAAAACCGTTACGATTTTCGCTCGCAATGGCGGACCGGGTAACAAACTGACTTCGTTGCCTAGCGACGAGCTACCTGCGGAGAAACAATGAAAACGCGACGCTTTGTTCATACCATAGTTTTCTATAATATCCTATTTCGACTCGTTGACAATAACATTTGCACTCACTCGGTCGGAAGTAATGTACGCGACATGTTTACGTTTTACCGAAACTGTCCACGGATTAATTACGATCGCGCGCGTCCACGGAACCTCGGCTGGAACTGCACGTCATGTGCGCTGCGCGACTGATCGTTGGTCGTGTGAGCGAGCGGGACGGAGACACATCCGTAAGATTCCCGAGCGCGGTGGAGGGTCAGATTGAAAATGTTAAACGCAAAAAAAAAAAAACACGACACAACATCCGACAAAATATCAAATTCGAAGACGCTAGCTAGAAAACATTTCGGCGTTAGTGAGACGACAAAACCGTTACGATTTTCTCTCGCAATGGCGGACCGGGTAACAAACTGACTTCGTTGCCTAGCGACGCGCTACCTGCGGAGAAACAATGAAAACGCGACGCTTTGTTCATACCATAGTTTTAGTCGCGAAGGTTATCCTATTTCGACTCGTTGTCAATAACATTTGCACTCACTTGGTCGGAAGTAATGTACTCGACATGTTTACGTTTTACCGAAACTGTCCACGGATTAATTACGATCGCGCGCGTCCACGAAATCTCGGCTTGAACTGCACGTCGTGTGGGCTGCGCGACTGATCGTTGGTAGTGTGAGCGAGCGGGACGGAGACACATCCGTAAGATTCCCGAGCGCGGTGGAGGGTCAGATTGAAAATGTTAAACGCAAAAAAAAAAACACGACACAACATCCGACAAAATATCAAATTCGAAGATGCTAGCTAGAAAACATTTCGGCGTTAGTTAGACTACAAAACCGTTGCGATTTCCTCTCGCAATGGCGGACGTGTTAACGAACTAGCATCGTTGCCTAGCAACGCGCCGCCAATGAAAAACCAAAGAAAACACGACGCTTCATTTTACTCGCACTTTTACTTTTATTTGCCCGTACTTTTATTTGCTCGATCTCTTACATCGACTCGTTGTAATCTCTTATTACATCGAGACGTTTACGTTTTACCGAAACAGTCCACGGGTCAATTACGATCGCGCGCGTGAATAGAACCACGGCGTGGACTGCACGTTGTCGTGTGCGCTGCCCAACTGACCGTTCGTCGTGGGAGCAAGAGAGACGGGGACATTATCGATCGAACGACCGACCGACTTTACCGCTATCCCACTAGCGCAGCGCGCTTCACGTTTGTGCGAATGAGCTATTATCGTAAATGTAAATCGAACTTTAACGAGCGGACAGTTAGTGTTATCTATCGTTATATATGTCGCGCCTAATACTACTTCGAGCATTCGGAAACTAGATGGTAAATATAAGAATTCGACGATCCGGAAATCATAATATTCCGGTGGATCCCCCTGAAGATATCTGCAAAATCATAATATTGCGGTGGATTACTCTGAAGATATCTGCATGAGACTAAATTTCATCAAGTTATAACAGGTGTGTTTCACATCGCACGAACTTCGCTAGGGTAAGTCTGCTAAAACAACAATATTCTATGAGTAAACAATTTGTATTCTTCTTAAAGCAGTGCATCGGGGGAGACTTGCCAGTGATGAAATTTGATGGCATGCAGATATGTTTAGGATCATGAAGCAGCGTTTAGAATTTTGCCAGTAAATAGCACGAGTTGGTGGGAAAATTGCGTCATGTGCATGCGCAGTTGCTTACGTTTTTGCCAGCATTGAGTGCCTAAAACGTTTACGAGCATATTGCGAGCAAGTTATCGGCAAGGTTTTGCGTCTCACTATGAAGATTTATTTGCTAGAATCATGGTTATTTTAGGTGATATTTAATTTCAAAAATGAAAACATTTATCAAATTTAAGTGCCTTAATCAATTCTCACAAAAATGCAATACCCAGGTCTGTTAGTGCTACGATTTAGTCCAGCACCAACAGTTTAGTTTGGTTTGTCGATTTTACAAAGATATATCGACACTGAAATAAACCTGAGCGTTTGACCCACGAAGTCTTATTTAATTAAACGGATGCACATGAGCTGTGCAGATTTCCACCTTCTAAGAAAGCACGTCACATTTAATAGTGTTAAACCTCTTCAGTTAATTCGCCCTACCGCAGCATAAGAACCATCGGGTCTAAAGCTTTATAAACCATTCTCTGGTAATGATAAGAAATCAGCTTATAGGAACCGTTGTTTCATTTTTACCGCCAATATGCTGGAATCTCGTGCTAGCTACTATTCTTGCAATAATGCTGGCAATTCGTTGGGCACTTTGTTGACAAGTTGTTGAAACCGCAGATTCCATGCGATGCAGGCATATTTATGGGAAGGAAACGACAAAGCTTGGCGGCGGGCAATTGCGCTTGTTTGCCTGTGCTACGGTTGGCTATCTGGGTATGCATCCATCGTTCGCTGACGCGCCTCGACGACGGTGGAACGCTCGGACAAAGGAGAACGGTCGAGGATCGGAGATGGAGGAGAGCACGGAAAAAGGAGATACGTCTCAGACGGTAATTTGGCGGTTGTACTGTTCGTGCCCGCGCGGGCACGTGCACAATCACGACTTTATTCACGGATATCCCTGTATGAATGCAGCCGCTAATTCACCGAGGGAGAGAAATCAATCCTAATTGTGAAAAAAAAAAATATATATATATATATAGATTAACGAAATGGAGAAAGTCCGAGGAGCCGAGGCAATCTTTCCTCCGATCAATCTATTCCGGAACAGTGTGTGTGTGTGTGTACTCCGTAAGAGCGCGCGCCGAGCGCAGTAGTTCGCCACAACAAATTCCTCGGTCAAAAACTTCTCTCGCTCCTCGGACACGTAGCTACACATCTCGGCTACGTGATCGGGGCTCGCGGTACGGAGGTTTTCTCACGATTTCGAAATCATAAACTCGGGGCGCTCTCACAATGGCTCGCAATCGGCGGGAAGGTTCTCGGTGGCCCCGAAAGTCCGAGCGGGTAACAAACCTTATTCAGACAAAAACTTTCGGCGGTAAATCGAATCCGAGTGGTACACAGAATCGGGTGGACTTCGCCGGGCTTGAACGGAATTACGGCCGAGAGGCGAGGGGCGCGATACGGGAAGAAATGGGCGAGAGTGGTCGATAGGAAGCGGGATCGAGAATATCGAACGAGAAACGTGCGAAGAGGGCCCCGTTCGTTGCGTCGGTCCATGCTGGCCCTCGCGGAGAGCCGGAGGTCCCGAGGATCGGCCAGCTGGTCGGTCATACGTTCCTCGCCGATCCGCGTGGGCAAACGGAAGACGGAGGGCAAAAAAAATATAGGAAACGCGTGCGGGCGGCGTTGACGGAGTTTGCCGGCAGGCAGAAGCGTCGAGGAACGTGCGAGGCAGGGAAAAGGAGGGATCCTTCGAGTCGGCCGGCCGAGAGAGGAGGACGGAGAGCGGCGGCAGCTAGAGGGGATGCTCGACGGGCAGCGGATTGGACGAACGCGCGTCGAGCGGAGGGGGACCGACGGCGAACACTGTGGACAGTCGGGCGCATGTGCGACTCGTGACGGCACAGCTTCGCGCGGCGACGCTCAGTCTCGCCGGTCGCAATCCCGTGCAGATATACGCGCAATTACACTCCCGTCGGTGAGTTCGGGAATATTAGTTTTAAACGTTAACAGTATCTCGCAGTTCCGACAAAATTTGCCAATCGATTTGTGTCGAAACGCGACATAAAAAAAAAAAACAAATCTCCAACTCGCCCGTTAAACAGACCGTCGCGTGTCACATGGTGTTCGCGCAGGGAACTCGTTTACAGTGAAACGGGGCCTCGGCGATCTTCTGAGCAGTGAGATACGAATGCGTTGGCGACGATATCCTTCAAAATATTATATTGAAGAAAAAAATATTAAAAAATTGACAGTGATGGTTGAAAGTGATGTTGAACAAAAAAAAGTTGTAAGGGATTAATAAGAGTGTGAGAATTCGAGAGGGGGTCGAGTTCAACGTCGAGGCGGGAAGGATAAGCCTCGACCGCGGAGAGCCGGAGTCAGTTGTGACGAGAGGCGTGTGCGTGCCGGGGCAGCGAGGTGGTCACGTCGACGAGATTTTTCTCCGGTCGTCGCAACGTTGCTGGACCGATTATCGTTATCGAAGATTCGCGAAAGTTTTACGGTTTGATTTATAGACGCTGCTGTCGGTGTGACGGTCATCGTCCGACGAGGCACGAGAGAGTAGTGTGCTCCGACAAATCAACGACAAGATCGATCATATCTCGGTGAATATCGCGTTACAAAGTTATCCCGATCCGATCGGTCGCCAGAAACTGTTTTCACCTACGGCCATTAGTGTGACTACGCGCGTCAAAAGTGAAGTAATTACTTTCGTGCGCAACAACTCGTCGTTCGAAGATTTTTTTTTTATAAAAAAAAAAAACTGCTGCGAGTGACGAATCGACCTTCAAACGTTTTTTGCTCGAGGACAAAGTCGGCATCGCCATGTCTCGACTACCGTGGATAGAAGTGACTCTGCTCTTCGCCATCGTCGCAGGTAAGAACCCATTCTAGTATATTAGCCGTAAAAAAAAAACACACACTCACACACATATCAACTCCGTCCACTTGTAATATTAGCAAAAAAAAAAAAAAACCGGATTAATTGTCCAGAGCGTTGGATTACACTGGGAAAAAAGCAAAAAGAAAAAAAAACCTAGTGACGCGGGGTAGCGACGAGAGTCGATTAAAGCTTAGCGAGCGCGCTCGTACAATTCCAAACGAAGTGATAGCGTAGTGGTGCAGGCAGAGTGACGAGAGAACGGCTATGAGAGCTGTGGCAGTGGGCGAGCGAGCGGAGAGCACGTGGACGAATTTAGTGGAGTTGCCTCGCTGCTCGGATCACAATACAAGGGAATTCTCGTTCGTTCGTGGGTGCGGGAACTATGACATCGTAAACGCCGCTATACGTTGTTTTCACTGACTTTTTGCGGGCTCGGGCTCGCAGTGGCGTAACGTGCGTTTAACTCGTTCGTGGGAAGCGTCCAATCGCTTGTAAAATTACGAAATCCTCGGGATCACTGGGCCGACGGCCGAACACAAGCAGCGCTGACTTTTCTAGCGTCGTCGCGTTAACCGCCGGTTCTTCGCTCTCCTCGCCGTGCCAGTCGAAATAAAGGGCGACGGTTAGGTGGGGACAGGGGGAGGAGAAAATGTCGGAATAAAAAACTCGCGGATTCCTTGCCAACGACGAGAAAAAGAGTAGAAATGTTTCTCTTTCTATCCGTTAGAGATATCGATGTGTATAACACAAGAGTTCTCGGGTGCTTTCTCGCTGCGTGGCGAGCGTGTCGGTTGGAAGCTAGTAAACAGAGGGCCAGCAAGAAAGAACGCAACTCCAGAAAAACTTCCTTCGAGTCGAGCGAGAATGATCTTACCGTGACAGCTTTAACTTCCGGGACTATATTTTTCAATTTTTTTTCTTTTGATATGTAATACGTTTCTTGGATCGAAGGGACACAGAAACATCGTATGAAATTCTTTTATTCGTTCGAATTACATCTTTATTGCTGGGCGAGACTTTTTTTCTTGACACTGCGGTTAAATCTTAGACCGTCAATCTTTGATTCAGAATTGGTTCTAGATATTTTTTTTCCTAACCTTTCGTTTTTTTTCTGACAAAAAGAAACTCGCACGTCCCCGTCGGCGACGGGAGGACGCCGGGAGTGGAGTATTCCTTGATTAAGCCACCGGGAGAGAACTATAATCAGCCCCGAGTCAGATGAGACACGAGGGCAGAGACTTCCAGAGTTCCCTCTTACTCCCTGAGAAAATCATTTTCTCCACCCCCTCCCCCCAGGTTCTGTCACCGCTTCCGCTTCCGTCGTGATACTCGGAAACGCTCTCCTTACGTCTCATTTAACGCGAATGAAAATTATTTCCTCCGTCCCCCCGCCCGTCTACGCATTCCTCTGCTCGCAATTGATCGACCGGCGACGGAGGAAACACTTGACTGACTTCAATAACAATTATAATGATAATAGTGATTCGCTCCTTTAGTTTATCGTGTATCACCGAACGTTCTCATCTTTTCCGTTTGTGATACTCGCAGGCTTTCCGATCTCCGGTTAAACGACACGTTTCTGGACTGTGTAAAAAAGAAAATACCGTTGAACCTCGATTTTCCGAACACCCATTATACTAACCCTCTGTTATCCGAAACGCCGCCGGTTCGGATAAAGTTTCTACTATCCGAACTATTGCGCCAAATTCTTATGTCCTTACATCGTTGCGCGCTATAAACAACAAACCAATTCAACCACGCTCGACCTCGCATAGGACTCGGACAGCGTTACCATGCATGCACATTAATGTTATTTCTCAAATATAAATCATAATTATTTAAAATATGTGTACTGTATTTTTGTTAATATCCTGGTTGCCACGGGCCCGGAAAACCTGGAATACCGGGTAAAGTCAGGGAATTTGTTGGGACCTGGAAAAGTTAGAGAAAAGTAATGGTTTTTTTTTAACCCTGGAAGTTTTTTGAATCTGATGGCTTTTGTTTAATGCCATGCTACATGTACATTTTTCGTTTCAGCAAACTTGTCGACTATATACAGCATCTATATTACTATGTCGTGAAATTATTTTCGTTGGGAACTTTTAACGCTGCCAACCGAGTTTAATATATTAATAATCATTATACATTATATTTTACGTTATTTTTAACTGTTTTTTTTTCCTGCCCTGATCGATAGAGTGGAAAACTTAAATTTTTGTTGTGAAAAACCGGGAAAAGTCAGGGAATTCCAGTTGGAGAATTTCGTGCCAACCATGTCTATGTATCGCTATATGTAGCACTATATCGTTTAAGGATGTTGTGCCGAAATCGCGGGAGGGGTACGGGAGACGGGCTCCGCTGACCGCGTTAGTCACTGTGCGAGGTAGAAATGCGGACAAAGCAAGCGGCTAGACAGAGATAGAGTTTTTAGTTTTTTGAATTTATCTCAGAAACAAAAGCGTGAATCTTCTTGAAATTTGGACACAATCTGTCTGATAGTGTGCTCTTCGCTGTGTTAGGTTCTCTTTTTATTCGAATCTAACAGAAATCGGTGGCAAAAATCGCCATATTCTGTCGTTACCAACCGCTTTCCGAAATGTTTGCACGGTACCGTGTCTGCGCGTAAGTGGCGCTTTGCAGCCATGAGTTTAGTAAATTCCTGACGCATACGCAGATCGGCTTCTTTGCATGCGATTTACTTTTGCGTGCGATTTCTGGAATTTGTTGCACACTGCTCGTACTTTATTGCACGCTGGCTGTACAGCCCCACAATCAGCAGGCACGGAGTAGCACTTCTCCTGTATTCGTTACATAAAACATTATGCGATATCAGTGCGGTGTAACGAACATCATACGCTGACTGTGAAGTAAGACTCACTTCACAGCGTGCGTATAAAGTTCGCTTTACCGCACTTGTATCACAAGGTACTATCTTTCACGCATTACTAAAAAAAACTAAATGGTCAAAAAATCTGAAAAAATTGCAAACGATTCGGTGTGTTTTTGCCTGCAAAGTAGCAAAGTTTTATAGCGATCGAACAGAAACGCGTTCTGGTTCAAATATCCTTAACGCAGCTTCACAGTTCCGTTCCACGAATTTTCATTAATCCGAACGAGCTCCGGTACCAATCAATTCGGACAATCGAGGTTCTACTGTACAAAAATTATTAATGCAAAAAAATAATAATAAGAAAAGCAACAAATAAAGTAACAAAAAAAAATCCTGCTCGTCCCGTCGGAGAGACGAGTTGCTTGATTTAGTAAAGTTGTTAGTTTCCATAGTCCCGGAGCCTGCAATCAAGCCGAGGACGGTAATTATAAGCACCGTGAATAATGAGAGCGTCGGACGTCTCGCCGGGGGGTCGTAAGCGGGCGATCCTCCGTCCGGGAAATCGTATCGTGCCCATGAACAGTAAACCCCGGCCAACCCCGTTCTCCTCCCGCCCCCCAGCTCTATCGGATTACGTCGCAGCGCGTCGAGATACCGAAGCTCACGGTGTGACGAAAAGTGCCGTAAGTCTCTCGAAAGAGAGTGAGAGGCGATCCCGATGATGCAACGTGAAAACGGTTTCTCTAGCCTGGCATTACAGGGCCTCCCGTTCCTGCTTCCCTCCTTCCGCTCGCGGCCGCCCTCTCGCCCTCTCGCCCTCTCGCCACCTCGGTTACACAGTGCGCGCCCGCGAGCGGATATCTCGAGAGTTGCACGCCAGCCGGGCGAGATGATCGTTACTGGCTTTTCGACTACTCAGCACCGGCGGAAAAGCGGACTCTAGGTTTGACGGTACATAATCGCTACTCCCAGTTGTACTTCCGGTCTGTCGGGTAGGTCGAGGGTCGCGCCTACCTCACCTTCCTCACCTTCCTCACTTTGTCCCGGCGACGTGCGGGCCTTCTCGAGGTTACGAGGTATTAAAGCCGCGGCACGAGCCGACGAGGGAGCTTCTGAAACTCGTTCCAACCCCCCCGCCCAACGCCGCGGTTCCAGTGGCCTCTCACTGCTCGAGAGTCGCTCAAATTCTCAAACTTTACGGACTGCCAAATGACTAGCCGTTATACCATTCCGTCACGCCTCGACCGCCAACAACTTCTCTCTCCGGTGGGAGAGGGACCTTTCTCTCGCTCGTCTCATTTATCCTAAGTTATTATAACGCTCTCGACATTATTGTAAGCATTATTATGTTTGGTATAAAGGGGAAGCTTAAATTTGATAGTTTTTCTTTGACGAGCCACTCGGCTCGGTTGAGTTTTACCTCTGGCTCGTAAGGCCTCTTTATTGCACGAGGCGACACAACTGGGGCGGTGGGGGGAGAGGAGTAATGCGTGTTGACTATGCGATGCATATCGGTACGGTATTAAAAAAAAATTTATAAAACGTGAAATAGGGACGGAATAAAATTTTGTGTCGCTGCGTGTAGTTTTATTTTTTTTTTCGTTGCGTGCTTCCGATCGTCGATGTTCGATCCGCCGCAAAGTTTTACGGTCGAGCATCGGCGCTACCGATCCGACAAATATCGATGTTGAAAATAAAAATAATCTTCCGGCGGGGCAGTGTCTGCGATGCGCTTTGACCGGGGCATTAGCCGCTGGGATGCATGGCGAGAGAACGTCGAAATAAAATTTGTGTTCCCGCTCGTTCGGTTTGGCATCGAAGTTTTTGATTCAATACCGCGGAGTAGCGGGCGGATTTTCTACCGGGGCGAACAAATGTAATGAATGGCGCACGCGCGTCATATTTTTTATTATTTTTGTTCTTTATCTTGGGGATCTCCATTATACGCCCGAAGTTAAGTAGATTATACGCATGCATATAGGAGGTGAGAAAATCCGCACGTAAAATTCACGGTTGAACCGTGTTTGTTTCGTGCTTTTCCGCTTTTTGACGAAAGCTTTGAAAAAAAAAAAATTGCTTCGCCATCGCGGACCAAGCTGAGGGTCTGCGAACCCTGCAATTTCCATATGGCCTGGGTGAAGAGCGGCTTTCGTGAATCCACACCGTGCGGCACACGAGTCAATCTCTTCTTCTATCGGTCCTGGAGATTATGAAAAAAAATGTGAACATCGAGATTTTCACAAAGCTTCTTTATGTAATCTACTTTTGTGTAGAAACAAGCTTGTATGAACAATCATTTTTGGTGATTATTCGGCTTCATCATGGAGGAAGCTTTGTCGATAAAAGAAAATATTCGCGTTTGATAAATGTGACTGTTTGAAAATACACAAAATTACTAATTTCAGCAATGTTCACTACAATGATTCCCTATAAAAATTGTATTTAGTCGTCGTTTCGGTGCCATGCCTGATGTATTTTTTCCCACCGATCTCGAATCTGCCAGTGATTTTACTCGTAACTCAATATTTGATACTCCAGGTACAAGAGTTTCAATTTTTTGGTTCTGAGACACACACACCCACATCCAGACATTTTTTTCTGGATATGATTGTCCGATGTGTTGGAACATTCTGAACACGTTTTCATTAAAATCCCGATAAATAGTTTTTTTGTGGAAACAAAGTTTTTTCTACGAGGAAGCAAAATGAAAATGGAAGAGGATGACGAAAACCTGCAACATCGGAAGTAAATAGCCGCGCCGTTGGACTTTCTCTCGATTGTACCGTTCGAAAATTTTTCCGATACTTGACTGTCGACAAACTTACTACGGTAGTAGTTTTTTTTTTATTAATCAATTATTCTTTCAATTTTCGCTCGATTGTTACAGTAGTCGACTTTTTAATATACCCATGCAATAGCCTGCGGGTGTATATATATATAATAGTGTCGGGACCAGAGGCAGAGGTAACTTTATCAAATGTCTTTGAGGCTGTAGAGGAACATTGTTCGATCGGGGTTAAAAGTAAACGTCGAATCGGATTTACGAACGTTGTATAGCCGTAGGAGGATATGAGAGAGTGCGAAAAATGGACGCTATTGCCGAGGGATGAAACGGAAGATCGTATGTGAGACGGTCCGGCGAGGGTGGTACGCGGCGGCGAGGAGAAAAAGTGTCGCGCGTCGCTCCGACTGGTCAGAAAAGTATCCTCGGGGATAGAAATAAGAGTAAGTGGTGGATGAAATAAATGATCCTTTTGGCTCAGCTAGAATATCCGGTAAGCGGAGTACACATCTGATTCTATTTCTCTAAACTATATCGGAGGCTCGGAGCATCCTTTGATCCATTCACCGTAAACGTTCGCTCAACGGGTGCGACTATGATAACAGGTAACAAAATAACACGGAAATATAACGATGCTGTTCAATAAGTTATCTTGACTCGGGTTATTTGTTCACGTTATTCTGGCGTGTGTTATTTTTCTCGCGTTATTTTGACGTGTCTTATTTCTTAACGTCACTCTGACGCGTCTTTGGCTGACTTGGCCGAAAAGTCTCTGAAAGAATAGGCGACACACTGAATATATTTCACAAAAAGAAATGAAAATGGGACGCAATGTTGAAATTCGATTCGAATCCACGGCGATGATATTTGTACACCACGGAGGGTAGCGAAACTAAGAAAAAAAAGTGGAAGGATACGTGTATCAATAGTCTGGTCGGATTCGTGTCTGCAAAAATTGTCGTGAAACGGGGAACTGCGGACGAGAGAAATAAGGGATGAAACTAGGGAGCACACAGTGTCTCAGGGAAGCCGAGAGGGAGGGTTGGCTGATGCCACAAACCGGCGAAACTGCTGGCAACAGAGTGAAAAAGAATGAGAGAATCTCCAGAGCCGAGCAGTATAGGGTCGGTGAACGGTGGTATCGGGAAGACGGGAATGAGAAAAAGAACGTTTGAAGGGGGGTAAGAAATGAATGCTTCTCAAACGTGCTTTATGTGAGTTAAAAAAAAAAAAAGTGAAGTGAAAAAAAGGAAACAGTCAACTTGAGCGGTCTTCATACCGAAGTCGAATTTCCTATACTCTCTTTGATCGGGGAAATAAATAAATAAATAAAAATAAAATCAAAATCAAAACCGAGATCCCTCGCGCGGTTTCTTTCGCGACATTCCTCTTGCGCCGGTAGCGGTACCGCGTTTATTTTCACGAGCACACCGCGACGGCGTCGCATTCTGGTACCTCATCGAAATCACGACGTTCCCGGGTACTTCGAGTTCTTCCACAAAGCCCGCGATCGGTACGTACTTTGTACATGAACCGCAATGAAAACGTCGTCGAAGAGAGCTCCGCTCTTCGTTTCGAGGCCGCGGAGGTATTTTATTTTCGTCGTCGGCGGGACAAGACGAGGTGAGAACCGCCGAACTCGCATCAACGTCATCCGCCCCTCGACGTTTTCCGGGCAACACCGCCGGAGAAATGCGACGAACGAACGAAGAAATATTCTCCGATGCTTGTGCGGAACGGCCCGCGGCGTCATTCCTGGAAAAATTCGATTCGAGATGGGATCGACAAATACCCGCTATGCGCGAGAGGTGCTGAGTGTGAACGCTCGCGCCAAAGAGTTATTTCGTCTATCGAATATCTACTATGCTCGTGCAGCAGATAGGGACTAACGTTCTGCGTTTCTCTCGAGACGCACACTTCTTTTTTTTTTTCTTTCAATTCTTTCTTTATTTCTTTGAGCTTCGGTTCTAGGAACTGCATGAAAAAGTATGATATACTCGACTATGGACTGCTATTTGACTATAGAATCGATATATCGTATTCACCTGTACTAGAAAAAATTGCAAAATTCGAGCACGCGAGAGCGGGCAACATGGAACGCCGGGGCAAAACGGTCGGGTTTTATCTTTATAGGTTAAGTCAGGGTGATATGGCAACGCGGGAGATATGGTTACCCGTTATGTCTTTTAACGTATCAAACGAATGGGGCTGGCGTTTGCACATTTTTTAATACATGTGCATACAATATGATTGCACATACAATTATCATATTGTATTTGGAAGGATCAGTAAGACATGCCACGTGGCTATGTTCCCCGAATTTTCGGGTGGTAAGGCCCGTAAAACCGTTTTCTTTGTAGTCTGGCGACCAAAGTATTTGACGGAGGTAATTATTGTCGTTCTGTAGTTCATGTAGACAACATAAAGTATACTACGAAATGTTTTGTGCGATCCATCTGTGCTTTTCGACGCCTAATCGCCTACCCATAGCGTCCGTACTTATTTAAAGAGCCACAATTGAATCACGCATTGAAAATATCGAAAGTTTTGGGTGAATTTAATAATAATAATAATAATAATAATAATAATAATAATAATAATAATAATAATAATAATAATAATAATAATAATAATAATAATAATAATAATAATAATAATAATAATAATAATAATAATAATAATAATAATAATAATAATATAGATATTTCGACGTATACAGCAGTATTCATTACCACAGCGTTAAAACATATAGAACAAAACAGCAAAGAACAATGGTGTACGGTAAAAAAAATGGCGTTCGCGTTACGGCATTATAAAAGTACACAGTTTTCTCCGGTGTCTCCGTGAGTGGTCCGGCGTTACGGTTTCGTAGGTTTTTCTGGGGATGCCAGGGCCATGGGCACCCGGCCGTAGCGCGCAAGAGTTAAGGTCGTGCACGCGGGTGTACACTAACCTCGGGAGCTGGCAATATTGCGCCGCAGGGGCCTAACGCCGTTTGGAAGGAATTTACGAGCGCCCGCGCCCCGGCTTCGAGAACAGTTGTCGCGCTGTTCTTTTTTTTTATTGTATTTTTTTTTCTTCCTTCCTTCCGACATCTCTCTCTTCTCTCTCGTCGCGAGGCCAGCGCTGTAATGAGCGCAAGGGGCGACAGGGATGTGGGGGAGGGGGTTGTTGACTCTCCCTCGTACCGCTCATCCCAGCCCGGTGGCGAGGTTCTCCCGTCGCGAAATTTAACTGGAAGCCAAAAGCAACACCGCGTTCCTCGTCGACGTTTTCTTCTTCGTTGTCTTACGGGCTGGCGAGCAGGTGATGAAGGCAGGCAGCGGCGCGAGGATCGGCCAGCTGCGCCGCGCGAGTCTGGAATTACGAGAAGGAAAACAAAGGCGAAGGGTTGCCCACGAGGGAGAGACGCGACCTCGCGCCGGGCTGACTGTTGATCCGCGACTGCTGCGAATGAAGAGGACCGCTTCTCGCGGTGTATAATTTTAGATACGAGATTTGTACGTCCTCTTTGCGTTTTCTATTTGACTCGTAAAAGCCGGGAGAACCGTGAACGATGGGCGAAGCTCGGGGGATCTCTTAGTTTAATAATATACACTGGTTGTCCCAACCGGTGGCACCGGGAACGCCATAATAAACGATATATATCCGGCGTGGGCAAGACACCCGGTGCTTCGCTCCCGTAAACTTTTGCTCCATCAATTGCCGTCTCGCACGGCCGTGCGAGAAATACCCTACGAGACGGTACTGGGAATGAAAGGCAGGACCGATATGGACCTATGTTGGGTGGCCGTTGATGATGCTCATGGTGGCCGTTTTTTCCCCGCAAAAAAATTCCATGAATTTTACCTGACTTTTCACTGACCAATTAAAAATTTTCCCTGACCAAACTTCTAACGACTTCTATTTTTTAAAAATTAATTATGCAAATGAAAATGCCTAATTAGTGTATTACTATTTAATTCTATTTTTTTTTTAAATGATCCTAATTTTTTTTAAGGCTCCCTTTTATGTACTTCTTATTTATTCATAGAAGGTTCGGCGACAATTTACATTTTCCCTGACCAATTTTGAAATTCCCTGACTTTTCCCTGATTCCCTGACCAAGATTTTTTTCCCTGACTTTTCCCGGTTTTCCCTGACCGCGGCCACCATGATGCTGTGCCAATACTTGCACTTTGTGATATTCCGACTAGAGGGATCTTTCCGTCCGATCATTGGATGGGATCGACGAGGATCGTAGCGGTAATCCGACGACGCATTTTCTGTAAATTGTCGGTGAGAGCAGATTCCGAATCGTTAGTGTTTAATAAATTGTGACAGGAAAGTCAAATTCCGAGTCTTTAACTATAAGATAACCGAAATGTTTGTCAGCACTATCGCTAAGATCCATGCGACCTAGACGAAGTATGGGACTAGCGAGTGAGAGAGTCAACGTCACAGGTTCTCGCCGAGCAAGGGCGTCAAATGAGGACGAATGAGGGACGTCCTCTAATGGACTTAATTACCGACTCGCATCGATCCGCATCGTCGGTCACACAGAGAGAGGCAAAATCAATTACTCGATAACCCCGAGATGGGCGACAAATCAGCTCTCGAGGAATCTCAACCAGTTACCTATTTTGTCAGATTGATTGTTGAACTCGTACC
Source organism: Exephanes ischioxanthus (assembly GCA_958510785.1). Lineage (NCBI taxonomy): Eukaryota > Metazoa > Arthropoda > Insecta > Hymenoptera > Ichneumonidae > Exephanes > Exephanes ischioxanthus. Next base: position 17,179,458 of record OY294020.1, on the reverse strand, counting down.
AATGGTCTGTGGTAACATTAAAACTGTAATTGTCAAGTGAATTGCGCGATTCGCTCGATAGGTAACTTATAATAAAATGTATAGTAAAATGACACGGTAGTCAAATGAACAGATTTGTATTCCGCCTATGTCTTTTCGTCTATTCTATGGAATATTGCAAATTTTCTCCATTTCCTCGCGTCTGCCAATCAAACTCCCCTGCGATTGTTTCATAATTAATATGTGTCAGACGAGCGAATTTAATATGATACCACAAATAGTCGTTTGTTAGTTCTTTTAAAACTTATTGACGCCCAAATTCAAATCGTCAAACAAGAGCCCTGACAGCCGTACACCCGTAGGCCGTGTCAAGTGTGGCTTTTGTCGATATCGCTGAAAATGTACTCGTCAAAGGGAGCCTGTTTCAAAATTAATAACCGTTTATTTGCCTAGTTTGCAAAATACAATGAGGAGTAATGAATCTTCGAAGTTTCACATTCCTCCGGCTCGACGGGCTCGTTAGAATTTCGCGAGATAGTTGAAGAATTTTGTCAATGGTATTTTATAGGTAAACTTAAATTTGTCCATGTATCGTGTCAGGAGCTTCGAATTACTCCGGCAATGAGAATCTTGGGGTGTCAGCGAAGGGCGGCCGAGTGGTGAGAGATGCCCTCACGTTCGACCTCCCTCCGTCCCGTTATCAAAATTCCAGGACGTTCCGAGAGTTTGGCCCCGAAGACCTGAAGCGCAGCATCTCAACCATCCTGCTCTCTCCGTCCCCGTCATCGTTCCGGTATCGTTATCGGTCGGCCATAGGATCCCAGGCGTGCTTCCTCGCAGTACCAACAAATATTGCCCTTAAGTTATGTACGAGAGAAATAAGCCAAGAATTCATGCACTTTTCCTCGTAATTATTTTTGCTAGATCCGGCTAATATCTTTTCTGGACCACCTGCAATACTGAAATTAGACTCAGATTTTATTTTCCTTAATAATCAAGCGTCATCTTTACACCACTACCCGGTTATTCAAAATCAGCCTGTTGTTACAAATGAAAAAGGATGTATAAAAATAAATTAAATATTTATTTTTTTACATCTTGATTCGTATTACCCACTGGCTGCTGTCGACCACACTCTCCCATTCGCGACCAATTCCATAATTTCTTGTCTTTGATAGCGACGTGTCCTTGTTCCTCCAGGCAGGCTCTCCAGATGGTTCTACTCTCCTGTTTGTCTACTCTCAAGCTCGCGTAGTTTAAAGCAAACCGCAATTGCATCGCGCGATTGACCGAGCGAGACGCGAGCGATTGTTGACCTTTCCGATCCAATGTGGAAGACGAACTTCTCGGTATGTACTGTAAACGTTCCATCGCAAACAAACAAATAGCGGGTGGGGGACAGAAAGTGACATACTCTCCTCAGCAGCAGGTACATACCATCAGCCCAACGTCATCAATGTCTAAGGTAGCTTCCTGAAGCATTAGTCGATTAGTCTCTCTCCGCGTCCTTCATGATATACGATCCCATCATATACAGTCTAATCTCGGAGCGTTTCGCTGTGCAAACTCAGTCGGTTGTCGGACATTCTAGCGATCAAGGCAGGACCCGAGATACTGTCAATTACACTCCGTGCATGTCCCCGGTATCCCTGCGGTAGCTTCACCGAGGCATTGCGGGTTCCTCGAGTCAATCTCGCCATCGGCTAAATTCCCTGTTGCGAAACGGTACATAATTCCTATCCAGAGCCTCGTTCTGCTGCAGCGTCAGATGCAAAATTCCTTCCCGTACTATAAACAGGATGGAATTTATTCGAGAATTATTTGAATGTCGGCTGAGCGTGGGTGTTGTAAAACTGACGAGGAACGGGAGTATCGAAGAGCGCGGAAACGAGCCGTGGGAAGGGCCTGGATGGGCCGGGAGCTATGCAAATTCCGACGGGATTTCAGAGTCGTGTATAGGCGACAGGCTCGTGCTAGTATTCCTCCCCCGGGGGATGATTCGATTTGACTTTATTCGATACGGCACCGTCGCCCGACGCTCCCCCGGGAATTCCAAGAGAAATCACCTCCGTCGATATAAATAGATGGTAAACGGCCGATAATAGATGTACAAACAATTTGTAGAAATTCCGAGCACGATTCCGTAACTCCGTGGGCGACCGGCGGTGGATACACGAAAAACAGTACCGAGGAGATGCACTTGGTCCCCGGTTCGAGGGATGATCGAGAGGAGTGAGTTATACAAAGTTATTCCCCGTAGTACGACGGGCGAAAGCCAACTGTAAAACTTGAGGTGTGAGTAACCCGACCAAGAGAGATAGAGTTTGACGCCGAAGATGGGAAAACAAACCGTGGCGAAAGACGAGGATCGTGGAAATTATCCCAGGTCGATTTGACCCGTCTCGCAATGCAAACCCTTCGTTCCCACCGACGCCGCCTGGCTCTCCACCTCCCTATCACCGATCCTTTCGCTCCTTCGCGTCTCGCTCGCGTTAATTTTACCCACTTTCATCTTACTTTCATCTCGTTCCTCCTCTTCCCGATCTTTCTCCATTAAAATTCCCGGCGACCTTTGGTTCAGTCCAGAACCCTCCAGGCTCGCGGATTTCGCAACTTTGCGAGAACAGCGCCTGTAGCTCCTGCGGGATACCCGCTCTTCCGAATAAAAGGGACCCTCTCCGGCGTACTTGGACGCGTATATATGCCAGAGTCTCACCGTGAAACTGACTCCATTACCAAAGCCCCGGCGCAAACTTCACCGAGGGATATTGTGGCAAGTCAGCCGGCTTCGGGTTGAAAAGCTGCGTGTGTATGCCGGTGCGCGGTGAGTTTTCGCTCCTTTTGGCAAAAGGGCCCGAACCCGTTCGTCGTTCACAGAGTCTTTTCAAGAATCCCGCTCTACCGTACGCGGGCTTCTATGTCCCACTCTACCGCGAACCGATCTTTCTGTCGGCGAGCTGTGCGGGAGCGCACTGCTTGCTTAATTGATTTTTCATGCTCGCGTACTCTTCTCACCGAAACGCCGCGGGACTTTTTATTGGGATCGGGACAAGCTCGATCGTTTCGAGTCCTGGAATGCTGTATTGTCGGGAAATATGACTTCGCTTCTCGCGCGCTGCACAGTAGTTATTGATACGGCAACGACGAAACCCGCTTCTCAAACATGAGAGAAATCAAATGAAAAATCATTGTTCGCAGCAGTGGAATGTAAATACGTGTCCCGTGGATTCGAGAGAGCGGGGCAAAACGGGTACTTCCTTTCGGATGAGACTTTTTTTCTATTATGCTTCGAGAAAAAAACAATTGATACAGGCCCGTTTTGCCCCGCTGTCCCTTAAATCCAATTTGCCCGGCATAACGGCGCTCACTGCGGGGTGAGAGAGAGACTATAGTCTGTTATATCGTATAGTATAGTACGATATAATAGTACGGTGCCAGTGTGGAGAGTCCGCGACGCGAGGGGCGTTTTATTCATTAGCTCTTGTTCGGCTGCATTATGCAAAAATGAGTCGACCATCGCGTCAACGGGAAATTAGTCGGGTCTCTCGACACGGGTCGCTCACCACTGGAGTGGAGCACTGACGTAGGGGAATTCCCAGAACCGTCTCTTCTTCCCCCCTCTCGACTCGAGAAACGCTAGGGCAGATCCTTTTCGCACAGCCATCGCTATCTCAGTAGTCGAGAGTACGGGGATACCAGATAAGCGACATCCGATATGATTATCGAGTTCATCCTCGCCACGTCGAGCTAAGCCTCCCTCGCTTGCGCAACAGTCCATGGCGGGTCTCTGCAAGGACCTACCCATCGTTGCCTTCCCTAGGCATCGGGATTATTTGCGAGACTATCGCCAGGCTTGAGCGCGATGTCCCGTCGGCAGTCTATCTATGGTTCCAACTCGCCCCTTGTTCCGTCTCGCCCCAGTCTTTCCGACCAATGCACGTCCAAGCGTATACCTCGATGTATTGGTGCGTGTTCCTTTCACATAGTCAGGCAACCGCTACTTGTTACACCGCGAGGTTACGACGACGGGAACGACCGTAAAACACGAAGGCGAAGGCGTAAAGGAGAATTACCGACTACCAAGGATCGAGAATCATGGACTTTACAACCCCGACGGCAATCGACCCCGAAAACTTACCGCACAGCTTCCATCGCTGACGATTTTTCCCGGCTCTGTCACGAATAGTTTCTGGTCCAGATATTTGAGTGGATTTTGGTTGGATCTGGGGATGAGCGCGAGGCTATAGGAGCGGAGCAAGAAGAGTACATGAGAGAGAGTCGCTACGTGTCCCGTGCGGTCACGCAAATAGGGAAAATTCACCCTGCGGCGGAATGTAATCTCGGCAAGGGTGGGCTCTCACCCTCTGACCTCTTCCTTCCTTCCTTCCTTCCTTCCTGCCCCGCCATCCTTTACTTTCTATCTTTACGATGCGCTCCCCTAGAGCAGAGCCCCTTCTTTCTCTAAGCCACTGCAAACCGTTCCGCTGCTGATCCGGTTTATTCGGCATATCTTGCCTCGTGGATGCCACGGTACGGCACAGCGAAAACCTGCGATGTTACTTCGGGTGTAGGGAAGGTCCCTCTGGACACTTGTCGCGCTCGACGCTGGAACCATTCAGGCCACCGCTGTTCCGACACGCCGCTGTCGTCGTACGGTAAAGCCCTTGGCGAGGTTACGGAGAAAAACAAATTAAACGGGAGTCCCGACTGTCTCGACGGGACATTTACATCTACAACCATCCAGCTGCAACTCCATCGGAAAGACGGCGCTAATAACTGCACCGTATTAAACCTCCATCCAATACACTTGTTTGCTGGGGGTCTTGTTATCCACTAGAGCCGCAGCAGGTTGAGATGTGAACGTGCGGTTACGACAATTCAAGTCAACCGTTACCGATTACCGACACCTCCAATGTCGCCCCTAAATTCGTTTCACAGACGGACCCAGATAGCCAACCGTGGCACAGGCAAAGAAGGGCAATTGCTTGCCATCAAGCTTTGCTGTTTGCTTGCCAGCAATATTGCAACAATAGTTTCTAGCACGAGATTACAGCATATTGATAGCAAAAATCCAGCAACGGTTGCTGTACGCTCATTTGTTATTCTTAGCAGCCGTGAAAGAGATCAAAATTCCTCCTCATCGAAAGCCAACTTCTGATTACACATTTTCTCAATCCGTGTTATTGCTAGCGCTAATGAAAGCTTATTTTTTTTCATGCGATGAATGAGTTCGATAATTGGTTGGTAATGAATAACGTTACATGATGATGAGTTATCTAAGAGTTTGTTCGTCTAAAAGTTTCTAAGATTTCACGCAATATCACCGTGACTCAAGCAAATTAATCTTCGTAGTGAGTCGCAAAGCCCCAGCAAGCCTTGCTGACAACTTGCTGACAATATGCTCCTAAGAATTTCCGGCATTGAATGCTGGCAAAAACATAGGCGAATGCGGACGCACATGCCGCAATTTTGCCGGCATCACGTGCGGACATATGCTGACCATTTGCTGGCGGGTTGTTGGCAAAATGCTATCGGGGGATTCTCGTTCGCCATTTTGTTTTCTCGGTGTCTATCGCTTTCCCGGGTGATCCCCAGGTTATCCAACCCGTTCTGTTCCGTCTTTATCTCACTCGTGTGTCTCTCGTTTCCCCTGTAACTGTTTAGCCGAACCTCCTTGACTCGTTCTTTTACTCCATCGTGCTCTCAAACGCTCGCGTAGCACAGTCATTGAATTTAGCTTATTGCTCGGGAGCACATCCATGGAAGAGGCAGTATAGACGGCGGCGATGTGGAGTTAAGACGATGCCGCAAAAACGAACAAGCAGTCAAAGAGAATGAAATAAAATAGAGGACGCCGGAAATCTTTCTCGCCCAGACGTCACCGCTCTCCAATAATACATTTCCCTCTCGGCTTCTGCCGCTCGGTTACTTTAACTTCGACGGGGCGTTGAAAGAGGCACTGTAGAGCTAGTAGCGGACAGGAAAAAACGGGGTCACGGGAGAAAAAGAGAACTTTGTCCTACCCTCGAATATCAATTTATAATTTGTTTTTATCCTTCCACTTCTGCCCTACGCTGTCTTCCTACCGGGTCTTCTTATTTTTTCTTTCTTCCATTCTCTCCTTCTTTTTCATCAAGCGTCGATAAAAGTTGTTAAAGTCCCGGGACCCTGTTGTTCCAGCTTGCTGCTGGATGAAAAAAAAAAATAATAAAAAAATAAAAAATGCGGAGCGCAGCTTTTTATTAGGCGCTCCGTCGCGCAGAGGTTTCACTCGCTCCCGGCGCTGTCGTCTGCGCTGTTATCACTCGCGAAAAGTTTCCCCCAATCGTTATACCGTTTCGGTCACGGATGATACAGAAAGAGCCAGAGCTGCCACCCGGTTTGCCCAACCATCGCCGAGAACTCGTCTTGAGGATGAATTATAAGCTCGTCGTCAAAGGGTCGAGTGGGCTTTGCACTGCGACGGAGGTCGGAGGTTTAACTCCGCGTGCCAGTCCGACTCTCGAGCTTTTGAGCACTGCTCGAAACACTAGTGCAACGCGGTGTCATAATACAGAAATCCATGACGCACAGAGGCCAGAAAGGGATGAAGTGCACGAGTGCCGTTGCCGCTGCGAGTTAGCTCGAACGAGTGCCAGAGTCGCACTGGGCGTCATTCATCCACCCGCGGGGAACTCCATAACGCGTGTATCCGCGCCCCGTGTCGATCCCATCCTCTCGTGCTCCTCTTTCAGGAGAGAAACACTAGGCGGCTGCGAAATATATTCCTACAAACGAGTCTACAAACGAGAAGCCCCAGCTGGGGGCCCAAAGCTCGATGAATGAAAATCAGGGAATACGGCGAGAGTCGTCACTTTGAACGTGACGGGACCAAGAAAGTGAGTGCTCACTCTCGTTTGGCGTCGTATCCTCTTCCAGAGGCAGCCCTTGTTGCTTGACCTACGAGCTTTCCGAGCGTGGCAAAGGCGCTCGGGACGCGCCCGAGCTTCCGCGGAACCGCTTTAGCTTGTCGGCTTCAATCCCCGTGAGAGCGACGACGAGGATTCATCCGGAAGGCGGAGCTATCAGACCCGAGGATAAATTTACGAGATGATTTTTAATCTTCCGTGATGTGACGGGGGGGTTCGTGTGTGTGTGTGTGTGTGTAACGTGTGTAGCGTCACGGGGCAAAGTCGGAGCCCTCCCTCCATCCGAGACTTCACCCCGACACGGCCAAGCCACTTAGTACTCCGCCGGACAAACACGCCAACTCTGCTCTATCATCGTGCATACGGGGCGAATTTCCCCGGTATTCCCTTCCCCCTGCATCGCACCCTCGACGTTGCTGTGTGCACTTCTCGCAAGGGCTTGCCGCTGCTGTTGCTCCAGCTGAGAATGATTTACATCCACCACACCGTCCTACAGCCTCGGGGGCATCGCGCATCGGCTACACGTCGGCTTACACGAGCTTGTTGCTCTAATTTGCTATACTGCCGAGGCAGCCAACGAGCATCAGCGAGTCAATTTTTTTGTTTTCTTCTTCTTTTTTTTGTGTATACGACGGCCTGTGTATGCGATAACGTTTTTATAGGCGGAACAAAAAGCGTAGCAGTGAGCGTGCAGCGGGGCGAGGGGGGGGGGGGGGGGGGGATAAAAAAAATAGAGAGAAAAATGGCGTGGCTTTGGCGATTTCTGAATGGAGTCGGTGAAAATTGTGAAACCATTGTTAACGAGAGAAAAGAATACACAACAGCGTATACGAATGATTTTTTTCGGAAAGAGAATAAAAATAATATTCGCGAAGCTTTACCGTGGGGGGGCTTCGTGAAAATAACGTTTTCGACCGTTGAACTCGGTAGTGCAGGTGATAATTCAACATCACTCTGTGTCGCGCGACGGATACGTATCGACGATGAAAATTGCCAATCGCCGAGTCTTCGCCGGGCGCTAGAGATAGAGCGGACGTGGACGCGGCAATGGAGTCGATACCAATCCTTGAGATGTGATTAAGATAGAGTCCGGGAGGCTTTTCGCCCATGATTTTTATCTGCTCGAGGTTACACGGTATCGAAGCGAGGCGGAAAAACTGTTCCAATATTCATCAGGGAGACGATGCTCGGAAGAGTTCGCGAGCCGGGGCGAGATTCCGTCTGGGCCGAGACACGCGAGGTTTTTCCCCCTTTTCGGATGTCTCGAATTTCTCGCGTTTAAGCCGTTACTTCCTCCCTCCCGGGGAGAAGATTGCCGACCTCGTCAAGGGGTCTCCGAGAATACCTCGAAGCCCTACACAAATTGGTACGCTAAAGGATATGTGTCGGTGGAGAAAATAGAGGCGAAGGTCTCGGAGGCGCACGAGCTTCCCATGATAAAGGGGATGAAAGTATGCGCGAGAGAAGGATCCACGAAGATCTATACGTGGCGCGCACTTTACGACTTCCCTTCGTCGTGCAGCTACCACATGCTCCAGCAAGGAACGCTGCCTGGGTACCGGTTGTTCGAGAAAATCGTTAGGAAGAGCTCTGGGTGCCGGGAGCGTTAATTCGTAAAGAAGATCGAGGGATTACAGACAGGATTTTCCCGAGGTCGGAATCTTTCGGGACGTCCGGCAAAGGCGGCGAGAAGACCGGTGCGGGTATGGATAGCGTCGCGTGCCGGGAGCACTAATTCGTGAGGAAGATCGAGGGATTAGGCGGGATTTTCATGAGGCCGAAATCTTCCGGGATTCCCCTAGTCTCCGAGCTCTCCTTTCCGAGGAGAGCTCGGAGTATATTTTCTTTGGCTCTGAGAATGGCTTCCCGACGGTCTCCTTAATTGCCGAAGGAGATCGGCGTGTTGGTTCATGGCGCAGCTCGGGCTTGCGTGGCTGCGTGGCGCTCTTCATCCAGCTAAACACGGAAATCGATATTAGTGTATAGCGCACCGTTGCTCGGCGAACAAATCGCTTCTAGCGTGTGCGACACGTTGGAAAAAAGAGGGGGGGGGGGGGGGGGGGGGCCGAAGGGTGAAAAGACGATGAAGTCTTCTCACGTGTTCGTTCACAAATCAATTCACGAGGGAGCGAGAGAGGAGCGCGTCGAGGAATAAATTTTCTTCGAGGCTCGGTAGACTGTGTAATACTTATAGAGTCGAGCGGCAAAGGGCCCATCTAAAAATACCGGCCGTAGTCTTCCAGCGCCCCTCTTCGAGCAAAAGCCGTCGGAGACTCCGGGGTATTAGCCGCGGGACCGAGAAGTCATTTTTTGCTTGGCTTGTCGCGCGAGCACTCATAACAGATGAACGAGAAACACGCTATCCATATATATGTGTATATTATCTACGAGTGACGAGATATCGTAACACGCCGTCCGTCGGGTCCATCAAACATCCACCCTGTCGACAGCGTCGGCAGCAGCTATGTGAATACACATTTGACGAGCTGGGTGAAAAGCACTGACGATTTTTTGTAAAGCGCATCGGAAAGTTTCGACACATCGATGACGTCGCGCGTAACCAGTGAAGAGGGACGTACATTTAACAAACATATTTTGACAACGAAATTTCACATTTTTTTTTTATTGCCAACGAACAGCTTTTTTAACTATAGAAATCGAGAAATTTAAATGGAAACAAGAGGCTTTGGTACTTGAAAATTAGTCGAGCCCTAGTTTGCACGTACCTTTGGAAAAACAATTAGAAATTATTCAGCGACAGGATAAGTAGATTAACGCGAAAAAATTATAAATGAGCGAGATAACGGAAAAACTTCGTTGGGGAAAATCTAGTTCTCGCCGAGCGGAGTGTTTTACCGAGATAATCGCTTTTCAAAGGCTGCAGCTTCGCTCGAAGCGTCGAAGTACCAGCTGCAACCCCTTCAGCTCGATACGGTACAGAGACTCCCTGTGCATTCCACTCCGGTATACGTGCTTCCCGTCCGGGAAATCGAGACTCGTTCGCCACTCGTTAGCCTCTGGTACTGGCTCTTCATCTCGCCTAACGAAAGCCAATTCGTGGCTCAGCTGCAGTGGAAGAAGCCGGCAGACGTGTAGCTGGCACGATCGATCTTCGTGAATTCTCACCGCACTTGAAATAGAGTTTCGTCTTATCATCCCTTTTTTGCCCCGATTCCTCTTTCCTCGAGTTCTCTCCTTCGAAGCTCTATGAGGAATTTTGCGGCTACGCTTTAGCAGGGAGAGCATATATATATACACACACACATATACATACACACACTTGAACCGACTGAGTAGCAGGAATGAGAGAAGTCATGAAGATGAGAAGGGGAGGAGGGAAAAAGGATCCGGAGAACGTGGCGACGGCGTAAGAGGTGAAAGGGAGTTCGACCCCGCCGGGGGCTGTCCACGCACAGCTGAATCCACTGCTGCTGCTACTGCTACCCCCATCTTCTCCCATTAAGACTCGGCGTCAGGGGAATGGGGAAGGAGAGAGAGTAGTTATTGCCACCACTAGCTTGCCGCTCGAGCTCTCCTCACTGCAACATCTATATACGAAGGATCCAACTTCCTAGCCTACCTGACTATCTACCCCCGTGCTCACCTCCTAATAACGGCGAATGGCTCGCATTAAGTCGTCGAGACTCCCGGTCTCGTTCGCTCACGCCACGAACAATCGGGTAACCGGGGGTGCAATAACAAAGCTCCAATTATCTCGGCGATTTGATTGCACGAGAGGTAGGTATTCAACGTTAGTATACGTAACACATAGCCCTGCCTAGTACAGCCCTGAGTATCAAGCTCTTCGGCTAGGTACATTATAGTTACCGGCTCGGTGGTAGTTACTACTTCGTGAAACGAAAGAGCTTTCGAATCTAGATTCGAAACGGTTGGCCGGAGCTGGTGAATGTTAGGCGAGCCGCTTTCAAAACTCGGGAATCCGACGAACCGGTTGGAATTAGGCGGAACGGCCTGCGATTCGTGCGTCCCTTGCGGGTCTACACTGCGAGTGAAGTTGCATTGGCAAACTGAGAGATGTTAAAAATCTAGTCTACCGTTGAGTGGTGGCAGATCTATCTGTATCATGTGTATGAGACCAAGTAGGACAAGTATCAGAACCTAAATCAAATAGGCTGGCCCGGATAGTAACGAGGTCTAGAGAAGATGGGACGAGCGGACGGCCTCGCTGTTACATACCGGCACCCGGTCATCTTCAAGTTTAAATTGCATCGCCCATGACCGATAGATCGCCCGGCAAGCCCGATATCGCCAGTTGGCAAGTGCAATAATTATCAACTTGGAATCATTTAGCGGAACGCTATCATCCCCCCGATCGCACGGCTATAACCCTAGCCTGCCGACGTTTCTCCTTTGGTCACTCCCAAAAGCTCTCAGCTTTGGGCCGGACACTGGACCACTGACTAGTCTAGCCTCGTACGATCTCCACGTCATCCGCCAGCCCTCCCTCCCACCCTCCTGTGCCCACCCACTTACACAGGTCCAGGTCCACCGAGTCAGAGCATACTGGCTCTCAAGATCGATCGCGACAAATAGCTTCATGGTTCGCCATTAAATTAGCTCGCCGGGAATATGACCGGGCGCGCCTTCGCCTGTAGTGCCGTTCGTCTGTATACCCGAGCACTTGAAGCTTCTCAGTCAAGAGCCGAGGGAGGATGAGAGAAATTGACGGTACAGCCGGGGCAGCTCTTCGAAGCGGAAAATCTGTCGACGATTCACTTGGTTTTCTTGAAATCTTGGATTATTCATTAAGTGCATACAATGACACGCGCAGCTCTTAAGGTGGTCGGATCGATACAGTCCCGGCAAATGTGAGATTCAGAGAAAAATTCAAACCCATTGCGATGAGATAAAAATTTGAAAAAATCAACCATATGAGAGGTGCTGCATATACTGTTTTTATGTTCTCATAATTCCAAAATGCCATTGTTAAATTAACGATAAAAATAATTGTTCCGCAAATTACCTGGCCACTCAACTATTTTTTTTTTCATAAAAATGATTCGCTTATTTTTCTGAATACGTATGAATATTTTCAGAATTTTTTGTAATCTTTGAAAATCGCGTTTTTCTATGTTTAACCTGTGAAAAAAGAGCAAATTTTGAATAATTACAAAAAATTCGAAAAGAATTCATACGTATTCAGAAAAATAAACGAATCATTTTTATGAAGGAAAATAGTTAAATTGCCGGGTAATTTGTTGAATAATGGTTATTATCATCAATATGTTAATAACAAATTGAAATTATTATTTCACAAAAACAGTCGTTATAGCACCTGCCATACACTTGATTTTTTTCAGATTTTTATTTCATCGAGAAGTGTTCGAAATTTTCTCTGAAACTCACGTTTAGCGGGACTGCACCGCTCCGAATACCTTAATATATACGCCGTATAGCTATAATCTATTGTCGCATACTTCGTTCAGTGAACAATCGATGTTTCGTGATTGACATTAACTGGCGACAAAGGGACGTTGGAGGTTCTCTTTGGGAACTAGCAACGAGAAATAGGTTCTCTGTTTGTCAGCCGCTGTCGACGATGAGGTCGTTCAGCTGTAAAAGCATGACCCAATAGACCCGCGGTAAGATATTCCGCGCTCTTTGATAATTTCACGACAAGATCCACACTGACGCACCTGGCAATATAGCGTCTTCGCTATTATTGCTCGTACGACTTGGCTATTAATTACTCAAGAAATATGCTTGTATTCTGCGCTTCGCCTTCCTTCCCACGCTCGCTCTTCGCTCTACCTCTTCGGAACCTAAATTCTGTGTTTCTCTTTTTTACACCCGACGGGCCGCTAGGGCAAAAAGACGGGAGTTACGCGTTTCGAACGGCAGAAAATTACTTAACAGATTTTAGTATGCTAAAACTTCATAGACTGATCGATGTTTGTGACAATACATTCGTGAACGGAGGTATGGACTTCCGGAAATAAATGATAAATAGAAAAATCAGGCTGGAAGTTCGCGGTGACTTAAAAAATAACGTCGGCGATCCCCACTCCTACGTGCAATCGCAAATGATGCCGCATACTTAACGCTGCTGCCGACATCGACAGTTGTCAATGCCCAATGAGAAAGCCCGGACTATCGGAATTATTTTCGTTTGTCGTTCCTCTTCGTTATACTTTATAAATGTTGTATCGGAGAGGTACGACACATAGCAAATTGTATCGGAGAATTGTATAGACGGTAAAATTTGAAAAGCATAAAATATAATGAAATTAAATTTAAAAAAAATTACAGTCTTGGTACCAGAAATAAACTTGGTACCAGAATATTATCATATTATATACATTTTTTGTGAGAGAAGGCATCCCCTAACTGTAGCGAAGATTACGAATGAATTAATATAATTATTGATGATATTATTATTTCTTATTAATTATTTCTATCATGGTTTGCTGACAATATTAATTATCGTTACATACATTAATTATTTCAATCTTTGTACGATTTTTTGCAATCGGGAGCTTTTTCTTCTTGAGAATTTTCGTTACGCAATCGATGGAATATTAATGCAATGTATGCGTGAAGAATGTCCCGAGGAGTATTCTCCTCCGCTCCTCCGGCCATCTGTTCCTCACACTGGTACGCGACCACTTTGCACGAGCCGAAAAGCGAAATAACGACGGTCGCGAAGCTCCCCCGGAATGTTCATCCAACCGTTGGTCGGGTTGACTTCAGAAATCGTGCGCTCGCCAGGAAAACGAGGTCGCCCCAGAAACATACGCTTCCCCGCGAGCCCGTATTCATGCAGTTCATACACGACGAGAGCCAACAACGATCGCCGTTCCTTTCGCGCCTCCTCTCTCTCCTCCCTTCTCTGTCTATGTATTCCGTTTCGAGAATTGGTGTGACTATTTCTCGCAGACCCGTGAAATAACCAAGCGTTTCGTAATTCACTGTTTTATGGTTCCTTTGCGGATTCTCACCGGCTGAGGACCGGCGGAATAGCCGCGACAGTGAGGTAGTTGTGTCAACCCTCCGGTTACACAAAGTGTAACGAGCACGGTTATCGCGGACGCGGAACCGTGGCCTGACATCTCGTCCCGAGGTAATCCGGTGTCAACGACGACGAAACGGCTCATTCACCCCAAGGTAACTTTTTGGGTTTTTCGTTCGCCGTCGGGGCTAAAGAACTACCGAGTGAATGTTACAGATCGACTTCGGATGAACTTCACCGACACCTTTTCTTTTCCTCGCTACATCCCTGTTTCTTTTGTCGCGGGACTTGGCGGTGATGATCCAACACGCCCACACGCAACGCTCCTTGCGTTAACAGAGCGAGGGGATGAAAAAGCAGGGAGGAGAGTCAACGGGAATTGAGAAAGTACGGGATAAGGAGTGCCGAGACCGTCGGAGAGGCTCCTTTGTAATGCTGAAATGAACTTTTTTTTATTGTTACGCGATGACTGCGCTAATGGTTGGGACCCGCCGGCTGGGCGTCTCCGCTCCGGCGGATCTCGTGTTCGAATATTTTTTTTAATCTTTCAATCCTCAACCTTTCGTCTCTGGCTCCTTCAACTTGGAAATTTCTCGACGTAATTTAATTGTTGTTATTTCTCGAAACTCGTTGAGTGAGTTCTCCGCAAAGTTAGTTATACTTCCTGTCTGGAAGCGAACTGAAAAGAGCTGTGGCGAGAGAACAACGGACAAGGAACGGGAAATTGAATTTCGGATGCAGTCGATGGTGAATCGTTTCGCGGGACTCGGATAGTTTGATCTCTCGCGGAGGCGTTTGATAATCGATTTGCATACGACTGATCCTCCCCGGCGTGCGTTTCATGTCAGCGCGTCTCGGGTATAATGACGCGCATAGCCCGCTAGAATCGCGCCGTAGGCGTTTTATGTACCCCGCCTCGTGGGGCGAACGAGGCGAAAGGCGAAACGATTTTTTCCCTTTTTTTTTTCTTCTCTTTGACCCACGGTCCCGACACCCTCGATTTTCCTCCCAATCTGGCGAAGCGATCGAAGCCTTCATCCTCGGGCTTTTGCTTTACAGAGCTCCGTTGTGCTCGGAAACGAGTTCGCATTCTCGACCCGAACGTTATTTTTTTTTGTTTTTTGTTTTTTTTTTTTCCTATAGTACGGAGGTCCGCAAAGGTACGACGAGGATTTATAAAAACCGCGAAATACATATAGCCAACGAGAAACATTAGTCTATCGTTAGTGAAGAATCCCGAGCGCTCGGACCACCGGGAAGGAGAGTCAGAAGCGGTAATGAAAGAAACAGGAGTAGATGTAGAACTCGGTGAAATCGGATTGCTTCAGCTTTCCGAGACTTTACCTCCGGTAAAATGGAGGAGCAGAAGGGGAGGAAATCAGACGAACAGATGAAGCGAAACGAGAGTGCGCTACGGGTCCCGGTGTTTTCCTCGGTACGAGTCGCTTCGCCACACCCCGGAGCCGCTTGATTAATTAAAACCGAGCGACGGGAATCCCGAAGAACCGGATGTTAGCACGGGATCAATGGGCGAAGCCTTCAGCTTTTCGACGTCGTGCAATTTGTTCAGGGATTCGCGGGACACGCTATAACCGACCGACCGTACTTCCTCTGGATGTTCCAGCTTTGGCGCCCCTGTGCTCCCTGGAACAACCGAGCCAGCTCTCTGTGGATCTATGCATTTTCCCCGCATACTTCACTTCTCCGCGTTCCGTCTCGCTCACTCCCGGGGAAACTTTCGAATTTCCGCGGGCGATTTTCGATCCGACCGGGCTATGTACTCATTGTCACCCGATGTGAGAAAAATCCGGCGCGCGTGGTACTCCCGCGTCCAATAATTTCTCCGCGTCAGTGACAAGTAGGTACTGTGTATATACCACATAGGCATGTATATATATATATATATATATATTTGGATTCTTTCGTTATTTCGCCCTCCATTCCATCCACCCTTCCACAAAAGCCCATCGACTATTCCGCCCTCCTTATTCGCCCGAACCGCACGACTCCCCCAGTTCTCGATCAGTAGGAGCAATGAGAGAACCCCCGCACCTATGCCTTTCTCAATTCTCGCTCTGGTTCATTTCTCCTCTTCATCTGGCCAGCCGCCCCCCCCCCCCCCCCCCCAGCTCTGGCCCCATACCACATCCGACAGATGTGATTTATTTTCTTCGGTGATCGTTCTTGAATCACTCGCCTTTATTTTCTTTATTTTCTTCCTCGCCTCTATCGGTGGCTCCTCGCTCCTTCGTCCTCCAGAGATCGTTACCAGTTCCTCTTCTTTCACTGACGATCATCCGCCCGCGCTGTTTCTCGGCGAGACGCAGGCTCCGGACGGGATCGGACTGATGGATTTTTTTTCTTCGCGATTCCGAGGTGCGAGAAAACGATCTGTGTGAAGGGTCGACTGTATCCGTAAGTGGGTGTGTGTGTGTGTGTGTGAGGGGGAAAAAAGCTTTCCGATAATCAGATTAAGGCGCGAGCGCGTCGACTCGGACGCTCCCAACGGCGAAGTCATACATTTTCGATCGGCTACTCTGTAGAGGTATTCGCCGACGACGAGAGAAGAGGATCGAGAGATAAAAAAGAAACCCTCCGACAGGCTGAATTCGCCAGTGATTTCAATAATCTGGGATGCGTGAGATCGGGGACATGAGACTATCTTTCGACACTCTTTTTTCTGATCCTTTAATCTTATACATTTCGGGATACACTGTATGTAATTCATCCTATTGCGCGTCCACGTGCGGCATCCAAGAATTTTACACACAGTCATCGATGAAGAACCGTAGTTGCAATTGTAAATGTATTCATTAACATTAGTATTTACAATATTGATGGTGAGACATTTACGAACAATGTGCAATACAGTAGATTCTCGATTATCCGAACCAATTGGGACCGGAGCTCGTTCGGATTAACGAAAATTCGGATAACAGAACAGTGAAGCTGTGCTAAGCGATGTAGGACGATACATGTCGAAAAAATTAAAGTACCCATGTATTTTAAATAATGATGATGTACAATTTTCGTTTGGCGCAAGGGAGTTATACGTTTTTTCGCAGCCAATTATTTTTTTTATGTCCGAGATCTTTCATTTGCCAACATAATACGAGCGCGCTAACAATGTGGTGGTCTCTCCCTTATCGAGTTTCGAAAGGGTTTCTAATTTTGGTTCCACCGTAAGTACATTATACTTACGCATGGAGATGGAACGACCGGACGTTGAATCCATAACGCACTAAACTACGGACCCAGTTACCGCCATCGAACGCAATTTATTCTAATAATAAAGAAAGGTTTTGTTTAATAAAAATGAAATTGACGGCATGTTGAAGAGCGGATTTTACTTTTGATTAATGACGCAATACGCATATTTTTTCATAAAATGTTCCATTTAACAATTGAAGATGGCGGAAACTCGGCCGGTTACCTTAGTAGATTTACGAAAATAAATGTTTAATACGTGAGTATTCAAATAGAGAAACTAACAAATACTCTGCAGGTCCTATGCGAGCTCGAGCATTCTTGAATTAGCTTCTTGTTTGTAGCGCCCAACAATGTAATGATACGATAAATTCGCGCAATAGTTCGGATAGTAGAGACTTTATCCGAACCAGCGGCGGTTCGTATAACAGAGGGATCGGATAATGCCTGTGCGGACAATCGAGTACACATGTTACTGTATTCTACTGTACACATACTGTCAATGGGCCATTGACTGAGGTCCTTCAGCTCATGATAATTTTTGGTATGCAGTGTAGCATTTCTTACGGTTTTAATGCTGAAGGTTTTGATTTTGTATTTCTTGTGGTGTACGTGAGCGCATTTAAATTACAGTGTGGATGGGAAATTTATGTTTCGGTATGTCATGTGGCGTTCGGTTTATGCATAACGCGTAGGCCTTTACATTGGTTCATTGCAAACTGCTTTGTGAACTGCAGCAATCTCGTTGAGATAGGAATAATGCCAGTTGTTTCGTAGAGTAAGGTGTTACGCGGATTGTAGAGAGGATTTGACGGGTTTCGGGTTTTTGCAAGTCGCCTTAGGGCACCTGTTTCGGCTGTTTTTATTTTATTTTTTTTTTTTTTCGGTGCAATATCTGTGCAGTTTAAAAAGATTGGGTGGTCATATTCAATTATTGGCCAACGGATCGATTTGTATATTTTAACTGCATGTTTTGTACGGATATCTGAGTTTTTGAAGGCGATGCTTCTGAAGTGGGTGGCTCTGACTGCCAAATTGTTTTATGCCTGTTGGAGATGTTAGCTAAAGTTTAGTTTATTATCTATGTATATTCGTAAATATTTTGCTTTTTGTGACGCCAGAATTTCAATATTATCGAAGAGTATCTTAGGTGAGTCGGGGTTGATTTGGTGGTTGAAGATTATGAGATGTAATTTCTATGCATCACGCCAGAAACCTTATTTAATTAATTTAAATAAAATCAATTCTACGGAGAGTCTCAGGTAAATTAAAAACAAATGCTTTTGGCCACTTTCAGCCTTCGATTATTCTCGATCGGAGTATGGAGTACACTCGTGTGATCCCCGAGGCTGCACCTCGCGAACAAACGTATTTTATTGGAAAAACAATTATCATCGTCGCTTCCAACAAGTATTCTTTTTTCGTCTTCGTTAAATTTGTCAACGTTGCAGCAGCATTGCGAGGCGAACTCGCTAACGTCGTTATCCAACTGTCCTCATTCTTCGCCCACAGTTGGAGCCAAGCTCGTTTTCCTTTTTTTGGGCCATTTGATGTCGCAACAACGAATCTTCGAGTGCGCATCCTCGGGATCTGATAAATAAGCCCCATTCCCCTCTTCGCTGGCTCTATTCTTTCACTCTCGATGGCTTGTCGCTTCCCACTTCTTTTTCACCCTCGTTACTCTCGCCCCCAACCCCCGGTCCCTCGGGGGAATGAACCTCACACGAGAGTCGGTCAGGCTACTACACTGTTGTGCGGCAAAGCACTACCGCAGTCTATACGCGGAGGAACAGCGTAGCGCCGGCGGTGCGCTAACGAAAACGACGGCAAAACCTTCCTCAAGATTAATTGGTATCATTCGCCGGGTGCCTCGGTCACGAGTCACGTACAACTTTGCTCCTTCGGAATCAACTAGGAAATTTCGCAGCGGCGAGAAAAGCCACGAGTACTTTATCTCCGCAATGTGCCCTTTTTTTCCCTTCCTTCCTTCCCTCGCCCGGTAGATCGGGTCCAGTCTTCCCTGGCAACAACACCGCATAGGAAACAACATCACCATTTCGGGCTCATTCTTTTAAGCTGTGCGAGGACTCGAATTTCCAGCATTAACGCCACTCGTTCATTTATCGAGCGTTACACTGAGAAAAAAATTCTTGGATTAACCAAGGCGCGTTCACCTGCGTTCAAAAGCATTATTTGATTGGTACAATAACAAATTTAGTTTGAATCGAAATATTTTGAACCGACTGTAACCAAATGCTTCAGTTGTACCAATCAAATAACAGCTTCGAACGTATGTGACCGCGAATTTGGTTAACCGAACAATTTTTTTTACTCAGTGTAGAATTCGGAATGGACAGGCACACCGTTCTCCGCTATGTCCTGTGGATAAGAGGTGAGAGGATTTTTTGTTTCTTTTTCTAAAGTATTTATATTTGGGTAGATACGATCTGATTCCGTGATACTTTTCCAACGGGCCCCCTGTCTTGACCCCTGCACAACGCGATCGGTTCGCTTCATTAAAGAAAGTCGTTCGACACCCAACGACCGCAACATTTTCAGCCCCGAGCGTCGAAGCCGCGACGGGAGAGAAGGGAGGCAGAGGCGAGAGTGGGTTTCCGGAACAGAGAGCAGACCGAAGCCGAGCGGAGCATAGCGAAAAGCCACACAGCCCATCTCGCGGAAGTACCCGAGCGGTGGGGCTCTGCAGGGGTTGTGGGATCCGGGTTCGAATTCTCGAGGGTGTTTTCGCCGTCGCCCGGTGACGTGTAGCGAGGGAAGACAGACCGAGGCAACGCCAGCTCCGCCGTCACCCGTTCTCTCAACTCTTCTCCCGTATGGTAATACTCGAGAACGAGATTCTCGTCGACGGGTGTCACGAGGGAGCGAGGAGAAATAAAAATTACTTTGTCCTCCGGTATACGACTGCCGGATGGCGCAATCATCGTGCGAGTTTAAAAAATAAAAAAATAAAACAACGATAAATGAATAAACATCGAGGGGTTGGTCCCATTGATCAATATTAATGTAATAGGGAAAGCGATGAAACTGTCGTGTCTTTCTGTCAGCAGCCTTCCGAACTTTAGTACTTGGCAATGCCGAATGAAAGTCCGCTTCTTTCACCATACAAAAGTGCTAATTGCACAAGACCCTGCGTCGTGTTTAGTGCCAGGCTTTTCCTTTACCAGCGTTTACGGAAACACCCTCTAAAGCCATCCGCGAGCCTGCATCTCGCATGCCGGCGAGCCCGGCACGCTACTTCGCTCTTCAAACGATAAGTTCCTCTTTCGGCACTCGTCGAGAACTCGCGTGCTGTACCCGCTAACGCAATACACAAACTCGCTCGCGGGACGATTAAGAGATATTTCTATGGGCGGACGAAAATATGAAAAAAAAAACACGAACCTGAGAAAGCGGCGGAGAACGAAGCGTTCGCAGTACCTTCCGGCGATACTTTCGGGCTTATGAATCATACAAAGCGCTAGTCGTCGGTGCGTTCTGGGGCTGCACCTACACGCCCAGCTGCTGCACGAGAGATCCTAAAAGAGCCCATAGAGCTGACCTGCGTGTAGTAAAAACGTACTCATTTGCGCATTTCCCTGATTATTTTCAACGCCCCTAGCCCGACGACGACGACCATTACGTTATTAGATTTTAATCTCTCCATCCTCCTTCGCCCCTGGCAATATCGAAGCGAGCTTCGCGTCCCGCTTGCCATTTTCATTCCATGCACGTGTGTGTGCGCGTATGTGTGTACGAGAAACGATGCATGACGATAAAGACGCGTCGCGCGTAACTTTATACTACACAGCTACTGGCTTCTCCGTACGGCATAGCCCGAGTCTCGTAATCTTCGTCTTCATTAGACCCTGTGTATCCCGGAGTACCTCGTAAATCGTCGAGTTCTGTCGGCGTGAGTTTCGTACTAACTTCATCGTCTCCGTTACATATATATTGCCTCTCGCGTCTTGCGTTAGGTTACATAATACTTGTGCATGTGCGCCTATGCACTTGCGGTATCTCGTGCACGTTCCACGACGAACGACTTTTCAATTAACATCCCCGGCGATAAATTTTTGGAGCATGAAAAAGATTAATAATAAATCGGGAAGGGTAATGTGGAAAACTGATGGGGAGTTACTTCGCGACTTGAGGTTGGAGCACCGGTTGTTATTTGTGGAAATCTATTGGGATACATTTTATTTCCTGACTAAGTACACATACTGTAATACAAAAGAGAATCCACCGTCCTGATGGAAATTTCGGGGCGTCAAGTCGGGCCCTTCTCCGGACCTTATCAGGATCCAAACTGACACAGTGTCGAGCAGTGCTGGTCCTGTTATGACGTTCCCTCTAGGGCTGATTCAACTCTTCAACATTTTGCCAAGACATGGTCGATCGATCCACGAAATTTTGAATGAGCGATAAAAAAAATTGATGCCCCATTCAGCTAGTACGGAGCGCTGCAGCCTCCTCAAATATATCGGTCAGTGGTATCGACTTCAACACGGGGCGCTCGAGCGAAGGAAACTTTGTCGAAAGTGCGCACTCAAATTTGCCGTAGTCTGGCCATCACCTGCAGCCAGTCTTATTTTTCAATCGAGCGGCAGCAGTCTGCCTCCTTTTGCCTCGGTGCGAACCTCTCCGCCGCTATATTCAGATTCCGATGGGTTACCGACGAGCTAAGGGATTACCTCATGGAGTATTCATAAAACACGGACCGCTGCATCGTCCATTTATTTTATTTTTTCCCTCCTCTTTTTTGCCCACCTGCACACCACGAGGCCTCACAGGCGCACATCGAACAGTGTGCGTTGCCGTCGGAGTTTAAACCACGACTCGGCGAACACAGCGTTCGAGCCCCTTCGCAATCTACGAGCGTCCCGATATCGGCAAAACGCCTGACAAAATATAGTGTGGGTGAGGGAGGAGGATTGAGGTGGCCAAGTTACACCGACTTTCGAATAGCAAACTGCATAGCGCGCGCGCACACACACGTAACCGGGCAGTGCTCTTACTCTGCCCTGGATGAAGAATCCCTCGCGGCCCCGAGAGTGATTTAGTACTTCTACATTTTTACAGCGCATCCATGCTTTCCTCTCTTACGCCCCGCGCCCTGCCGCACTTTCTCACGGGCAAAAAGCCTCTCGGATTATTGAAATAACGGATATTATTACTAAAATAACGCATTATTCTCCATCACGGACACTCGCTGTGAGTGTCCGCGACAAATTTCCATTTCACGATCTGAAATTCAACTACCAGAAAATTTTGCTTATGGAATGAAATAAATTCGATTCATGAGCTACAATTCAACCATTTTAAAATTTAGCCCATAGAATAGAACAAAATCCATTTCACGAGCTAAAGTTCAAGCATTAAAAAATGTAGTCCATATAATGATACAAATTCCATTTCATGAGTCAAAATTCAACGACCAGAAAATTTAGCTCATAGATTGGAACAAATTCCATTCCATGAGCTAAAATCGAACCCTCAGAAAATTGAGCCGATGGAATGAAATAAATTTCATTCCACGAGCGGTACGCAATGACGAAGCGACAAAATACGTAACCATCGATAGTGTCGCACCATCGTCGAAGCGACGCGAGATAAGAGGGAAGATCGATCGGGGTGTGATGGACGCGATTGGAAGAATGCACACGGGGATATGGGGGGGGGGGGGGGGGGGTAAAACGGAGGAAAATCGGAGGTGAAGCTTTCCTTGCCGTGATATGGACGAGCGATTAGCTTTTTGCAGCCACCATCGGTGTGACGCGAGAGGAGTCCCGGATTTTCCCCGGTACGCGTACACGGTAAAACGAATCCGTTCGTCTCCTCTCGCGGATCTTCTCCGACCGCCGTGATCCTAGATCAGCCGAGACATACGATCGGGGCTAAGAAGACAAGAAAGATGTAGAGTAATATTCCTCTTTCTCGAGTAGCTCCCTCCGCTCCGTTCCCCGGTGCCGTTTCTCCCAGCGGTCTCGTGTGAAATCTGGTCCGCGTTGCACAGCATCACCAAGTTTCATTCTCCCGACGCGCGTGTCCGTTTCAACCCGTCTCTGATCGATCCCTGGGAATGACGCAAAAAGCCATCGTCGGAGCGTCGCGTCAAAGTCCGCTAACTCGCTTGAAATCGGGGCAGGGGGGGGGGGAAGACGAACGACTCGGATGTATGCAAAATATATATTCCGAGTACATTAAATTCACCGTTCTTCCATGATTAATACCGTTTTCGGTAAATAAAAATGATTAAACCGCTCGAAATCTTTGAAATAATGTCACTGGAAAAGTCTTTATATTTCGAGACCTCAACTTTAAAAAATAATTAAAGAAAAAACATTGTGAAGAAATTTGAAAAAAAATCGTACTTCAGTACGGTTTTATATCACATACCTACACACATCCGCCTCTTCCTACTTTATTCTCTCGCGGACGTGCAAAACCCACCGCCGGGCCCACGTGTCCATTTCTACTCGGCCAAACGAAAGCTACGTGAAACGATGCTTTTTTTCCTTTTTTTTTCTTTCACTGGCTGAAACATTCGTCAGGACGTTCCTCGGCCAAGGACGGTAGCGAGGGAGCGGCGATGCACTCTCTCTCTATATATTCGCGTGACTTGGAAAAACCGGGAAGGTACCCGAGCTAGAAGAACCTCCAGAGTCGGCGGGGAGAGACGGATAGTTGTTTATCGCCACCGGAACCTCTAAGAAAGACTCTCCGAAAGATCTACGAGCGGCTTCGCTTGGGTTGCACGTTACGACAGCGAGAACGGAAACGAAGAAAAAGACGATGAGACAATTTATTCGAGGTTTGCGACCGAATATTCACAAAAAAAAAAAATATCACACATACACATGCACACGCAAAATTAGATCCAGTAAACAAAGAATGACGGAAAATAGCATGAAAGAGACCCGCGGGTACAAAAAAAAACAATGGTGGACGAATAGCCGAGCAGAGTTTAGAAGCAATTTGTCGAAACAGCATTTCCCGATCTGTTCTGGCATCGAATTTCATTTCTCTCCGGGTAACAGTTCCGAAACCTTTGGACCGTGCTGACCTGCCTCGTCCACTCGACTCTCGACAGATTTCACCCTTCGCCGCAGAGCCAGTACCGCGTAAATAAATTCCCGATGCGAATAAAATTGGAATAAAACGAAGAGAGAAAATAGAAAACGAAACAAAAAAGGGAAATCGGAACAATAGAAGGAAAAAAAACGTAGGTCAAAAGAACTGCGAGAAAACAGAGAGACGGGCGCACACAATGCGGAAAATTGCGAGAGGAACGGGGAGCGAAGGGAATCGGTGGAGGAGATACAAAAATATGAAAACGGCATCTGGCCACAATGTACCACGCAAAAGCGATCGAAGAATTTTCTTTATTTCTCGATCTAGATATAGCGCCCTGGTATGAGCTCTGTGTACGTGTGGGCGCCCGGAATCACGTGCACACGTGGCGCATAAATACACGTACCGGTGCGAACTCCCTTTTTTTCCAATATAAGCTGAAAAAAAAAACTGCCGGTTCGGCGACTGGAGGGCCGTCCGACCGGTGGTGCAGTTGCACGCTGAGCAGCTCCGCCCGTTCGGAGATCAGAGAACGAGGGCGTAATACCTTCGCGAGGGAAGAGAAATCGCCGTGGCGTAACGAGCTCTCGACTCTTCATCACCGAGCTTCGAGGTTCCTCTATCACTCCCTCTCTCCGTCCCGCGGTACTTCTCGTGCATTTTGCTCGCGTACACTCACCCTCTGATACTCGGACTCTTTTACTCATCTCCCGATCTCTCGAACCGGCGTTCCAGGCTCCTACTTTACGCTGCGATTATATTTTAACAGCGATAAAAGGCCCGGATAGTAACGATTTTTTTTTTTAATTGAACGATACGCGACATGAATTATTTAAGATCCGATAATAAAAAATCAAACCGTACAGGAAAATAGAAAAGTGAAGATGGCACGAATATAGATATATATATATATATATATATAAACGGAATATATATATATATATTTAGCCAATGTATTGCCTAAACATTTATTGACTACCGAGCACGCAATCCGAAAATAGTACGCATCTTTTACTACTGGTAAAGCACGTGTCATTTCGCATGCTTTTATATTGATGTTCGGATGACACATTCGCTTGCGAGAAACAACTTGGGTTGGCGCCATCTATGCGGCGAAAGCCGCTGGTTGATGGCCCAATGTTAGCGTCACATCGGCAAACCGGCGATTGGTGAGTCGATATTCGGCCTAACATTGGCCTCAAATCGACAAACCAACAATTGGCGTGTTTGTACTTGGCCGAATATTGGGGATTCGACAATCGCCACGCCAGCATTGCGCCGACCGTCGGCCGTGTCCGTTCTATCTGCAAAACCTACATATCCAAGCAAAGGTGCCAGATGAAGAGTTCACCAGTTGATACCAAACAGCTAAATGCAGCCGAAATCTTGCTACAGTATGCATGCAGACGTGACTTGGAAAAATCAAATTAGAGCCCTCATCAGCGTCAAGGGTCTGAGCTCGCGACAAGAGTGTCAATGGAGTCTGAAAGCCTGAGGAGCTTCGAGGTTAAGGGTGGAGAGCATGAACCGAGTACCCGGAGGTGTTTGCCGCTCGGCGATATGCTTCACTCGGGATGTCTGTGCCTCGGAGGTTTTCTGTCTGAAAAGGGTCAACCGTAGCTTCGACAGAGGGAGCGAGACGCAGAACGGAGGACCAGAATGGAAATGGGAGTGCGAGAGCGCAGACAAATCGGGCGCCACGAGCCCGACGCACCGTATGGTCCCATATGGCGCAAATGTATAAATAAATCGACGCCATGTTCTAATGTGTGGGCCACCTTCGAGGAGAGGCCAAGAGTGCAAGAGCATAAACCATCACGTATCTTGTTACCTCCCCATCGGCGTTCCTCGGGATTCTTCTTCCTCAAAAATTAATTTACGATCTTTAAAAAAAAAGGAAATTTCCTTTCTCTGGGCATACAGTGAAAATCTCGGTCGAGATATGCTCCCTGAGAAAATAGACAATTATTGCTCACACCAGCCTCGGGACTCAAAATAGACAAACGAGAAGTCGGTTGCCACTTAGCTGGCTGTGTGTATATATATATATATATGCGCAGTATGAATGACGGTCTCTTCCATATCCAAGGACGGAGAACGCCCATGTGTACTCAAACGTTTAACGAAAGGGTGACCCGAGGAAGCAGGAAGCTACGGCGATCGCGGGACAAAAAATGTTTGAGGAATGGTGGAAAAAAAATGTAAATAAAATAAACAAAGGAAACAAAAAATCGAGGGATGTTTGTTGAGGGAAGGCCGAGGATTGTACGGGTGGAGGAGCGGCGGAGCACGGAGCACCAGCCGGTGGGAGAAGAGATCTCTACGGCCAACATACCCTCGTCGGTTTGCCCATCGGGTCAACGAAACATATGGATTCCAGACCTGAGAAGATTATATGAATATGGGACGGGCTGTGCCGTTGCTCCTAAATCAAAGCTAAAACCGACCGCGTAACTGCCCTCCTCTGTTGGTACCCTCCTGTGTACGTGTATGCGCGCGCACGCTCCGCGATGCGAAACTCGCACTTTATCATCGAGGGGATAACGAAGGCTGCGAGGGAGAGAGAAAAGCGGGGAACGAAGTATCAACGCCATTAATTCTCTAAAGTAATCCTCTCAACCGAAGCTCTTATCGATTAAAATCCAAGTTATCTTAGCGTCCCAAAGATACATTAACCTCCGCGGAGCAGGATAGCGGGCCACGGTGCGCGGGTTCTTCCCCGACCGGAATCTCCGCTTTCCGTTGAGGAATATTTGCAATCTTATTCCAGATTATGAATATCCGCAATTTTTATTCGTTTTTTCTTCGCACAATCGGGTCGGCAAATCGCGACTAAAGTGTCCCCCACGGCGCACTGCGTCCGACTCTTCCCTGCGGTGACTGTCGGTTAAACAATTCGCTGCAATAACGGGAGAAACGAGAGATGGGAAAAAGCTTCTTTGATACAATGCGGCGAACCGTTCTCGCAAGTCCGCTCCCGTGGGTCCGAAAATTTTCGGTGCTTTCCGGAGATGGAGAGATTGTTCGAGTGTAAATCCTCTAGGTAGCCGTGTCGCGTGGGACACAAGCGAAAGCCGACCAAGAGCGGAGGAACGATAACGTGATCAGTTGCGTCGCGTGACAGGTTCACCTTTCGCGGAGGGCCAGTTGCAGGTCACGTAAAGCTCACCCATCCCCCAGCTTCCGGTGCGAGGCGTCTTCGCGTGCGACGGAGTGGGTATTAGATGGTTGGAGGTACACGGCGTCGCGGTATGCAGTATTGTGCAGAGACATGGATGATCGTGCTGAGGAGAGCCGCGTATGGGCGAGGCACGTGAGACGCCGGGTCTGGCAGCGACGACGACATCGGTGTCCCAGGCGCGCATTTGTCCCATTTACAAAAGACACCTATCTATATATATATATATATATATATATATATATATACACGTGGATACTCCTACGTGCATGCACGTAGCGCAACACGGCATTTCCGCAATCTCCTCTGTATTCGCAAAATTTTCTCCGAAAAGCGGGAAGATCGGTAGACTTTGCCTTCATGCAAAAAATAAAAAATAAAAAATTGGATGCGTAAAATAAAATGAATAAGAAAAGTGGCATGAGAAAAGCTCTTTGTAAGGGAATGCAATTATTTTGTTGATGCTCCGACAGCGACGAGCTTAAACGGGGATGAAAAATGTTGCCTCGGAGATTTTATTCGTCGTGATTTTTTCCGGAGTCTGTGAATATCACATCGGGCGTACGGCAGCGCGTACGAGGGCACGGGGGTCCCCTGGGTCTGGAAATAATTACTTGGATACCGATCAACGCTTGGCGGTTCTCTCGTTATTCCCATTTGAGGCTCGCCGCTTCTATGCGGGGAAAGCCCTCCTTCTCTGTGCGCCCGGTCTTGGTGACCAAGCTCGTTAAAATTCCGGGGCGACCTTTTTCTCGACGAGACCGCCGCGGCGCGGAGGGGAGCTTGCCATATACTACGGAGGACGAAAAAATCTCCAAATGAAAAATTCACCGTTCCATCTCCCAAGACGCGGAAGGGAACAGTGGGGCAGGAACTCTCGGTATGGCCTTGTTGCGAATATTCTTCAACAAAGTACTCCCCATTCTCTCGTAGCTCAAAGGTGCAAACAAAAGAACAACATACAATCAAATTAGACAAACTCATGTTCTCATCTGTCCCTTCGCATTTCATTTCTATACCTACTCGTGCAATCTACGTGGATATAATTGAAATGGGGGTTTTTTTTTTAAGTACAAAAACGAACGTTGTTATAGTCATGTCGAATCGAAATTACTGTACTTAATGCTCTCTCTTCCGATCTCCCTCTGTCTCGCATGTCAATGCGGCTAATAGAACGTTACCGGCACCGAGCCTCGTCGAAAATGTCAGTTTAATTGGTGCACCGCTCCGCCTAAATTACGATTGGACAGTATTGATTGGCAGCGGAGCATAACCGAACCGTTAATCCGGCAACGATTGAATATTTGCCAATTACCCGTACGCTGTGTCTATCCGTTATAGTGTGCGATAGGAGATCCCTCGTCGTTGTACCGGTGTCATTTCGCTCCAGACTCCGCCCGAGCTCCCAGGGACAGTGCCGAGCGCCGCCCGTGCCCGCCTACCCATCCCTTTTCTGCCGAACTGAATCGCCGAAAGGAAATGGAATCGAGAGGCTTTCAATATTCCAAACTGACCACCGGTACCATCAAGCCCAGAGCCTTTACCCGGTGGTCCATTTATCATTGAAACAATATTAAATAAACGGGGGAAAACGAACTGACCGGTTGTTCTGTATCTATCCCGCTTCCCCCCCCCCCCCCCCCCCCCGGCTGTTCGGCAAACCAATCATCCTCGTTTCTGCGGATCCTATCTGTAAACCGTGAATCACCTATCACTATGTACCTTCCTATATGACTATGTATTTATATAATGTACGCCGCTCCAAGTTCAATATTCGTGCCGAATATGGAACGTACGAGAGGTAAAACGTTGCGGTATAAAGTAATCTTTTTATTTTTCTCATATACTCCTTTGCATACCCGTTGAAAGAGCGCAATGTGATACACTTTTCATGTCTTCCCTCTCCACCGCAAACACCACTGGGTCGCTGCGGGATTCGCTATTACCATAGGCAAACAGGACACCCTCTCGCGCATTCTCCTCCCTTTGCCTGCTGCTATGCAACGGCGTGTTCTATACCGAGTAAAAAGGAAATATCCTTGAATTAAAGTACCTTCGGCGAAATGCATCTCGATGACCAAACTTGCTTTTTCGAAGGGATTTAATGGCTTTCAAATAACTTTACTCTAAAAGGCACATTTTCCCACCAACGCTTTGATTCGAAAGACTATAAAGAGTCTTTCGGCCCAGAGTAAACTCTGGAATTAAAAAAAATTCTGTATTTTCATGCTTTAATAACAAAATGTTATGATGAACTTGCTTTCGAAATACTTTCTATGGGGATTGCATGTTTTTTCTGTAAAATATTTTCACATTTGAAAAACTCTAAAGTAAAGAAGACACTTTGAACAAAAAAAATATCTGTTTCGTCAATCGACCTGACATCAAAGGGTTAAATTGCATCCGGCGTAAGGGTATTTGCTCGTAGATTTCTCCATGGTAGTTGAAGATTCGTGGACGACATCCACGAGGCCGAGCTTCTACTTTTGACGAATTCTAAAGGGCATAAAGTAAATTAACTCGAACGGGAAGGGATTGTTTATCTCCGATATGACTTCGAGCCGGGGTTCGCATGCGCAATGCGCGGAGCGAACGCGCAACGAAGAGAATGCTCACCGTCGTGGCTCGGGTTATTTGTTCTTACGATTCTCGAGTGGGGAGTCGTGAACCCGAGAGGGAGAGAGGGAGAACGACAACGGGCAGGAGAGGGCAACTTTGGAATTGGCTAGTTATACGATATTCCACTTTCCCGTTGATGATGAAAACACTTCTCTTTCTCACCCGCTTTCTCGCTCCCCGCTCGTTTCGTCCTCTCGTCCGGGGTTCGCGCACTCGGCGAGGGTGTATGCATAGTTACCCACGTCTGGCTGCGTACCATCGTCGCACGGTATTCCACGGTATGTATGTATGGACGTACTCGCTACCCTCACCGCGAGTGCGCAGTCGACCGAGTTTCCTCCACCTCTTCTCTGCTACCCGGCGCGAGACTCTCTAGAGTTCGGTGCCGGAGAGAATAACTGCGCGGCCGGGAAACAACGCGGTCAAGGCGTATCTCCCGCCTGGCTGGCCCTCTCGGCTTCTCCGCGATGAGGTTCGTTAGAAACGGCCACCGGCACAAAAAGTGTCCCTACGTGGCTTACGCGAAAAAGTCTAATGGCCTAATGCCTCCCTACCCAGCTTCTCAACCCCCTCTTCCATTTCACCTTTTTTTTTCTCTCCCTCTTCTCCGACCCGAGACCGCTGATTGTATGTTTTTTCCGCGGTCGGTAGAGGTGAACAAAATCGGATTCGTTCGCCGCAAGGTTGGGAGGAATTTTTTTTATTTCCATCGAAACTGATACCGTGCACTGATAAAAAATGCGGTTCAACCGACTAAACATTCGGGCAGGGACGTTCATATAAATATTTTGCTGGCCGAACAAAATATTTTAATGCCTCAAAAATTATTTGGTGAATACACTCAGAAAATTTGTGAACCAACCAACCTTTTTGCTGTACCAACAATATATTTATTTGAACGTCCCTGCCCGAATCTTTAGTTCATTCAACTTGTATTTTTTTTATCAGTGTGCTTTGATACTTTTCATGATAAAAAAACATCTGATCTACAAACAGAAAAAAAATGTATTTGACTGCCACCACTTATTTGGATTAAAATAATTATTTATTTAAATTAGGTAAATAGTTACTTGAATGAAATAAATATTTATTTGAATCAAATAAATATTTTACTTAAACCAAATAAACGGTGGCCGTCAAATAAATTATTTTTCTGGGTGTATCATCGTCGTTTCTTGCCGGATTTTTCTGCACGGGATTCTTTGAAATCACCGTCTTCTGATCGAGAGATTCCAGAAGTTGGGACGCAGCGGCTTGGGATGCTGCGGTTATCGTTTATGTTTCGAGTATAATCATGCAGCATAGATAACAAAGTTTCCACTCGACGACCTACAGTTATCACGGTGTTGTTCGAGTCTTTACAAAGAGAATACGGAATATTGCTTCGGCTCGGTGACCAAAAGGATCGGCGTCAGTTTCCGCCGGGATTTATTTGTCCCCCACCGTGGCGTTGCTCGCGTTCCCCTTCTCCTTATCTTTCACTATTTCTTCCCGTGGGCCAGAAACGATGGGAGTTCGGTGAGTCTTTCCTATTGCCCTCTTTACTTACCTCTTTTTCGATTCTTTCCCTCCTTCGCCCACCCTCGTTTCGATAAGACTTCCTCGACGCCCCACTTTTACCTTTTCACTTCCGCATCCTGCACACAGCCTCGTCTTTCCACCCCCCCCCCTTTTCCCACTCCTTTTCGCTGTCTTTCTGCAGAGCGACGATGAACTCTCTCTCCGATTGAGCGTGACTCCGGAGTCCCGCGTCTCGCGTCTGATGGAAGAGAAGACGGCGAGAGCTTAGTGTCGAGTGACAGAGGAAAAAGGGGGAATTGCTGGAGGAAGGAGTAGAATGAAAGAAATAAAAGGGAGCAAGTCGTTTTCTTTCTCGAGGATCGAGCAAGCTGCAGAATAAAAAAAAAATATATATATATATATATATATATATATATATATATACACACTATACTACAGGGACTATAAGGACTGTAGAGACAGCAGCGCCAGTGGGAGAAGGAGGTTGAGCGGAGAGCAGAGTGTCGAGCAGCGGACGGCTGCTAAATTGAGGCTCTCCGGCGTCGGGAGAGAGACAGGCAGCCCGGCGTCGTGGGACTTCCGATGCTGTGCCGGAGATCGTAACCACCTTCAAATTCACCTTCGCTTCTCTCCGTCTCCATCCCACTCTCCTCACCGTCCGACCTAACCCCCACGGCTCTGAATGCGAAACGAAACGGGAGAGCCCGGGAAATGGGAGAGCGACATTATTTTGCTACACTCCCACTGCCAGGCAGAGCGAACCAAGTTTGTACCAGTCGCTGGAGAACAATTGTCCCGGAAGATGCAGAAACGCGCGCTTTCGATGTCTCTCCCGGTGTCCCGGAAGTCGCGCGAGGATTTTCGGGGGAATCCCTCTCCGGTTTATCCGTAGACGATGCGGTTTTCTCGCCCGAGAACCGCATCGTCTTGCATCTCCGAAATTCGTCTCACTGTCATTAGCCCGAAATTCGATCTCCCTTACCGACCGAATCGAAGGCGCTGGAGCGCTCCGCGCTAGCCGAACGAGTACCGAATTCAAGAAATTGTTTAATACTTCTAGCCGTTGACAGCGGTGAATGCGCGATTGGCGCACGGCTTCGGTGGACTCCCAAGTCAAGCAGACTCGTTCGCGGTCAGAACTTGGATCGATGACCGCTTAGCCGTGCGCTAGCTGGCGCATCGACCGTTGAACGGGAGATGCTTCCTCCTGAGACTTTGGTGTTCCTGCACTTTACGCAAGTGCGATAATACCGAAGAATCAGTAGAATATGGCCGTTTGTACCGGCACGGGTTTTCCGTAGTTTCTCCGTCTCCCCGGAAAATGCGCTAGAGTGTAACTAAGTCAGCTACGGACGCACTGGAAGTTAGGTAGCTTAGCTGAGTGCGGGTATGGAGTGCTAAGGAGGAATTATGATGGGGTTCCGTAAAAACCCAGAAGGGTAGAACAGTGGAAAATGAAACAACAAAAAAATAAAAAACTTTTAACCGTTCAATGTTTTTCGCGAATCCATTGCCATCAATGTTTTCCCAGGTCCGGGACACACGCCCCAATCGCCATTCATTGCGGTCGATTGATGCACGATGCTTTGCACGAACGTTTCACGAAATTAGCAGTCGTTTGACTATGGCGCAGCGCTCCAACCACCTCGACACGAATGCATTTTCCAGCGGGAAGATCCCCAGGAGTACACGAGATTCCGACTTTCGTATGCAAAGGACTTTCGCGCTGTAATACGAAAATGCTCCCGCGACGTTAAGCCAGATGAGAGGATCATAGGCATCAACCTTCAGGAGGCTGACGATGTTTCTCGTTGAACCCCGGACGAGGATACCCCCGTGGAACTCGGGAGTAACGAGGGAATGTCTAATCGGTGAGAGAGTTGAAACGACTTCGGGAAGAGTCCCCTGCGACGGCTTCGCTCCTTTGTGGACCAGGCCACGACGTCGACAATGTTCTCATCCTTCACGGTGGAACGGCTCGTTCCGAACTTCCTCCGGGTAGTTTCCTCGCGAGATTGCCCCATGGTCGCGTGCGCCTCGCACTTTCCCGCGTCGTCGCTAGCGAGTTAATCAAAACCGCGGAATATTATTGCTCGGTCTCGTCATAGCTTCCCCACCCCCTCCCCACTCAACCCTGATAGGAAAATCATCATAACGCGATGGCGGCGTTACCGCGTCGGGCAAAAGTAACCGCAGAGGCCGCGTACCCACAGGCCTTTCCATACTGTCCGTCGCATACAATCGTGGCCGCGTGTTGCACACACGTCGATGGCTTGACTCCATAGGGGCATATCGGCTGGGTAGAAGCATGGCCGATGCGTCCTTCCGGTGCTGAACCGGCGATGTATGCACGTGGCCCACAGCGTATACGCAACGAATGGCCATGCTGCGACAGGTGAATCGCGTAATTTATGTATATCCATAAATCAGTTCATGACCCGCTAAAATTTAATCACTGCGCGAACGTGGACGGTGCCTGTGTGGGAGAAAATCGACGGTGTGGCCAATTCATGCAAACACCGGGACTATGATTTCTACTACGTCTAATGCTACGTGGATAGTTCTCTGTCATCGAGCTCTTGCTGCTGGAGTGCACTTTCTCTGGATGGTACTCGTTTGTTTGTTAAATGAAAGGAACTAAAAAAAAAAAAGAATTTCGAGCTTAATTCTCACCTAAAAAAAGTTGCTCATGGCGGGTCGACCACTTATTTTAATCGACTTTGCGAGAGTGCAAAGTGCTCTCAACGTGAAAATAATTTATACGGGCAGGCAGACGAATAAGACAGGTCAGGAAAATTATCTAAACTAAATAATACAGTTGAAATTATCCACCAAATAAATATCTTCACTTCAATTCGTATATCGGTTATCACATTTATTTCGAATATCATATGATTATTTTTCTTGCCGCAAAGATTATACAAATTTAACCGATAAGAACATTTTAGTTCGTCATAAAAAAAATGAGGCAGGCATTCCGTTATAATTTAATATCACACACTTATAATAAATAAGTGAATCGAATGATATAGCACATCACACGCCTACATATTCCTTAACTTTGGAGCTTATCTCCTAATGATTACAATAAATCCTACGCTGTTTGGTGCTTTCATCCAGGTTTTTATAGAGGTTATGACGAAAAAAATTTCTCCAAGTACGATGGTTCTTTCCGTACCTCCGGGACTCGCAGAATGGAATTGAAGCGGAGTAATTATCAAGGGTGATCGACTTAATGGAAGGCGTCCGACACGAGCCACCTCGCCAATCCTTCCTTCTCGACACTTGTATAGACCTCGTCTTACACCGTTGGCGGACCCGAAGAAAAAAAAAAAAAATGGCCGAGTTCCGTGACGTTTGTACTTTTTGCCATTGTCATTACTTTGACTGGATGGCGCCGCGAGCGCCGGGCTTCGATACATGACATCGTCGCGTACGTGACCGCGAATATCTGAATAGAGTTTAACATCTTACAATTTTCAATACTTCATTTCAATATTTCAAAATCATTTTTAATGTTTACTATTTACAAAGCGTTGCTGCTCGCTACATAGAAATAAAATAACAATAATAGATGTTATTGCATCAGTCGCGCACTGTATGCTCCGTAGGAGAAGAGCTAAAGCCTCGAAATCGCGTGTCTTCGTGCAATCCATTTTGCCCACTGCGCTCCCTCATTTCGTTTTGTTGTACTGATGGTTTTTTCCTCGCCAACGGATATATCTGTGTACTGAAGAAACGCGGGGAATGTCTCCACTCCTTCACCGTGATTCAAGTTTCAAGATATCTCCTCTTTACCGCGCTCCGCTCTTCTCTTTCGTTTGATCGTCCTCTTCAATCTTCCATTAGAATAAATCAGAATAATGAGATGAGAAACGAGCGACTCTCGAGTCTCTGCCTATCTCCGGCATTGTCCCAACGTCTTCGTTACTCAAATTTTTCATCCTTCACTGATGGTCTTGGGTCTCCCAGGTCGGTTCGGTCCATCATCCTTCCGCGCAATCCTTCGCCGAAGGGTTCAGGACTGCAACCAGGATTCCCTTTCTTCTCATCCTCTTGGTCCTAGCAGCTCACCCGACGAATTTCTCTCCCTTAAGAGAGACTCTCCGAGCTCCGCACGGCCGTGTCGTCGTTCGCTCGCACCATTCCGTCCTTGTTACTGCAGACGATCCATTGTTCTCGTTTAATCGAAATATTAAACCCCGTTCGTACTCCCCGCGCGTGCCTCGCCTTTCGTTCGTTCATCGTTCTCATAAATTTGCCTTCTCGCGTAACTGAACCTCGAAAAGAGAGAAACAGCTTGATTCGTGACCCGGCACGTTTTCCCTTTCATTTCCACTGTTTTCTTCGCAATCATTCTCATTCCCCCCTATTTCTGTCTCGCCAGTACCGCCGTTCTCGATGGACTAGCGCCACGGTGCAACTGACAATAAGCGATTAAACAATGTAAAGCCTGTTAAATGTCACATTGAATCATCCCGCACCACTGTGGGAATCCCTGGTGGGCGACAATAAAAAAAAAAAAAAAAAAAAAAAAAAAAACCGATCGAACGATGATGAAAAGCGCTGCGTCACTCTGCTTCCCAAACCGCCGAATATACACGTAATTGGCACTCCCGCTTCGTCGCTTTCGAAGCTGAACTTGGGGGAAGGGGTTTCGATTTTCCGTTCCAGGGGAGCGAGACAAAAACTCCTAATGCGGGGTACTGCTCGTGTTAGCCTGCGAAGTACAATGAACGTTCGAGGACAGCAGGTGAAAAGGGCCCATTGCTGTTTGCATGTAGCGGCAAACTCGCTGGCAATCCTCAAAGGGACT
The DNA here is from genome assembly GCA_958510785.1 of Exephanes ischioxanthus. Classification (NCBI taxonomy): domain Eukaryota; kingdom Metazoa; phylum Arthropoda; class Insecta; order Hymenoptera; family Ichneumonidae; genus Exephanes; species Exephanes ischioxanthus. Next base: position 17,143,189 of record OY294020.1, on the reverse strand, counting down.
GCCATGGAGGAATAAGAGAAGAGGCTTGGGCAAAAAAGAAACGAAAAAACAAAAGAAAAAAAAAACAACAGCAAAGAAATCGCACCGAGTTTGAATAATGGCAGCGGTGAAGCGACAACGGTGAGAGAGTAGGCTGGCTAGGCCTCGTTCGCATAGGCACTATGTAGGACTTGCGCTGTGCTTTTATTATAAATAAAAGAAAAAGAAGGAAAAGAAAAAAAAGGCTTCCGTCGAGACAAAATACACGCAGTGAGTGCGTTTTCAACTTCTGAGAATACTCAAGTGGACGCTGAAAACGGTTCGATTCAGAGGCGATATTTCACTCTTGAAAAAACAATCCGAATGGAAACCCGCGGAGACGTACAGCGTTTTTTTTTTTTTTTTTTCGTCAGAAACTGGGTTGGCGTGGAACTCGGTCGGGGTCTACGAAACGCAACAGAGGAGTCTGGGAAAAATCGGAGTAGCGGAAATCGTGCACGGAGAGAATATTGAAATGTGCGAGGACGGCGGAGTTGTGGATAAAGCTGACGCAGGAAGAGGCAAGCTTTTATATTCGATCGCGATTACAGCCTCGATTTACGTCAGCTGAATTTTCGATCTCATCGTCGCAATCAGCTCTATCCGTGTCTGTATCTGCCTCGCGTTATATCGATCCATCGTGTAAACAGGCCTCGCGATAGCTCATAGAGATGATGCGGTACACCACGATATAGTACGCGCGACTGTTTGAAGAGAAACGGAGTGTGTGTGCGGGAGAGATGCTGCGCGGCAGGTGAGGCTCGTTCTCTGCCGGATGATGAGTGAGCAACATATTGGGTAGAGTGGGCGAGATCGATATAATTGTTGATGTTGTATATGGCGCGCGATGCAATGAGACACAACCACAATCGCCTTTGGAACCGGCCGACCAAACCTGTTGTACATCTGCCCCCCCCCCCCCCCCCCCCCCCCTCCTGTGTTGTTACTATCTGCAATATTGCATAATGCAATGATCCTGCAAGGTATTCCATCGATTTGAATTATTCAATTGCAGAAACTGTACAATTAGCCGAATCGGGAATTACCGATTAAATTAAGAAAATATTATATAAATCCTACATTGTGGATGATGAGTTAGCAACATATTAGATAATGTGGGCAAAATCGATATAATTGTTCACGTAATATTTGTCGCCCGATGGAATGAGGGAGAGCCACAATCGACTTTGGAATCGGCCGACCACTCCTGTTGTACACCTGCCCCCCCCCCCCCCCCCCCCCCCCCCTCCCGATGTTATGACTATTTGCAATATTGCACGATGTAATGATCCTGCAAGGTATTCCATCGGTTCGTATTACTCAATTACACAAACTCTCGGATTCTCCGAATCGCTAATTACCGATTAGAGTAAGAAAATATAGAAATTCTACATTGACAAAAAGTTTGCATGGCATATAACGAAATATATATCTGTGGCATATAAAATATGTTATATTATTATATTATATTATATTATATTATATTATATTATAATGTTATATTATATTATAATGTTATATGTGTCAAACATATACATTTTCAATATATTACATACAGTAGTGAAACAAAAAGCAAATTGCAAATTACGTGTTTACCTGTGTAATTGGCGTGCCCGCGGTGCAAACGAACACATACGTGAATGCATTTTGTTTTATGTGTTCGTTCTTTATTTTTATTTTTTGAAAGGGAGAGATAAAAAGAGAACGAGCGAAGAGAAAATAAAACGCTCGCGCGGTGTGACTAGCAAGAAGAACGATTGTTGGGCTGAGTTGTGCCACAGGACGTTGAACTAGGGTTGCCCCGGTGTAACAGAGAATGGGAGAAAGAGTCAACGATAACACGTCGCTGCTGTGCTATACTATACTCGGTGCGCTTTCACCCTTTCTCTATGTAGCTATCTTTCTCCAGAATGCACAGGGAACGCAACTCGGCTGTTATTTTGTTTGCCCACTTCCGCCGTTTTAATTCAGCGGCGGCGGCGGCTGTGGAAGAATTGAACCGAGCTCGTTCTTCCTCTGTGAAATTGTGCAAGGTCCATATATACCCACTGCGAGCATAATAGGGCTTTCACTCCTCTCCTCATCGCTACTCTACTGTTTTTTTTCTTTTCACAGCGCGTACATAGAAGTCGATTTGGTTAACCCCAGCGTTTACTGTCTCTCGCGTATATACGAATGATCAGTATGTATCACCGAATGCAATTCCTGTATTTACTACATCACAGTTTGTACTTTTTTAATCAACTTGTTTTTAATTATTTTTCATCCCTTGCGCTTTACGTTCCAGAGACACGGGATCACTGCACTTGACTGGTTCCATTGAATTTATTATTTAGAAGTTATGTCAATCCCTTGTTCACGTTCGCCATTATAATTTTCAATTCATCTCTCGCTCGCAGTTTTTTTTTTTTTTTTTTTTTGTAAAATTACAAATTGAATCTCGTACCTCTGGAATCGACGACGAGCCGGGAGGGTGAAACATTTTATCGCCCCTTCACGGATTCTTCACTCTTTATAATCATTCCCTTCCAGAGGCTGCCGGGCCATTGATACGATTCTTCTCTCGGCAGGGTCTATAGTTTCCCCGTTGAGAAACTTCGCATTGCCCCGGAATCGTCGAATTATCCGTGAATTCCATTCTAGCTCCCATCCCGTCGCTCCGTATCTATTGTGAATTATTGGAATTCGTTTTTCCCCGCTATCTATCGTATACGCAAGAGTGCAAAAAAGTAAAACAGGACGACGCACCTCGACACTCAGCTGTAATGCATCGACGTTCATCTCTCGTATTCTCGTCGATTTCGACACGACAAACGGTGATAGGAAGCCTTCCCGCCCCCCCTGTTCGTTCCTCGTTGTGAAAAATATACTCCATGGAAATTTTTTACTGCAAGTTTACAAAATATTCCTTTGGATGTCTGACAAACAAGACCGAGGGAGCTCCGGATAGCGCAGTTTATACTGATATAGTTCTGTATGTTTGTATATTTTCGACAGTGTTTACTGCTGCATCGAAACTCGTCCCGGAACAAATAGGAACGGGCTGTGTATATAGTTGCCTCTCTCGACTCCGGCGCGCTGGACGAATAAAACGACAGTTCGCGTTGCTCGAGTCAGCTTTTCACTTTAACGTCACGCTGAAACGGGGCGTGTTTCCTTTCATCGGCGGTGATAAATCTGCTGCGGCTAGTAACCTGCTACGGCACGGATTGCCTCGTCTGCGGAAACCAAGAGTAAATTAACTCGACGTAATTTTATTTTTTCTTCAGCTCTAGTGTAATGAGTCGATTAATCATACCACTCAGGAAACCATAATATTTCATTCGTTGATTGTCCAGTTCTCATTGGCCTCTTGGAGATTTGAATGCGTTCGCTGAAGTAAATAACTCTCAAGGGTTCCTGGTGAGACGAACCATCGCGAGTGGACGGGACTCATTGCAGCGCGAAGCTTGGCGGGTCGACCAGAGGTAAACTTGAAGTTTAATTTTTCTTTTTTTTTTTTCAACAGCGAAGCTACTGTTTCCAACTTTGTTTTCAGAACGATGTTGAAATGAACGTTCGTCGACCAATGAAGAATAAGCGTCTTTGTCGTTGGCCATTCGTCCGTGCCTCTTTCCGCAATAACGTTCATTTTTCGTCTAGTCTCTGCCGTTCCGCCCTTGCGAAAACTCGACCGTGCGTGCCAGCATCGAAAGAAAAGGCTTTGTGTGTGTCGCGAAGGGAAAACGTGAATTCCTCTCGTCCCTTATAGAGAAGATTCTCTGTCGCGTGGGCACATTTCGGGCGATGTGCAAAGGATAAAAGAAAGACGTAGAAAGAAAGAGGAAACAAGAAGAAGAATAAAACCAACGAAAGAACCATAGAGGGAAAAGGGTGAGGAAGCGGGGGGGGGGGGGGGGGGGGGGGAGAGAGGGGGGGGGGGGGTCGGAGACGGCAAAGGCGGGCAAAAGAATACAATACACATAGACGAAAAGATACACAGACTCGCTCATCGCAAGTAGAATACATAGAAGAAAAATCGAGTCGAACAAAGCAAGCCGCTCTGAGACTGAACAGGACTAGCCGCGCGGCCCCCGTACCGCTTCTAGTTCGCTGGTCATAAGAAAATGCAATAGTTTCGCGTAGTTTAAAAGCAGAAACTAGTAGAGCCAAGTCGCAAAGGGGAGGGTTAGAGAATCGGGGTCGCCCAACCCGTTCTGCTCCTCTTCGCCCTCTTCTTCCTCTTCTTATTCTCCCTATACTGTTGCCGTACCCTGCTCTCACCCTGTGTATCCACTCCGTGTCGCCTTTTCTTGCCTTCTCTGACACTAGTTGTCCACGTTTCTCTCGGTGTTCGCGAAGAACGGCTTGTTTCTTTCACTCCCCCCCCCCCCCCCCCCCCCTCCATCCCAGGCTTTCCCCGGTTTGCTGCCGAAAGTGGCTGCACTGATGCGGAACTTTCGTGTTTCCAGCTCGTTTTCCTTGTGTTGCGATGATTCAGCCTCCTTCCGCGAGAAATGTACCATACCATCCCCCAGCGCCGCTTCGCAGCCACGCTACTTTTCGGGGGAGGTATGAGGATGAGGTTGAAAAAACAGCTACTCTTAGCTAGAGGCAGAATAGAAAAAAAAAAAGTATATACAGAAACGTACCGGCGTCACGCGAAAAGTTACTGAATCGAGTCAATCGTGGAGGAATGTCATAGCTAACGTCCCGTATATAATGCTTGATACCGGGCACGAGTTTCCTCAGTGCCTTTAGCGAGGACGTGTCTCAAAGAGGTTTGTAGTCTGACTTTGCAGCAGAAGCCTCTTCGGTTGTCGTATCATCTTGGCCAACCACGTTTTCCCGTCGCAAGCCCAAACGTGGCACGATTCGAAGAGGACGCGTCTTTCCTCTTTCGTCTCTTTCCTTTCGTTCTTCTCTTCGCCTCTTCTTCCTCTTCTTCTTTTTTTTTTTACATACACACGATCGGCTACTCTGTCACGGCGTGTATGCGCTGCAAGATGCATCGTGCCGAGTCCATCCCGAAGGGGGGGATAAAGGATCGGGCATCAACGCAAATTGATATTTATTCCTGTCGCGTAGACGAGGTCCGACACGAGAGGCTCTTTCGCGCCTCCACCTTCGATGCTGTCAATGTTTATCCTGCTGCATACAAATTCTACCGGCCTTCGGGCTCCGCCACGATGCCCGGCATCCCTACGAAGTGCGTGCTGTTATGCAGTTAGCGCAATGCAGCCCATTATCGTCCGATTATTCCTGCCACGAAGGAGAACCCTTGGCTTTGTACAGACTGAATTCAGTTATCGTCGTAGCCACTCTTTGAGTTCGCTGAACTCGAAAAGAATACGAATTTTCACAATCTTGCCCACGGGGAGACGACGATTGTGAGAAAAGTTGCTATATTTATCCAGGTGGGAATTCGTCGTGACTGGAAGAACGGCGCATCGCTGGCTCCACAGTGGCAGAAACGTGTGAATTGATGAAGCCAGGAACGTGGTTGAAAGAATGTGCATTATGCATCTCAAATGATTTTGCAATTCGTCACAGCTTGTTGTTTTTACAGTGAATAATCGTATTGCGTGAAAAACAAAAGTCACTGGCGTAATTAAAACGCGCCTCGCAGTGGTTCCACCGCCGATGAAAAGAGGCGAGAAAGAAAGCGAAAAACCCAGTCGGCAACAGCAAAACACGGTCACTCCCTCGGGGTCTATGTATAATTGACGTCGACCGGTGTTTTTTTTTTTTTTGTTTCATTTGAACGACGCGGTTAAAAGACCTTCGCATTTTTCAACGACACGTTACGCACACGAGGAGGCTCGTGAAACTGCGTAACTCCAGGGTGGACCACTACAGTCCACCCGTCCGGAGAACAGTAAAGCTCACTGTTCCCTGGTTCTCCACGCTATATCTCCGTTATAACGGGATCTTTTTTTTTTCCCCGTTCTCTCTTTTTAACCCGTAAATTTTTTCCACGTCCATCCGAGCCACGCCAAAATGTCGGTTCTTTATTTTTATTTTATTATTTTTTATTATTCCCCGACTCTTTGTCCAACTCTTTCAGCGTCGCCTCTCCTCGTAGCTCCTTTCCGCTAGCCCACATACATGCGCACGCCAGCTCTCCGCCACATTAAGCCCCGCAGTGATACAGCGCGTTGTACGCCCGCGCGTGTACACGTAAAAAATACCGTCGCGGAATACCCGAGCTACCTGAGCTTTCTCGCTGGCTTTACGGCCACCCTTACGCAGGATCTCCTTTATCTCGTGGATTATCACATCTTCCGTGGTTCCGACCGACCGCGCACTCCTTCCTTTCTCGCCCCAAACCGACGGAGGAACGTATATACCGCTCAACGTTTCCCTGAATATACGACGTTGTTAAAGCGTGAGATACACACAGAAACGAAAAAGCGCCGGGCGAAAAAAAGGGTCTCGTAAAGGCTATTCGGATTTTCTCGCTCCTTCCCGGGGAAAGCACAGCAAACTTGATGGCCGCCGAGGCCCGCGGAGAGTTACCGATTATGGCAGTGGACACGAAGATAAAAAAAAAAAAACGAACTATGAAAACAGCATATCATTATGTGTTCGCCGAGCCCGCGCCTCACCGTTCAGCCCTCGTAAGAACCGATGGTTTATTTTTTTATCTATTCCCCTCTCGTCGTCGTTTCGCTCCGCGCGTTACCCGAAAAACACTATTTTTCAAAGCGGCCATCCAGTAATTCAGAAATAGCTGCGAGGGAAAAACCGGGCTGTGAATAAAAGAATACGAGGAGAAAGGGTGGAATAGGATTGTTTGTTGGTGACTCGTTGGCGCGCACTCTGGCTTTCGCGTCCGTGAATTCCGGGTCCTTCTGTCTCTATCTGTCGCTTGGACAATTCGCCCCACCTCCCTAACGCCCCCCCCCCCTCCCCCCCTCCCCCCCCCCCGTCGCCGTGAAGCTTTTATTTTCGATTCATTGATGAAGTTATGCGCCTCCCTGGCTTTCACCAAATACGATATATATTCCGAGGGATTTTTGGCGCGACAGTACGCTCACATGCGGACCATATACTATACCGTACTATGGCTATGTATGACTATATACATATATATATACATATAATGTATATATATACGCATACTGGCGGGCTGAGCTCGGACGGCAACGATGAGCGTGCTTTGGGACCGTCGAGCCCCGACGATGCGTTCGCCAGTCGAGCCGCTCGTACGCGTCGCTACATTTTCATTTGGCGGGCGCCAGCGCACGTTCGATCCCGACCGGGCAGGCTACTCGACGCCACCAGTTCCCTCATCGAGGCTCTCAATTTTTTTTTCTTCTTTTTTTTTTTGTTCCCCTCTATTTTTTTCTTTTAACGCCGAACCCGTCGCGCATTCCCCTTGTTCCATACGGTCACTATTCTTCGATTTGCGTGAAAAATCCATGGGCCCGTGGCGAACGCGTGTCCTCGCTCGCGCGGCCATGGCGGCTCGTCCTAGGGTCTGCATCATTCAGGTGCATCCTGTGAATGACGGAATATCGCTGGAACTACCGGATTCAAAGGCGGTCCAGGATTGAAAGGTTTAAAAGAAAACAACATTTCGTTATCCTCCAGCGGCGATCGGTAATTAAAGGACGCCACGCAGCGAGGCTACGAGCGCACGTTAAACTTATATCCGTAGCGGGTAAGTCCGAGCGAATGTTCCGTAAACGGATGTACCGAGGTAGGCGGAGCGAGTTGCCGGAGGGAAGGGAAGGAAAATAAAATCGGTGTAACGAGAATTATCTCCCGCCGTCGAGTTTTTTCGCTCGCCCTTGTGTACAGAGCCCGCGCTCGCTTGTGCCACGCTTTTTTTCCTCAGGGTGGTGGCGGACCCGCACGAGGTCTGTGCACCGTACTCGCACCGAGAGTCGTTCCGCCTATCAGAGTTTTACGCGCACGAGGGCAAACTTTGCCGTAGCCCTCGCGGTCGTTTGCTTGCTTTTTTTTTCATCCACGGTCGCGTACGCTTCCTCGCTCTCGTGCACCTCCACGTTGCCCTTATCTCGCCCGCGAAAAAACAACGACGTTACGGAGGGTCGGAGGGTAGCAGCTGACACGCGGAACGGGGATAATTAGCCGCGCAGACGGATAACCGCCGTCGCCGAGGGAACACTATCTCTCGCCGTGTCTATCGTTTCTCATTTTCCCGTCGTCTCCCGATTTTTTTTTCTGTCTCTTTTACCTCGGGGACGTGTTTGATCTTCCCGGGAAGGCAGACCCGCGCCGCCGTCCAGTCTCTCAGGATTGACCGGGCTATAAATAAAATTATTAAATAAAGTTCCCTGTTCCGGCATGAATCTCCCTGGTGCGGCTGTCCGAGGCTCGAAGTATGGCCGACGTTTGGCCGTTCGTCTGCAGCAGGTTGCCAGCCCAATGATCGGATCTCGACTAACGCCCAGCATTGACAAAACTGTCGGCTGATAACCACGCCGACGTTGAGCTCGGTAGTTGGCAAGACGCTGACTAACGGAGTTGAGCCGGCGCTGGCGTATCGTCGCAATGATGCGTGTTCGACGATATGAAGTGGACGTTCGCTCGCGAGGTCGAACGACTTTGGCCCAGTTTCCACTGGCGATGTTCAGCGAATGTTCGATACAAAATTTTTATAATCAACGACATTTTTTTTTTTCCTTCAGTTTGCGCGATTGCTGAATGGTTTTTTCATTATTCCGGATTCCTTTATTATATTAAATACCTTCATTATTAATTTGAATGTAATTACAAAAATGAATTGATAACACTGAGATAAATTAAAGCAATTGGTAAGTTAATATTAGATAGACGTGCAGTAGACGTTCAGCTTAGGGTAAATCAGGGTGATGTAGCCAAGCGGGTGAAATGGCCACCCGTAATATCTTTTAACGTAACAAACGAATGGTGCTGCCGTTTGCACAGTTTTTAGTTTATGTGGATACAATGTGATTGCACCCAAAATAATAAGAATGTACGTGCAAGGATCAGTACGAGCGGTGAATCCCTACTTCGTGGTAGCCAGAAATTTCTCGAGCTGTATTTGTAGCGCTCTGGAGACACAACTAAATTATAACTTTGCTGGTAAATCAACGTTGCACACAATGGTTGTATGTTTTAAGAAAAGATTGGCGCGTAGTAAACCTATTTTTTTAAATTTGTTCCCTAAATTTGGCCACGTTAATGGTAGTGGACCACGTGTGATATGGCCAGTAAAACTGTTTTCTTCTTAGTTTAGCATCTGAAATATTCGACAGAGGTATTTATTGTCTTCCTGTAGATTATGTACACAACAAAAAATATAGGAAGACGTGTTTTGTGAGATTCCGATGCTTCTCTAGGCCTAATTGAGTACCATTATTACTGTGTCACCAGTAGTGTCTGGGTGAGACGGCCGATCGCAAGTATTTATTGACAGAGCTGCAATCAAATCACGCCTCGAAAATATCGAAAGTTCTGAGTTAATTGCTTTGGTTCGCTGTTTCTACAGTTGGTTACAACAAAAATGTCAAAGTTTTTAAAACATTAAACCTTCAATAGTCATTGATTAATAAACCATGGCCATATCACCCCGACTTACCCTATATGTAAGGTTGGAAAAAAATCTCTTTAAGATGAGCGTATCCGAGTGCATAAGAGCGTCGCAATGTGTGAAGATAAAAAACTATAAAAAAGCAATTGTAGAATTATAAAAAAGCATTTCGGAGTCCTGCAGATCGATAAAATCAGTATATTATGCCACCAGGGACGAAAGTGCGTGTTTTCATTGAGCGTGAAGTTTGATGCTCGAGCGAAGCGAGGGCAGAAAGTCACACGAGGTGAAAATGCACTTCCTCCCTTGCCGCTTACGATATTTTTTTCCCGACTTCGTTAAAATAATCATTTCTTGCGTCACAAAATCGCGATATTCGCCAATAACCATTACTCCCCGGGAGTAATAGATTTCCATAGGGCGTAATGAGCCCTATTACTCCCTAGGGAGTAATGAAACTGTACTGCACATGTGCACAGGTTAGTAATAATCACCGGTCAATAATAGGCTATTTTCTGCCCGTATTGCACGCAAGAAATGTGGCTATTTTAGCGAAGTCGGGAATTATTATTTTTTTTATTGCTTAACTCGACTTTCTAACTCAGGCGGTCATAATTGGTCCGACAACTGCCC